>WPIO01000016.1:4485000-5085000 GCA_009760855.2 Cristatella mucedo
CGCCCGGCCTGGGGTTTGTTGAATCTGTCCAAGCAGGTGATGCAGCTCCGACATCACCTCGGATCGCTCCTTTGCAGCAAATGTAAAGTTCCAACAAGAAATTAAGTTCTCCGAGGGTGCTATACAAATGCATTATTATCATCACTATTATTATTATTATCGTTGTCGTTACTATTATCGCTGGCACGGCTCCCTATTAGGAAGCTTGTGCTCCACAAGCACGTGGGCAGGGCCTAGGCAGGTTGACCAATGATCATGTGACAAGTGATCATGTGGCCAGAGATCCTGCGACCAATGGTCATTGGTGGGCTCTTCAGGACCGAGGTCGTAGGTTCGAAACCAGTGGGCGATCCTCTATTGCCAACACGATCCTCTATTGCCAACAGCAAGCAGTGGTGATAACCGTTAAGGCTCTTCTGCCACCATACAAATGATGCTGTTAAATCAAATCTGTTAAATGCTAGAGTCGAAGGTTAACTGAGGCCACTGAATGCCTACGTGGGGCTATGGAGCCGCGTGTAGTGCCATGTGCTTAATTTTAGTTTCCGTCGTAGCTTGAGGGACAGAGTATGGCGCCTTTGGGGAGCTAGTAATTGTATGGCTGCTTACCACCAACGTCGACACTTGCAGAATTCTCGTGGTGTCGACCGTAACCGTCCCTCCCACCCTGCACAAATGCGCCATGTTAGTTACTAGCTTAATAGGAAGGGCCTTCCTATGGCCGGGGCTGTGATTGTGCTCGGGGAGGGGAGCACGGACTGTGGGGGTCAAAAGGGCCGCACCTCCACCTAAAGACTCTCTTAAAGAGCCTCCTCCCCCCCCCGACCTTCAGCTCTTAAGATTCCTCAATCTAGCACCAAGATTTGTTGACATTGGCAAATTCAAGGTTGCATATCATCATAAAATTCCTCCCTGCACCGATTGCATAGTTTGAGATATTGCCAGAGGGTGTCCTTAGCTAAAGCTCGGCCAGCATCTTTGGCTTCCCCTAGCGAGGGGATGGTGCAGAAGAAGCACGTGACCCGACCGCACAGGGCCTGGGAGCTGTCTCCAGGAGGCTCAGTCGCTGCAAGAACCCAGTGAACCTAGGCAGCCGAATGACCACGTGACCAGCTTCTGTGCATAACCACGTGCATAGCTATCTCAGCGGTACCCTAAAGAGGCCCTAGACTGTGGAGCTCATTTCTACAATTCTTGCAACAGCGACATCGATTCACCGGCTGCCGGGGCATCCTTTTCAGCCGTTCTGAGCTGCTACTTCCATGCTACTCACGTCCTCGACTGCCCTAGTGACTCAGTCAAGCTTCTTCTGATTTGGCATTTGTTGCCCAAGATAAAGTTTGTTGTGCGCACCGAAAGCCGCTTAGGCTTCTGAATGCACTATAGAAAACTCTTTTGCATTGACATTCACCTCGTATTCGTGTCTTTCTGAAGCTGCAGACGGTTATGCATTACATTACATTCATTACACACGCGGAGCTGTGAGAGAGGGAGGTGGAATGCAGAACCCCGGTACCGGCTCACAAGGTGACTTGTTTTGTTCGTTAAGTGTCGAGGATATCCTGCTTGGGGTCTAGGTTGATTTCTGCTTAATCGGAAGGTTTAGTGTTGAGGTTGCAGTGTTTAGGATACATTGAGAGCAAGAGAGGACACGGTTTCTGCACGGGATAGAGTTATGCCCTTTTTTTGGATCAAACCGGATCACCTGGATTTCCTGGCCCGGAAGGATGCAGGAGACTGAAATGAGTCGGTGAAGTGAGTTAGTCCCGTTGGTGGAGGCTGACACAGCCGGGATAGTCGGTCGACAGAATCAGATCTGTCATACCGTGGGATACGGTGGGATGGGCGATAGAACCGACCAGCCGGCTCAGTGGTGCAGTGCACTGGCTTGCGGTTGATGGATGGGGGGGGGGGGGAGAGGGAGGGAGATCTCCAGCTCACGACTAATAGGCCATGTTCTGCCTCAGTAGTTAAAAAATAGCCATCTGGTGCTGCTGCTGCTCGGCTTTCAGGGTCGTTTAGCTCCCTGCATGCTGCTATTCATTCATCGCTGCCCCCGGCCCCTCCATTCATCGCAGACCGTCGACTGGCGGTGGGTGAGGGTGGGCCGCTGGCACCTGCTTCAGGTCAGACCCACTGCTTTGCAGGCCCTGTGCATCGGCTGTACAGCGCCTGCCCATCTGAGCGCTGCCGCCGTGTGGCCGCCAAAGGCTGCGACGTCCTCAGCTCGAGTAGCTAGTCTCCGAACTTATCAATTCGCCAGGCTCGTGGCCTGGTAATGGAGCAGCCTACTGAGCGAACATAGTATCCAGTCCGTACGGCGACCGGTCGAAACTACCGCGAGGCTAGACACGTGGCTAGCTCACGTGGCTCCTCGATCTGTGGCTTTGCTGTGGTAATCCCGTTCATCCATCCTCAGCTCATTCGCCTCCGAAACTGAAGAACGGTAGCGAAAGAGAGAGAGAGAGAGAGAGAGAGAGAGAGAGAGAGAGAGAGAGAGAGAGAGAGAGAGAGAGAGAGAGAGCGAGAGCGAGAGAGAGAGAGAGAGAGAGAGAGAGAGAGAGAGAGAGAGAGAGAGAGAGAGAAAGAGACAGAGAGAGAGAGAGGGAGAGAGGACTGTCCTGCAGGGCCAAGCCTGCGGAATCGCTGCAGCCTGCCAGCGATTTTTCAGCTGCAGCTGGCTCTGAGGTAGGATGGTAAAGAATCCAACTCCTCCCTGCTTAGGCACTAACCCACTGCCTCGTAGAATGGCTATCACAGTTTCTGGGTTGGAGGTGAGTTCGATGGTAGGTAATAACCTTGTAGGTGCCTGTCTCACGAAACCTAGAGAGGCTAGCCCAACTTCCTGCTGGTTGTGGCAGCTGTGACCTCAGTTAAGCCTTCTGTGAGCTCATTGTCTTTGCCAAATGTAGCCTCTTGTACCGTCGAGCTCTACGTGAGAAGCCATGTGTGAGAAAGCGATAGGCTATCGGAAACCAGCACACCTACCAGAGCCTGCTCTATCTGCATGCCAGCCGTGGGCATTCGGTCACGTGATAACTGGCACTAGGCCTCCTGGCCGTGAGAGGCAGATCTCGTACTGCTGGTGCCGACATATGTTTAGAGGGAACGTGCGTCAGCACGGCTGGCAAGGCAAACTCAGCTGCAGAGCGAGTATGGCATCCCGCCTGAATAGAGAATGCATTCTCTTTAAACGCTATACAAATAAAATATATTTTTTAATCTACTCCTATCGTGATAAATTATCCAATGAGGCAGCATTCACTAACTCTCTTTAAACTCGGTCACTGGCTACGAGTCAATATAATTTATCTTTGTCGATGTAAAGTATATATGTCGATGATGTATCTTCATTTGTAACTCCACACAGCCACAAGGACTGACTGGGTGTTAAGCAGGTGGGTTTTTTCAATGGCGAAGTGCCAAGTTTAAGCTGCTTTCGGTGCGAGTGTGGGAGCCAACGTAATGTGTCGTTTCCCGAAACCTAGAGAGAGTGACAAGCACAGCTGAGTCGGCAGTGCAGTGGAGGTATAGAGCAGCATGGAAGCAGCAGCTCCGGTCGGCTGGAAATGATGTGCCACAGTCAATAGCACAGTCAGTAGCACGAGAGAAGATTGCATTTCATAAGAGCTTTGGAAGCGAGCTTCAGAGTTTCTCGGAGCTGTAGAGCAAAAGCTTGTGCCGCCAACGGTATTTCAGCGTATGAACAGAGCAGCCAATTCCCACGCGCAAGCCAGGATTGGCTTCGTCCGGATTACTTATTCGAAATCAAGATCGTGTGTACTCCTTCTTTAAGTGCACTCCTTCGTAAAGAGAATTTTCAGGCTATGATTATTAGCAAACAATATCAGAGTAACTCAAAGGTCAGTCAGTCAGTCAGTTGTCTTCATATTCTTAAGAATGAACATGAAAGGTAAGGAATTGCCACCCCCTTCGATGCAGTAGAAGCTGCTGTCTAGGGACGGGCGAACTCCGTGGCGGGCAGCTTACATCGTTCCTACCGCAGTCCCAGCTTACCGTCTGAGCCGATGTGGCACCAACGAGTCGATAGTCTACCTCCCTCAAAAGTCGACGAGTGTGTACGCCGAGCAGGCCCTTTGGCCTGACATTGTCGCCACTGGGCCAGTATTGCTTCCTCGATAAGCGAAGGAGGCTCCAGTGCTTGACCTTCGCTGCCCTTACGTTGGAATGTCACTTTCTGTGGGAATGAGGTGGTTTACTCCTGCGGCAGCAGCCGCCCGCCGCCGACTGGGCTGACAGCTGCCACTGCCACTCTGGCACACCCCTCACCGACGAGTACCAGCCTCTTCGAAAACACGAAGCCGAGGCCACCGAAGGATCGAGGTGTCCGAGCCCACCGAGCGATGGGGGGGGGCCGGGGCGGGGCGGTGGCTGCGGGCTCAGGAGGCTCGTTTGGAGAGCTCCCACCTGGTGGATCAGTCGCCGGTACGGCAGGTGGTAGTGGTAGTACGGCAGGTGGGCTCAGGCAAGCTGGTCGCACGGTACGGTACCCAGCGGATTATATCACTGCTGCCTCGCCCCCCCCCCCCCCCGTAGCCGAACCGCAGTGGGCAGTGTTGCCGGGCCGGTAGGTGGGTGCCCGGGGCTCTGGGCTCCCAGGGGCTGCATGCGCAGCCCCTGGGAGCACTTCCAGTTCCAGCAGGATGATCTCACCTGCTGGCGATCGCTTCTAGCTGGCTTCGGCTGCACGTCTGATGCTCGTGACCGGCCGCTGCCACTTCCCGCTAGCTCTTGCCTCCATGGCAAAGCAGAAAAGAAAGTGATCGCTTAGCTGCTGCTGCTGTTGGTTGGTTGGAAGGGGAAGCGGTCCAGGAGGAAGCAGTCCAGGTGGAAGCGGTCCAGGTGGAAGCCCGGCAGGTGAATGCGACAGGTGGAAGCCGGAGGTGGTAGCTGCAGCTGACTGATGGCAGGAGAATGGTTGACGCGATACAAAGAAGCCGATAGCTGGAGTAGCCACACGCCTTCGGCTTAAATTTCGAGGACACTGAATAGTCGCACAGCAGCATCACCTATTTGAAGAGCAAAGTCTTCTAGTCCAGCCACATGCTTAGGTTGTCCTATGAGCAGCAGCTCTGTTTTATTGTTGTTTAGTTTTCGGAGTTTTGCTGACATCCAGGATCGAATGTCTGCAAGGCCAGTAAGTCAGGACGCCTCCAGTTGGCCTTGACGGCTGCTCGGAACCTTAAGCAATCGACATTTGAGCCCGACGGTGGAGACCCGGGTTGCCGTGGGGGTGCACGTGGACTGTGATAGCTACCTGAATATTGGTCCAAATTGTATGCAAATAGGCTAAAAATGTCGGGCTCGTTGAGTTCTGTTCGTCAGCAGAGAGAAGCGATTTCGAAAACGATTACTTGTATTTCGAAAGCGAGCAGCGGCTGACCAGTTCCAGGGCAAGGATCCAGGGCTCGATCCCGAAAATTGAGCCTATTTTTTCAAGAAATAGCTCAAGATTGGTGGCTGATTTGGGACAACCACTGATGCCTTCTTCGGGCGCCCCACAGCGTATTTGCACGCCAGGAGCAGCCTTCTGCACTGATGATTTTTTTCTGCCACGACTCTTCGCCATATCGGATGCTGCCAACGGCTTGCCAATATTGTCAGGATCTTCGTCCTCACTATCAGCGACACTACCTAAGGCGAGCACTGACGCTGCGATTCCGGACCTCCTGCATAATCTTTTTAGACCAGCAGGTGGCAATGAAGTTCCGGGAAATGTTTCCAAGAACTTGCACACCATTTCCATTGCGTTGTTAAGAACATCATTGCTAACATCTTTTGTATCGTCATTATAGCCAACCTTAGCTCTCATCCTTACATTTGAGGTCTTGCACACAGTTCTTCAGATTGCTTCGACACGATTCTAACAGTGCTGCTCCTGAATCAGGTCTGCGGCGTTTTTGACTTCGAAGCGCTAGATTTTTAGAGCAGCTATCCACGAAATAAGCAACTAATTGCGATTATACTTGCGGAAATTCTGTAACTCGGGTTACTGCCATCAGGCTCACTTGCTCTTGGCTCCACTTTGATCTGTCTCTCCTTGACTTCCTGGCAGCACTTCCCACTATTGTTCTGAGAGGGCCTGGAGAAGTGGCCTTTCTACTTTGCCGCGCGACTAGCGAAGCATTGCTGAGTCGAGCGTTCGCTTTGGCAGTTAAAGCAGCGCCGGTGCCAGCCGATTGCTAAGACGCCGTCTGATAGCTGCCCTGAGCAGCTGAGACCACAGCTCACGATCCCAGTGTTTCTGCTGCCACACGCAGAGACCGGCAGCCCTAGAGGTCTGCCGGCAAAACAGGCTCAAACTTCCTATGGCTCGGCTGCCCACGATTGATCAATCCAAGGAAACGATAGGCAGCCAACCTGGCAGCTGCTGAGCTTGTCATTGCGGCTTGCTGGCGGCCTGCTTTGGCTTTCTATATGCTCCACACTGACCGACCGTAAACTTTTGCTCACTAGCCACGACAGCACAGCTGCTGGCCCACTCGCGGTCGAGCCTCCGGTTGGGCTGTCAGCCTCCGGCCTTCGCCCAGGTGGGCAGTTCTGCTGCTGCTGCTGAACCTCCCTACTTGGCTTCCCTCGCCCGGCAACCGGCGGCAGCCGGTCGAGCCGAGCGGGCCTTGGCGTAGGCAGCTGTAATAGGTCGTGCTCTAGAGCAAACAAAGGCTCGATCATCAAAGAGATAGCTGCTTCTTTTCACTGTCACTGATCGCTCAGGCCAGCTACAATCCTCCTGGTGCCCTGTGGTGCTTAATGGTCCATGCTACCGCCTTGCCGAAACGTCTACGTGAGCTCGAGCAAGCACATTCAGAGATAGAGGGGAGTACTGCCTTTGACTTTTGTCTGTGCCAGCTGTCCTTGAGATAACTGAAATACGTATGTAGCCGGCCTCACATGGCAGATGCTTCACACTCTTTCTCTCCTTCTCTTCCTCTTTCTCTCTCTCTCTCTCTCTCTCTCTCTCTCTCTCTCTCTCTCTCTCTCTCTCTCTCTCTCTCTCTCTCTCTCTCTCTCTCTCTCTCTCTCTCTCTCTCTCTCTCTCTCTCTCTCTCTCTCTCTCTCTCTCTCTCTCTCTCTATCCATTCTGTGTGTGTGTGTGTGTCTCTCTCTCTCTCTATCCATTCTCTGTGTGTGTGTGTGTGTCTCTCTCTCCTGTCTCACTCCTCTTTCCACCCTTTTTCTCCTTATCAGTCCTCGCTCACTCAGTCTTGTTTTCTTCATCTCCCTTTTCTCATCCTGCTTCTCCTTCATTCTCCTTCATTGTTATAGGGCAGCTGGTCGTCTCGGAAGCTGGCTGCAGCTATGGCAACTAGTACGGCTATGTCGATATGTTGCAAAGGATACCCCTTTCCAAATTAGCTCTGTCTATACTGTACTCTCTTTGCATTAGCTGGGATTTTCTGTGTCGCGAAGCAGCGAAGGTTACTTGCAGCTTAAGGTTAATGAAACAGCAAAGTCGTAGCATGGACACTGATTCTGAATTCAGTCTGTATTCATCATTCTTCTCTGCCTTCTCTGCCTGTAACTGGGGCACTCCCCAGTTACAGGCAGAGAAGGAGAGTTCAACGCCGGGGGGGGGGGTAGGGAGGGGGACCCATCTGTTTCCAACCCAACCCGACGGTCTGGCCCCCCCTGAGGATGTGCCTGACGGCTAGATCGGTGTGTCCCTGTAGCCAACGTAGGCTGCCCCTGGCAAAGTCAACGTCGAGGCCAAAGACCTCCGGCCAAATCCTGGCTGCGACCACGTTCCGTGGTGAGATCACTTATCCACGTGATCGGCGGTCTTTGAACTTTTTTTTTTAGCTCACTCTACCATTACCACTCTCTGTCTCTCTCCCATCCCTTGATAATCAGTTGCACTCGTTATACCCCTTGCTCTCATTCATGATTATCCCCCTTGCTCTCATTCATCTAGTACAGCAGACTTTCAGTGACAGTATTCATCATCATCTGCTGCTGCTCGCTCGCTTGCCGCCACCTTCTTCCAGCGTTCTCAGTGTGCAGCTGCTTCTTCGGCAGCCCTTGGCTGCACCCAGAAGCAGCCACCATCGCTGGCTCGTCTGACACATTGTGCTGGTGCTCGGTGTGGTCGGCTGCTGCTAGTTGATTCCTTGGGGGGGGATGCCTGCCACATGCCTACCCCGGAAGTTGGCCGATAGAGGTCTTTTTTGTTCGACCGGAGGTCACCGCAGGTCATTCGAGTGCTCTGGATTCAAGGACCGGTAATGAGGAAGTGGCTACCTCGCACGACTCTTCAGGGGAAGGAACATCAGGCATGCATAGACAGAAAAGCAAGGTGTCTGCCGAACCTCCCCTGAGAGCTCCGCCCCTCGGCACTGCATCATCGGCTGCAGAAGTGTACCAGTGTTTGTTCATTGGCTAGCTACAGCAGGTGTTACTTAGTTAATGAAAGCACCTCCAGTATATCACCAGCCCTCTTCCAACGGGAGGGGGGGAGAGAAGGCGGTGGAGGAATGTGACTGGCACCCATACACAATCCGAATCTGCTGCTGAGGTGGCTGCAGCTGCTGCTGCCTCCATTCTTTCCTTCTTAGACTCGACATTCAAGTGGCCAGTTATTAGCTTGGCATCAAAGTCGCCTGTCTACTTTGTGCTTCATTAAAATTGCCTCTTCCGGTCACGTGCTGTCTAGACGCAGGGCTGCTATTGCTTCGGGCTTGCTCGGCCCCACACCAGCTGACTTTCTAGCTTCTGCTCTGTCAGCTTCAGCTCTGTCAGCTTCGGAAGCTGCCTCGGCAACGCTCGTATGCGACTGCCAATAGTTCTCAACTGAGCTGGAGCGTTTGCAATCGTTGAGTACCTGTGCTTGGCTGGTGCCTCGATTCCGATCTTCCCGAGAGTTCGGTCCTTCGGCTGTCCGTGCTGCTGTATACATGCACTCGACAGACACGGAGGTGCACCTGCTCTCCCGAATTTTGTAACTGCTATTTTGGCTTCGCATGCTAGGAGAGCGCACTGGCTCACACACTTACATGCACACGCGCACACTCAAACACACACACACACGCGAACACACGCACGTACAGTTTACAGATGCTGTAAAGAAAGAATAGAGCAGCTAGAGCATTTGCGGCTATAGGGTCGCTTGCAACAGGCTGTATAGGATTTTCTGCTTCAAAACTCGAACCCACGATCTAGGTGGTGAAGGAGTACCAACCGTTGGTGGCAGGATGTGACTGCCACCTCGAGGACTAGAAAGAGCTCAGGCGTAAATGCAACCTTTGCTGTGACCTGCCGAAAGCAACGCACAGGGGCAGCTTAGCAAGGACGGTACGGTACTCACTGCTCTCTCCCTCCCTCCCTCCCGTCCACTGTATCAGTTACATCTCCCACGATAGGCTGCTAGTGCAGGCCGCCTGCGCCAGGGTCGTCAAGTCGCATCCTGTCAACCTCGATGAGCATCGTCCTCCGAGGATGATTGTGCCGACTCACGAACGTTCTGCATCTTCTGTCAGAAAAAAAGCATGCAGTTCGACTTCCCATTAAAGAAATATCAACCCCAGCCGGCTGCTTGTGGTGCGCTTGGTCGCGGGCCCAAAAAAAGGTCAAGGCTGATTCGGCCGCCTCATTTATACACTGACAGAAGAGCCTTAATGGCTATCGCCATCGCTTGCAGTGGGCAATGCAGGATTACCCACTGAAGGATTCGAATCCACGACCTCGGCCTTGGAAACAGAGCATCGTCACGTTAATCCATACCACTCACTTCGGTAGCTATATCCTGAATCTCGTTATCACTACCGATGTCTGACCCACTGACCTCGGCGTTTGCCTGCTGACCATCTCAAGGTCTTTGCTCAGTCTCATCTACTGTTCCTGTTTCGTTGTGCGTGTAGGGTAATGTAGAGTTTATCCAGTGAACAACTTAAAGGCCAATGGCCTCACAGGGAAATTTTGGAAATGTCTGTGAGGCAGGTCTTCACCCTGATCTGCACCCAGACTCGACCGTCAGCCTCTATAGCCTCACTGATGCAGCGATGTTTACACTTAGGTGTGCCCTTGACCAGCATGCTCCAGTACGTTCTGTTCGAGTGCCGAGTCGAGGTGATTCAATTTATCAAAAAACCTGAGAAAAGACGCGCAGCAGCGTTAGGCGTAGGCCTGAATGCCGCTTTAACAAGTAGTCTGGGTCTGATGACAATCTAGCCAATGGCAAAGATTTCCTCCGAGTCTACACAATCTAGCCAATGGCAAAGATTTCCTCCGAGTAGTAGACACCCCGAAGCGTAGAAAAGCCAGAAAAATAAAATAGAATAGAAAAGCCAGGACTCCTTTTTTCTCTCGAAAGCTGAAGTCCTGCCAGTCCGACCCGAAGCAGAGTTTGCTGGCGAATTCCGAGACGTCTTTCTCACTCCTCAGGCAATAAGGGTTTGGCTAAAAGTTTTCGGTTTTCTTCGCTGAAAATATTGTGCAAAAGAAAACCGTGCACATGCGTGCCTCCATAAAGCCTCGTCGAGCTAAATCGGTTGTTGAATTGCAACCTTTGACCTTCCTCGAGAGATTTTCCAGACGTTTCTGCACGCGATGTGGCTGCCACCTTTGCAGGTCTACTAACCAAGCTGCCGAGTGCTTTTAAGCTTTCTAAGGTTTTAGCTCACTGATCAGTGGCTCATTTTAAGAGTCCGCGTCGAAGCGAGCCGCCGGAAGAAGCCTCGAATCCGGGGAATCGAAGCCGGAAGAAGTCTCGGTCAAGCAGAAGGGGAAGCTCATCCACGCATGCCGATATTGATTGTGCAAACAGACGAGGCCTCGCAGAGAGGAGAAAGGAGGAAAATACTAAGAATGGAGGGAAATACTAAGAAATCGAGCAATTTTTAATTCTTCAGAACCTTAACCTTAGGGCAAACTCCTTAATCAGCGCAGCCATGGTGGGTTTCAGTAGCTATAGAGCCCGCGATGTACTGAAGCCGGTGGCAGGTCCCATACGTCCTGTTCGTTCCCTATAAACAATTCGTTCACTAGCAGTGTTGGAACGAGGCCTCTTGAATAGCTAGACGTACGTCCGTTCGTATTAATTTGAGTAGATGCAACCACGAACCTGTGTTGGCCATAGTTCCGACTTACCTTTTTTTTGTATGCCGTTTCGCTGCTTCTGTACTTTGCCGCCAAATGGATAGACCAAGGGGCTAGTTGGCCTGATCGCAGGCCCCTAATTCCTTATCTGGTCTCCTACCGGCTTGGTATTGCATATGCGCCCACTTCTGGCTAGGCTTATCATTTTTGCCTGCTGAGGCAATTCCCGAATTCCTACCTGGTACCTGAGCATCGGATCCGCGACAGAATTCTTTCTGCACGGCAGCCAGGCAGGTGTGTACAGGAGTACAGGTGTGCAGGCGTGCAGTTCCAGGGAAGGGCTGCTGCACCCACCTCTTGGAGGGATGTGGCTCAGGTCTGCATCCTGGCGATCCGGGTGAACCATTCGGCCACGATCGACCGTGACAGACAGACTCGTGCCGTTTCGGAATACCGAAAAGAATTTCAATGACATGGGTTCTTTTCGGTTTCGATGTGTGGTGACCCAGATTCGATTCGAATTAGGGATTGGCAAACAGAGGTACTTAAAATATTTGGCCAAAGCCAAAGCTGGATCATATCGTCTGGACTTTGCTTCTGCAAATGGAAGTGGTTGCTGCTACAGCTGGAATTCGACCCGCTGCTGCAGTGTCTCGTGCAAAGATGGACACGCTCCGTTTGGTTTCTGTCCTGACCGCAGGGAGGAGCAGCTAGCCAGCCACGTGCCACGTGTTCGGTCAGTTCCACTCAGTGGATAGTCGCAGGCTCGCTCGTTGGTGAATAGACTTCCACGCTTTTCGCTTGATCTCCCAATTGAATCCAAGCTTGGATCAATGGGGTACACCAGGGACCGGGTTTCGATACTGGCGTGTCGTAGCTTTGTAGGTCGGGTGTGGTGTACACGTGGGAAGGCTTGTACGGCAACGGCTGCAGAGCAGCAGGTGGATCGGCTTTTTGACACGATGGCTACTCCTCTCGAAGGCTAGCTACCTAGCACTTATAAGGGGGTTTGGTCACCAAGTGTCCCAGCTACATCGGATCACCGAGGTCGAAGAAGTAGTAGAGTAGCTGACTACCATTGGCCCCTCCACCTGGGTGGACTGGCTAGCATGGGCGAATTATAGCAATCATACTGACAATGAAACATTCATACAGCAGCCTGTTAGTGCTAAATCTCTCTAAAGGTACTTAGCGTGTTCTGGAAAGGGAGCATGTCTTTTGATTATGGCAGAGCGTGCACAATTTCAGCATGTGTAAGCATGCTAAGGAAAGTTCAGTCGGATTGAGCAAAGGATACAGCAAACGGGCGGGTTTCTAGTTTCTTTTTAAATGTTGCCAAGTCAGGTAATGTCACGGTGAAAGTCGAGAGAGGGCTTCTGGCACTGGGCACTAAGGTCACAGCCAGGTCTTCAGATTCGGATTCGAGCCACAGCCACAGACGAACAAGGTCAGACGAACGGTGGCTGGAGGGGAAGCCATCGTACCAACTTTGTCAGATTTTGATCTGGTGCAAGACAATGAAGGGACCTGTGAGTGAGTGTTTCAGCAGCTTGAACTCAATAAGTCGATCGGAGCCACGCAGCTTGCTGCGATGAATGATGAATGCAGATGACATCACGAGTTTATCTGTGCTAGTTTGCCGTCATGCGGCTGCATGAGTGCTACGTGTTTGCCAGCGAGCGCAGCAAAGCCGATGCCCTATCTGGCACCACCCGTGGCTGTAGATGAGATGCCCATCCTGTGACGCGACGGCCTTGAACGGAGTGAGCTTCCACGTGACAGTCCTGATTGCAGAGAGCTGTCACGTGACAGCCGCGATATGTATTTTTATTGCTCTCGAGAGCGTCGAGAGGGCACAGCAGAAGACTGCCATCGCGGCTGGCCTGAAATAGTGTAGCAGCAGCAATATCAACAGGCTCTTTCGTGCCGTGAGGAGCCCTTCCGGTCTGCCATCAGGCTCGACAGGGGAATGGCACACCTGCTCGGCTTTGGGATTAGCTGAGGCCTTTCCATGTCTTCGGCTAGCCGGCAACAGCAGCAGTACGGTCCAGGACAATGCTACCGGCCTCTGTAGATGATGCCGGATGATGGCATTCAGGCAACTGTTTGCCGTGCCTTGTTGCTGATGGGCACTTGAAAGGCGGCCGATGACTTGCTGACTCGGGCAAACATTGTTTTAGTGGCAGCAGTCGGCTGGCTGGCAAACACGGGGCCTATTATATGCACTGAGCTGGCTTTGTGGTTAAAACCCCCAATAACGAATTGTCGGAAACCGCTGAATAATCAGGGAGCTCTGCCGTATGTTGCTTGGGCTTCCGGGTGGATAGGTTCGTTGCGTTTCCACCGAAGGAGATAGGGATTACTGCTGCCGTCTGCTTGCACGGCTCGTCCTATTGGCTAGGGTCCGTCGAGATATTGTGACTGCCAGTCGGTCGCCAGGCTGCCCAGTAGGGCAGCGACGGCACGTCGACGACGGCACCTTCGAGGCTCTGCTTGACAAAGCGCAGGTGGCTGATCGGTAGCGAGCACTTAGTTGGCTGCTTGGCTGCTGGAGCGGCCGAAGTGCCTCGCTCGCCAGCCAGCCATTCGTTGGCTCGCGCACAGCGATTCGGTTTCTTCCGAATGCACGCGCGATGCAGGCGCATCGCCACCGAAAGTTTTGACGGCTCCCCGTTTTGACTGCAGGCTGCTTCCATTTCTTCGGACGCTGCTAATGCAAGCTCTCTCGTGCGCGAAGCGCCAGCGAGTGAGGAGGCTGACTGCTGCGCCGGCAAAGCGAGGCATCGGAGGCAAAAGCAAGGCAGCAATGCAAGCCCCGCGGCGGCGGCTCGAGTGAGAGCGGAAGTGCCGTCCGGCCGGCCGTCCTCAGTCGGCGGCCACCAATCAGAACTCAGCCAGAACGGATCAGTGGCTGCAGCGGCTGCAGTGCCTGCAGTCAACGGAGTCTATGGCCACGTCGCTCGGCACTCGCGAAGGCGGTGCTCTGCTGCCACCGTCTGCCCGGTACAGCGACCCTCCGCTGACTTCTTCTTCGGCGGCCATCCTGCCTGAGCCGGCGGCGGCACCGCAGCAGCAGCAGCAGTCCGTGCGTCACATACCGATAGCCGTGTGGCTGAGCACTATTGGCCTGCCCGAGTATTTGCATCTGTTCTCGGCTTATACGGGAGTGGAGGTAAGAGAGTGGCAACTGCATAACACGATGGGGCAACTGCATTTGCATTCGCAATTTATCATAACCTAGTCCGAGAGTAGCAGCCATGCCATGCAGGAGCCGGTGCACATTCTCGACATGCCGTCAGCAGCAGTGGCGGTCTGCACTTTGTACTTCCTTTTCCTTCTCTCTTCCTTTCTCTCTCACTCTCTCTGCTCTATAAGTCTCAGCATCTCAGTCACTCGGTTTCATCGTCTCTTTATCTTGCTCCTCTCTCTTTCTCCCTCTCTCTCTCTCTCTCTCTCCCTCTCTCTCTCTAGCTGATGTAACAATCTCTTTTGTGTAGATTTCTCTCTCACTCTCTCCTCCTATTCCATCTCTCTGTGCCTGCCTCGCTCTCCGTCTCTGTCGCTCACTCATTATTAGCACTCTCTCTCTCTCTCTCTCTCCCTCTCTCTCCCTCCCTCTCTCTCTCCTCTCTCTCTCTCTCTCTCTCTCTCTCCTCTCTCTCTCCCTCCTCTCTCTCTCTCCCTCTCTCTCTCTCTCTCTCTCTCTCTCTCTCTCTCTCTCTCTCTCTCTCTCTCTCTCTCTCTCTCTCTCTCTCTCTCTCTCTCTCTCTCTCTCTCAGTCACTCACTGTCACTCACTTTCTTTTTCTTCTACCCGCTCTCCAACCGCACATCCCATAGCTATGGATGCCCGCTGGCTGTGCGTACATTCACACAGGTTGGCAATATAAAAGCCCTTCTTGCATGCCGGCGGCATCGTAACACTTGCCGAGCTGGTTTGGCCCAGTGGTTAAGATGCTCGCCCCGAGCAATATATAATTCATTTGTATTTGTATAGCGCCCTAAGAGAACTTAATCGCTATTCAGGCGCTTCACATATGCCTCGGGGCTCGAGCCCACGACCTCAGTCAGACCTTGGTTGGGGCGAGCACCTTAACAGCTGCACCAAACCAGCTCGGCGGCAAGGTCTTGCCGAGGTCGTGGGCTCGAGCCCCTTGGCGTATGTGAAGCCCTGGAATAGAGATCAAGTTCTCTTAGGGCGCTATTTGTATAATCATATCATTTATTAGTATATCGCCCTAATAGACCTTAATCTCTATTCAGGCGCTTCACATGCACCAAGGGGCTCGAGCCCACGACCTGATCGGGGCGAACACCTTAAACCACTGGGCCAAACCAGTGCTAAACAAATGAAATACGTTTTAATTATATTTTATCCCTGAGAACTTCAGAGGATGTTATGCAATCCAACCGTGATCGGTGGAGCTTCAAAGGACTTGTTAACTTCCTGTTGTTTTATTTATAGAGTCACGCATAAATTAGGATTAGGCTTTAAGCTAAATCTACTCGGTTCAGCTTTTGTATGATGAGCTGGACCAACTTGCTTTGACGTTAGTGATAATCATTGATGATCTTGCCCAAGCACCTTTGATGATCTTGCTAGTTATAGATATGGTCATAAAACAGTTGGAACTTGCGATCTCCAGAAAGACTTATACGAGGGATTTTGTTTAAGCAAGCTGGTAGCTCCTGGCAGTTTGAGGAGGCACTGGCGGATTTTACTCTAGGTCAGCTGGCAGCCGACGAGGGCTACCTTAGCTCGAAGCCTCTGTCTAGGCGCTCTGTCTAGGCTCGAAGCCTCTAGGCTTCCTCTCTCGTCACTGTCTAGGCGCCCTGTACCGCACGGTGGCGGCGAACTCAGCACTGGGCTTCTTGCTAGGGTCGGTGGAGCGCTGAAGTCACAGAAGGTAGACTAGTCGTTCGCTGATGCTCGAGTTAAGGTGTTCGCTTGTCAGTACACTTCGTTGTTCATTCGTACTTGGTGCCTACTTGATTAGTAGCCTTTATGTGCATGGTTTCGGCTTTCAAAGCTGGATCGCCGAATAACTGTGTGCTGGCATAGTTTCGTGAAAATGCTCTGTAAACGCTGTGAACCATTATGAATGCGTAGTGGCTTTTATGCGAATTCACTTAACGGTAGTTCACTCGTGCTTAGTTTAGTCTTTAGCTACACATTTAGGTGTGCATTTATTCGCCAGAATGCATGTCTAATGACCGATAATGCATCAAAATAGTATTTTATGTGCTTCGTTCATTAGCTAATAGTTGAGATTATGCCAGAGTCAGCTGATTTTGATGTAAGTAGACGTTAGATCAAATCGCCTGACTCGTAGGCTTTAATGGCCGGCGCTTATGCAGCACTTGATGGTTAAAGGGATTTTCAGTGGAAGTACGACTTTTTCAAGTGCTTATTTAAAGCAACTTGAAAGTTTTGAAAGTAATGGGGAGTTGGGTTGGTAGAGGAGCTGTTTCAGAAGGTTCTAGTAAGCTAAATGAAAACTCTCAAAGGCGAAATCCTTCCAGCTATAGTATGAGCTCCGATTCTCTCGAAATAACGTGTAAGTATATTATTAGCCAAAGAGTTCCACGGAATTACGAAATGCATTCCCGAGGGAATTCAAATTGTGCCGAATCTTTTGATAAATTGCCATTCTCAACCGACACAGTGTTAGTAATATAGATATAATTTGGCAGTTTATTGATCGTCTAAACCGTATGGTTTTGATATGATACATTATTGAACGTCCGTTTATTACGTCTGAGAATAAAAGTTACACAATTACATAATTCTCCTGCGAGTGACATAATTAGCAGTGTCGAGGTGGATGTCTGATAAATAAATAGCTAACTCGCTCTGATCATACGCGGACGGTTTAGCGGTTCTGCACTGTAGGAGGGGGGACGGAGCAGCGAACAGCAGCACATACAGCGCCCTCTGGTGGGCGCCCTCCTCTCCACTCGCTCGGCGACGCTTCTGTCGAGCAGAGAACCTCTATCCCTGCATACGCATATCGCTGCAGATTATGCTCATGCCTGGTCTGGGCGCAGGCTCCGTGTTCTAGGCTCTTTTCCTTAAAGCGCTCTTTAGCCGCTGCACGTCATAGCTACTACGACTGTCTGCGGCCATTGCAGCCCCTGCAAACGTCCTTGCCCTTGGTGGCCCGGTGGCGTCATTCCATCCTGCGTCGAGGAGCCTCAGCGAATGTAGCCGTCGCGCTCTTGCCCAACTGCCGTGCCAGTGTCACTTACTGTTTGCCGAAAATGTTTGCTCAAACCTTTAGCCCCGGCCGGCGTAGCCGGGCGTTTTGAGGGTGCCGGGCGACGCCCGGGCTGCCGCAGGGCTGTAGCTGCAGCAGCGTATGGTGGTGGGGAGGGAGGGAGGGAGGGAATCGAGAGAGAGAGAGAGAGAGAGAGAGAGAGAGAGAGAGAGAGAGAGAGAGAGAGAGAGAGAGAGAGAGAGAGAGAGAGAGAGAGAGAGAGCTGCTTCGTCTTCCTTCCTTCCTTCCTTCCTTCCGGCTTTCTTCCTCCGCCGCCGCACTGATGCCTCCGCCTCTGCTTCCTCTGCACAGGAGGTCCTCTTTCTCCAAGAGCTCGACGTGAAGCAGCTCGGCATCAAGAACCCGGGCCACCGGGCTCGCATAGTGACCAGCCTGGCCATGCTTCGGCAGACGTACGAGCAGCACGCAGCAGCAGCAGGTAGGCAATCGCTGCTGCTTTCGTGGCCGGCTGGGGGCCCGCCGTCGCCGCGGCAGCAGCAGCTGGCTGCCGTAGTATAGCCCTTTGACCCCGGGCGTATCGCTTCGGCTCTCTGCGCTCTCATGAGCGCATGGTGTGCTCTCTCTCTCTCTCTCTCTCTCTCTCTCTGAGAGCATATCATGTCGCCGCATGAGAGCATATCTCTGCGCTCTCGTGAGCAAGCTGCCGCCGCCGCCTCGTCGTCACTCGCGGCGGCAGTGGCCACCATTGCGTGCCTTCCTTCCGTTGTTGCAGAGAGCAGCGCCGTTCACGGCCGCCTGAGGGTGACCAGGTCTGCCGGAAACCTGCTGAACACGTCGGCGCCAGCGGCTGGCATCGGCGGCCCTCGCCAGCAGGGCGCAGCCGTCGACGCGGCATCGGCGCGGCGACTGCTAGAGGCGGAGCTCAAGCTCGACTCTCGAGACCTGCGCAGCCACGCCTGGTTTCACGGAGCCATCGCGCGGCAGGAGGCCGAGGCGCTGGTGGCGTCCGATGGCGATTTCCTCGTGCGAGAATCCACCTCGCAGCCAGGTACTTGTGGCCGAGGAGGAGGAGGGCGGTATGGGCAGGCAGGGCAATGGACGTCGCTACAGCCTCGGCTCCAGCGGCCGAACCGGCGCCGACTCGGGCGTCTCGGCCTTAGCTGTAGGCCGCCTGCTGCCGCCGGACGAAGACCCGGAAGCAACGGCAGCGGCGGCAGCGCCTTCGCACTGTAGTGGGGGGCGGGAGCTCATGGCCTGCAATCCCGGTGATCCTGCATCAGCAGCAGCGCCCTCTGGCGAGGAGCTGGCGTGAAGGCGGCCAAGGCTGTTCTGCTGCCACCTGTTAAACGAGGCTGCTGGAGGCTAGCCGATCATTTATTAACTGTTTAAACTTGCGGCCGTCGTGCGTGCGTGCGTGTTCGCAAGCCTCCCCACGTCCAAACGCAGGGATCCGTGAAAATTGTACGGCATGTAAAGGATTGGTTGGCCACTTCATGCCTTTAAGCGTTTCCCGTGCGATCCCGTGGGATGTGAGCCGTATGGCTGCCTGCCGGGATGCCGTGCAGTGCCCCCCTCGCGCGTATCTTACCGCTCCTCACGCATGGCTGCTTTCCGTTGCTTGCACGAGCGCTGCCCACCGCACTGTTTTCAGGGGACTATGTGCTGACATGCTGCTGGAACAACGTTCCGCTGCACTTCGTCGTCAACAAGCACGTCACCCAGTCGGGCGCCTACTCCAGGGTGCAGTACGGATTCGAGGGTACAGCGTACGACTCGCTGCCGGCTCTCGTAATGTCCTACGTGTCTGAGAGGTGAGCTTCTTGTATTGTCAAGTGAAAGGGCACGCACGATCTAGTCTGACCTGCTTCACTCCCCCTCAGAAAAAAAAATACGGAAGCATCAGTCTCGCGTGCCAGCACCGTCCTCATTTCTCGTGGCGCACGCGGCGCATAAGAAGCTGGTACCGTGCAAGGTCAAGGCAAGCTATTTCAAAGCCCTCGTTTGTGTAGCAGTGGTGGGCCCTGGGATAGCCCTGGAGGTAAGGTGCTTTTCACGACCTCGGCCGTGGGTTCGAATCCAACATTGGGCGATCCTGTATGACCAGCTGCAAGCGGTGGTGATAGCCGTTGAGGCTCTTCTGCCACTATACAGACAAGGCTGTTCAATCAGCTAAGCGGGACAAGAGCCTCGGAGGAGGAGGAGGGCTATTACTTCCACTCCCAGTGGGCAATGGAGAATCGCCCAAGTGAGGTCTCAAACCCGCGACGTTGCTCTTGAAAGTCGAGCACCTTACCGGTGAGGGGGCATGTCACTCTCAAGCCTCGCCCAGATGCCCAGATCGCAGAGCAGGAAGTTCCTTCCGTGCGCTCACCAAAGTCTGGTCGGCAGCACTGGCGGTGACTCTGCAGGGCTGCAGGCAATCGCGCCAGACATGTTTAAAGTCATCAGGGCTTCTCCGAGAAGCCGCCGTCTGCCAGTTTGGTCTCGTCCTTTCCACGAAGCCTTTCCTCCGTCGTCGGGGAGGCAGCAGACGATGAATAACTGCGGTGCCAGTACGGCCCCGGCTGCAGCAGAACTCCCAGCACACACTGCCTTCCTGTCGGTTTGCCTGAGCACATCTCTCTCTTTTCGGACGAGGCGCTCGTGCACTGCCAGTCGGCCGGCTGGCCGGTCTGCAGGCTCTCTGTCTGTCTGTCTGTCTGTCTGTCTGTCTGTCTGTCTGTCTCTCTCTCTCTCTTTTCTCTCTCTCAGCCAAGCTTGCGCTCATCCTGTGGCATGCCCAGCCGAAATGTCATGGCTGAATTTCAGAAAGCGTGTGACTCAAGCATCGGGAGCCGTTGTGTCGTCGCCGGTGAGTCGGACGACTCCCATATCCTTGCTCGACCGCTACAAGGAGCTGCAGCGGAGCGACGGACCAGCTGCCGCGGCGACAGCGGCAGCCGTGACAACGACAGCACCTGCCCACGGCTCGGCCGCACTCAACGGTAGGCTCTGCATGACTCGCTCGGGTGCCACCACCCTCGCCCGGCCTGACCAGGCTTTGCCACTTCGCCACCGCTTGCTTCGGCCGGCTGCCTGCAGCCCGCTACCTCGGTTCTAGGGAGGCCGCAAGACGATGGCCACTCGAGTCAATTGCTGATGCCTCCGAAGCCGCAGCCGACGACGACGACGACGGCGGCTCTCTCTTGCGCATCCGTCGCCTCGGTGGGCAAGCAGCGAATGGAAAGCCTGCCTCCTCACTCGCTGCCGTCTGGCCAGGGCGGTAAGAGTCGGCATGCTGCTGCTGCTGCCACTGCTGCCACTGCTGCTGCTGCCGCCGACTTTGCCATCCGCCGCGCTCCCATGGGCCACGACAACAGGCCCATTTTCGCTCACAACAACGTCGTCTCGCTTCTGGATAGCGCTCGCCTGCTACCCCCTCGAGGGGAGGGGCGTGGGGCAGGTGTTCGGCGGGTGGCCCGGACCGGCATGAAGATAAGCCAGGCCTTTCGAGCCTGCCTTCCCCCAGCCGAGTTTACAGCACGGCCCACCCTCATCACCACGCACTGGGAGTAGGGCAGTGGCAGCGGCTCTACTTCAGCTCTGCATCTGCAACAGCGATGCCGACTGCTCTCAGCTTCCGCAGGCAGTGTGCAGTGCAGTTGGTACCGCGCAGGTGCTGCTACCCTACGCAGGCAGTGTGCCCAGCTCTAACGGGTCCCTTTTTACGGCACGGGTCGCTGCGAGCAGTGCTGGCTGTGGAATTTGATAGCTGCTGCTTTAAGCTTTGCCTTCTCTCTCTCTCTCTCTCTCTCTCTCTCTCTCTCTCTCTCTCTCTCTCTCTCTCTCCTCCCTCCCCCTCTCTCTCTCTCTCTCTCTCTCTCTCTCTCTCTCTCTCTCTCTCTCTCTCTCTCTCTCTCTCTCTCTCTCTCTCTCTCTCTCTCTCTCTCTCCAGGCAAGGGTCCATAGGTGGTGCCAGCCGAGCTATGTGTGCCTGCTGCGGAACCGTGGCGTTGCTAGGTGTTTGCTCGAGGCTTTGTGGCATTATACAATGGTCTCGACCCTTTTTTGGCCGATGTACTGCTCCCCCCTGGGGGAGGGATGCATGGAGGCGTCTGGGGGTGGTGAGCCGGGCACCGTTGGGAGCGGCGGAGCCCCTCGAGGCGGCTCCAGAGTCGCAGTCTTTAGTCACCGTGCGCAGCGCTCTCCGCTGAAAGCCGAGCGCCGCTCGGCCCTTTGTCCGAGAGAAGAATGAGCAGAGTTCTGCCCACTGCCCGGCACCCGGCCCAGCCAATGCGCCAGGTATGCGGCCGCAGCTGCTGCTGCGACTGTGTGCACGCTCGGGCATCTCGGAAATGCGGGCGGTGGCAGAAAAGGAGGCTTTGGCCTCTTTGTCTCTGAGTCACGTGTGTGCGTGCGCGGGACGCACATGTGTGTCCTTTGACGTCCGAGTTTGTGGGCTCGAGCCCTGTGGCGTATACAAAGTGAGGTGTGTGTGTGTAGGCGAGTGTGTGCCACCGGCTGCGGCTAAAAGGTGTGGCCGGTGCCATGGCCAGATTTGTGTGGGTGTTCCCCACCCCTTTAGGCCTCTTCTCCTGATGCATCTCTTTATTTTTTTTGTCATACATTGCCATTTCTCTTCTCTCTCTTCCATCCCTCCCTCCCTCTGTCTATCTATATCCCTCTCTCTCTCTCCCTCTCTCTCTCTCTCTCTCTCTCTCTCTCTCTCTCTCTCTCTCTCTCTCTCTCTCTCTCTCTCTCTCTCTCTCTCTCTCTCTCTCTCTCTCTCTCTCTCTCTCTCTCTCTCTCTCTCTTTCTCTCTCTCTCTCTCTCCCTCCCTCTCTCTCTCTCTCTCTCTCTCTCTCTCTCTCTCTCCCTCTCTCTCTCTCTCTCTCTCTCTCTCTCTCTCTCTCTCTCTCTCTCTCTCTCTCTCTCTCTATCTCTATCTTTCCCTCCGTGAGCAGCCAGTCTGTGCGGCTGCGCAGATAGTAGCAGATAGTAGTCGTCCCACCATACCGAGTGCAGTGCATTTTCCAAGCGTTCGCTTCTGGCCTCTCCTCACTCTCGGCACCTTCTACGCACGCTGCAGCAGGAGCCTCACCGAGCGGTTCGGTGGCAGCTCGGGCCGACGGCCTCGGAGGCGGCCCTTGCCGCCGCGGCAGCAGCGGGAGCTGCGGCGCCGGCGGGAGCGGCAGCGTGAAGGAGCTGGGCGGCGGCAGCATGCCGAGCGTGGAGCGAAGCGAGAGTCTCCCGACGGCCGGCGGTGTCGGAGCCGCGACGTCGCTTCAGGCGTCGCACATGCGGGGCGCCGGCGGCAGTGAGCCGATGCTTCTCGAGAACGACGTGCAGCACCAAGGCGGCGACGGCAGTGGAGAGGATCGAGCCGGTGCGTCTGGTTGGCTCCCTTCCGAGCTGCAGCTCGTCGTCTGCGTCGTCTGCCGCTGCGGCTGCCGCAGCGGCTACAGCAGCAGCAGCTGCTTGCTGCCACGGCTTGCTGCTCATTCAGCTGATTGTCTATCGAGCTTGCCGGTCCGCTCATTGAGCGATTTGCTCTGCCCGGCCGGCGCTGCGCAGCTCCAGATTGCGAGCCCGTGCGAGGCTCACCTCCCTGCAAGGTCACGCGTGCTGGCATCATCGGCGCATTCCCTCTCCCTCGTCAGCCTCGGACGGTGACCTGTCGCGGCCTGCGACGGCAGGGCGGCCGTCTCGGCTTCCGTCGGTCAAGAGAAAAGATCGGCCGCCGGTGGAAATCCGGAACAAGGCGTTGTACGACGACGACGGCAAGGACTATTCGGATTACGTCCAGGTCAGGCGCCCACCAGGTGGCGTCTCATCCGCGTCCTTGAGCGGGATGAACAGCCGAGGTGAGATCGCGCTTTCGGCGCTGCCCACTCCTTTGCTGCAGTCGGTCGGAGCCTGGCAGAAGATGCGTGCTGCCTACACGTGCAGCAGCGAAGCTCTCCTCACAGTAGCAGCAGAGCACTCCGTTGCAGTTTACGATCAGAACAGCAATCGCATCAAGGGCTCGCCTGCGAGCAACGCCAAGACGTTGGCCGATCGCAAGGACAAGGACGATCTGATCTACGACGAGCCCAAGGCCGGCGGCGGGGCCGAGTGGATTGCCTTCAGGGTTCCCGTCGTGCCGGCGCGCTACCTCGACCCTGCCCAGCTAGTGACGACACTGCTGCCAGATGGCAACAAGCCGCTGGAGCCGACGGCCATGTACCAGATCAAGGAGGCGCTGCTGAGCAAGGACTACAGGCTGGTAGCCCAGCACATAGCATACCTCGACCTTCATCTGCTCAAGGTCATAAACAATAAGAACCTGGGGGCAAGCGTTTACTCCGGCCTGGAGGCCATGACTCTGCCGCAGGGTGCTCACTTTCGCGAAGCCATCATAGAACGGTGAGCAAAGCCGGCCCTTTTGTGTGTAGTCTCTGAGTCTTCTCCATCCCAGGATCAGCTGTGCGAGTCTCTTTGTGCTAGCAATGAGTGCATCCGTTGCAAAAAGCTCCTGCGCGGTGCTATCTAGAACGGTGGGTTTCAGCTCGTCAAGTAAGACTGGAAAGTGCTGAAAACGGAAAAATCGCTGCCGATTTCGCAAAAATCGGTACCGTTTCTGAAAGAACAACTTGCTCCTTGCCTTGCTGCAGCGGTGTCGCTCGGCAGTCACACCAGCAGCGACGAGAGGCCGTAGAAGAGGTGGCGGAGGAAGCAGCATCGCTTCCGTCGAGTGAAAAGAAACGGGAATTGTTGAACTGAAATTGCACAAAATTTGGCGACATTCCTTGTCCTTGCATTCTGCTGCTGCAATTGAAAGCATCCGCTTCCGAATGGTCAAATGATGTGAAAACGAATGAAGAAAGAGGTCTTAGGCTCTATAATTTCAAAGGAGTTTTAAGCTTGCGGTCCTTTTGAAGTTCAGGTGTGTAGCGTCCGTCTTCTGAGAGCTGCTATATAGCAATGCATTTTTATGCAATCATCTAAAAGAAATGTTATGCAAGTTTGACGGATTCAAACGACGAAGACATTCCCCTAAAGTTGCTTTGCCAACCGATGGGCAAGCAATTGCACGAGCGCAGTACATCACACTTGTCTTGCCTCGGTTTTCTGCTGCTGCTGCTGCTGCCCTTCGAGTGCAGAGAAAAAGGGGTCGGGGTTGATTTAGCAGCCCTCATTTATATAGTGGCAGAGGAGCCTTCACGGCTGTCGCCACCACTGCTTGTAGTGGTCAATATATAGGATCGACCAATGAAGGACTCGAGCCCACGTGACTCGGGTCGGTAGATCGAGCGCCTTACTTCCTGAGCTAATAAATAACCCGAGCCGAGGACGACAACGGCGGCGACAGTGCTGCAGCTCAGGCCAGCGCCGACGTCACGCGAGCGTCGGCGCTCCTCCGTGCCTGGTCTCGTCGGCGGATGCCGTGCTCATTTGTCACGCTCCTCGGCGTTGCGCAAGGGCTGTTCTTACTGTAGCCGCCGCACTCTCTGGTCGTCGGCCAATTTACTTCCATTTCGCTGGCTGCAGCGATGTGCACTCGTGGGCAGGTGGCCGGCGGTTGCTTCGATTCCGACGAGCTCCTTTCTTTCCTCCTACGAGCTCTTTCCGACGAGCTCTCACTCTTACCTCGCTCCCTTCGGGCAGATCATCGCTGACGCCTCGCTCGGCAGGCGTCGTCCTCGCTTAGGTCGTCTGCACTCGGCAGCCACGGCTTGTTCCGAGCCCTGGCCGACTGTGCGCCGACGCCCCCTTTGTACACGTACTGCGCACTCACGTATGTCGGAGAGCTGCGCCCCGCCCCTCGCCATCCCTTCTCCACTGAGCTCACCGTGAGTCGACCCGGTCACTGAGAAAAGCATTTGGAATAGAGACGAGGCGGGAGTGTCTAGCGTGGCTTTGACCTGGCCTTTGACCTGGCCTTTGAACGGCCAACGAATGCGCGGCTCGCTGCTGTTCACGCGCAGGCACTACTCGATGTCGTACCTGGTGGCCGTCACGATACTGGCCTGCACCGACGACCAGCGCGAGAGGGCGCTCATGCTGAAACAGTGGGTGCTCGTTGCAGCCGAGCTGCTCCGCAGCCTCGGCAACCTCTTTGCTTTCTGCAGCATCGCCGAGGGTCTTCTCCATCCGTCGGTGAGTGTCGCCGTCCGGCGCTGCCCCTGTGTCGACCAGCAGCTGCAGCTGGGGGGGGGGTTGGGGGCGGCTGGCTGCCGGTGTGCGATGCAGAGCCGACGTCAAGCGGCTCACCGGCCAACGGTGGCGTCTATGCCAAGAGCCAGGTCAGTTGCTGCCCATGGCAGGCTGTTCGCCGGCGGCCACGTTGATCGCCTGCCATGGTCGGCTGCTTTTTATGTTTACTTTAAATAAACACTTTGTAGAGTTGTCTTTCTAGCTTAGGGCTTGGGATTTTTTGGTGCAGTGTTGAGCGGTTGTATGCTGTTTTGGGGTTTACGGTTTCGGGTTCAGTGGTTAGACGTTATGTTTCTTTGGTTTGAGCTTTTATTTTTGGCTTGAGATTTAGGGTTTGGGGTCTAGTGCTTAGGTTTTAGAGAGAATCTCTTAACTGAAAATATATCTCAAAACGTATTTATTCAACATAAATATGGACAGACACTGGCAGCCATGTTGAACAGCCTGCTATGGGCAAAGTGACATAACAGAAAATTGCCTGGCTCTATAATAATCAAAACGTTTGTGTTGCTCAATCAGAGAACTTAATATCTTTGTAGGCACTTTACATTTGCTGCAAAGTAAGCATGACCGAATGGATAATTGTAGCAGGCTCAATGACAACAAGTATAACATGTTAGTGCATAAACGACTTCGTCAGACGTTTAGGCGAGCATGACTGTATTCGGAGACCTTTCTAGAAACATTCAGGCTAAGCAGCAAATAAAGGATAACTCAGAACTGTCGAGAAGAACTATCACGGGGATGGCCGGGACTGCTCGCCCCCTGCTTGGGAAAATGGTGTATCCCGTGGAGGTAGAGAGGGCCGCATTACTAACTGAGACCTGACCTGATTAGCAACATTGCTTCATTCACTTTCGCTTCGTTGCTTGCGATAAAGTCTGTTGGCTATCGTGTGCACACCGAAAGCCAGCTATGCTTTTATCCTCCTACGTAGCACTCACGTAGTCCTTGTGGCTTTGTTGGGTTACAGGCGGAGATGCATTTACTTGATCTGTGCATTTAGGCCACTAGCGCTACTGCGTCTGTGCTGCTGCTGCTGCTTCAGCATCTCCTTGTCTCCTTGGTGCTCTTGGCAGCCATTTGATCTTCGGGTGCGCCATATTGGAAACTCGTCCATATTGGAGACTCGTCCATTCCAACCCACGGCATCCTATCATATGTAAAGTGGCTCAGAAAGAGATTTATTTGAGGGCTCTGTGAAAATGTATTCATTATTATTATCATCACTATTAGTATAGTAGCGATGTCTTTTGTGAGTTTGCTGACGATATATGACGAGGTGCGTGCAGTGCATTGCTCTAGTTTTTCGAGTGCTTATTAGCCTCACGAGAAAGAGAAGAAATCACCATTGCTACAATTGGGGCTTGTTTAGATAAGGATACCACGTCCAAGTTGGTCCATGCGTTTGTGACATCCCGTCTTCACTTCTGTAACTCACTGCTTGCCGGCCTACCGGCATGAGCGATCAGGCGATTGCAGCTGGTGCAAAACTCTGCAGCTCGGCTTGTCTGTCGTGAACGTCGCAGTTGCCACATCGCACCACTTCTCACCGATCTGCACTGGCTACCAGTCAAGCAACGGATCGACTTCAGGGTTTTGTTGCTCACTTTTAGGTCACTTCATTCTTTCGCTCCAGCCTATCTCTCAGATCTACTCCCCCACCAGGCCAAGCATCGTACCACCCGTTTTTCGGAATCCAGTAGTTTACCACTACCTCGTACAAACCTCAAATCCTTTGGAGACCGTGCATTTAGTTTTTATGCTCCCACAACCTGGAACTCATTCCCGACTTGCGTCGCAGCATCCCCTGACTTGGCCACATTTAAGAAGAACTTAAAAACCCCTATTTAGGACAGCATTTAGTGGGTCCCTGTGATTCGTCCTTCATGTGCTCATGTGTGCTGACACTGTGCATGCTGCCACTTACCACACTGGCATGCCGACCCTGTGCATGTCTCCCCTAACCATGTTGTTCATGTTGTTTATCAAGAGTGATATTACTCACCATTCAATCGCGTATCCCTTTTCACCAAATGTGAAGCACCTAGAAAGAGATGGAGTTCTCTGAGGGTGCTTTATCAAGTGCATTATAATAATTATTTTTATTAAGAGCACGAATGCATCTTGCTCGTCCAGTGGGTCCAGTGGGTCGAGTGAAGGTTGCTGTCAGCCGAAGCCAATTAAAAGCCGACTAATTGTCCACGAGAGACCTCCTGCCAAAGGTTCATTCACTTCACGTGCCAGAAGTCCAATAAGCAACTTTTCACTCCCTTCCCCTGAGTTCCATCTTCGCATAATTACTCGATATATGCGAATCGTCTGGCCAGCCAGGTGGCCACCTTCAAGGAACCCTGTCTGCCCTACTGACACTTCCGCGAGACTTCCTCTGTCTGGCCTGCCAGTAGCCAGTAGCTCTGTGCTAATTGCATCTCGGTGCATCGAAGCACCGTAGCTCCTCTTGGCTCGGCTGTGCCTCAGGCCTACCAATGGTCGCTTCACCACTTTCAACTCTTGTCAGATAATGGTGTCTGTAGCACTGCGAAAGTCGCGTTTAGATGCGACTAAGTGGCTGCTACTCTGAGAAACTCTACATGAACGCACAGATCCCGAGGGACGCGAAGATCCCGATGAAGTCCCCGGATGTCAACCGACTGTCCAACGAAATACGCCTCGGTTGAAAGTCTTTTGGTGATCAGCCTTTGTGTACCAAAACTCTTGAGCTCGCGGTTTCTTTCACGACCTACATTGACTTTGCAACACTCAATGTCAGCCAAGGACGTATCTGTTCACCTTAGCTTTCTCTGAGCGCCGGCCGTCTTTTCCCACTTCATGTCGGTCTTTTCTATTTTTGTGTGCTTCGCGAGTTCACTCGCATGTGACGTCGCATGTTCACTCGCACGTGCATTTTGCTAGCAAGAGGTCGTAGATGACCCTCAGTGTTAAAATAAATAAATACTTTTGCAATGCCACAGTCGAGGGTCTCGCGAAGGAAAGGCTTAACAAGCTCCGTGTCACGAGACCGACTCCCGGCTAATGAACTCAAAGCCCGTGTCTCCAAGCATGCCTCATTTAGTTCCTCGTAGGAAGATCAGTCCCCTCGTAGGAGGCAGTCTCAAAAGCCGAATCTGCTCTGCCCTGTGTTCGACTTTCTAGCCTCGCTGCCATAAAATAATAATTGTATGCCATCAAGGCATGTAAGCCTGTGCTTGTGCAAGCAAGTGCACGTAAGCCTCCATTCTGCTTTTCCCTTTAGCGTGGGAAAAGTTAGCTGCACCAATGCTAGTTGTTGATGAAGGAATTAAGGAAGGGGCTAGATCGCGTGTTAACTGGTGCAGTCCGGTTTCCCTCCTCGTTTCAGATCTCTCGCCTGCAGGGCACGTGGGGCATCCTTCGACAAGCCGAGCCCCAGATGGCCCAGGTGTTCGACAATCAGCTCCGAACCACGTACGGATCGCTGAACATGGCCACCGGAAGCAGCTTGACGCTGAATGACAACGTCTGCATACCGCACGTCTTGCCCGTGGCAGAGATGCTTCAGGCTGCCGAAGGCGTTGCCGTGCCACAGCCTCCTCCTTGCCGCCCGCCCGCATTAAACGTCGCGGCCAGCGGCCACACAGCCGCAGGCGAGCTGGACGTTATGCTGGCTCACCTCGACACTGCTCGCTACGTCGGCGCACGAACCGCCTCTTACCACAGGAAAGGCGACGCGGTTGTCGCCTACTTCGCGCCCAATCCTTTGCTGAGAGATATGTTCAAAGTGGAGTTCCACATGAAACTTTTGTACGGGCACCACGGTGCACAGGCCAATCGATGCGACCGCTACCAGAAGTTCCAACAAATCCTGGCCATTCTTTCGAAGCGCGCCGAACCCTACGATGGCACCGAACTCTAACGGACAAATCGGTGGAATCTTTGCCTTTCAATTATGAACGGCGCCGGGGACGGCGTGCGTCTGTGCTGCCGTCTGTCTCGCCGAGTGCCAGGAGGAGGAGCTGCCCCCTCGGCTTTCTTTCAAATTTTGTGCAAATTCGCTGAGTATAGTCGCAAGGCCGCTCGGCTTCGCCCCCCCCCTGCTGCTCGCAGGAGCTCTGGTCTTCATTCTCGCCAACCGCCTGAGGTTCGAGCCACTGCATGTCCGTAGCAGTCTCCTACGAATCGTGAAGCATTTGGAGCATTTGTCCCTATTCCATTTTGTCAGGAGCAGCCGTTGCACCTCAGGTTGAAGAGCAGCTGCCTCGTTAGTATGTATAGGTATATGTATCAGATGTATATTTTTATTATGACGGGGATGCCACAATGACGAAGTATTTTACAGGGTGGCAAACTGACGCTATCGTGTATTTTATCGAGCTCAAATACATTCTAAATGTAAATTTGATATCCAGTACTTGCATCACAGCATTCCTTAAGCCGGACAAGAACTATCGGTCTCCGGATGGTTACTTCTGAAAATACTATAGCATGCACTAATAGTAGAAGCCGTAATATGCAAAACTAGTTTAAAATTCGTGGGGAGACTCCAACTTTGCTTTGGAAGGCGAGCGCGAGTAGCGGCTGACGTAGTGGTTAGGCTCAATCCAACTAACTAATTAATGCCCAATCCCAAGTTCATCCTTGAATGTTTCAAAATCCTTATTCAAGGAAAATTATTTTCAAAATCAGGTTAAAATTCGTGTGATACCGAAACTATTGAAAAACGTGTCTAGTCGGGATTGCAGAGGTGGTAAGATGCTAGCTCTTCACCACCGAGGTTGTGGTTTCGAATCCTGCTGTTAGTGATTCTTTATTGCCAACTGTAAGTGGTGTGTTAGCCATTAAGGCTGTTCTGCCGCCACTCAAAAAAATTGAGGCCGTTGTATCAGCCAATATTTTATCATGATATACAATATGAAATTTTTAAGTATGACTGAATGTTCTAGCTACCTATACAAATTAGCAAATTGTCACCCCTGATATTTTTTACGTGACACCCATTGGCCCCTGAGACTTAGCCCAGGGGTAAGCTCTTCACGAGCCACGTCGTGCATTTGAGTTCTGCAGTGGGCGGTCCTTTATTGCCCACCGCAAGCGGCAGACATAGCCTTTGAGGCTCTTATGCCGCAATATAAATGAGGCTGCTGAATCAGCTAACTATCGTAGGTATACATACCATTGTAGTAGCGCTATAAGCACAACGCCAATGTGACGTCAGCGACCTGTATTCACGGTACTCGCACGTACTTGCATTCAAAACAAAACAGGTTGACTAGCGAGAGTACTCACAATTAAACAAAGACCGCGCAGGTAGGAGCCGATAACTGCAACACTAAGACTTAGCCGCATTTGCTCACCGACCTGCCGGTCGTCGCTAGGACTGGCCGAGTCCCGGTTTCGAACCAACATGCAACTGATCATTTCCAAAGACAAAGACAGAGAGGCTCGGGACTTTACGTACGTCGATGCAGTCGAATGGTGCGAGCACGAACAAAAAATCCTATCTGATTTAACAGCCTCTTTGTATAGCGACAGAAGAGCCTTTACGGCTGCCACCACCGCTTGCAGTGGCGATAAAGGATCGACCATCGCAGGATTCGAGCCCCCCACCTCGGGGCCGAGGTCGTGAAAAGCAACCGCCTGACCTAGTGAGCCGTGACAGCTCACTAGCCCAAGCATATCAACAACCGACAGGTAAGTGAGCACATTAACCGACATGAGGTGTTGACAATGCGTTTTAAACGCTGAGTGTTGCCTTTTATTGAGTAAACGCCAATGCACGAATGTATTTTCCGAACCAGTTACGGAGTACACGTAAGGTCATGTTCTTTTAACAATCTTTACCCAATAGGCTCGTACAGCTGCTGCAGCTGCCGCCGCCGCGTTGATCGCGAGCATGAGCTCGATGCGCCCACAATCGGCCATTGCTCTCATTACAAAGAGACGAGAAGCACTCATTTCGCAAATCGCCGCATCGGACGATTGGAGCCTACTAGAGCTCTAGAGAAATGTCCTACACCAAAGCGAATTTTCGAAGTCCAGGCATGGTGGTCAAAAGATGGATGAGCCGCTGGCGACACAAAACGCCTCCATGCAATCTTCATCGCAGCGTGTGAAGATCAGCCCGACCAGGACCGGCGCTCACCGCTGATGGCACACTAGGTAAGGCGGTTGCTTTCACGACCTCGGTCCCGAGGTCGTGGGTTCGATTCCTGTGGTGGGCAATTCTTTATCGCCACTGCAAGCGGTGGTGATAGCCGTAAAGGCTCTTCTGTCGCTATACAAAAAGAGGCTGTTTAATCAGCTAGGATTTAGGTTGACAGGCAGAGGTCAAAGAGCCAAGGTCAGAGAGTCAAGGTCATAAACTTCGCAAATGATTCAGAAACTCGTCGACAAGCTCGGAGCTCTGGTGTCGTGAGTAGCAAGAGGCGAAACTTGATACGGGTAAGCCGAACGTTGCCTGAGACATTCAACGGCCATGCGGATAATTCCGAACTGCTCCCCGTTAGCACTAGCCACCTCACCGATGAGTGGGGAGGGGAGGAGAGGAGAGGAGAGGGGAGGGGAGGGGGGCACAAACCACAACGATATGCGAATAGACGCTGCGTTGTCATCGACCGAGCTCGGAGAGTGTGCTAAGCACTCAGACAACTTATCGCAGCATTTGAGCGAAGGAGAGAGAGAGGGGAGAGAGAGGGAGAGAGAGAGGGAGAGAGAGAGAGAGAGAGAGAGACACACACACACACACACACACACACAAACACACACACAATGGATAGAGAGGGAAGAGGGAGAGAGAGAGAGAGAGTGGGAGAGAGAGTGGGAGAGAGAGGGAGAGAGAGAGAGAGAGAGAGAGAGAGAGAGAGAGAGAGAGAGAGTGCGAGGAAAGAAAATGCCGTATCATACTCTGGAGGTGACGCGCGACATTCCGAAGCAAAAATCTTGACTCTTTAGAGCCTTTTGCTTCGGGTGTCGCGGCGGTACTCAACCTGTGGGTCGCGACCTCTTTAGGGGTCGAACGACGCTTTCACGGGGGGGGGGCCACCTAAGACCATCGAAAAACACGCACTTGCCACATTTCGCACACAGTAATTGTAGGGTTGGGGGTCGCCACAACGTGGGGAACTGTATTAAAGGGTAGCGGAGGCGGCATTAGGAAGGTTGAGAACCTCTGAGCTGCCAGAGAGGCTACCCATTTCGATCGACCGGAAGCACGACGGCCGACGGCGCAAGGATTCCGTTGGAGCCCTGGTGAATAAATATTCGCGAATAGGACGCGGACGGGTGAGTTTTCCGACGGGCAAACGCCGGTCAAAATTGACGCACTCTACAAAAGTGGTACCGCTGTAGTCACTTGCTAAATGGCCGAAAAAAGTGTCGCGGCAACTGAGCAGTATAATATTACTACTACTACTACTAATAATAATAATAATAATACATTTTATAGAGCACCCTCAGAGAACTCAATCTCTTTCTAGGCTCTTCACATTTATGTATGTACACTCTTTGCAGCCAATCCACTTGTGTCGCTTAGGCACTGCGGCAGTGAATTGAATCCGCTTGGACAGCTGCCGGCCGGATGGATGCGTTCGGTCGGGCGTCGTGATGGCACATCGAGTAAGGCGGTTGCTTTCACGATCTTGGTCCCGAGGTCGTGGGTTCGATTCCTGCGGTAGGCGATTATTTATCGCCACTGCAAGCGGTGGTGATAGCCGTAAAGGCTCTTCTGTCGCTATACAAAAAGAGGCTGTTAAATCAGCTAGGATTTATTTTATTTATTTGGGGGCGGGCCTCTCCAGTCTGCGGTCCACCAGCTGGGTGTGCCGCAGACAGGAGCTTCGGGCGTTAGATTGATTGTTCGCCGGCTTCTGATTCTGTGGAAGGGGGACTTTGGCTCGTTGTGTCTAACCTTGGTGGGCGAGCTGCGACGCGAGGTGGGTGGGTGGAGAGCGGCCGTTGCGCTGCGAGCGGTCGCGAGGAGAAAGTACACTCCTACGCTAAAGCGCCGATGTGCTGATGCGTCGTCGCTAGTGTGGCGGCCGTGCTGAATTTCACACTCCACACTGTTCAGATTCAACTGGCCGCGAGTGGGACGTTCCTCCTGTACACGCGTATACGCCATAGGTCAGACCCCGGCCATAGCCGGTGACCCTTAACGCGTTATAGCCGTCCTGTGTCGCAGCCGACCAAGCCGAAGCGTCAAGGGTACAAATGTGCTGCGAGCCTTTTCGACGCGTCCTTTTGCTTTGCTCGGCCATTTGCCCAGACCGAAGCATCAACAGCAGTCAGGTCTACCAGTTCATTCACACTTGCAACCGTTTCTGTATAACGACGAGCAGGGGATGTTTACTGAGCGGAGCGAACCTGGTTATAAAGCAGCGAAGCGAAAACATTGCCGGTGCACTCACACGGCGACTGAAAAGGCACTGGGCCACAAGGAGACTTCCCAAAAACATTCCGCAGACTCTCCTGTTCATTAGAGACGGCAGAGACAAGATGAGAGGCCGCATAGTCACGGGGCCGCCAGCAAAGTCAACACGCTGTGCAATCGCTGCTGCCACAGTCGCCGGACCTCCGGTAACAAACATTCCACTCGAATGGCTGCACGGGTAAATAATGGCGGCTCGGGCGCCGCCCCTCGTGGATCCGTGGAGCCTCCGGGAGCCACGCGGGCGAGCGCAAAGGCGAGCGCCACCTCGTGGCTATCGAGATCGCTCCGTTCGGGATTCTCCGTGCTTCCTCTCCAATGCCGATGGCTCGTGTGCACGTCGCGACGCCTCTGCCGTAGAGCATAATGCCGAGCTGGTTTGGTCTAGCCGGTAAGGGGCTCGCCCCGACCAAGGTCTGACCGAGGTCGTGGGCTCGAGCCCCGAGGCACATGTGAAGCGCCTGAATAGAGATTAAGTTCTCTTGGGGCGCTATATAAATGAATTATATAACCGCAACGCACCGAACGCTGCGACCGAGAAGCGACGGCAAACGGAGCGACGTCTGCCGCGTCGCTACCGGCTGCCTGTCCTGCAATTAAATATGCTGCTTCGACGAAGCGATTCGTCGGCGAACGTCCGGCTGCTCTCTGGCTAGTAAGCTGGCGATCTGCAATCGGTGAGTCGTCCTCCCAACGGTATGAATAGTAAAAGGACGCCGAACTAGAAAGAGCAAGTTGGAAGTTCCGCCAGACTAAGGGCCCTGGGAACATGATCAGTAAATCAAAACGTGCATCCAAGGCTGGAAAGGAGCTTTAAAATTGGAGGCCTAGTAGCAAGCACCGCCGAAGCTCGCCGACGTGCCCCGATACCGGGCAGAGCGGTGGTAAACAGAGCACAACCGGAGAGCCTCACACTGAGATCTGCACTTCTGGCTACTGTCAAACAGAAAGGCATGATGTTGCAAACAGCCTGCTTTTAACACAAGATGACTCTCGAGGGATCGGGCACGAGACCGGCTTGATATGCGACAAGACACGCACATACGAACCAGCACGCACAGTATGAATATTGCTAAGAAAAACTAAAATAAGACATATATTTGGCGCCCTCAGAGAACTAAATCTCTCTCTTGGCACTACTTATGCTGATAGGGAAGTATGTCGATACGGTTAGTGATAACATGCGCAGTGTCAGCATGCATTAGCGAACAAAGGGCAATAACCACGGACCCAGCAAGCAAATGCTATGAGCAAATGCATACGCATTTTTAGCAAATTACATAATATTATAACGCCTTTAGTTCAAATGCTCCCAAAGCCTGAAGCTCACTTCCGACTGGCGTTATGACGTCCCTTGACTAGATTTAAAAAGAAGCTAAAAACGCATACATTTATTAACCAGAGCATTTACTGGGTCCTTGCGATTCATGTGTGTTTACGAGTGCTGACACTGTGCATGCTGCCACTAACCATATTTGCATGCTGAACCTATGCATGTCACCTCTAACCCATGTTATGCCTGTTGACATTGAGCATGCTACCATTTACCATTCGCTAATGCATACTTTGTAGCAAATGTAAAGTATCTAGAAAGAGATTAAGTTATCTGAGGGAGCTGCACAAATGTATTATTATTATAATTATTATAGCTTTTTTTAATGCCTTCAAGTCAGGGGATGCCGTGACGTAAGTCGGAAGTGAGTTCTAGGCTTTGAAATCATCCGAGCTAGAGGCACGGTCTCCAAAATATTTGAGGTGGATTCAAGGTAAAGCTAAACGACTTGAATAAGAAGAGCACGCGATACGATCCGTGGCCTGATTGGGAAGTAGTTCGGACAGGTTAAGTTTGCAGCACAAGTTAGGTTACAAGATAGATTGGAGAAAGAGAGCAGGAGCAAAAACAATTAAGGGACCTAAAAGAGAGTTGACGTCACGTTGAAGTCGACGCTGCTTGATGGGAAGCTAGTGCAGGTCGGTGAGATGTGGCTTTGTGGCAACTGCGATGTTCACTAGCAAAAGTCTGACGTGCGATGAAAGCGGATGACAAATAGAAAAACGCTGTGATTAGGAGACGAGAAGAGTATAAGGAAACTTCGAGTATGGAAAATAGAAGCGCGGCAAAGCCGCGGTCCCACTTACTTGAACGCGAGAGTAACTTCGGGCAATAATTACACCTGGCTGTTTATAAACCACCTAATATGCACAGCTGCTCAGCAGCCATTCGAGTGTGACTTGTAGTGCTACCCAAAAAAATACGACCTGATTTAATAGCTTCTTTTGTATAGCGACAGAAAAGCCTTTACGGCTATCACCATCGCCATCAGCGGCAACACAGGATCGTCCACAGTAGGATTCGAACCCACGACCTCGTTACCGAGTTCGTCAAAAAAACCACTATGACTATTTTGCCATCACGGCTCACCACCGAACTCGTACGCTCATTGTCGACGTCTGAACAATTTAAATCCTTCCCGCCGGATCTAGTTCAGGCAATTAAACTTGTGCATATCATTGACCGGGACGTAACGTGACCCTTTTATTGATCACTTTCGGCACCCTTTTCCAGATAGTTTTACCTTGCTTTCTAATCAGCGACCAGACTTAAATACGAGACCGTGGCCAGGATTTTTCTAAGGGGTTGAACTTGATCTTACATGAGCATAATCGGAAGTCAACAGTGTGGTGTCAATCAAATAGCGGCGCGACCGAGAGTGGACGCTTGCTTCTGACTCACTAACCCTAATTTAAGTGAAGCTACAAATGGCCAGTTCTATTTCAAATAAATAATTATAATTCATTTGTATAGCGCCCAAAGAGAGAGCTCAATCTCTACTCAGGTGTATCGTATATGCCACGGGGTTCGAACCTACAACTTCGGCTATCAAATACATTCACCTTGACCTAGGTTGGGGCGAGCACCTTAACCACTGAGCCAAACCAGCGCGACATCAATAGATATGCAACAGAGAGTGGGCGCATACTGTGGATCTACTCGCAATTTAAGTAAAGCGGCCGAGCGGTTGAGTCGCTGATGCTGTATTACAGACGGCGTATTCTTATTTCGGGAAGCTGTACCGCGGATCAGGAGTTTTATTAGATGGCAGGGCTGGCATAGTTACCAATATACTTTTACAAAATAGTGGGTCTTCATCAGGAAGACTTAGCGGTGAGCATTCGTCAACGGTCTGCGGCAGCGTGCAGACGAGCTATTGCTCATTTAGCTGCACACAATGCAGGCCAGAGCGACCGGCGCGGGGTCGACTGACTGTTGCTGATACCCATAGTCGCGCCCAGGTTAAGGCCAGTATGAAAAAGGTCACGTGCTGGTCTTTCAGTGCCCCAGAGGGGAAGTCAACCTGACTGGACGCAAGAAATCGAAAGAAGAAGCAGCAGAAATCCCGCCAATCATCAGCAAGTCATCAGCCGCTCGCAGCGTTCCGTCGGCTCCGTCTCTCTTAGCACTTGTCCTTTTAGCACTTGGACGTGGTGAAGTTTCGCACGTCACCGCAGAGCCGCCATGTCAACTGAGGCTCTTTAATCAGCAAACACTTTACATTGAGAACTGACACGCTGCCTTCAAGCTTCCACGAATCGGCTAGAAAGACATTTGGCTCTATTGAGGCGCTAAGCCGAATGCTTTACTCGCTCGACGACGTCGGCGTTATCCAAAGGGATACAGATGTAGGTCCGGGAGACCGCGGAGAAGGATGCGACTCTGCGCGATGTAATGTAACGTGCGCATGTAGCCGTCTGTAGCTCCGAACTCCCCGAGGACTAAACTGCAGTCACCCTGCGGAGCTTTCTGCGTCGCACTCGCGGCGGCCCAGGCGGCTTGCGGTGCGCGCGCCGCCTGGGCCGCCAACGAGTTCTCACCTCGTGCAACGAAGTGAAAGAGTGAGAAGCATGGCCGAATAAGGAGGCAAGTCGGCGACGCGACGGAAGCGGCGGCGGTAGCGTGGACGGCTGCAGAGCACGTGCCAGTCGGCAGCGGGAGAGAGCGAGTGTCGCTGCGCAAGTAAGAATTGCATGCGTGCGTGAGTTCCGCAGTCAAGGACCTGCAGAGCAAAAGGTTGCGTCGTGCACCGTCGTGCACCGAAGGAATGGAACGGCTAATTTATTGTCCGTCCATAGACGACGCCAGGGCACGAAGAAGAGGCTGCAACTGGCCGAGCGTCTGCTCAGCCTCGGTGTGACGCAGCCAAGCCACGGCGGGCCTCGTTGCTCAGAGTGAGAATTTCGGTGTTTATTATCAGTTGATCTACAGGACGCCATCGTAGTTCCGTTAGCAAGAGACGCGTGGCTGAAGGCGCTGTACAGAATTGTTCTTTCTTCTTCAAGCAAAGACGACCTCGGGGCTCTCTTTTCAGATTTATTGGCGTCGGCCGCTGGAGACGGTTAAGCCGCCGCTAGACAAGCTGCCAGAATAGCGGAACCGTCCAACCGACGTTCTGCGTCGGCTACTTTCTGCCGGTCGATGCATTCTGGCGATATTGAGTCTTAAGCCGGTTTTACGCGGCGAGTCTTCCTTCCTACCCACGGGGCTAGAGTCTGTAGTGTAGCAGGGCGTGATTCAAGACTCGGGATGACGCAGCCAACGACCAATCAAATAGGCAACGTCGACGGCACGCCTTCTTCGTTGCTTTGAAAAGCTTGGCGGACGACTCGACTGAAAAATCATTACCGAGTTCCACGAAAGTTCCCGTTTATGGAAATATACGGGCTAAAAACCAGAATGCGAGGCGGCGGGCGATAAAAGCAGTCGCGGAAGGTAAGAATTCAATGGGACGTGCATCGAACAGGGCCATTTCCCACATCCCTAACAAAAGCAGTTTTCCAGCGAACGCCCAGCGGGCTGAGCGGGTAAAAAAGCAAGAGTTAGAGGAAGACCGACCGTGTAGGATTCCTACAAAAAGGAAGATCGAAGTAGGACAAAAGTCGTTAGGAAAGAAAAACGTAAGAAAGACTCACATCGTAAACCCGGCTTTAGACTCGGGGTTCCAGGTGCTTCCACTTCACTACTCGGGTCGTGGGCTCGAGTCCTGCTGCAACAGACAATTCCTTATTGCACACTGCAAGGGGCGGCGATAGCTGTAAAGGCTCTTCAGCCGCTGTATAAATGAGGCTGTTTGATCAGCTGAGCTTCGCTTTATGAGCATGCAAAAAAAGAATCGTGGCAGTAGTCCCTCAGTAAGACCGCACTTCCGGCGGGCAGTGGATGCCGAACAATTACTTCACATATCCCAAAAGCGCAGGACGCGCCTCGCTAAGGCGATTGGGCAATACGTTTATTAGTGTTTCGAGTTTTGGACACCGGTCAAGGTCAAGGGTGGAAAAGCAAGGTCCACGAGAGCGGCGGCGTACAATTTTTCAGCCAGAAGTAACCGGGCAATTTCCACAGCAGCTTTTAGACGCCAGGCAGTACCATTCCAATGTCTCCGTGAAACATCTTTATTTTCGCCTGTGATATTCGGCCGGTTAGTACAAGCGAAGGTGTTACATTCAGTGCACGACGACCTCGTGCCGACAGGCTGTTGGGAAGTCGCACGTCTCAGTATGTTTTTACAGCGAGGCGCCGCAGCGAGTAGCTCAATTGACGGTACCCGGCGGCGTATCCCTTGAGGCACTGGGTGCGTCTTTGACCCACTAGGCACCGCCGACAAGCACGAGCATCTACGCTAGCTGATTTTATCAGCCTCTTTTTGTACAGCGACACAAGAGCCTTAAAGGCTTCAGGGTTACGTCACTCACTTTTAGGCCACTTCATTCTTGGGCTCCAGCCTACCTGTCAGATCTTCTCCCCGACCAGGCTAAGCATCGTGCCACGTGGTTTTTGGAATCTAATTGTTTTGTCTATACCTCGCACAAACCTCAATCCTTTGGAAACCGTGCCGTTAGTTCGTACGCTCCCAAGGCCTGGAACTCGGGCATCTCCTGATATCCGTCAGGGCATCTCCTGACTTGACTATCGTGCTGACACTGTGCATGCTGCCACGAACCTTGCATGCTGACCCTGTGCATGTCACCCCTAATCATTATATTCTTATTGTTTATTAAGCATGGAACCACTTATCGTTCAATTGCGCTTCCTTTGCAGCAAATGTAAAGAGCATAAAACGAGGTTTCCCTGAGGGTGCTATATCTAATGTATTATTATTACATTTTCACGATTTCGCTCGTTTAGCTCCCGTTTTATGTTTGCCCTAATACCGGCTCAGATCTGCTTAGCTGAGACTTTGCGGGTCAGCAGTGTAGGTGAAGGTCAGGTGCATAATACACGCCAGCAGCATTGGTCGAATACAGAGCGTCTTGCTCCGTCTGGTCAGCACTGCCCCCCCCCCCGTAGGGTCACGCGCCGTCGGGTGACGTGAACATCTGGCTAGAACGTGACAAGCAGCGAAATCTCGACGGAGCAAAGTTTGTACTGTCACACGCAACTGATAGCGATAGCAAACCTGACACTGCAGATCAACGCAGGAAGTGTCTGCCACCGTCAGCTGTCGGAATGATGATGGCAGGTGCCAAAGAATAAGAAATGCCACCGCAGCCGACCGCTGTTCAGCTAATGAGTAAGCAGTGATGCCGACTTGGGGCAGTAAACGAGCCGGACACTTGTTAGGCATGGGTTAGTATTTCAAGTGTTTCGGTAGCCAGACCGCAAAGGCAGTTGTAAACCTCATCTCTGGACCGCCGCAAAAGGGTTCGCCGACCGGCTTCCTACGCGACAAGTCGCCAAACGTCTAGAGATTGCCTGTGCAGATCATAATTCTCGTCTCCTGAAACCAAGCGCCAATAACGTTTGTCATCGGTTGCGGAATTCTCTTCCGAAAATCTAGGTTCTTGCGAACGAGAGCAGTTGAGGTAGTGAGAAGCATGGAAGTAGCAGCTCAGGACCGCTGAAAAGGATGAGCCATAATCGGCCGTAGGAGAGTATTTATCGTTGCATAAGAATTGTGGAAGCGAGGTCCACAGTCAAGGACCTGCAGAGCCAAAGCTTCTGTCACCAACGGTCTTTAAGCAGAGGAATGGAACAGCTAATTTATTATCCACACAGGACCTGAAGGCGAACAGGCTGAAACTGGTGCAGCAGTTCAGCTAGGCACGAAGGAGCCAAGCCGTGACGGGCATTGTCGGTCAGTGTAAGAACTTTGCTCCGTATCCGTTGCTCATCCGGCATCCATCCTAGCTCTTTTATCAAAGGAGACACGTGCTCAAACCTCTGGGACTTGAAGACTAACCTTGCAGCCACATTCATAGTCAGCGGCAGTGGTCTAGTTGCTTTCTTTGGTAGCCCAACCAAAAAGGAATTACAATAATCAAGCCGAGACAGAACTAAGGAGCTAGTTAAGTTTTTTGTAAGCTACTGTGGAAGACAACTCCTAATCTTAGATAGGGATCGGACGTGATGGCTAGCTGTAGAAGCAGTCTTCTGAATAAAGCTTTTAAAATTGAGGCAGCTGTCGAAAACGACACCTAAATTTCGAGCACGTGGTGATGGCCTTTTAATCCAGCCACACGCTTAGGGTGTCCTATGAGCAGCAGTTCGGTTTTATCATTTAATTTCAGGAAGTTTTCCGACATCCAGGATTGAATATCGGCAAGGTACCTCAGTGCTCTGTGCTTGCTCCACTTCTCTTCACAGTTTATACACCAGTGTTGCCGATGTGTTCGCCGGGCACAATCTAGGCTTACACTTCTATGCAGGTGTGTAGCACAGCAGCGGTCTGACTCTATTTTAGGGCGAACAAGAACTGCTCAGCAGGAAACACCTATCCTAGAGCGCTGAACAAGAGGACGCAGCCGTCGTAGTAGGATCATGAGGTAATTGATATCGCCTGGCCTGTCAACCCTATAGTCCAGACTAGCGAGAGGTGAACTACTCCAGACTTGACCAATATACAATCCTCACCACGAACGCAAAAACCCAGTAGGGCAGTTTCATTAAAGAGCAAAGCCAAGTCTGACTCGGCAGAAGAGCCGATTTGTTGCAATTAGCGATTGTGAAATATTTAGCAGGTCGCGTCTGAAATGAGGCTAGCCGTGATCCTGAGCTAGATTTTGGCCAGGTCTAATGGGGCTATATCAGATGAGTTTGCAACTGCAAGCAGACCGACAGCTCACATAGAACAGGCCCCCAATTATAGATGCGACGGTGTGATGTCTATGCTTCAGGTGGATTTGATTGCTAGCAATTTAACATGCGTTTTTTAAAGTATTGCCAAGGTTGAAGAACGCATTCGGATAAAACGAAATGCATCTTCAAACTGCAAGCGAATACCTTACAACGAAGGGAGAAGTGCATTTCGCAATTTCTCAACACTCGAGTGCCAAGCCGGTTGCTCTTAAATGAGGCAAAGCAACGCCACACCCACACCCGAATCGATAGCATCTGATCCCATGGATGGACGGTTTAGTGGCAATCTCGGGTGATTTCCGGGTTTTCATGATTTCACGTGCACTTGCTAAAACAACGAAAGCAAGTAATTCTCGTGTGACCGGCTTTTCTCAGGAGGCATAAGCGGCACCGAGATGCAGGCCTCCAGAGACGCCAGTATTGGATTGGTGAAGCTGCTTGAACACCAGCAAGCCTGGTTGGTTCTTTCCTGTCTTTCGGGTCTCAAGCGCTTCAACTGACTCGTCGGCACAAAACTAGACGACGTGACTGGGTGTCCGAGGCGGTGCCGCCAAATGACCTGCATAACACATGATCCACTCAACCGAATATGGATTCGTCCAGCAATCGCAGTGACGCGACGAGCTTCTCAAAGTCGCCGGTGGTCCATGCCGCGACAGTGGTCGACGATGAGACACTGCTGCTGCTATGCTGACTGCAACAGATGCAACCGAGAAACGTCACCTCTGCTGTACTGGCGACGGGGGTAGACAAAGTGTTCTCTCATCTCTCCAAAACAAAAGCGTGCTGCTTGGAGCCGTGGCCGAAAGGGATACGGCACTGACTGGGCAGCGTGGAACTCAACGTCATTATGGGCAGGAGGTGCAGCCAGAATTGAATTAAGATGATGGCTGGGATTGTAAGAAGTTTGGTGAGCCGTGATGGCAAACTAGGTAAGGCGGTTGCTTTCACGGCCTCGGTCCCGAGGTCGTGGGTTCGATTCCTGCGGCGGGGCGATCCTTTATCGCCACTGCAAGCGGTGGTGATAGCCGTAAAGGCTCTTCTGTCGCTATACAAAAGAGGCTGTTAAATCAGCTAGGATTTATTTTTATTTATTTTATCGGTTCAACAGGCGACTAGTAGCTCATAAATCCAGCGCAGCTCATGATTGTGTTTTAGGATTTGTCTCTGAAACTACTGGATTTGAGCATACGATTGCAAACTTCCTTATCGCCTTAGTGAGGTGTTGTTGGGCTGATCAGATATTTCAAAAAATTTGTGCTGCAACAATTAAACGCAGGGATTTCAATCTGTACCGTTCGCAATTATGGTAAGCACTCACACATCAGCCGGTTGTTAACTAAATAATAACAGGTCGCCTGCATAGCAACCTACGAGCACAAAAACTCTACCCAGGTACTTTACAACTTCGCTATAGCAGAATCAACAACTGACGGTTAACGGCATGCACCGCATCATGCTTAACAAACATGCGAAAGCAAATAAGGAGCATGCTTAGACCAGCATGCTAAAGTAAGCAAGAAGGCTTGCAGCAAATGTACAGTGCCTAAATAGGGATTATGTTCTCTTAGGGTGCAAACGAAATTTATTATTATTATTACTACTATTAAGGCACTCAGGGCCACCGGTTAGTAGGACCCCAGGTTAGTCAGACATTTAATTGAGCAGAGGTAAGCAGGCAAAGCAAATTGGAACAAAAATGACAAATTCACTCGGGGAAAGAGAAAGTACAGATGCATCTTCAGCTGTGACTTAAAAGTCCGAAATCACTGCAAGTAATGACAGAAGCCAAGATGAAAGTCCAAAACTTTTTGGTGCATACAAACTAAATCACCAAAATATTTCAATTTAGTGCAAGCGACGGCAAGAAGACAGTAAGCAGAGGAGAGGAGAGACACTGAGGTAGCAAATGGATAATGGATAAGTAGGCTGGTGCATGCGAGTGAAGCAATGTACAATGAAACTCAGCCAGAAGTGATGCGACGTGCCAGCAAGGCTATTGTTGACAGACCAGACGAGCTGCTGGGTTTTTCACTAGTTGCTGACTATTAAGAGCACGGGCCAAGTCCCAAATAAAGGGAATTGCAGTAGCCTAGAAGCTGTCAGAAACGCACAGTTTGTAGTATGGCCCTCTTACTGTTATCTAAGAAAGCTAGATTTGGCGATGCTCCTTAGCTGAAATTAGACCAAATTGCCAGTGGGTGAAATTACCTTAGTAAATGACAATTCCTTTTGGAATAGTTGGCCGAGATTACAAGCAGGCGTCAAGGGAGTGATGCTACATGAACCAATGCTGAGGGCGAGGTATTCTAACCTTAGGGTGATACTGGGGTTACCCTTAACATGTTCACTAGTTCAGTGTAGAATCACTGGAGCTCTTAATCGTTGGCGGTGAGCATGGTACCCCTGGGCGCTTCTTTTTAAATGTCAAGTCAACGGATGTTGAAATGTCAGTCGGCCATGCTTTGAGAGCTTGTGAGCATAATACCCAGTCTCCCAAGTTTTAAGATTGGTCGAACAAACGGCTAAGCGACCAGAATCAGAGATCTGCTGAGAATTGAAGCCTGTCGAGTAAGAACTTCAGATAGAAAGAAGTGAACGCCAGCGCCTTAAACGCGATGTGCCTCTTGATACAGGTCGGTGAGAAGAGTAGTGTAATGTTGCAGTTACGGCGTTGAAGACAGCCTAGCAGCCGAATTCTACATAAGGGGTTTTGATGCCTTACTTTCACAGGAACTGCGAGTCCTTCGAAGAGAGATTTATCTAAGCCCTTGGGATGCCTTAAATAAATTGTACTGGCCGATAGTAGACAGACATGACTACATGGAACTAACGAGGTCACCTAGAAAACACTTACCTGGAAAAGGGGACATCAAACTCCACATTAAGTTTACGATGGTTTGCCATGGATATGCTGGTCGAGCCAATTTCGAGTGGTTAGGCTTTGCAGTTTCTGAATGACACCGGTATCACCCCGTGACTGCCATGTGTCTTATTGTCACTCACTTTGATAATGTGAGCTGTCATTCATATGTATATATCGCCTATGGCTCCAAAGAGTCACGGAGCCGGGGCAATTTCAGCTAGCTGAACCTGCCTACATCTATCAAAACTTTGCAGGGGAAAAAAGTGGCTGTTAAAGTGAGCCACAGTAAGTACACCGAGCTCAGTACGGTGAGGCTCACTTTTTTACAATGGCCTACGTATATAATATTTTACGATTAAAAGTTGCACCCAAGGTTAAGTCGCACATTTTATTTATTTTTTATTGATAACTATTATTATTGAATATATAGCTCATTTCGTATTAATACAACATACAAAATGACGTGCATCCAAAAAGTAAACAATAATAACATGGTCAATAAAGTAAAGTGTAGTATAAACTAGTTAATCCCATATGAACAAGTTGAGCAGTCTAGATTGGTAGGCAAAGAGCAGTTTTTAATTTTGACATTATTTGACTTACTGTGTATAAGTTGCAGGTTTATTTTATTTTTTCTAAACTGGAAAAAGTGCAACGTGTACTCGTAAAAATACGGGGTTTGCTTATGAGTCCTAGTGGTAATACGGTTTCATTTTAAAGGGAACGTATATGTAAACAAGACTTGCTTGGATTAACTATGGAAATCATATGACAGCTGAACAGGTTGTTACCATGTGGCTTCCTATATGCAGTGGTTTTGTGCATGAGAGATACCAAATGACATATAAACAGAGCCGCGCAGAATCTGGAAATGCAGGACTACCGATTGCAGACTACACGCTACTACCGACTACATGCAGCTTGCCACTGTAGCCTTTTCCAAGTCGACATATAATATATGCTCCAATACTGAACCAACCTAGAACTTTAGCACAGGCTGAGGCAGAGAGGCATAGTAAATAAGCACAAATCAACTCATACGACACCTGCATAAAGGCTAGCAATCAGCTACAACTTACTGACCACGGCAGCAAGTTAAGCGACACAGTGAGAGCACAAGTAGGGAGTAGCTTACCAATAGCAGGCGATGGATGGCCACCCTAACCATACCAGCACACTTATCACACTTACCTGATGAATGTAGGGCTGTTAAGAGAGATCAATACATCAGATTGATACTGGGGCAGACGAAATAGTGCCAAATGGAGGGTCACTAGATTAGCAGCATCAGCCGATTCCTTAAACTTGGACACCCACATCTGGCCAGTGAGAGTCACACACGTACTGCAGCTGCAACATCAAAATAACAACAAAGCTGTACAAAGCACAACCAAGGCTCGCTATAAACGTCATTAAGCATAGCGGCGATGGATCCCGTAAATCGGCCGCAAGCAGGCCAGTCAAGGCTATCAAGATGACAACTGTAATAAAATTACACAAACCAGAACTAAGGAATGATAACGTTTGATTATTAGTCAGCGGGTGCATGAGCGACTGCAAACAAATCATTCTTGGACATGGTTAGAAAGAAGCCTAACTGATTGACCAGCCGAATTCAGTCGTGAGTGGCTTGGCATTTGGAGCAAAAGATAAGAAGCCGCGTGTAAAATGTCAACTGGCCTGCCCCCGAGGGAATAGTCAAAGTTAGAAACTTTGTCTTTAGCAAGGTCTGGCCGATGTTCTGCAAACTTATTTTTATCAGCTTCCTTTGCTAGTCTTTCGACCAGCCGGTCGCCAAGGGCTAGTGTAACGGATGGAGAACCCTGGGGTCGGCCTCGAGTTTGCCAACGACAAGACAGCTTGCAAACTCTTAAGTGATCCCGTGTGCCCGCCGAAACACCAAGAGCAAGATAGACACCTTCGGAGCGCTACGTGGCACATAGGCGTGTAAACATAAGCGGGGCGCATAGGCATAGAAAGCACACTGTCTCCTTCCCAGTGAAAACAAAACAAAACCCGTGATAAACTAGATGTCAATGAAAAGCTGAAGATCGAATAAGTGATTCAATCAAAGATTCACACGAGAGCCAATCAATCATTGTTGCGAAATCTTAAGATCTTCCGTGGCTCAGCACAGAGACTATTTCCTAAGACCAAGAAAGAAAACCTTCAAAAAACCTTGCACAGCTGTCACTTCTTAAAACCAGCAAATTACAGATATTGCCAGGCCCAAAAGACAATAAACGGCCAGGCATCTGGAATAGCTCCTACTGGCCGGCTACGAATCAAGAAGGCACTATTACTTCAGTATTCACTATTACTTCAGAGTCAGTCGATGAAAATTTTTTTTGAACAATAGATTGGAAATACCTTGATGCAATGGTTGAGCAATAATAATAATAATAATAATAATTCACTTGATAAAGCGCCCTCAGAGAACTCAATCTCTCTCTAGGCGCTTTACATTTGCTGTAAAGTGAAATGCAATTGAATGGTAAGTAAAATCATGCTTGAAAAACAAACGAGATGAATAATATGGTTAGGGGTGACATGCACAGGGTCAGCATGACTGCTGAAGCAGATTTGGGTTTGTCCTTCACATGGGATTCTCATGCGATTTTATTTACAGCGTGCATGGTTACTGTCTGTCAGCCACATATTTCGAGAGGATATTGTGCTGGGGGTATACAAAAGCATGAGGTTCTTGGCATTTAGCTTTACTCACTGTAACATTGAGGCACTCATCATACCAGAAACCTCTACACATCAATGAAGCAAAGTTCAGTGAGATGAGAACATCAAAATCATTCTGGGTCAACGAAATAGTGCAATATTGAGGGTCATAAGATTAGCAGCTTCAGCCATTCCTTAAACTTGCATGGTGCACGTTTGCGCGCCAGTGCACATCCAAGCAGTGAGAGCAAAACGCAGAGAATGTGGGGCTGCTTACGATAAGCCGACAGTGAGAGGAGGGGCCATATTTCATTAGGAAGACGGCTACTATGCATCAACTCTCACTTTTATGATAGCACAGCAGAATACAGAGTAGCACAGTGGCAAGTAGGTACGCAACCTGATATAAGAACAAACAGAACATAAATTACTTACGCCTGCAAAGACAGTAAGTTCTGTTGAAGCACTGATATGGTCAATGATGTTGAGTCAACAGTGGCAGCATTATCCTCGGCCAGATCACTGAAGTAGGTCCTAGAGGGAAAGGCAATAATTAATTACAGACAAAACAGAGCAAAGAACGAGCCACTACCATTCAGAGAATTAATTGCTCTATGGTCCGAATGGTCGAGTTGCCAGCATGCCCGCCAATTACTAAAAGGGCTAAACTCAGTCACAGCCATAACTGTATAACAAGTTTCGACCTCACACTATTTTTCTTGTTGCCTGTTAAATGTGTTGATCATGAAAATTGAAGTCTGACTAAAAATAAACTTCTACATTTGCAGTTACACCATTTACACAGTAATGTCACTTCTTGAGAACCGATCTTTCCAACAAACTTTTGCAAAACTATGGGTAAAATCTCTTAAATGTGCAAACAGGAGTGCAGAACTAAATCTGACACAAAAACAATGTTAGCTGGCAATCTGCAATGTCGCTATAGGTAAAAACTAAGAACACGAGACCTGGCTTTGCCAAAAGACCCACAATAAGATATATATCGATAATAAGATAGCTCGAGAACTTCTGAATCTGCAGGCGCCACATCGATGGCACTACATGTGGAGAAACAGAGTTATGTAGTCTCTGTCTTGGCAGGGTTTTGAGGTTGGTGCGGTTTGCAGGATAATCAGAGGTGCCTCAATCATAACTTCCGGTGTGCAGATTCTTGACATGATGATATTTTTAAGTTGGTACTGCCGTCACAAAAGGCACTCAAGTGCCTGTTGATTCTGATTTCATCGGCCAGATTACTAAAGAACAAGTTTATTACGTACTCGCATTTTTTTTTACATTTTGGAGTCCAAAATTAGGTATGGAATCTCAGAACGGTCGAGTTCGTGATGATCGGAAACTATAATAATAATAACTATAATTAAAATAGGACACTTGTACTCTGCCCTAAGAAAGCTAAATCTCTACACAGGTGCTTTACAACTCTCCAAGAGAAGAAATAACTCAGGGTAAATGACCGGCATGGTAGCATGCTTAGACAAGCATGCAAAAGCAAGTAAGCATCATGTTTAAACTAGAATGCTAAAACAAACAAGATAACACTCTGGGCCACTGGTTAGTAAGACCACTAAGAGAGACCTCTGGCTAGTAGCATGCACTGAATCGAGCACATGTAAGCACGAAAAGCCCATACAGCTCTAGACTACATGCTTACCATGTTATTCTATATTCTATTCTACTATTCTGACTTTAGTAGCTAGACTTCTGTATTTAATAGCTAGACTTCTGGAGAGCTAGTAATCTCTCTCTCTCTCTCTCTCTCTCTCTCTCTCTCTCTCTCTCTCTCTCTCTCTCTCTCTCTCTCTCTCTCTTCTTCTCCGTATAGTGACTCCGAAAGCACAGAACTCACTGCCGACTGACGTAGCATCGTCCTGTTCTTTTCACAGTTTATACTCTCCCTCTTACCGATGAGATTGCCAGGTTCTATCTAGGCTTTCACTTCTATGCAGACGAGATTCAGTTGTACCTCTGCTTTAATTCCTCCCAGCCCTCCAGCACGTCGAATTCTCTCAACACCCTTGCTGCATGTATTGAAGACATCCGAACTTGGATGGCAGAAAACTTTCCTAAATTGAATAATGATACAACCAACTTACTATTTATGGGCAAACGTAATGCGATTCAGAAATTGGAAAGATTAATGCTCAAAAAATGATTGTTATTAATTTTGTTTGTTTTTAAGCATGATTTTACTTACCATTTAATTGCATTTCCCTTTGCAGCAAATGTAAAGCGCCTAGAGAGAGATTGAGTTCTCTGAGGGCGCTTTATCAAGTACATTATTATTATCATTAAAATTGGCTCTGTCAGCCTATCTCCTGTTGAATCTGCACAAAATCTATGTGTCATGTTCCAAAGTGACCTTTCATCAGCTCCACACTCAAGTCTGCCTACTTTCAGCTATTTAACATTGCTAAAATTCAAGCTTGTTTAGACAGGGATACCACACCTAAATTGGCCAATGCATTTGTAAGATCCCGTCTTGACTACTGTAACTCACTGCTGCTGGACTACGGCCCGTGCACTCAGGCGCTTACAGCTGGTGCAAAACTCTACAGTCAAGCATGTCTGTCGTGAGCGCTGCAGTTTCCACATCTCACCAATTCCTGCCAACCTGCACTGGCTCCCAGTCAAGCAACGCATCGACATAAAGGTTCACTTTTAGGTCCCTTCATTCTTTGGCTCCAGCTTACCTATAAGGTCTACTCCCACACCAGGCTAAGCATCAAACCTTACGGTTTTTTGGAATCTAACTGTTTAGCTATACCTCCTATAAACCTCAAATCCTTTGGAGACCGTGCCTCTAATTCATTTGCTCCCAAAGCCTGGAACTCACTCCAGACCAGCTTCACATCTCCTGACTTGACCACACTTAAGAAGAAACTAAAAACGCATCTATTTATCACAGCATTTCGTGGGTCCCTGTGATTCGTCCTTTATGTGCTAATGATTGCTGATACTGTGCATGCTACCACTAACCATACTTGCACACAACCCTTTGCATGTCACCCCTAACCATGTCATTCTTGTTGTTTATTGAGCATGCTACTACTAACCATTCGATCGTACTTCCTTTGCAGCAAATGTAAAGTGCCCAGAAATAAAGAGAGTAAAGAGATTGAGTTCTCTGAGGGCACTACATCAAATGCTTTATTATTACTTTTATGGTCTCCTAAAACTGATGAAATTCGAGAAGCTAAAAGCCTATACTGACTAACCAATTCACGTGCTTTCGTTTCAGCATATGTAACTGGCCTCGAAAGAGACTTGGTTTCTTGGGGGATATACACATATTTTATTATTTTCACTACTATTATTAATTCACACCCGTGCCATCTGCTATTAATTATATTCCGATGACCCTCATCCACACTTGTAATCCCAATAACATATCCCGAGACATTCAATTAAACCATACAACTGGATGAGCTTTTAAGCAAGAAAAATTACACCACATTATAGGATTCTTATAGTAAAAAGCAATATTAGGGGCAAATGGTGTATGTCAATGTTATATGGGTTCACTTGCAATGACTCCTGACATGACACAAATATGAAAAAAATAGCTTACCCTGACAGCTTCAGGTGTCTAGTGTTAGCTTTGACACAGTCGTGATTTTAGGATAATACTTTGTAGCATCTTTCCCAATTCGCATACAATGATTTGTAGAACATATCAGGGATTGTATATCACTGAAGGATATTCCAACGGTTGGCAAAGGTATAATTTCAGCAACCATGTGGATTTGAAAACTTCAGAGTAAGTATATGCACAGTTATGGACAAGACATGGCTTTAAGTGAAAAAAGCCATCAAAGGCTCGAATGGCAACACAAAATTGTATAACGGTTTTATCTGAGCCATGGAATATAAAAACCTTGATTAAACTATAAGCACATCTGGATTGGTTCAGTTTGCTTGAGAAAATACAGAATTACTGGCCTATAAGAATGATAGATCCAACTTAGCTTTAAAAGACAGGCCTGATACTAAGCTAGCGAGCATTATATTCGAATTAAAAATTATTTTTTAATTAAATTATTTTTATTAAATCTTAAATTCAATATCAAATTAAATTTTATTTTAACTGATAATGAATGCTGGTTCACATTTATGCATGCAAATTGCATGAATGTAAATTGAAAAGTAAATGTCAGCTGATGCAAAAGCTTCCTATATATAGCAGGAGAATATCATATGTGACTATCCCTCCTGATCGCAGCAAGCAATAAAGAATTGACTGGATTCAAACCTGCTCTTCACTTGGCTTACTCCTAAGCCGAAACCCAGGGCAAAGACTCTGCGTATTTGGTTAATTTGCGTTAACAAGGAGGAGCTACATCCAGAATTATACATGCTGATGGCTGTAAATAAAAACTCCACACAAATATTATTTTCAATATCCCCAGGTTAACAGAATTTGGATCATAACAAGCAATAACTTACATCGGTGGTGCACACAAATAACATGCCAAGACTTAATCTTCCAAACAATATCCTAGGAAGAGCAGGCTATTGGCTAAGAATATCTTAAGAAAGCACAAGTTTAGCCTTAACTATTTTTGATACTATGGTACCCGCATAATGTAAGCCAAAAACTCTTGAAATTGTACAGCAACCTGAATACCCAGGCGTATAAGAAACGCCATTGGACGATTCTTGTTCCTAAAGGTTCATCAACATCTTTCATTACTTCGAACCATGTCTGGCCTATGGCTTCGAAAACAGTCTTTCATACATTCAAGTCGTTACAGAAGTACTATGGCCAACAGCCTAAATAACTTTCTCTAAACTATACGTAGGTTATGTCACGTGGCATATCAAATGACTCTGCCTGTGAGGGAGGAAAGATGCTACACAAATACACACATAAATATATACACATATTAATAAACATAGATAAATAAGTGCATTCATACATAAATACACACACACACACACAATCATCTTCCAAAAACCGTGATAATATTGAAAGCAGGAAGTGGGCTGACAAACTAGCATAATATAATAGAATTGTAGATACACAGCAAGCAACTAATTAAGGACACACCATTTGAACCTAATACTACTTCACGATACGAATGCTATTTTACAATATCATATTGGTAGCCTACAGTTTGCTAGTTTCACAGCAAGTCTCAAGGTGAGAGCACTTTTCGACAGTATCAGGATGTCTTTCAAACTCTGTCTGCTGTGACGATTGTTAAGATAAACTGTTTTGCAGATACTAGTCCTGAATGTTGCTAATGCCCTTATATCAAATGATGTTCACACCAAACCCCTCCTCGTGGGATCTTAAATGCAAGGCTAGTGTATGTGACTTTGCTAAGCTGCTAATTGGATGGGGCCATAGCGAGACCATCATCGAGCACTTCCATTCTGGTGTCATCTTTGACTACTGTCTGTCGTTTGAAAGCCGCAGGAGCAAGAGGAGACAGCAGAGGTACCGGTTGCAGCGTGTAACCTAAGTGGCTGTCTTTTGAAGGACTGTAAGAGAATGGATCACATTCGGGCTTCCACCCACGGTACACGTTGGTTGTTTCCTCGGGCCAGTGGGAAGGTGAAGAAATAAATTGTGGAAAAGATGGTCGAGTCAGTATCAAGATGCAACCGTAGGACGATGTCATCACTTAACACAATCCTGGCTTCATTGCTATGCAGACGAAACAGCTCTGCCTATTTTTTGAACATTCTAAGCCTTATTCCACACCTGCCTCATTTAATTAGCATGCAGCCTACATCGAAGACATCCGCACTTGAATGGCCACTAACTTCCTTAAATTAAAGACAATATAACCGTCCTGATAGTCACAGACGAATCGAGCATTGCACTCAAGCTGCAAGACCTCACTCTTAAGGTTGCTTCATCTAGCAACATTCCACTGAGGTCTGCCTGTAAAATCTGGCGTGCTATTAAAAAACAACTTGCCATTGGATAAGCATGTCGTCTCCACTTTCAAGTCGGCAGGGTAACGGATTGCTTAGTCGAGAATAATACACCCAACCACTTCGCACGTTTTTGAAATGGCTTATAGATTAATGCCATTCCCTCGATACAGGACTACTGGCCAGTGGCCTTAATCGTTTGCGACTGGTGCAAAGCAGCAACTCGTCTGGTCTGCAGTCAATCGAGTAGCTGCCACATCTTCACTTCTGTATGAGCTTGACTTTCAAGAATGGAACAGGCCAATTCACTCGCCTGAACCAGCCTACTGACCTTATGACCTCTTTGCTCTTCCAGTCACGTGCTCTAGCTCCATCTGCTCTTCGGCTTCTAGTCGTCTCGCCATTCCTCGTGCTAAACTGAAATCTTTTAGTGATCAGTTCACCTGCACCTAAAGTATGGAACTTGCAGTCGGCTTTTAAATAACCTTCACTCACTTTGCACCACTGAAGTCTCAGCTAACGACACATTTGTTCTGCTCAGCTGTCCCTGTGCCCCAGTACTTTTTGTTCTAGTGTGCTTTGCATGCTCACGTGTGCGCATGATTAAACGCATGTTATCAACCCATGTATTCTACTAACCAGTGGCCAAAAGTGTCTTCAACGCACTTTTACAAGCTGACTTAAGTATGATACCTATGCACGTTGCACGCTTGCAGAGCTTGATACCGTGCATATCAATAACCTTAGGTTGTTGCTTCTCTGGCAGTTAGCTGCAAGAATAGAGATTTGTTCTCTTAGAGGGTGCAGTACAAACAAACTACAATTTTTATAACTATATAAGGCAACACTCTAAAAAGTAGCCCAGTGGCCATTCATTCGGCATACCACATTGTTGTGCAAACAAACTTACTCTTAAAGCATAACCGGGCTGTTTCAAACAAGTCCCACAAGTTAAACCAATAATTAATAACAATAATATACTCGTATAGTGCCCTCAGAAGCTTAATCTCTTTCTAGACACTTTATAAATGCTGTAAAGGAGGCATGGCCAAATGTTTGGTGGTAACACGCACAATCTCTACAAGCATAATGTGCTTAGAGGTAAAATGCACAGTCAACCATTAACACGGTTAGTAGTAAGTAACGTGCACAGTGCCAGTACGCAATAGCACACAACAAACAAAGCACGAAGACCCACCAAATGCTGTGAGGAACAGGCACGTTTACAGCTTTTTTAAATGCTAAGTCAGAGGATGTCGTCGTGACGCCAGCAGGGAGTGACTTCCATGCTTTGGGAGCATACGAAGTAAAGGCACAATCTCCGAGGGATAAATGTTTATGAGACATCCCTATCCATCATCAAAGATTGACATCGTGCAGAAGGATAGCCCTTTCGAAGAATAGGAAGCACTCATTTGGGCATCGGCAAGCCTAAAGAGCAGGATAGCTCAGCAGAATAGCAAAGGCTGCACAGTGGAAACTGGAAGCTGCTGGCCAGAAGGCAGTGGGTGAGGTCATGCAGACTGGCGACTGATGTTTCATGCATCTGAAATGAAGCACAATAACGAATACAGCACTGCAATGGGGGCCAGACCAATACTGAGAAGTCACTGGCATTCCAAGTTTACCTAAGGAGGTGAGGTCTGAATTTCTCGAGGAAAACGGGCAATCGAGTTAATAGCAATCAAGGCAATAGCTATTTTAGGATACAGTTTAGAAATATATGTGATTAGGCAGAGCCCAGCTACCAAAGAAAAAGAGTGGGTGCTCAGGCCTTTGACGACCTAGGTCGTGGGCTCGAGTCACGTGGCATATGCTGGCGCCTGGATAGAGATTAAGTTCTCTCAGGGCGCTATACAAATGAATTATAGATTGTATCAATCGATCACGAATACATTCAGCTCTGGAAATTATAGCCATGGACAACCGAAGGATTTGGGGTCTAGAGTGCCTGGCCTATACACAGTACTGGCCTGAAAAAATGTATGCATCATAGGAATTATCACAAATCTGAAACTTTGCCGAGTTTTACTAAATTACGGCCAAATATACTAACACAGTAAGAGTAATATGAGGAAGTAGTAAATGTATTAATTGTGCATGCTGCCACCTCGGCTGAACTACTAGGTGCAGAAAACATGTACAATTAACTTGTTTGGCAGTTTCACATGCGTGCACAAATATGTGCCAGATATACTTCTCTCAAAAAATGCATCTTAACAATTATGTCAGGCAATAGTTTGGGGAATTTTCAAGGTTTGAGACTTCTTGTTTTGCACATGCACATATACAGGTCAGATCTGGTCTGAGAATATGCAAGAAATCGGTAGTTCAGCTAGCGCTAGGAGCCAACTCACTACATTTCCTGATGAGAAATGAGAAGTAGAGCACTACAACACATCTTAAAAGTCTCGGCCAACACATGAGATGCCAAAACCATGGTGACCTGCATGGGTTATAATGAGTTCCCTGAAATTATGAGACAGTAATTTAGTGCTGTTCAAATTATCATGCTTTAAACTCTCGATCATTGCTTAAAAAAAAGTGCCCAACACGGTTGGGTGAGATAGCTTTTTTTTTTTTAGAGTCGGATACTAGATGCATTAAGTAAATCTTACTTTGCAATGGTCCAACGGTACTAGAAAATAATATGTCGAGCAATAGTGACTATGTCGGTAGCCAGAAATTGCCCCAGCTACTACAAAAGCAGTGCGGGTGTATATTTTTACACCAGGTAAAATAACTAGCTTGGTAGCATGTCCGATTTGTTACAAATATTGCTAACTTACGAAAACCATATGCTCTGTTAAAATTTTGTTGGACTGCAGTCCGTGAAAAAAACTGAATTATCAGAGATTATAAGTCGATCCTCAGGCAGGGTGCGAGCTTTTTCGGGCCAGCACTGGATATATATATATATATATATATATATATATATATATATATATATATATATATATATATATATATATATATATATATATATATATATATATATATATATATATATATATATGCTGTTGACTGGTGAAATGAAAAAGGATAATTGGACAAGGGATTACTGCTGTGCACAATGCCACTCGAGTCAAACCAAATGTGATATCACTGAATCAGTATCACAGTATCGCTAGTATCACTGAATCAGCCCCCCCCCTATTTGCCCAAGTAAATCACCGGGCCTAGTAAATCGCCAAATATGGTACATGAGCTGCAATACTGGTTTTTCTTATAAAGCAAAGTCAGCCAGATGAATAGAGTAGGTAGGCCACCTGTTGATTTATATAAAACGGTAAAATGCTAAAATACAGGTGAGCAGGCAGACAAATACATGGACACGTACCAGAACCGAATGGGGTATCCTAATGCTGACAGATAACAGTAGCGATACAAATGTTGGTCTCAAGAGGTACGCAAGTAATAAGAAGGTGGTGCTACGCAGGTGAGTTTTATATACTGCTCTCAAAGCCTGAGTGGATTTCGGTACAGATACAGTAGCCAACAGATTTCATCTCACGAAACAGTGACAAAGTAAGAATCATAGCTGAGTCAGGAAGGCAATCGAGAAAGTAAGTAGCATGGGGATAGCAGCTTAGAACGGCTGGAAAAGATGTGTCACGGACGGCAGCAGGAGAGTAGTTGTGGTTACATAGGAACCTATGCTGTCAGATGCAAATACCTGAACTAAGGAAAAATACTAAGAAAAATCCGAATTCGTGCAAGCCAAATATAAAGTCGAATGATTCTGCAGTGCATCTGGAAGAGGCAGTGAAACTACCAGCATACGACAAAAACAGTAAGGATTTTCTCGGGTATTCAGGAACTCACGATCATTTGAGGCCGGATATTATTCAGGAGTCTAAGCACAACCATGTATCATAAGAATTGAGATATTCAGATTATTTTGAGTTGCGAGATTTTCATTCAGGGCAACTTCATGGTGCTCTTGGCCGCTAAGCATACACATATCCATATCTGAATGAGTCGTCCGACTGTGAGATTTTTCCTGATATCACTGTATGTTAAGACGACATCACTGTATGCATGAGAGTGTACTAGCTAGCTCACGGTGAATGTCAGACATGCTTCGCAAAGCTTTTTTTGATAGTGTGCCCCTCTAATCAATTGGTAGTGGGAGCTCTTTGTCTACTGCCGACTTCAATAGTGTAAGGGACTGTGGCACACATGCAACATACTGTTTGAGGCCGGCGATGAACATGCATGACATAGATCCCACCCCATAAGCTGTCTAAAAAAACAACGACACTGACCGACATGCCTATCACGGTATTAGCACTTACAGGTGAAACGGCTTCTCTAGCACTATCAATAGCCTTAAATTATTTTTAATGATTAGGAAAACCGTCAAAAATAATAGCGTAGCTGGTTCGATGAGGCATGATGTCTCAGATACAGCAAACTATTCGGCCTGTGTTAGGATATAAGAAAGTGAGTAAACTCAGCTGAGTGAGTGTGTAATGACCCTCGTGCTCCAGCTCACAAAGCCATCATAACTAGGTAGTGTTCGGCGGAAGTTTTAAATAGAACTCTTAAGGTACAGGGAGTTTCCTAGAACTAACTCTAAGTTCAAAGGACATTCGGTGCACGATCGAAGCCAACAATGTGCAGCTCATGTAATAAAGAGAAATTGAAACTCCTTGCCGAACTAGGAGATCAGCTCAGATGCTAAGCACTAAAGAAGAGAATGTCGAAAAATGGCCGGAAAGGAGCTGTGACATATTGGAGGCATATGTTCACAAATACAGTGTGCTGATACGAGAGTGGTGGAAGTAAGCACAAAGGAAAACTTGAGCCAAAGTACCAACTGTCAACATTGTTCAAATGAAAGAGAAAGCCACTACATTCCATGATAGGACAGAGTGGGCACGAGGAGGCATGATACAGCAGCAAGCGGTTCAGCGACACATATAGCGGTATACGATAATAATAATAATAATAATAATAATAATAATATTGCACTTGATAAAGCGCCCTCAGAGAACTTAATCTCTTTCTAGGCGCTTTACATTTGCTGCAAAGTGATACGCAATAGAATAGTAAGTAAAATCATGCTTGAAAAACAAACAAAATGAACAATATGGTTAGGGGTGACATGCACAGGGTCAGCATGCAAATGTGGTTAGTGGCAGCATGCACAGTGTCAGCACGCATAAGCACAAAAAGGACGAATCACAGGGACCCACTAAATGCTGTCCTAAATAGGTGTGTTTTTAAGTTTCTTTTAAATGTCGTCAGGTCAGGGGATGTTCTGATGCAGGTCGGGAGGGAGTTCCAGGCTTTGGGAGCATACGAGCTAAATGCACGGTCTCCAAAGGATTTAAGGTTTGTACGAGGTATTTCTAGACTGTTGGATTCCGAAAAGCGAGTGGTACGATGCTTGGCCTGATGGGGTAGTATATCTGAAAGATAGGCTGGAGCCATAGAATGAAGAGACCTAAAAGTGAGCGACAAAACCTTGAAGTCAATCCGTTGCTTCACTGGTAGCCAGTGCAGGTCGGCGAGAAGTGGAGTAATGTGGCAACTGCGACTCTCATGACAGACAAGCCTAGCTGCAGAGTTTTGCACCAGCTGCAATCGCCTGATCGCACATGCTGGTAGGCCAGTAAGCAGTGAGTTGCAGAAGTCGAGACGAGATGTCACGAATGCATGGACCAACTTGGACGTGGTATCCTTATCTAAACAAGCCCTAATTTTAGCAATGTTATGAAGCTGAAAATAGGCTGATTTGACTGTGGAGCTGATGTGGTCGTCTAACGAGAGGTCGCTTTGGAATATGACACATAGATTTCGAGCTGATTCAACTGGAGATATGCTGGCAGAGCCAATTTTGAAAGTCAGCCTTTCCAATTTCTGAATAACACTAGGTTTGCCCATAACTAGTAAGTTAGTTTTATCATCGTTTAGTTTTAGAAAATTTGCTGCCATCCATGTGCGGATGTCATCAATGCATGCAGCAAGTGAGTTGAGAGAATTTGAGGTGCTCGAAGGCTGGGAGGGATCAAAGCAAAGGTACAACTGAGTGTCATCCGCATAGCAGTGAAAGCCTAGATTGTGCTTGGCAATCACATCAGCAGGAGGCAGAGTATAAACGGTGAAAAGGACCGGACCTAGCACAGAGCCCTGAGGTACTCCATATTTTAGAGGTACTTCAGATGATCTTTGTCCATTCACGTCAACACTCTGGAGTCTCCCACTGAGATAGGACCTGAACCACTGCAGAGCAGTGCCAGTGATGCCCAGGCGAGATGAGAGGCGCTCTAGAAGTACTTTGTGATCGATGGTATCAAAAGCTGCCGAAAGATCGAGCAAAACAAGAAGAGACACTCTACCCATGTCTGCATTCCTAAGTAGGTCGTTGTATACCCGAAGCAATGCTGACTCTGTGGAGTGATTAGCTCTAAAGCCAGATTGGAACTTACTAGCAAGGTGTGAGGTTTCGATACGAGGGACCTTTCGGCCATTGCAAGACCTGCAGGTCAAGATCAGAATTTTGGTTTTCAATGCATTGTTCGACCGGATGACACAACACCGAATTATTGAACTTAACAAGACATTCGACAGCCATGCCGAGGACCAGTAACAGAGGTCTGACTGAAGCTCCACATGAGAATGAATCAAGATCACCCGGAGCCACTCTATTGCCTATAACGAGTCACCACTCAGGGCCCCAACACAGTGATAGTATGGAATGTAAAGGGTTTGCACTCATTACTCACGTAGGAAATGATGGAGTGTATAGCACGGACTCAAGTATAAAAGGCAGAGGGTTATCAGCTTCAAGTGTCCCATCTGACCCATGTCTGCCCTGAGACACACAAGCTGGCGAGTGCAAGCCAAAAAAAAATAATCAACATTGAGAGTGAATGAGAGTTTCAGTAACACTAAAACCGAGCAAGCACACTTAAGGCTTCCTAGCCTACCTGGTGGTGCCTATTACCTGAGTATGGCACATCGTTTTGACCGACCAACACGCGGCAAAGGTGTGGCACAATTTGCAGAATCCTTGGTGGTGTGCATGCAGTGCCCCTCACTTGAGGTACTTTTGCCATTGGCAGGTGATGATTGCATAAAGTTTCGTTAATGAGTAATTTCTGCCTCTGGTGTGACTAACGGGAAGCAGTTCTAATAGGCAGATGGCACGGTGATCCTGTTTATGGTAGGTAAAGGAATGAAGAAGTGTGCTTTCGTGAACAGAAGTCAGACAAACGTCAGCCTACATGCACAGTCAGCCTACTGACAGAAATGTCAGTACACAAACAGCTGCTGAACCAAAGAAATGTCTGTCTCTTAGCAAGAGGTGAACAAGAGAAACACCAGCAAAGTTGGTGAGTCGCTCCACTACTAGTCCCCACCACCGAAGTTTCAAGTTCAACCCCTGGACCATCAACAAATATTTTATAACTTGACACTCTACCAGCATGCTAACACCACAAAGCAAATCTGTCGGCTAGTTGAGCAATATTTACAGATGCAATTTTCAAAACATTAATCTTACTGGTTTTTAGGTGAAAGGTATAAGATATATATGACAGACAGACAAAGAATTGTCATCTAAATATAAAAACCATGATAATGCAACAGCTGCTACTCAACATACCGAATGGCTTCATCGTCACTACCACCAACATGTTCCATAATCTCAAAGATAATGCTTTGGTCGGTGTCGTTATGGACAAATACTTCCTGACTGTCCTGCACTTCTCGTAAAGTACTGAAAGACAAAAGATGGTTAGCCTGAATCCTTTAAGGGACCAGGGAAAAATATAACTGTAGTAAGGGCGGTAAGGTCAATCAATATACACCATGCTATTCACCGCGAATATGGCAGCAATAAGATTAAAGCTAAATTTGGAGCAGCTATAAATAGCTACTTGACAAATACACGGTTGAATAAGAGAGAGTGCCTCAAGACAGGTGCCTTGAGATAGCATAGCATGAGCTCATTCAGTTATCAGCTAGTAGTACGGGCCATCTGCTAGGAGAGCCATTAACGGCACTTCCGAACTGCCAAATATGCTCATAGAATGCTAGAGCTAATAACCATCGGCAACTAGCTAATACTCGTGGTGCATATTTGTAAAGCAGAAAACCTTCTATCGGATGTTCAATGATTTGCAATATACCAAGACAAGCTGCAGTGGCATGTGGCAGGCACAGAGCAGCAAACCATGCAAGATATGGATAAGTTGAACGACAGCAGCAACAGAAGCTAGAATGCTGGACGGCTACTATGGGGCACATTGAATTAAAGCATAATACAGTACTCAACTCGATAGAAAGTGGCTTCTCTGGTGCCCAGCAAGCCTGCAGGCCAGCCATAAGGCCTGCCTGCCATCAGTTCACTTCTGACTTCCTATTATTCTCATTTTACAAATCAAAATACGGAACACCGTGCCCAAATGTACACAGAAGCAGTGCTCTCTCCCAGCATTTAAAAGACAAGAACAAATGGTGAGTGGTCACGGTGAGGTGGTAGCACCTGGAATGTGCATGACGTCACGACCCCAGGATCCTGACTGTACCCTGCACAGCAATATTGAAACAAAAGCTATAAAAAACTGTTCTGCGACTTTGAATCGATTATATCTAAATATTTGATCTGAAAATAATGACTAAACAAAATGATCCTGGATACATATCCGGAAGCATCTTGGCATACCTCGGCATCACGCACAATGGTACTTGCCTGTACCTCCCAGATTACAGTTATCTTAAACTTCACCAGTAAAAAGGCTTCTCATTAAGCGGCCTATAGAACTCAAAGGTCCTGATATTCTCTTGTGGGTCCCTTCATTTTCTTGTTCCGGCTCAGCAATCTGAAAAAACACTCCTGATGTGCCCTCACACCTCTCCTTCTATGTGCCTTAACTTCTCATGCAACTACAATTTAGAACTCCAGCAGCTGATTTCATGACATCCACTAGTTGACATTTATAACCAAACAAACATTCCACCAGTTCCTCGTGGCTTAACAACGATAGCACTCGGGAAGACCTGTATCTCTCCATGCCCTTTACATATGCTGGAAAGGGAGCTTACTCCTTCGTCTAAGCCCCGGAGGTAAGGTACTCGCTCTTCACGAACCAGTCGTGGGTTCGAGTCCTGCAGCAGGCAATCTATTATTACCAACTGAAAGTGGTGGTGAAAGCCATTAAGGCTCTTTTGTTGCTACACAACTGAGGCTGTTAAATTAACTGACCTTACGACTGTTTTTAATGAGTGTATGCTAAATGCAAGCGTATAATGGATATTTTTACAATGACGAAGCAAAGGCTGTGAGGAAAAGGCAGACTTTAGCTTCTTTTTAAACATTAAGAAGTCAGAGGATGTCACAATGTCAGTCAGCAGTGTCTCAGGTTTTGAGAGCAGAGGAACTGAAGGCATATTCCTAAAACCATTCGCAGTTGCTTAGATTCACAACTAAACCACCTGAGAGTCAAAGGGGCAGCTGGTCCGATGGGAAGTCTGACTAGCAAGATATTTAGATAAAGATGCTGGAGCACAAGAATGATGAAATCAAAACAAGATTGAAAGAACCTTTTGTCTGTGTGCTACGTTATAACGAGAGGCAGTGACAGTTGGTGAGAGGCCGTTTAATTCGGCAGTTGTGACATTCCAGACAGACAGGCCTGGCTGTACAGCTAGTTCGTTAGGCGACCACATCAGATCCACAATCAAGTCTGCCTACTTTCAACTAAAAAAAAATCATGCTGATTTATTTAACAGCCTCTTTTGTATAGCGACAGGAGAGCCTTTACGGCTATCACCACTGCTTGCAGCAGCAATAAAGAATCGCCCAACACAGGATTCAAACCCGTGGACAGAGGTCAATAACAGCAACTGCCTTACCTAGAGAGCCACCACGGCTCAACTACATAATATTGCTAAAATTCGGGCTGGTTTAGACAGGGATATCACATCTAAGTTGGTCCATGCATTAGTGAAATCCCGTCTGGACTTATGTAACTCACTGCTTGCTGGTCTACCGGCCTAAGCAATCAGGCGCTTACAGCTGGTGCAAAACTCGGCAGCTATGCTTGTCTGTCGTCAGCTGCACAGTTGCCAAATCACACCCCTTCTCGTCGACCTGTACTGGCTCCCAGTCAAGCAATGCACCGACTTCAAGGTGTTGTCACTCATTTTTAGGTTCCGTCCTTCTTTGGCTCCAGCCTACCTATCAGATCTACTCCCCCACCAGGCTAAGCACACACATTTCGGAATCCAATTGTTTATATATACTTCGTACAAACCTCAAATCCTTTGGAGACCACGCCTTTAGTGAATATGCTCCCAAAGCCTGGAACTCACTCCCGACTTGCATCATGACATCTCCTGACTGGAACACATTTCAAAAGTAACTAAAAATGCACCTATTTATGACAGCATTTAATGGGTCCCTGTGATTCGTTCTTTATGTGCTTATTCGTGCTGACAATGTGCATGCTGCCACTAACCATACTTGCAAGCTGACTCTGTGCATGTCACCCTTAACCATGTTATTCTTGTTGTTTATTTAGCATGGTACCACTCACCATTCGATCGTGTTTCCTTTGCAGCAAATGTAAGCATCTAGAGAGAGAGAGAGAGAGAGAGAGAGAGAGAGAGAGAGAGAGAGAGAGAGAGAGAGAGAGAGAGAGAGAGAGAGAGAGAGACAGACAGACAGACAGACAGACAGACAGACAGACAGACAGACAGACAGACAGACAGACAGACAGACAGACGGACAGACGGACAGACAGACAGAGAGAAGGAGAGAGATTGAGTTTTCTGTGGGCGCTTTACCGTGTATTATTACCACTGAAAAAGCATCATAAGTACAGATACAAAGATCTGAAGGTAGCAATTGACGGAAGTCTAGATCAAACGTCACAAATGTATGCACCAGCTTGGCTGCGAAAGGCCTTATTTTAGCAAGCCCACATTTTTGGCAATGTCATGTTGCTAAAAGTAGACTGCTAAAACAGACTTGACTGCCGAGCTGATGCAGTCAAGTAGGTCATTTTGGACTAAGACGTCCAGATTTCAACCAAAGGCTATAAGAGATCTCTGGCCTAGAGAAATTTAGCAGGTTAGGCTTTCTAGTTTCTGAGTGACTCTAGATTTGACCATAACTAGTTAGTTTCATCTTCCCTCAATCCGACGAAGGTTGCTGCCATCTAAATGTGAATGTCAGCAAAATAAAAAATAAAAAAACTCTAGCTGATTAAGCAGCCTCTTTTGCATAGCGACAGAAGAGCCTTTACAGCTATCACCACCGCTTGCAGCAGCGATCAAGTATCACCCACCGCAGGAATTGAACCCACGACCTCAGTCCCGAGGTCGTGAAAGCAACCGCCTTACCTAGTGTGCCATCATATGCTGTAAGGGAGTTAGGAAAGTTTACCGCCCTGGAAAGCATGTAAGGATCAAAGCACACGTACAGCTACATGTGCCGTCTGTTTAAAAATGAAGCCACGATTGTACTTGGAAATTATATCAATTAGAGGGAGGTGATAAATGTAAAAAAAAAGTGGACCTGAAACCGACTCCTAGAGTATCACATACTTAAAAGACCTACTGGATGACCATTGTATCTATGCACTGGAATCGCACACAGACACAGGAATAATAACTATTACTATAATACGTTATTTGTTTAGTGCCATACAGAACTAAATCTCTCTTTCTATTTCTCTCTCTCTAGGCACTTTACAAATGCTATAGGAGAAGCATGTCAATACGGTTAATGCTAGCTTGCACAGTGTCAACGTGCGTAAGCATATTAGGAATTAATTCACATGGAACTAAACAATTGCTGTGCAGTGTCAGTGATATTCAGACGAGATGATAGGGACTCCAGAAGGACTGGGTGCGATAAGTGGTATCAAAGCCTGCCGAGAACTAGAACTGGAGAACTAGAAGGAAGACTCTAATCAGTCAGCACTCTTGAGAGGGTCGTAATACTCACAGCAGTGCTAACTCTATGGAGTGGTGTGCTCTACAAACTATTTGGAACAATAATAATGATGGTACTTATATATAAACCTAAGAGATCTATACCCCATTCTAAATATTTTACTAAAACTTACTGGCTGGGTTTGAAGATGCAAGAGTTTAGTTGGTCTGTCACTACTTGCTCTAATATCCCTGATAAGAATTCTATTGAGCATGTGTTTCAAATGGTTGCAACCCTTGCACTGCACGTACATATTTAGTCACAAACGGATGCATGAACTGCAAACGTTTTGCCTGAAAAGTCAGCGTATAATGCTGTCTGCAATGACCATTTGAGAAAAAGACCTTGGGAAAATCGTCCTTTCTGCACCATAAATCTGAGCGTCTTAGATATTGCATTTATAATGAGCATTTATATTATAATGTGCATTTAGCCGATGGCAATAAAGAGACTGACATTCAATGCACTGCACTCAACCACTGATTGCAGCATTGCAAGTCAATGTCATCAAATTACTAAATTAAAAGAAAGCAGAAGCATACAAGACACTTGCAAATTAAAAGCCAGGTTTGGAAACCATGAAAGTGTAAATTTAACTAAGGTCATTTCCAGCAACAGAGTCACAGATTAATGGGAAATATGCCCTACACAGCACTCGAGAAGCATTCATAGTTTAAGCATCACATATATCACCCTGGCACATTAGCACATGGCGGTGCAGCAGATACAGACAGCATCAGTATGAGAATAGCGCCCAAAGAGAGCTACATCTCTTCGTGGGCATTTTACATGTGCTGAAAGGAACCATGTCAATAGCTTAGTGATAATACGCACTATACCAGCATGCATAGGCACACAACGGAAATCCCCACGCAAGGGGGCAAATGCTGCAAGGAACAGATGGGTTTTGCTTTGCTTCTTATCAAATGTCGTCGAGTAAGGGGATGTTGCAAAAATGGGTCTTTCGAATAACAACGAGAATCAAATCCCTATCCGGCCGTTCTACGACTACCTGCAAGAGAATACAAAATAACCAAGGGATAATATGACTTTCGACATCCCCTGCTTCGACATGCATGCAACAGCATCACATGACCAGCTTTTTCTCTAGCATATTAAAGTGTCCAGAAAGAGATTGAGTCCTTTAACGGTGAGTTATTATGAGAGATTGAGTCCTTTAACGCACACATTTCTTATCGTTGTTATTAAGTACAGGCAACGGGCAACGGTCTATAGCGTCAAGGTCATCTCTGGTCTCTGCGGAATCGCTAGGTGAACAACGGACACACTTACTCTCGGGTGCAAAAAAGTCCTCTCGGTATGACTGCCACAGTTGTGGCTGTAAATTGGTTTGGGTAATAAGATTGTTACCCATCTACGATGCGAGGCACACTAAAGTTATGCGAAGCATGGGGAAATATTTATTGGCAGCCCAAAAACAAACAAATATGATGCTGGCATGTATGTGTTCAGTGTGTGATGCCCGACCACTACTCTTTATGATCTCCCTTGTCTGGCCAGGCATTAAGGCCAAGCTGGTTTGGCCCAGTGGCTAAGATGCTCGACCCGACCAACGTCTGGCCAAGGTCGCAGGCTCGAGCCCCATGGCATATGTGAAGCACTTGAATAGAGATTAACTTCTCTTAGGGCACAATGCAAATGAATTTTATATATAGTCATACATAAGGCCACGGGCTTCAGCATAGTCTATTCTGCTGCAGCACATTCCACCGAGCCTGAGTTCTACCGAAAAGGTCGGTTACTGGTGTCGGCCGAACACCCAGCGTCCAACGCCAGTCGGTATTGCTCCATAGCCGTTCTATGGGGTTCAAATCAGGCGACTGGCAAGGCCACTGCAACAGCACAAAACAAGTATACGTCGAAAAGCACTTCACTGGCCTGGGAGTTAGCACAGGGTCGCTATCTAGCTGCAAAATGTAACGACCCCTACCCAAGCAAGCGTTGAAAACCAACTTGCTTGACCAACAATAACTTCAATGAAGTACTTTTTGACGTATCCTTGATTGGTGCTACAGCCTTGGCCTAGCCATTTGCCTGATTTGAACCCTATAGAACGATTATGTGGCGATACCAACACGTGTCGGAGGCTGGCTATTCGACCTACACTAGTAGCCGACCTTTTCAGTAAAACTCAGGCTCAGTGGAATGCGCTGCAGCAGAACAGACGACGCTGAAGCTTGTGGTCTTAATGGCTGTCCATACAAGCGAGATCATAAAGAATCGCAGTCGGACAACGCCACACACTAAAAGCACACATGCCAGCGGCATATTTGCTTGTTTTTGGGCTGCCAATAAACACTCTCCCATGCTTCGCGTAACTTTAGTGTGCCTCGCATCGTAGAAAACACTCTTATTACCCGAACCAATTTACAGTCACAGCAGCGGCGGCCATACTGCGAGTGTTTTTTCTCGCCTGGGTGCATGTACGAGGTACGTGTGAACATAATTCGAAACTCCTACAAGTGGTGAGACTTCAAATGGTCGCCATGCTGGACTTTCGATATCATCGATAATAATAATAATAATACACTTGATAAAGTGCCCTCAGAGAACTCGATCTCTTTCTAGGCGCTTTACATTTGCTGCAAAGGGAAATGCAATTGAATGGTGAGTAAAATCATGCTTGACAAACAAACAAGATGAATAACATGGTTAGGGGTGACATGCACAGGGTCAGCATGCAAATGTGGTTAGTGACAGCATGCACAGTGTCAGCACGCATAAGCACATCAAGGACGAATCACAGGGACCCACTAAATGCTGTCCTAAATAGGTGCGTTTTTAAATTCTTTTTAAATGTGGTCAGGTCAGGGGATGTTCCGACGCAGGTCGGGAGGGAGTTCCAGGCTTTAGGAACATACGAACTAAATGCACGGTCTCCACAGGATTTGAGGTTTGTACGGGGTATTTGTAGACTGTTGGATTCCGAAAAGCAGATGGTACGATGCTTGGCCTGGTGGGGGAGTAGATCTGAGAGATAGACTGGAGCCAAAGAATGAAGTGACCTAAAAGTGAGCAACAAAATGTTGAAGTCAATCCGTTACTTGACTGGTAGCCAGTGCAGGTCGGCGAGAAGTGGAGTAATGTGGCAACTTCGACGCTCACGACAGACAAGCCGAGCTGCAGAGTTTTGCACCAGCTGCAATCGCCTGATCGCACATGCCGGTATGCCAGCGAGCAGTGTTGCAGAAGTCGAGACGGGATGTCACGAATGCATTGACCAACCTGGACGTGGTATCCTTATCTAAACAAGCCCAATTTTTAGCAATGTTATGAAGCTGAAACTAGGCAGATTTGACTGTGGAGCTGATATGGTCGTCTAACGAGAGGTCGCTTTGGAATATGACACCTAGATTTCGAGCTGATTCAACAGGAGATATGCTGGCAGAGCCAATTTTGAGCGATATCCGATGACTTCGTGGCTGTCGGTGCACTTCCCGTAGCCAACAGTCTCCATCTCGAGAAACAAGAACAGGGTAAGAAGAGGCCCAGTCAAGTCACGTGATGGTCGTGGCAGGCGCGAATAAGCGAGCAGCCGTTACGGATGTCTGTAAAGGAAATACTGGAGCCGGCAGCGAAAGTGACCATCACGCATCCATTCTCTGACGGAACTGCGAAAGCGACTTTCACACAGTCGCAGATCTGCCGAGAAGAAGCACCTGCACCTGTCGCCAAATGCCTTTAGGAGAAAAAAAAGACGGCTATTTGACTGTTCTGTTCCTGAAGGGACAAGGCTCGGAATAGTTCGGTAAGGCAGACAGAGCTCATCAGTAGCCAGCCTCGTACGTAAACCAGAATGTACTGTATACCCTCTTAGCTACAGCGAGCCGATGCAGCTCTCTGGAACGCGCGACTGAATTTCCTCCTCACTAAAAGTCCAGCATGGCGATCACATTCCGCACATATCTGAGAATTTTTGGAATTTTTAGACAGTTCTGCCAGTACCAAGTTACAGCGGTGTCTAGCTTAGAAATAAGGAAGCTAGTAACGTCTTGAAATTACGACTTTTTAAAACTAACGTCCGCATAATCGACGAAGGGCGCGAAGAGGTGGAAAGACAGACGGCACAACACTGGTTGCCAGACGAACGTCGGGAGACAAACCCACCTCCGTCAGACTAATTATTCTCGCCGTAAGCGCTGGGGCTCGGCGTAACCCACTTCGGACTGACCTTACATCGACTGCGGCTGGCGGTATAACGACAGTGAGAGCCCCTCCGAACAAGCCGACTGTTTTTGGCTGCGACTCCATACCGGTGGAGACAAGGAACACAAGCACGCGCCAGGGCGGAGCTTGAAATGTGGCGTAGCAATACCTTCTGTTGTTAGCGAGAGTACGAGTGGTTGCTCGAAACAAGCTTATATACATAAAAGTCCTTATTTTTCTATAAAAATATATCGCATTTAAATTAATTTGTATGACGAGTCACGATAGTAGGAGCATGCTACCCTTTAAGTTATCCCGGTAGACGACCTCTGACCCATATACGTGGTTACGGTAACTCGGCGACTTTATTAGCTCTATAGTTTTGTCGGATTGTTATGCAGGATATTTGAACCAGTACCACAGAGCTTGATTGATAGATGCACTCGCAGTTTAGTTCTTAACTGTTGTGTGATTGCTTGCAAAAGACTCTGGTGATGGGGTCGGGTATAAGTCAATTAAAATGACTCCTTTTGTTAGCAGGAGGCAAAAGTGGCCTACGCTTAGCCAGCAGCAAAAGCAAGAATGTATGGACGCCATTGCCTCCAAAGCTGACCCTTTTCTTGAAATACCGCGGAATAGCTTTGCGGAACATTGATCAGCAGCCGTTACAAACAGCTGTGAATATGATCCTGCGAGCAAACTTTTCCTTTGTCATGAATAAAAAAAATAGAAGGAATAATCCGAAAGCTTGTGCTGAAAGACTTTATTGCAGTTTCCAGCCACTCGATAATGCCCTTGGAGTTTTCTGAGATTTTAGCTTCGTACCTCAGAGCCGTTTGTCTGGTTTAACAGAGTGGGGCTGAGACGGAGGAGGGAGAGAGAGAGAGAGAGAGAGAGAGAGAGAGAGAGAGAGAGAGAGAGAGAGAGAGAGAGAGAGAGAGAGAGATCGAGGGATGGAGAAACAGAGGATAAGAGAGCCAACGCGATTCGCCGATCAGTTAATGGTGCTGATCCTAACCGGGTGCCGCCGATTTTATTCGAATGCATTCGGGTGTATTTCGGACCCCTCACGCGAGCATGCAGGCTACAGTCAATGTTCCAGAAGAGGATCAAACCGTTTACCCTGTGGCACGGCCCTCTATCTTGGGAGCGATGGAAGTAATCATTGATATCCAACGGGTAATAATATAATTCAATTGTATATCGGCTTAAGATAATTTCTGCTCACGTGCCTCACATATGCCACGAGGCTCGATCCCACGACCTCGGCCAGAGTACTAAAATTTGCCAAGGATAACGTCAGCCTGTATGGACAATCTACTCTCTGCTTTCTCTTACCACATCGGAGCTGCCCACTCGCAGCTGCATTCGAGCACCGGCTGCTTGAATACATTTACAGGTGGCTGACAGAAAACCCTAACGGCCACGTCTCCTACCGTTTGAGGACATTATATTTTGTAATCTGTCGTCGTCTTTGCTCAGCACACCTTCTCAAAAACCCTATTCGACAAGCGAGAGTCGCTTGGCCATCGGAAAGTTCGGTACCAGCACAGGGCTCACTTTGCCACGACTGCCCCAGCAATAAATCTATTACCCAAAATTTCCAAGCCCTAGTCAGAGAAGGAGGGCTTTAACATGTGCTAACTGTATCACATCATTCATGTTGTCTATCAAGCATGAGGAACTTACAAACACCTATTTAGGGCAGCATTTAGTGGGTCCCTGTGATTCGTCCTTCCTGTGCTTATTCGTGCTGACACTGTGCATGCTGCCACTAATCACATTTGCATGCTGACCCTGTGCATGTCACACCTAATCATATTATTCATTTCGTTTGTTTATCAAGCATGATATTACTCACCATTCAATTGCATTTCCCTTTGCAGCAAATGTAAAGCACCTAGAAAGAGATCAAGTTCTCTGAGGGCGCTTTATCAAGTGCATTATTATTATTTTACTATTATTATCCTCCTTTCCACCCAGTCTCTCGTCTTGATCGCCTAGTTAGTGCCATCAACCAGGCCGATGACATCCGTTAGTGCTGAGCAATATTCCATGCCAGTAGTGCTCCAGCACACTCAAACAGAATCACATTTGATTTCAACTAAATTACTTGACTAGGCAGCGTAGTGGCACGTGATGGCTCCACTCATCGGCATCGGTCAAGAATGCGCTAAGGGATTCTGAACCTCTCACGATCCGGCTTCGACTTACTTGGTCAAGAGGTACAGTGCAATTCAGGTAAGCGGATGCCGCGGTGGGCAACTCCAAATGCTTGGAGGCGTGCCGCCACGTGCAGCGGTCGCTCGCGGTGCTGCGAATTCGCTACAGCGCTGGCGGTCATCAAAAACCGGCAGAGCACGGCAGGCCTCTCAGAGGCAGCAGCCTCACAGATGCCTCGCAGTAGATCGACGAAGCTCGAGAGAAATCTTGAGCGCTGGTGCCAAGGGGACTGGGCAGGCATGCCGGGTATGCGCGGTCGCGACTCGGCCAGGAGTCCAGAGCGGCATGTCCGATACCCGTGCGCGCATCTGTATTATATAGCAGTGCACCGAAAGGCAGCAGCCTCGAGCTGAAGGCTGCTAAAGCTAGCGCAGCGCGAAGCAGTCGGCACGCGAGCACGTGAGCAAATCACTGAGCACTGAGCACAGCAGCCGGCTTGCCCGATGCTGCCCGGCGGCCACTTCAGACGCTGCTGCTGAAGTAGACAGGGAAGCGTCAGGCACACGCAGTGGATCGCTTGCTGAACTCGGACCAAAAACGGGACATATTAGACGAATCAGAGCTCCTCCGAACAAGCAAATGTGCTTCGCCCCGGCTGCTTTGCGTGGCTGACGAGCTGGTGAGGCTTATGCAAACTACGATAGCCATTAAAAGCGAGCTCGTGCGGGAAGCGGGGCGGCAAAATGAGCTGAAGAAAAGCGGCTGTGTATGCGCATCCGGTAGGTACAGTCGAGCCAGCATCGGTCGGCACCGACGGCAGAAGACGGCGGCGGCGGCTTCGGCGGATGTCGGTCGGCCGGCTGGCCGCCAGACGAGGCCGAGAGGCGACAGAGCAGTCGTTCACAGAGCGGTTCGCCTGCTGTAGACAACCTCCGGCTGCTCGCTGCTGCCGCCGTCGTTGCACTCCGGCGGTCTGTTGCCCGCCGCCGGCGAGGCCTCCTCGAACCGACGGGTGTAGGGCTGCTGCCGAGCGCCAGCTACGTCGCCTCCAGGGCTGCTGCCATCACCTGAGGCGCCGCCGCCGCCGAACAAGGAGCTCTCGCGGTGCCGATGCGCGGCGATCGCCGCCACGACGGTGGGCTTAATGTGGCTCGGCTGCACAGCCACAGCTGGCGGAGCAATCTGCAGCGAAGACGAAAGACCGGCGCCGATGAGCCGGCGGGCCGGAGATCGTGCGTGCGCACCCATTGCACTGCCTGATCGAGAGAGAGGCAGAGTGTTCGCACGGCGATGGAAAAGATGTCAGGGGGCTGGCTGGCCCGGCCTATTGGAGGGCTCGGCATGAGGGCCCGCATGGACTATTGTCACGCAATTCGGTTGCTAAACCCGACACACCATTTGTGCTACGTGGAATCAAAAGGAAAGTTAATCAAAGCTTATTGTGTAAATGGCAGCTCTAGAGCAGCGTGAAAATGCAGTGACGCTAGCTTGCAAGGGCCACTGAAGGCTGTAGCATGAAAATGCATAAGTGCAGTCATAAGTCAGTGACATGAATGTTTGAAGGTAAACCCGGAGCATTGCTTTCAATGATGTGGAATCAAAACTGCAGCTATGTAAAGGCCTATTGTGGAAATGGTGGCTGAATAGCAGTTTCATTATGCAGGGAGGCCGGCTGGCCCGGGCCATTGGAGGCCATATCATCAGAATGTACAGGTGCAATCGCATGGAATTTGGTGGGTAAACCCGGAATGCAGTTTTCCATAATACAGAATCAAAACCGGAGTTTCAGGAAGCCATTTGTGGAAATGGCAGCTGTATCGAAGTTCGGTTATTTATGGCTGCCATCTGGACCGGGTCACTGGAGGCCCTAGAATGAGAACACGGAAGCTCAATCAAATGAAATCTGGTAGGTAAACATGGACCATTGTTTGGTACAATTTGGAATCAAAACCAGTTTCGCAAAGATTTTTATGGAAAAAATGGCAGCTTGTTTGCCACTCGAATGTTATGGGCTGCCATTTGCGCCAGGCCATCAGAGGCCATAGCATGAGAACGTGCCAGCGCAATCGATTGAACATTAGTGTGTAAACCTGGCATACTGCTCTCTATAATTTGGACTCAAAACCACAGTTGAACGAAGATTTTGTGGAAATGGCAGCTGTATCGCTATTCAAATGTCTAAATAGGCTGACTGGCCCAGGCCGCTTGATGCCACAGCGGGAGAACGTGCAAGCAAAATTGCATAAAATTTGGTGGGTAAACCTGCAACACCATTCTGTATAATTTGGAATCAAACCCGATGCTCTGACGTTTATTGTGGAAATGGCAGCTGTATTGCAGCATATCTTTGGGACCCCCAAACGAACTCGTTTCTTCGATTGTTAGAGTAGCTAACACGTTTAACAGTGCAGCTTTCAGTCCAATCTCGTGCCGCCATTTTTCAATGCAGGCCCCACAACGCGCTGTGAGTTCTGATCTAGAGTACTTCCAAGAACCAGGAAGCAGGCAATCAGCTCAGAGGGCTTACAAGCGCTATCTCGAGAATGTCATCAGCCTATGAGAGATCAGCCGACGACGGCAAGGATAAGTATTAAATGTAATTCATGTGTACAGCGCTCTAAGACAACTGAATCTCTATTCAGGGGCTTTACACATGCCGCAGGGGGCTCGAGCCCACGACTTCGGTCGTCAAAAACACCTGGGGACCTCGGCTATCGAAGAGGGCAACGTAAGCAACAGCAGAGGCGCTCCGAAGCGGCCAGCTCAGCTGGCATCGAAGCACAGGGTAGAGGAGGGCTGGGTGGGTGTGCACGGTCACCATTCCCCGAGCGGCTCAAATTCATCTTAAAGCCTAGAGTATGAGACCGGGAATGTGCGGAAGAAGGGGGTCATGCACGAGAACAGGAATGTGAGGAAGAAGGGTTTGCATATAGCAAGACACCGCACACTTTCCGCCGACGTCTGGCCGTGAGCTCGCTGACAGCGGTCTCGATGCGCGCGTGCTAGCCTCACTTGACCGCGAGCGCACACGCACTCGCTCGCAGGAAGTGGCACGCGGTCAAAAGCAGTCGGGCAGCCAGGCCGACCGACCTTTGGCAGCTCCGATGGCAGCGACTTGTACGATCCGATCGAACCTAAAAACCGAAAGCCGCCGCCCAGGCTTCGAGTGCAGTATAGAAAAATCTCTTGCATCACACTCACAGTCTTTTTGGAGTAACCGCCGGAAGGAGATGCGGTAAACTACATCACGAACAGCAGCAGCAGCAGCTTCAACTGCAGCGGAAGCGATTCCTGCGCTCCGCCGTGCAGCAGAACGATCATCAGTCGGCACAGCACGAATTAAGGGCAAAGGAAGCACTAAGGCTGCTGGGTCACGCTAGCTGGCGGCACACGCGAGCAACTCTGCGAGCCAGACAGGCAGCAGACGAAATGCTCTCGCAAGGCGCAAGCACGCACCGGCTGGCCACGCGAAGTTGTGCTGCTCCTCATTCTGCTGCCACACCTTCGCTGGTGTCACGGGCTGCAATCGAATGGAAAGAGACAAGCGATTGCACTCTGTGAGAACCACTCAATGGCCGTCATTTCTGCACTGCGCAGAAGTGTTTGAGGGAGACAGTGCGGCACCACTGGGAGGTCACAGGTTACAAACAGTGTACATGCCTTCTTTAGATAGCACCTACAATACTAATGTTCTGGCCTGTTTTGACGCAAAGCACGGTGCTGCCTGTAACACGGGTGCCTGCAACAACGTGGGTGTGTGTGTGCGTGTGTGTGGGTTCGTATGTGCGTGTGCGTTCAAGTCTGAGTGTACGGGCACGTGTGCACGTGCGCCTGTTTGTGCTCGCAAGTGTATGCACGTGTGCCCGCGTGGACTCTTGTATATGCACGTGTGCCTGTATGCATTAGCGTTTGTGGGTGAGTATCATGTGGGTGAGTATCCTTGCGCACGATATCCTTGCGAGCTGGTGCGAGCAGCGAGAGCCACTTTATTGCCCAATGAAAGTGCAGCTAGCGGCAGCTGTTAAGGCTCTTTTGATGCTTTCTAAATGAAGCTGCTAAATCAGCTAAAATTTTATTTTTTTAAGTTTAAAGAAGGGCAAACAACTATTGCATGCTCACATCGACTTGAGATTGGACTGTAGAGTTGCAGCCTCCTCGCGTGCCCTCAGATCCTGTATGGACAATAAATTAGCTGTTCCATTCCTCCACTTAAAGTCGGCGATAAAAGCTTTCGCTCTGCAGGTCCTAGACTGCGGAACTCACTTCCACGGTTCTTACGCAACGACAACTACTGTCCTGCTGCCGACTATGGCTCATCCTTGCCAGCAGTCCTGAGCTGCTACTTCTACGCTACTCACTACCCCAGCTGCTCTCCTGACTCTGCTATGCTTCCCACTTTCTCTTTGTTGCGTGAGACGAAGTCTGTAGGCTACCGAATGATTGTACCCACATAGTCTTTATGGCCTTGCGGAGTTACAGACGGAGACACATTAAATTACATTATCGATTTCCGGGGCACACCAGGGGCAGGGCACAAGCACACAGGCAAGCAAAAAGCAGTGCCCTTGTCGCACGCCACGCACAGCGATCGCTTCGATGCAGACAAGCATGCGCAAGCTAGTCTCCAGACGTTGGGAGGAAGAATGCTGAAGAAGCCCGAGTCTCATCTGGTGGTCACTACGAAGCTCCTTGCTCTCCATTGCTTGCAAGCGGGCTCATCAAGTCGACAATACGAGAGAGAAAGTGCTGGTTTGGGCTTCGCACCGAGGAGGCCCCGATGGCCACCGCAGCACCACGGGCTCCAGTACCTCAGCACCTGCCGCGACTCGAGCTGCTGGCGACGCCGCTCGATCGGAGTTGCTGGTCGGCAAGCAGCCGTCGTCGTCTGCTGCCACTTCCTCCTTCAGGCACCCATAACCGCTGTGACCGCCTGCAGGCAAGACACGTGACCTCGTCACGCGGCACCCCTCGGTGGCGTGCGAGCAGGCAGCCGGATGGACGGTCGGTAGAGCACGGCCTTTTCAGCGACCAACCGTGCACTGCACGGCGCAGTGCCAAGAAAGAACACACAGGGCGGCACTACAGCCGGGGGCGGGAGCAGACGAGCTGCGGCCAAACGAGCGATATCCGGTGTAGGCGGCCATTCCATGGAGCATCCGGTTGTCCCGTGGGCGCATCCGCTGACCCAATGTGGGATCGGCGGTGCAATGAGCTTCGGGCGAGGGCACCACCGCCTGGTCGTACCTGACATACGGCGTACGGACAGCTGCTGCCGTATAGAAGCAAGGCTCATGACGCCGACGGCCGGGTTCGAGCTGCCACGCTGATCGGATCCGCCTGGCGAACGATCGGGCGCCGAATGACAACACGATCCTGCAGCCGAGAGAGCAGGCAAGCTTGGGTGCGAGTGCACATGCACGGCAGCAGGGTGCTAGGGTGCGGCAGCAAGGCTGACTGAATGTATCGCCCAGCTTCTGCCCATCTGGGTCGATTCTCGATGGCTGGTCGTCGGCTCGCACGTCAGAAGTTGCAGCAAAGAAATCGAGAGAGAGAGAGACACAGACACACACACACACACACAAACAAGGAGAGAGAGAGAAATAGAGAGAGAGAGAGAGAGAGACAGACAGACAGACAGACAGACAGACAGACAGACAGACAGACAGACAGACAGACAGACACACACACACACACACACACACACAAACAAGGAGAGAGAGAGAAATAGAGAGAGAGAGAGAGACAGACAGACAGACAGACAGACAGACAGACAGACAGACAGACACACACACACATACACACACACAAGGAGAGAGAGAGAAAAATAGAGAGAGAGAGAGAGAGAGAGAGAGAGAGAGAGAGAGAGTGAGAGAGAGTAGAGAGAGACAGAGACAGAGAGAAAGAGAGAGACAGAGACAGAGAGAAAGAGAGAGAGACTGAGAGAGAGAGAGGGGGAGAGAGACAGAGAGGGACAGAGAGAGACAGAGACAGACAGAGAAGAGAGACAGACACAGACAGAGAGACAGACAGAGACAGAGAGACATACAGAGACAGAGGAGAGAGACAGACAGAGGAGGGAGACAAGCAGAGGAGAGAGACAGAGGAGAGAGAGACAAACAGAAGAGAGACAGACAGGAGAGAGACAAATAAAGGAAGGAGACAAACAGAGGAGAGAGACAGACAGGAGAACAGGAGAGAGCGAGGAGAGAGAGAAAGAGAATGCGACATACGCACACACACACACACACACACACACACACACACACACACACACACACACACACACACACACACACACACACACACACACACACACACACACACACACACACACAAGGAGAGAGAGAGAGAGAGAGAGAGAGAGAGAGAGAGAGAGAGAGAGAGAGAGAGACAGAAAATCAGAAATTGAGAAAGAGAAGGAGGGAGAAAGTGCGGTCGAACACAGGGCAGTAGCCCTGCGAGAATGGCAGGCTTGCCACCGACTATGACCAGGGGAACATCAGGAGAACAAGTGCAGCACTGCTGCTGATGCCTCCCCTGCTACAATGGGAGACACACACACCTAGGTGAACATGCGCTGCCCCCCTCGCCACTCACCCCAGCAGGTGCCGGCCTTGTAGGAGCAATTCCTGCTGCAGCGGCGCCACCGCTTCGAAATGCAGACCACGAGCAGAGCGATCAAGCAGCAGCAGAGGATTGCACAGGCGATGACGGCCGTCACTGTCCACGGCGATGACCAGAATGCACTCGAAGGTCCCGACACCGAATGCTGTGACAGACCGCGACCAGTGCTGCTACTGCCTGTCTGCAACGCCCAGGATCCCACGAGAGAATGCAGCGAATAGCAGGCCGAGCCTCGATCTTCGACTAATTTATTTATCGAGCCTACTCGCCAGAAGCTCAGTCGGCAACCAGCTTTTCAATAAAAATTTGGCCTGGCAATTGTCATAGTTGCAGGATAGCAGTACAGTGCCAGTGATAGAGGGGGAGAGAGGGAGAGAAAGAGGGGAGAGAGAGGAAGAGAGAGAGAGAGAGAGAGAGAGAGAGAGAGAGAGAGAGAGAGAGGGGGGGAGAGAGAGAGAGAGAGAGAGAGAGAGAGAGGGAGACGAAGAGGGAGAGGGAGAGAGAGAGAGAGGGAGAGAGGAAGAGAGAGAGAGAGAGAGGGAGAGAGAGAGGGAGGGAGAGGGGGAGGGAGGGAGAGGGGGAGGGAGAGGGAGAGGGAGAGGGGGAGGGAGAGGGGGAGGGAGAGGGGGAGGGAGAGGGAGAGGGGAGGGAGAGGGAGAGAGAGAGAGGGAGGGAAAGAGAGAGAGAGAGAGAGGGAGAGAGAGAAAGAGTGAGGGAGAGAGAGGGAGTAGAGAAGAGCTATGATATAGCGAATGCTAGCTGCAAATGCCCTGGATGCATGAAAGCTTGGAATGATTAATGAGAGAATTACTGAGCAAATAGAACTGAGAGCTCCGTGTCCATCACCCAGGGGAGGAAGGCAGCCTCGGGTGACCCAATTTGGCAGAGAAGGCACCAATCGAAGGTGACACCTGCAAAATCTGGTTCGTTGCATTGGCCAGCTGATCTAGCCATGTACTCTCCCCCAGCCATACACTCACTTCCTAGCTGACCAGCTCTCATTTCGAGAGAGGCAATAAAGTAAACCTTGCCGTCGGAGAAGCAATACACAATGCATCTAAGTGACTTTCTGTCCACGACATGTGCTAAGGTGGTCCTGGCAGACCAACTTACACCTCCCCTTGCACAATGAATTCTTTAGCTCTACAGCAAAACATACTAGACCTTTGCTATTCTAATTCAGCAAAGCTGCCCTTACAGCCTACGGTAGACAGAAAACCCACCAAACTTAGCAAACGATTCGTCCTGGCAAATCGTCCAGTGTGTGCTGCAAGTGATTACCATTCACTCTTGACAAGTGCGAAGTTGTACATGCTTTAGGCAGCCAGCGCTGGCTTGGCTCAGGGGTTAGGGTGCTCACTGCGACCAAGGTCAAGGTAAATGTAGTTGATGGCCGAAGTCGTTGACTCGAGCCCTGTGGCATATGTGAAGTGCCTGAATACAGATCAAGTTCTCTTTGAGCACTATACAAATAAATTATACGAGATTCTGGACCCTATGGCTACACAAGTATTTTAGTATTGCTATTATTATTATTACTATTAATAGAATGCAATCTTTCTTTTGGGATCGGCCATAACAGTAGCAGCGCTCCTGCGGTTGATCCCGTTGTGTTCTATCGCATCAGCATGCATGTCGCACCAACTGCCTAAAGCTCTCTTGGTCATTATCTCAAATATATCAAGTCTACACGGAGGCTGATAGCCACAGCGACAGGCCGGATGCAATCGAGTCAGTTGCGTCGAGAGGTAGGAAGGCCGGAAAAAAGGTCCGCAAAACAAGACACGTTGACTTGAAGTGTGGCAGACACCAGCATCCGCAGACAGGCTGCATGCACAACCACTACACTGCTATGGTCGGCAAGCGGCGGCGACGGCACGTCACACAGGCGCTAGCTGAAGCCAGACGCCATAGGGTGGAAGATTAAGCTTACACTGTTCTCCATTGGGGCGGATGGCTTCTGGTGCTTCGCACGGGTGCTACTGGACTGTATGTGACACCATCATAGCGTTTCAGCTCCCCCACACCGACCGTCAGCTGCTGGCAGAGAACGGCAGCAACTGGAACGTGGCGAGCTGCCGGTGCCGGGTCTTGAAAAGCAGCCCACTGCCCAGCGCCAGGGCAGAAGCTGCAGCTGCTGGCAAAGGTCAGTCGAGAGGTGGCCAACTGCCGTCACGGCAGGCTGCACCAGTGCACGTGCAGGAAGAAGCTGTTTACTTCAAAGCTCCAAAACCTGAAAGTCAAGAGCACTCATCCATGTCCACATCCCGAAATAAAGAAACGTTGCAGCAGCAATCGTGAAAAGTGTGCATCCCTACCCTACAAACACGCGCACACACGCACACTCGCGCGCGCGCACGCGCTCGCGCGCACGCGCACACACACGCAAGCCGAGAAGGCGGGAGCTCTTGGGCCTGGTTTCCTTCCTCACAGAGATGTGAAGGACGTTGGGCAGACAGCCAGTAGTGAAAGCAAAGGTAAATGGTAAATGGAGGCCGGACCATTATCCTCGACTCGAAGGGCTCTCGCTCGACGGTGGAAGACATCTGGAGCTCAGGGGCAGCTCCAAAGTCAAATCTGCCTATTTTCAGCAACATAACATTGCTAAAATTCGGGCTTGTTTAGATAAGGATACCACGTCTAAGTTGGTCCATGCATTCGTGACATCCCGTCTCGACTTCTGCAACTCACTGCTCGCTGGCCTATCGGCATGTGCGATCAGGCGATTGCAGCTGGTGCAAAACTCTGCAGCTCGGCTTGTCTGTCGTGAGCGTCGCAGTTGCCACATTACTCCACTTCTCGCCGACCTCCACTGGCTACCAGTCAAGCAACGGAATGACTTCGAGATTTTGTCGCTCACTTTTAGGACCCTTCATTCTATGGCTCCAGCCTATCTTTCAGATATACTACCCCATCAGGCAAAGCATCGTACCACTCGCTTTTCGGAATCCAACAGTCTACAAATACCTCGTACAAACCTCAAATCCTCTGGAGACCATGCATTTAGTTCGTATGCTCCCAAAGCCTGGAACTCCCTCCCGACCTGCGTCAGAACATCCCCTGACCTGACCACATTAAAAAAAAATTAAAAACACCTATTTAGGGCAGCATTTAGTGGGTCCCTGTGATTCGTCCTTGATGTGCTTATGCGTGCTGACACTGTGCATGCTACCACTAACCACATTTGCATGCTGACCCTGTGCATGTCACCCCTAACCATGTTATTAATTTTGTTTGTTTGTCAAGCATGATTTTACTCACCATTCAATTGCATTTCCCTTTGCAGCAAATGTAAAGTGCCTAGAGAGAGAGATTGAGTTCTCTGAGGGCGCTTTATCAAGTGCATTATTATTATTATAAGCTCGATGCAACAAGCGTTCTGATCGGTTCATGCTTGCCGCTGCAAGAGCGGCACTGCACACGAAATGAAGCCAAAGAACAAGCCAACATTTCAACAACAGGAAGGCAGCGACTGGTTGCAAGTAAGCACCTAAAGCAGAATGCCTCGCCGAAAAAACTGGCTGCGACCAGAGCAGCGAGTCGATGCGAATCAAGAATTGAGGAAAGCTGCGTCCTGCGGCCACAGTGAATGCGCTGCTTCCGGCTGTCTGCTCTCGCAGCCGTCTGACACCGGCAGCCTTTACGCCGCCAACGGATGCGTAGCTACCGATCGACACGCCAAGTGCAAAGCCACAAAGCGCACGAGCACAGAATGTGCAGCAGCCGCCAGCAGACTGGAACCTCGTTGAGGGAGCCCTGACACGCCCACAGCAGCACGTGACAGCAAGTGGACTCGACAACCGCACCTAGCACGAGCAGGGTAGAAAAGGTCAAGGCTGATTCGGCAGCCTCATTTGTATAGCGGCAGAAGAGCCTTAGCGGCTATCGACAATGCTGCTCAAAGTGGGCAACAAAGAATCACCCACTGCGGGACTCGTACCCACGTCCTGGCTCGTGAGATGAAGTCTGCTGGCTACCGGATGTGTACCGAAAGCTGCAGCTTAGCCGGCTTTGAGTGCGCTATGCAAAACTCTCCTGTCTAACATCCACATGATTTTTGAGGAGTTACAGACGGCGATGCATTACATTTCGAGACCAAGCACCTCCTGGGCAAAGACCCAGGGGTATATATATGCATGCACACTGTCTGTAACCGCTGCTCCAGATAGAAATCGGCCAATGCCGGAGGGGGCATAACTACCGCTTCGACTTCCGTGCTTCGTTCAAGCCTCGGAAATGCACGACCAATCCCCGTCGGGCAAAACAACCCTCAAAAGGCTACAGCCTGGATAGCCGGCTGCAGTGAAGGTATAGTCGTGCGCAGCAGAACCAATCAATGCAATGCATCCAAGAGGCAATGATACATCCAAGAGATACAGAAAAAGAACTTTCTCACACTGCCGGGTGATCCTCGGCGGTCATGTGAACGCATCGACTGCTGAGCCCGTAAAAAAAGTTATGTAATCAGCCCAATTTAAATCTTCCCTAACTGCTGCTGCTGCTACTTCTGCTTCGCATGCATGCAAGTCACTGGGCCAATGGTTTCGGTCCCGATTGCGCAGGCCATGCCGTCTGAGAGAGCACAACAGCACTGAGTGCCCGATAGTCCCGAGGCAGCGTGGCCCACCTAAACAAAGCACCCACCATGCGCAGGCACTGGTGCATGCCTGGTGCATGCAAGCAATCTCAAGCGCCCACGCCCACGGACGGACACAGCACGTGCAGATCATGCATGCTCGCGCACGCAAAGGCGAGGCTGGCAGCAAAACAAGAGCGCCGCCCGAGTTGGGCAGGCATTTCCTTTAGCGTGCTGCCTCGGGCGCACATCGAGCGAGCAATCATCGTAGCGAGGGCTTTGCAGAGCGGCAGTCACATGAGTGGTCCGATCTGTCTTAGAGCCAAGGGCTGGGAGGACATTGCTTCCGGCAGCAGGCAGGTTAGTGGAACTGCTGGCGAGTCAGCATCCAAGGTTTGCGTGCCATGCTTCGCTTTCGGCAGGCACGCAAGCGCCGTCGGTCGAACATACCGCGTGTCGAACGTCGGTCGAACACAACGTGAACGTGCGTGCTCGCAGCACATGCTGCCGTGAAAACTCGTGGTTGGCAGCCGTGCGAAGCATTCTCTGTCTCTTTCTCTCTCTGTCTCTCTCTCTGGCTCTCTCTGTCTCTCTCTCTGTCTCTCTGTCTCTCTCTCTCTCTCTCTCTGTCTCTGTCTCTGTCTGTCTCTCTTTCTCTCTCTGTCTCTGTCTCTCTCTCTCTCTCTCTCTCTCTCTCTCTCTCTCTCTCTCTCTCTCTCTCTCTCTCTCTCTCTCTCTCTCTCTCTCTCTCTCTCTCTCTCTCTCTCTCTCTCTCTCTCTCTCTCTCTCTCTCTCTCTCTCTCTGTCTCTCTCTGTCTCTCTCTGTCTCTCTCTCTCTGTCTCTCTTTCTGTCTGTCTGTCTCCCTCTCTCTCTCTCTCTCTCTCTCTCTCTCTCTCTCTCTCTCTCTAGGCAGATGAAATCCGGCAGAGTCCGATCGGTTAGCTTAACCGGGATGCCTAAAGCTCATCTCCGAAGCTCCTGTAGCTTAGCCGAGCGAGAGCAGTCTACACGGAGCGTCTCCAAAGAGCTTGCTCGCTCTCCAGCCAGGGCGGCTATGTCTGCAGCTCTGCTCTCAGCTTGGCCTGCTCCTGCCGTGAGAAGCTGCTGCTGCTGGCTGGCCTGCCGCAAAGCAAACCTTTGGACCTCAGACCGAGTGCCAACAACGTTGCAATGGAAATGAAGCCGAGGCACTCGGCACATGATCTCCCGGGCAGTGTCGACAGGGAGGGCTACTCAGCTGCCTCAAAGTAAGCCTCGCCCTCAAATCTAGAACCCCGGCTGGTAGACATGAAAAAAAGAACCAATCCACAACGAAAGTAACACCCAGCTAGATATTCAAGACCGGCTGATTGTCGTATGCCGGGCTTTCAAGGTAGGGAAGGTTCACAGCCAATCACTTAACTAACGGCATATGCAATGGTGCATAGGCTGCCGGGCATCCTATGCACCAACGAACTGAAGGACAAGGGCAGCGGATCAACGACTGGAAACGATCAGACAGCCTGCACAGAATGTGTCCCTGACGCTGGCTGGCTCGAGCTTAATAAGTTGCATGGCTGCTTTTGGACTCTGAACACCAGCAACCGTAGGGGCCTGCAGCAGGTCGGCACCATTAGCAGCATCCAAATATAAATGAAGGTCAGAATAATAGCTATGATAATGAAGCCTTTTTGTAGCACTACCAGGGAACTAAACCGATTTCCAGGCACTTCACGTAGGCTGGTAAGGAAGTGCACACAATGCACGCATAGAGAGGCAGCAGCAGGCAAGCAAATTACTCCAAATGAAACAGACCTGACGATAGCTGATGGCCATCGGATCATTGAATTATGTAACCAATCAGCTACTTCGACTGAGCCAACAAATCCTTTGCCCTAGGTGCCATTGACAGTCTATGCAAAGATATCACTAAGCAATCCCGGTAGAATGTTGGCAGTGCCCTCGGATGCCTAGCTTAATTTGCATATACAATTCGGTTGCAGGCATCTGGGCAATGCTGACAAAGTAGGGTTGAGCATAAAAGATGATCACTCGGTTCACCCCACCTACGAAGCAACCGGACTCCAATGAGGTCAGCCCCGTCATCGAGCTAGCTGGAACTGCATTCACCACACTTAACCATGGAATGCACAAGCTCAAAGTATTTATATAGCACCCTAAAAGAACTGAATCTCTTTCTAGGTACTTCTGATTTAATGGATAGGATGCATGCCGATTGGTTAGTGGTAGCACGCCCAATTTCAGCACATGAGCACACACACACACACACACACACACACACACAAAAGCACAGGAAATGAAGACACGGGTCTTCACATGGGATTTTAAGGTGTGCTACAGGCACAGCCAAAAGACCTGATTCGGGTGACCAGGTGGTCGAAGCAAAGAGAACGCAGGAACCTAGAAGCCGAGTGAAAGAACCTTGCCGCCTTTGATACACTTTTTGATGGAGAGCAAGTCTTGATCGCTGAGTAGTGGTGCAATGTGGCAGCTAGGACGTTCAATACAGACCTGTCGGCAGAGTAATTCAAACTGCATAGATTAGAGCCATGCATGTACGCACCTGTGCTGTGCTGAGAGTACGTGCAGGTGAGCATGTGCACATACAAGCATGCACCGAGTCTGTAAGTTCACAGAGCGTGATAAATAGCCCAGAAGGTAAGGCTCTCACGCTTCAGGACCAGGTCAGGTCGTAGGTTCAAATCATGCAGAGGGCGATCCTTCATTGCCAACTGTAAGTGACATTGGTAGCCATTGAGGCGCTTCCCTCTGCTGTATAAATGAGGCGGTTAAATCAGCTTAAAAAAAATGTATAGTGCTTGCAGGCACTGAAATGGCTACCGTCGAGCAGAGAGCCAGCCTCCAAGTACACACGGCATAGTCTGGGATTCCAGCACCAGCTGGGATCCATTCAGGGTCAGCAATTAAGGCCCGGGTACAACCTGCTTTGCAGGTGGGGTACTCACCGGCTCCGAACCACCTAACAGGAGGAGTGCCTGGGCGGTTACAATCGAATCAGCCACCACCGGGCTCGAACTTCGATCTCCGGGCAGGTATTCAGCTAGGTGGAACTGACCCGAGGAAGGAAATGGAAGGGTGACACAGCAGCAGCAGCAGCAGCAGAAGCAGCACCAAGGCAGCCAAGCGGATGGGGCCAGACCAACTTATTACGGCGACAGTGCCACTGCCCCCTTAGCAGTGGTAGCATCTCCTCCGAACAGGGTCTTCAAACGCTAAAAATCAAATCAAATAAAAAAAATCAAATCAAATCAAACGCTAAAAGGGGGTCTCGCCGGTGCGCTGGCAGGGGGGGGAGGAGGCACACTTGCCAGCGAACGTGGAGCACAATCGACCCTCCAGCAGCGAGCCAATGTGCACCGCATGCCCTGAACAAGTGTGGGAGCACCAGCACTGCCACAACCCAGTTTACCAATACCTCGTACAAACCTCAAATCCTTTGGAGACCCGCTCATATAGTTCGTAAGCTCCCAAAGCCTGGAACTCCCTCCCGACCTGCGTCAGAACAACCCCTGACTTGACCACATTTAAAAAGAACTTAAAAACACACCTATTTAGGAAAGCATTTAGTGGATCCCCGTGATTCGTCCTTCATGTGCTTATGCTTGCCGACACTGTGCATGCTGCCACTAACCACATTTGCATGCCGACCCTGTGCATGTCACCCCTAACATGTTATTCATGTTTATCAAGCATGATATTACTCACCATTCGATCGTGTTTCCCTTTACAGCAAATGTAAAGCGCCTACGAAGAGATTGAGTTCTCTGAGGGAGCTTTATCAAGTGCATTAGTATTAGTATTATTTTTTATTATTATTAACCCAGGCTCTAGGAGGGGCCAGGGGTGGGTGGGGCAGTCAGTCACCCCACACGGCTGGGTATACATGCCGTCACGAACGAGCCGGCCCGGTTTGTCGCACGGGTTAAAGTGCTTGCCCATATGTATTGCCGAGCTGGCTTGGCCCAGTGGTCAAGGTGCTCGCCCCGACCAAGGTCTGGCTGAGGTCGTGGGCTCGAGTCCTGTGGCACACATGGAGCGCCTGAATAGAGATTAAGTTCTCTTAGGGCGCTATTCAAATGAATCGTTTTTTATTTCGTCCGAGGCCAAGGTACTCACCTTTACGACCCAAGTCGTGGGCTCGAGCCCTGTGGCGTACGTGAAGCGCCTGGATAGAGAGATTCGGCCCTCCTGGGGCGCGATGCGAATAAATTGCCTATTTTGTATATAAGCCTGCCCTCGCGACGCGCTCGTCGCGAGGGCTTCGGACGTCCGGCGCAGACGCCGGACGTAGGCCCCCCCCCCCGCCGCGCCCGCGCGCCGCCCGGTTGGACTGAGCTCTCGAAATAGTTCACAGTTCAATCTCTCGAAAGATGACCGACGCGAGCCGCGCTCGCTGCAAGTGGTACGCACACCCACCTAACGCCCCCCTGCTGCTGCTGGTACCGGCGACGGAAGCGGGCGACTCACTGACGGCGGCGCGACATGCGGCAGTCTGCGGCGAGGAGGTTGGGGCTGACCCGAAGCGAACAACTTAGTCGCAACTGCCAAAATTCCGAAAACCTAGCAACTGCATACAGCTCGACAACGAGCGCGGACGAAGCGCTGGAGCACTGGAGCAGCGCGTCACGCGCCTGCGGCAGGAGCATGGGCGTCACCAGGAGAGTAGCCCTAGGAGTACTGGTGGCCAAGAGGTGGCGCCGCGCCGCGCCGCGACAGTAAACTAACTGGCGCAATGCCACTCGTTCGCGTGCGACGGATCATAACACTTTTTTCGTAAAAGAGGGCTCTTCTCTGACCTGAATCGCAGCGACGATCTGCTAGACGAAGCGGGAACCACACGGCCAAGAAAAAGTGCCCGCAGCAACCAAAGAGCTACCGGAGGTGTGTCTACGACCGGGGGGGGGGGCAGTTGTCACTTAGCTACGTAAATGACTTTAACGACATGGATATCAATGGAAATCGACGTAGGATAGATAGTGAGACTACGCTGCATATATATAATTATTTCCGAGTTTCTGGTGTTTACTTTACGAAGCAATTCTGCTCGCCCTAGAGAATATCTGTTTGCGTTCTCACAGTGCCAGCCTAGCGGCGGCGGCTGGATAGCGTACCGCCTCGCCATATAATAATAATAACAATAATAATGCACTTGATAAAGCGCCCTCAGAGAACTCAATCTCTCTCTCTCTCTCTCTAGGCACTTTACATTTGCTGCAAAGGGAAATGCAATTGAATGGTGAGTAATATCATGCTTGATAAACAAACAAAATGAATAACATGGTTAAGGGTGACATGCACAGGGTCAGCATGCAAATGTGGTTAGTGGCACCATGCACAGTGTCAGCGCGCATAAGCACTTGAAGGACTAATCACAGGGACCCACTAAATGCTTTCCTAAATAGGTGTGTTTGTAAGTTTATCGTGGTTATGTAATCTGAGAATGCCCATTGGTCGCTAGAAACTCTACAATAACTCTAGCACTAGCTTGGTAACCATCTGCTTTGCTCTGCCGAGTTCTGTTCTGCTGTGTTGTGCTCTCTGTGTGTCTCTGTCTCTGTCGCTCTCTATCTCTCTCTCTCTCTCTCTCTCTCTCTCTCTCTCTCTCTCTCTCTCTCTCTCTCTCTCTCTCTCTCTCTCTCTCTCTCTCTCTCTCTCTCTCTCTCTCTCTCTCTCTCTCTCTCTCTCTCTCTCTCTCTCTCTCTCTCTCTCTCTCTCTCTCTCTCTCACTGCCCCACCTCTCTGAAGTAAATTTCAGCTGTTTCCGCCCTTATTTATTTAGTAGCAAAGGAACCCGAGCGGTTATCGACCCCTCGCTTGCAGTGGGCGATGAGGATTGCATGTTACAGAAGTTAAACCCACAACGTGAATCCTCGTTCGCGAGCATTTACTATTTATTGTGTGTATCGAAACCCGCTTAGGCTAATAGTGCGCTGAAAAAACCACTCCTGCGTAACGAACGCAGTCTGTATAGCTTTGTGGGGTTACAGACGGAGATACACAAATCGAGGCGCATCAGAAGCCGCAGGCGTGGCATCATAGATGGCGAACAGTTCTCTGAGAGTGGGCGATTAACTTAAAGATGAGGTCAGCAGGGACAGGTTTGTAAGCGGACATATAGATAAAAAAATGCGATGATTCACCATCTCGTGGAAAATGTAACCCTTGGAAAAATCACCCCTAGCCTATTTTACTAAAATGGAAGCAAGAAAAGACATCTACATTGGGATCCCTGCAAGGCTCCCAATGTACGGCTCTGACTTTTGAGCGGTTATAGAGCAGCGGTTTGATGGTCTAAATTAGCATTTTTTTTATTTGCGTCTGTGACTCACCAAAGTTCTTGCAGAAGCTAGACCTGGTTGTAGTTGGGATGTGTTAAATGTATGTATGTATCTTCGTCTGTAACTTAACAAAGCCACAAAGACCTTGTGGGTGTTACGCAGCAGAGTTTTTGGTTGGTTTATAGTTTAGGGTGGGATAGACTGGTGCGATTGTCAGATGTAATCGTACGCCAATTAGCCAGTCAGTACACATCTTGTAGCGCCCTGCTGGCTTTGGCTGAATTTTAGCGCGAACAAGAACTGTTCGGCGGCGGGCTAGAGCCCCTTTGTCCTGGAGCAGTGAGCCAGAGAGGAGCGTCAGTGCGGTTAGAGAGGAAGCGCTTAGGAGCAGGCCAGGAAGCTCGGAGACGAGCAGCGGCGATTCGGCCTTTAGAATTGGTCCGATACTCGCGGAAGCTGCTGATAGATGTTGGCTGGCCTGTCAACCCCCGCCTTCCCTCTTCCCAAGAAAGAAGCGTCTGGAACCCCTTCGCCATTCAAGCTGGACGGAGGTGCCCTGCCAGTGGCCTGGGAACGGTAGTCATTCCTTTCCGTAATGGGCCAAGGTGTCCGGGCCCAATACCACTAAGCTCTTGCCCCATTGTCTCAACCAAGTATTTAAGAGTCGAGCGACGCTCGCTCTGGGTCTTTTGCCTCGTGTCTTTTGGTCTTTGGTCCGGCTCTGCGCCTCGACGCCGTCGGGCACTCGTTTCTCTAAAAAGCGAGGGAGGAGGGCGGGCTGTCCGCCGACGATGGACGGAACAAGACGAGACAGCGCTAGGAGGATTCGGTGGAACCCCACCGAATACGGTCGTATCGCGCCCGAGCTGGCATTTTGTGTGTTCTTTCGTGTTTTGTGTTTCTTTTGTGTCGTGTGTGTGCGCGCTAGCACGTGCTCTCGGCATAGGGATTTGCCGGCGCGAGCTAGGCGTAGTTGGCGTGTGTGGAGCTCTAGTTCACCGGGTAGGGTTTAGGCTCCGGGTCGCGCTTCAGTGTGGAGAATTATTTCCTCCGCAGGAGTGCTTGAGTTGGCGTGTGTGGAGTATTCCGGTCGCACTGGTGGAAACCGAGTTCTAGTTCACCGGGTAGGGTTTAGACCCCGGTTCGCACTTCAGTGTGGAGAAGTACTCCCTCCGCTCGAGTGTTTAAGTTGGCGTGTTTGGGGTATTCCCTCGGCACAGGTGGGAACGGATTCCTAGTTCACCGGTTAGGGTTTAGGGTCCGGGTCGCGCTTAGTGTAGAGGAGTATTCCCTCCGCAAGAGTGTTGAACGTGCGAGGAGTGTGGAGATAAAGCTGAACTAGACGCGCAGCGACTTTGTGCGCTTGCGAATAAAGTTCAGTAAAATCCCCAATTTGTGTGTCTTGCTTCCAATTCACGCCGCGGACTCACGACCCCCTTTAGTAACGGTAAGCAGGTCAGCGCCAGAAACGCTCGTTTCGTGGCGGCCAGCTTATTGCGCGGAGGCGCGCACCGAACGGCATTAGGCGATAGGCTACGCCGCTAGGTAAGCGGCAGGTCAAGCCTACCCCGCCGAGCCTTCGGCGTTACAATCTTGTGCAGCCTTTTTCAAGCTCGGGCTGAGTAGACCTAACTAGGTCAACCTCAGCAGCAAATAAGAGGTGGTTTCGGCGGAGGGGGGAAATAATGCTTGGTTAGGGGAGCTGATTCTTTCAGTGCCCAATTCAGTTTTTCTCCTGGATTATGTGCATAGCTCTGCTTACAGCAAAGATCACACTCCCATCCAATATTTTCTCGCGTTTTTACAATGCCAACTCATTAAACTGTGAAATTCTGCACATCCTACCACAAGAGTGGCTCTCTCTCTCTCTCTCTCTCTCTCTCTCTCTCTCGCTCTCGCTCTCGCTCTCGCTCTCCCTCTCTCTCTCCCTCTCTGTCTCTTTACAGTTTGCATCGTCTTCCACATATAAAATTATGTCTTAGTCGCGACACAGAACCCTAAATACCTTAATGCCAAAGCTGTTCGCAGAAAAATTTCTTTCATACCCCTTCAATCCCTCATCCACCTTTCTGTCAATTGTAGATGACTGCAACACGGCACTTACCGGTGTCCTCAATGAATCTACTCATCTGACCAAGCCATACTTACGCCGTCACCAAGATGGCCTTTGGTCACAACAGCCAGTAAAGCTGGTGCCTCGACGCATGGCTAGCGAGTCGCACAAGCACCGATACACGATGCATGGCGACGGTGGCAGAGAATAGCAGCAACAAGGAACCTTATTATAACAAGTCCGCCTCGGAAATGTAGGCCAGTCTATTTCCTTGTAGCGTTGCAGAGAGGCACGCGTTTTCGCAACCAGCCGTAGTGTACAATTCACTTCAAAGCTCAGAGTACAACTAAGTGACTACTGTAAGAGTTGAGCCTCTTAAACCGTCGAAATGTAGATTGGAATACCAATATCAAGACTCGAACTTTACGACCCAGCACCTTACCCCACAGCAGCTAAGACCTTGGGCCAATGCACTCTCGTCTGCTTTGAATAAGACAAAACAAATAAAATGTCAAACGAATGGCCAAATAACGAATATACGAGGACGCAGTGTCGATGTGTATCTCCTTATTTATAATAAGACTTCCGTTGCACGAGGTCCCCTTAACTAGCTGCGGGTCGTGCAATAGCGAATCCACTGTTGTCAGTCAATGTTTTACGCGAAGTCGCTTGCTGGCTCGATACGATTCCTAAATCGGCCAAGTTATGACATTTGCTAGGAGCTAATAGTGACTCTTGAGCTGTAACTATGAGCGTCAAGATATGTGTACGGTGATCTCAATTGATGGCTAGTCGGCTTTAACTCATAGCTCGTTCTGATCAGATGTGACCCTATTCGACGGTGGAACGTAGAGCTTTGCGATTAAAGTACGGACAGCCTTGACCGCCGGCAGGCTGCTATCGTCGCAGCGAGAGCTGCACGGGCTGCACTGCCTCGGCGCTGCTTCTGCGACTCGCTGTAGCCGCGCTTCGAGGCGCGAGCTGCAACAGCAATCGGTCGCGCGGCATTAATTGTCGGTCTAGAGCGATTTCGTATGACTCGTATATGTATATGATTCTATGTATATATGACTATGCGTATATGACTCTCTTTCGTATGACTCGTTCCAGCGCCGCCTCCGCGGGTTCGTAGCGCTACATTTTTACGTACAAGACTAGTCAGTAGGCGTGGAAATGTAGCCAAACTTTAAATTTAATTTTGAAGACGAGCCGAGTCAGCGCTGATCTAGCTGGTCAGCCCACTCAACTGGCGGCATAATCTTGCGGCTTTTTCTTGGTGTAGCAGTTTTTTTAGGACGGGACACGAGGGAAAAATATGTACGACACGGCCGATGCGCGATGCCGGTAATGTAATGTAATGTATCTCCGTCTGTAACTCCGCAAAGTCATAAAGACCACGTGGGTGCTAAGCAGGAGAGTTTTGTATAGCGCACTCACAGCCCAAGCGGCTTTCGGTACGCATTCGGAGAAAATAAAGCTCTAAGAGGTCTCAATCGGGATTAGCGGTCAGCTGATCAGTGGGATACTCTTACGCTAGGCAGTCGGAGGCAGCCGCATGCGTAGCCAGGACAAGGCAACCAGTGGGCTACGAGTCCTCGGCCACTACTACTCGGGACCGTTAGCCCCAGCAGGTCTTCGAAGTTCTTATCTGGCCAGCGTTGACGTCGGGCAGGGAGTGCCCCAGCAAAACGAGGCTGAAAAGCGTCGGTCACTATTGAGGGAAAAGGTAAACATTTAGGTGTAGGAGTTATTCTCATAATAGAGAAATAATTCCTTGAAATAGTGTACGGTGAATTAACAGCAACGGTAGCCGGCAAGGCCTGCGGACCTATCGCGCTCGCACGGGCAGTGGGGGGAGGGGGAGGGTGCCACCTCACTCTAGTACCGCCCACTCAAAAGTTGGAGGTCGTCGGGACCGCCTCGGACGTACAGGTATCTGATCCACGTCTGCCGATCCCGCCTCTCGGATCCGATAGTTTCCGCTTTGGCGGTCCTGCGGTAGCGTCGTCGATGCTGTGCACGGCGTGTCCTCCGGTGTCTTGAGACCCTCAGACTTCGGCCGTCCCAGCTGCCTTCTGCAGAGGCGTGCACCGGGAGTAAAGCATCAGGCAAACAATGACGGCCGAGCTTTTTCACTCTTGGGATGGACTGGAGAGCGTGGACGACACCGCCGCCGCCGCAGCCTCTCAGCTAGCGTCTGGCTCGGATGACTGCGGTGGCGCGGTTGAGTGCGATTGTGCCGATGGACCTCCTTTCCTGTCTCAGACTTATCAGCAGCTGCAGACGACTCTGCCTACGATTATCGTCGATCGCGTTGATGGAAACCAAGTGGTGGCCACCGAAACGTCGGTGGCTGTTGGATACCAGTTGGTGAGTGCGACCGACCGAGCGTGTCGTGGTTGCTGGCGTTCGAATTCTGGTGGCAGTCTCGAGTGACCGCCTGCAGCAGCTGCTAGCCGGTAGCTCTAGCTGCTACCGATGTATTCGCGAGATCCAACGTGACACATGGGATTTGCATTCAGTGGAGCCTGAATTACAAGGGATCGCTGGCACGATACCTTACTCTTATCAGCATCTCAGGTTGACCAAAGTTAGGTTTGAGCTGACAGAAGAAGTCAGCTTCTGAGTCTCCCGTAATGATTTGACTTAGTTATAGCTATCCCGACTAATAACGTCGCCAACATTATGTTGGCAGCCGGTCAGCATTGTGTGTGTGTGTGTGTGTGTGTGTGTGTGTGTGTGTGTGTGTGTGTGTGTGTATGCGTGCACACATGCTTTTGTCTTCGGCCAGAATTGACGCAACTTGCATGTTTGTGTGTATTTCTCACAGGAATTCTTGTGATTGTCACCACTACAATTGGCGGCTGGGCAAACTAAAATAGCGCCTGCAGTTGGCCTCGATAGTCTACAGTATAATTATGTCTTAACAGCACCCATTGTTTCCGATCAGGTTGGCCGTGATTGGGGAGAGAGTCATGCAGCATTTGTGGGCGGCGAGATGGCCCTGATAACACTCGATCCATCGTCGTGTCATTTGACTGCCGGTGACTTGCCTGCAGTTGCTATCTCGTTGGAAAAGCATGGCTGCCACATCCTGCGGTGAGTTCTTCATGGCGTTATCATTTAAAGCGTGCCATCTTCACTTCCCCATTGTGCACACACACGCACACGCACCCAGTCCTTCAGCGCTGCCTGATCGCATGGCTGCTGTGTGCATCGCTTTTGTCGTGCACGTGCTGCCTGTCTTGCGACGTCGTTGTGCTCTCTTTTGCGATGGACAGTCCGACCCCGACCGTATGCTCACTATGGTAGTCACCATTAGTCAGGCGGTCTCAGTTTTTTTGCCTGCATGCCGTCCCAAGTGTGCCCTTGCACAGTGCTCGCTCTGTCACTGCTCTCGTCTAAACGTTTGCCATCCTTACTTTCGGCCTTGGAATGTCACGTGCCTGCCAAAGAGAGCACACACTATTGCTATCACTGGCTCGCTTCATTGTGCTCTACTCACTCCTTGTCCTGCTGCTCCTGGCTAGCTCTGTTCCTTACCTCTCTCTCTCTCTCTCTCTCTCACTCTCTCTCCCTCTCGCTTTCTCTCGCGCTCTCACTCTCTCTCTCGCACACATACTATCTCGTCTCTTCTATCTGGGAATACAGACTCCACGCCGTGTCTCTTCTGTGCAGTCACTCTCTCTCTCTCTCTCTCTCTTGCGCTCTTCCTTGTACTCTCTCTCCCAGTCCCCTAAATCATCTCCTATCCGATCGTCTTCTCTCTCCCTCCTCCCTCGCCTGCCACTATCGTGCTCTCTCCTCTCTCTCTCTCTCTCTCTCCCCGTTAATGTCTATTTTTCTCTCTGCTGCATGCTTGTCGTGCTCGCAGGATTCAGTGATTGCTACTACTACTACCACTACCACTACCACTACCACTACCACTACCACTACCACTACTACTACTACCAGCAAGGGCCTTACTAGTCAGCACCGTGCATGTCGCGCTTAGCTATCCCTTCTCTTGCAGCTGGTTTGGTCCAGCGGTTAAGGTTGCTCGCGCCGACCCCAAGGTCTGGTGGCTGAGGTCGTGCGCTCGAGCCCCGTGGCATACGTGAAGCGCCCGAATAGAGATTAAGCTCTCTTGAGGCCCGCTATACAAATGGATTGTGCGTCGTTGTAAAGTCCCTTCGGGACTGCTGCAGTTTCGTCCTATTAGGATGCTCTACACCGAGGTCGTGTGCTCGAGCCCCGTGGCACATGTGAAGCACCAGAATAAAGATTAAGTTCTCCTAGGGTGCTGTGCAAGGGGATTATACATTTTTTATCATTATTGTTGTTATTATTATTATTATTATTATTATCTCCTTGCTCAACCCCTTTTTTCCTTCATCCGTCTCCTCTTCCGTGTCTTCTCCTGTCTCTGTCAAGCTCTCTGCGGCACTCTCTCAATCCGGGGATGAGTCTGAGCGTGCGCACCGGTTTCCTCGGGCCTTCCACACGCCATTTTCCCTTCAAATGCACGGACCGTGCAAGGGCTGAATTGTTGCCCCCTCTCCTCGAGGCCAGGAATGCTGGGAAGCTGTGTGGTGTCATCAAGTAGCCGCCGGTTCTTTGCAGATGGAAGTCCTCTGCCCTGTTGGTGGCCTTCAGGAACGAGCAGCACTACTCTGCCTTCGGGCGAGCCGCACGCCAGAGCGGTGTACTTCCGGGGACCAAGCTCCGCGTTCAGAGGCTCCAAGGTGAGGCCGCGCACACGGCAGAGAGCCGCCTCTGCTCCTCCAGACTAGCCAATGGAAAACGCCACGACGTCGGCAAGATGGCCGCTCCATTGTAGCCCGCTATTGCACCTGCTGCTGGCCGCCGCTGCTGCTGCTGGCTGCTGTGAGTCGTGCTAGCCAGGCGCATTCGGGCCGATGCCTTCGGCCTCGGCATGGCAGCTGCATCCTCGACAGCAGACTTTCAGACGGCGTATTTCGGCAGGTGCCACGTATGCCGACTTTCCTCCGTGCTTTCTGATCAGTCAGCAGAGCTCTGCTCCGAAAGCGGCGAGCGTTCGAGCTGACCTCGACAGGGCTGTTCGACCGTTTCAATCGCGGTTCAGGTGCGTGCAAGCTCGCCCGAGTCGAGGCTTGCGATGCTTTTATTTTTCATCTCACTCTCTACGATCTGCTCGAACTGCCATTGCAGAAGCAATAGTCGGCAATAGTCGGCAGGGCTGTGGCAAGAATATGTTTTAGGTGTCCAAACGTTGACATTGAGCAGCTTGAGTGAGAAATTATCCTTATCTGGAGTGATACGGCACCCTCTTTCAATCGTAGATGCAGCTTTAAATATTAATATAATTCATTTGTATAGCCCCCAAGAGAACTTGATCTCTATTCAGGCACTTCACCTGTGCCTCGGGGCTCGAGCCCACGACCTCAGCCAGGCCTTGGTTTGGGCGAGCAGCTTAACCGCTTGACCAAACCAACTTTCCTATTTAGGCTATGCAGTGGTTATGAAAAATAATTTTATTATTAACTCACAGTGCCTACAGTGTGCCCGAACAAATGAAAATTGTCTTACAACTGGATGCCACGGTTGTAAGCAATTCATGAGGAGGTTTAAGAAGCTTGCCACTAGAAAGCGAATATGAAGGAGCCCTCCATATCCTATATCTACTGTTCACAGTCTGAGGTGCCTAGATTTGCTGCTGCTCTGCCTAACTAGCTCTAGGTTATGTTTGCGAGTCTTACGATGGCTTTTGCGTGCTTTGTCTTAGCACGATGGCTGTGTGCTTTTGCATGTTATTCGTAGCATCATATTTTTCATCGACGGAAGTAAGGAAGTCCTGGTTTTTGCTTCCCTTGCAGCTACTCGTGAAGCCCCTGGATAGAAATTGGCTTCTCTTAGGGTACTACGCAAACGAAATCATATTATTATAATGTAATTCATTTATATAGCTTGGTCTAGCGGTTAAGGTGCTCGCCCCGACCAAGGTGTGACTGAGGTCGTGGGCTCGAGCCCCGAGGCATATGTGAAGTGCCTGAATAGAGATTGAGTTCTCTTGGGGCGCTATATAAATGAATTATATTGTTATTATTATTATTGTTGCTATTATCTGTGCTTGCGAGGCTGCTGAGTTAGCCTACTCTCCAGTAGTTGCTCTGAGCATGCAAAAAAAAGCCCACACGATTGCGCTCCCGAGCCACTGGTTAGTAGGAATCCTCGTTAGTAACATGCATGCACTGACTCAATGTAACAAGTGAACATGCAAAGCGCACAGGAACAAGAGAGGACAAGTTCACTGCCCCTCCACCCTCCCCCCCCCCCCGATAGCTAAGCAGAACAGCAGATGAGTCTTTGGCTGTGACTCGAATGGTCATGCGAAGTCAATGCAGCTGTTGACGGAAGCAGTCCAGACTTTCGGTGCTGATCGCCGAACTGATAGCCAAAAGATCGAGAGCGCACCGGAGGAGGAGCCGGGAGGTCTGATATAGGCAGGCCGGTGCGAGAGCGAGTGAAGCCCCTTTCAGGCCAGAGAGAGGGAGAGAGAGAGAGAGAGAGAGGGAGAGAGAGAGTGAGAGAGAGAGAGAGAGAGAGAGAGAGAGAGAGAGAGAGAGAGAGAGAGAGAGAGAGAGAGAGAGAGAGAGAGAGAGAGAGAGAGTGTGTTTAAGGAGGCAGTTTAAGGAGGCATGATGATGCAGGCGATGCATCCACACGATGCTCCTCATACCAGGGCTGCATGCAGCCTCAGCGACAATCTGCAGCTTGATAACTGAGGAGGACTCTGTGCAGGACTCGAGCCCACGATGCGCATCGTGGAGTTGGAGAGAGAGAGAGAGAGAGCCACTTACCACTGGACCAGAGCTAGCTCAGCATGGCCGCTCTTCACGGGTCTGGTTGGCTGAAGATGGCTGCCGAGTTGCTTACGTAATGTAATGTATCTCCATCTGTAACTCCACAAAGACTACGTGGGTGCTAGACAGGAGAGTCAAAGACTAGGCAGCTTTTCGGTGCTCATGCTCGGCAGTCCGACTGCAATGTAATGGAATGTATCTCTGTCCATAACTCCACAAAGTCAAGAGCGCTATGTGGGTGTTACGCAGGAGAGTTTACTATAGCGCACTCACAGCCTATGCGGCTTTCGGTTCGCATTCGGTAGCCAACAGACTTCGTCTTACGCAACAAAGAGAAAATGGAAGCATAGCAGAGTCAAGAGATCAGTTGAGTAAGTTGAGTTAGCATGGAAGTAGCAGCTCAGGACTGCTGGCAAGGATGAGCCATAGTCGGCAGCAGGAGAGTAATTGTAGTCGCATAAGAATTGTGGAAGCGAGTTCCACAGTCTAGGATCTGCAGAGCTAAAGCTTCTGTAGCCATCGGTCTTTAAGCGGAGGAATGAAACAGCTAATTTATTGTCCACACAGGACCTGAGGGCGCGAACAGGCTATAACAGGTACAGCAGTTGAGCTAGGTACGAAGAAGCCAAGTCGTGGCGGGCCATGTGGGTCAGCATAAGACCTTTGCTCTGTATCCGTTGCTCAACCGGCATCAACCCTAGCTCTTTTAGCAAAGGAGACACGTGGCCAAACCTCTGGGACTTGAAGACTAGCCTTGCAGCCATATTCATAGTCAGCTGCAGTGGACTAGTTGCGGTTTTGGTAGCCCAACCAAAAGGAAATTACAATAGTCAAGCCGAGACGGAACCAAGGAGCTAGTTAAGTTTTTTGTTAGCCACTGTGGAAGACAACTCCTAATCTTGGATAGGGATCGGACACGATGGCTAGCTGTAGAAGCAGTCTTCTTAATGAAGCTTTTAAAATTGAGGCAGCTGTCGAAAACGACACCTAAATTTCGAGCACATGGTGATGGTCGCACAACAGCATCACCTATTAGAAGAGCAAAGCCTTTTAATCCAGCCACATGCTCAGGGTGTCCTATGAGTAGCAGTTCGCTTTTATCGTCCTGTAGTTTCAAGAAGTTTTCCGACATCCAGAATCGAATGTTGGCAAGGCAAGCATTCAGTTTCTCAGTTAATGCAGCAGATTCCGACGGTTTGAATGACAAATACAGCTGAGTATTGTCAGCATAAAAGTGATATCATATTCCATAGGCCTTAATAACTTTTCCCAGAGGTCGAGTATAAATGGAGAACAGTAAGGGACCGAGGACGGACCCTTGAGGGACTCTACCAGGTGACCCGTCTTGTTTGTGAGACCTGGCCCCCACACGACACGGATTGAACACGATCAGACAAGTATGATTTAAACCACGCCAGCGCCTTGTCTGCCAGACCGATCGTTGTTCTCAATCGTTTAAGTAGAACATCGTGATCAATGGTGTCGAAGGCAGCTGATAGATCTAGCAGAGCCAGGGCAGTGATATTCCTGTCATCGTTGCCAGATAGAATGTCATTCTTAACACGGAGAAGAGCAGGTTCAATGGATTTCTGCCTTTTGAACCCTGATTGAATTGTTTCTGATATTTCATTCTTTTTAATTTGTGCAACCAGCTGCTTAGCAACAATTTTTTTTCACGTCGTCCCCTCTGAGGAGCTTTGGAGACCCTCGAGCTTTTGCAAGTTGGGGGCAGCCTGGTTCTTTGGCCCACTGAAAGCCTATTCCCCCCCGACGCCCAATAGACTCCACGAATAATAATAAGAATGATCATCATAATACATTTGTATAACACCCTCAGAGAATCTGGCATGCTGACCTTGTGCATGTCACCCCTAACCATATATTCTTATTGTTTATCGAGCATGCTACTACTAACCATTCGATCGTGTTTCCTTGGCTGCAAATGTATAGTGCCTACAAAGAGATTGAGCTCTCAGAGGGCACGTTATCAAGTGTGTTATTGTTATTATTATTATTAGAGAGAACTTAAATCTGCTGTAAAGGAAGCATGATCAAATGGTTAGTGGAAATATGCACACAATGTTAACAAGCATAACATGCTTAGAAGTAACATTCACAGTGTCAATATGCTGTAAAGGAAGCATGATCAAATGGTTAGTGGAAATATGCACACATTGTCAACAAGCATAACATGCTTAGAAGTAACATTCGCAGTGTCAATATGTTAATACCGTTCGTGGTGGTAATATGTACAGTGCCACTGCGAATTAGCACACAAATGACAACCGCAAGGACCCGCTAAAATGTTGAGAACAATTGGCGCATTTTTAGCTTTTAAAATTTGAAATGTTGTAAAGTAGGGGGATCATGACATCAGCAGATAGTGAGTTACATGCTTTGGGAGCATACGAACTAAAGGTATGGTCTCCGAGGTTTAATCTTCATGAGACATCCTGAAGGGGCATTGAGGTTTAATCTTCATGAGACACCCTGAAGGGGCTTTAGGCTTCACCGAGGGCACGGGGAGAGGCTTCGTTGCCATTCGGGTGGCATGCTTTGAGCTGTCACTCCCTTGTTTGTTTCGGGGGGGGGGAGGGCTGCCATCGAACGCCCTGCTTATGGCCTGCTTAGTTGGGTACATTGACCAGTTGGGCGTGTTTAAGCCCCAGCAGGTGGTACCAGTGCTTAACTGGCTGGCACCACACGAAGCAGCGGCTCTGGTGAGTGCTCGTGCGACTGTATGTATGAGCGAATTCCTTAAACAGGTCTTATCGGTATTCTTGGGAAATGGCAGAGCTGGTCGTTTTCGGTTTGAATAGGTTATTTTAGTTCAGATATCCGAGTATCAGTATCAGAGTATCACATCTTGTTAGATGCACTGCTGCCAAATGTCACCCTCACATTCCACTACTAATTTGAGGATCATGCAATCTCTTACTGATTTGTTTTTGCTTATTGCGAAATATCTTGTCACTTACAGCATGATGATAAGGTTTGACACCCCAACTAAACTGCATTAATAGGCCGTGTACATATTGATGGCAGCTGTAGTGCCTCGAATAATCTGCCCTTAGCTGTGGGCTTACATCGACAGCTTGCCACCAGTGTATCGTGAAACTAAAAAAAAAAGCTAAGCAAAAGGATACTGATGTGAGTAGCGACATGGCACTAAGTACTAACCATTCGATCGTGCTTCCTTTACAGCAAATGTAAAGTGCCTACAAAGCGATTGAGTTCTCTGAGGATGCTACGTAAAATGTATTATTGTTATTATACTGTCAATGTCAGCAAAATACGCAGCCTGCCGAAGGCGACTGCTGCTGCCGACGATTCAGAGAGGCGGCAGCTTGCTGTGCCGTTCTAGCCCGACAATGCTGTCCTTCCTTGCAGGTTCATCAGCGTAACCGATAACTTGCCGATAGCCGAGCCCCGAGTGTTGCCGACACGTAATCCCAGCATCGGCGTCGTGCTGCTGTTCAGTGGCCGGCAGCAGGCCGTAGCACTCTCATGCCTGCAGGGCCTCGGCTTGCCAAGCTGGCAGGCAGTCGATCTGCCGCACGACACGGTCACCCAGCTGGGTGCCGAGACCCCGCGCGTCTTTCGCCACACGCTGGCCCAGTTCCCTTCGGTCGGTTTGGCCACTGGCTACCCTCTCGACGGCGTGCGTGTCGTCGTGTACGTTCGCGATGAGCCGCGAGGTGATGGCGCGGATCGATTCTGTGAAATGGTCAAGTTCTATGAACGACTGCTGGGACGGTCGTCATCGACACGCACGAAGCTGTCATCAACAGTCGAGTATCAGACGTTCAGCCAGACATCCCGGATGTCCGAATTCGTTGTAGCTCGCTATGTGGGACTCAACGCTCAGCCGTCGGCCAGTCTTCGCTTGTGTTTCCTTCTGAAAAACGCCATTCCCGAGCTGCTGTCCGATGGCATAGGACTCGCTGTCGGCTTCAGTCAGCTTGCTGATCCGGATGGCAACCTCGTTCTGTGTGCTTGCCCACTGCAGTAAGCCAAGGGGAGCGTGGCTGCCTGCAGTCTGGTGATACTCATAGCAGTCTCTTTCTACGTTTCCTCATCTTTTACAGGGTTTTTATGGCCAATGTGCAACTAATGCACTACGTTGATGCACGGAAACTATTGATTTACTCTCATACTTGTTGGTAAAGAGCCCTCCAATTTGTTTTCGTTTGCTTGGCTGTCAGGGGTCCAAGTGACGGTATAATAATATGATAAAATGAGACGGTGTAATAATGCGAAGCATATATTATTCACGTTTCTGAACCGGTCGGCGCCCGTCCCATGTCTATATAGTGCGATCTTTGTCCTTTACAAGATGCCACCGGTGGCTTCAAGGAAGAAGAGAACGTTGACTGGCAGTGCAGATTCGTCGAGTGGCCTTGCCACAAGTGCAGTAGCAGCACGAGCACAATTGCAGTAGCAGCTGTGATATGCAAGGAAGTTTGACCTTGGCCCAGTCACTGTTCGGTGTTTTCGAAGGATCATAATAGAATGCCGTATTTTCCCTGGACATTGCCGTAGATTTCCATGCATTGCCCAAGGTAGACCGAACAGAGTGGTTAAAAAAGCATGGGCGTTCGCAGTGAAATGCAACGTGGAATGAGAATTGGAGATTGGCGCAGCCGACTTTTCGCCGATTGGCCATGGATTGCTGTATTGGCCTCTGCCATTGCTGTCGACTGCCGTGCATTGTTGACAATCAACGTGTAAAGCAGCTTGAAAGGTCCAATGTTGCACTCTTTGCAGAAAGAAACGTGAAATGCTTTGACAATTTTCGCTTCGTGCTGCCAATGTATGGTCAATTTGCCACGGATTGTAGTGAATTGCTGCTTCGAGCCGAGCCGTTGCCTTAGGTTGCCATGCACCGCCCGAGACTGTAGAGCGTAATCGGTTAAAAAAGGTGGTTGACTTTAGCCAGTGAGCTTTGTAATATGCTTTCAAAATTAGAGCATTGTGAAACCAATTTCGAGGCATTTTGCATCAGATTGCTGTAGATTTCGGTATTGGCCCTGGCCATTGCAGTCGATTGCTGTGCATTGCTGTAGTATGATCAAGGCAGTTGTAGCGAAATTGTGAGAATACACAATAACCGAAGATTAGAGCGACGTGAAATCACTATTAGAGCTTAAAGCGTTCGCATTCTGGTCGTTTTCGGCGGATTGTAATGGATTGCTGTTCTGACCCTGGTCATTGCAGTGTATTGTTGCAGAATGGTAGAAGAAATTACAGTGAAATTATGCGAGTATGCAATAAACGTAGAGTAGAACAGCGCACAATCATAATTAGAGCTTCTAGTTCGCGTTCCGATCACTTTTAGGCGGATTGCATCTGTGGATTGAAGTGTGGAATCGGGTCGTTGCAGTCGATTACAGTGCATTGCATGAGAACGCATGCCCACGATGGAGTAGAATTTTGTGGGTTCACTTTGAAGTGAGTTTAGTCTTACATGCAATATAGATTAGAGCTTTGTGATGGCGATTTGAGGATGATTTGCAGTGGAATAGAATGGATTGCAGTATTTTCCCAAGGCATTTCGGGCTTTCGTGGATGCACAATTGTTCATTTTCAGTGGGTGTGCACACAAAGCGGTGCACTTTAATAAGCAATTAAAGGTGGAGCTCGGCACAATCTATTCATAGTCATTTTGGAGTGAATGCCGAGGATTGGAGTGAATAACAGTATTGGCCCGGGCTACAGCAGTCGATTGCAGCGAATTGCACGAGAATAGCAGCGCCAATGAAAGTGAAATTTTCTGAGCAATTGTCACAGAGTGTACTGTTACATGCAATTACAAAGGGAGCCTTTAAAACAGGATTTCTTTTGTTTCGCATTGGAATGCAGTGGATTTCGGTATTAGCCCGGGCCGTTGCAATCTTATTTAAGTGGACTTCGTGAGAACGCGTGAGTGGAATCGCGAGAAAATTTCTGGGTAAACTTTAATAATAGTAATAATTATAATTATGCACTTGATAAAGCGCCCTCAGAGAACTCAATCTCTCTGTCTCTCTCTCTGTCTCTGTCTGTCTGTCTGTCTGTCTGTCTGTCTCTCTGTCTCTCTCTCTCTCTCTCTCTCTCTCTCTCTCTCTCTCTCTCTCTCTCTCTCTCTCTCTCTCTCTAGGCACTTTACATTTGCTGCAAAGGGAAATGCAATTGAATGGTGAGATAAATATCATATATAATATCATGCTTGATGTAGTATAGCTTGGTATTCTAAGCGTTTTGGAGCTTTGCGACGTTGATGTATGGTGAATTTGAAGGGAACTAGAGTGGCTACGGTCGATTGCGGTACAGGCCTCCGGCGTTGAAGCTCGTTTGTGTAACTTCACGTGCGCACAGTGACATACAATTTGGCAAATAGATCAAATCGAGCGGGTTAAACAATATCCGCCTGAACTTTGAGCTCGGCAACGCCAGTGTCTGGCCGATTGTAGCATAATTGGAGTGGGTTTCGGTAATTCGACGAACCAAGGTAAGGATGCCTCAGCTTAGTGGGTCCATACATTTACGACTGTAAAGCGCCTAGAAAGAGAATGAGTTCTCTGAGGGCGCTTTATCAAGTGCATTATTAATGTTATTATGCATTTACGATATTGATTCTAGAATTTCGTTTCTCGCTACCAGCACTTCTTCCGGCCTGTGAATTGTCGCACTTACAGTTCGTGCTATCTTCTGCAAAAACTAAGCTTGGCGCCCCTGCTTGGCCCAGGGGCTAAGGTGCTTGCCTTTGGCGGTCGAGGTCGTGGGATTGAGCCCTGGTGCGAAATATTTGAAGCGTCTAAATGGAGATTAAACTCTCTCTGGGCACTGTACCGATGAACTATTGTCTTCTATAAACGATATTACATACGAAACTAAGATCGACATTTTAAAAATGTATCTGTCTTTAACTCAACAAAGTCATACAGACCATGTGGGTGTTGCGCAGGAGAGTTTTTTTATAGCGCACTCACAGCCTAAGCGGCTTTCGGTACGCATTCGGTAGCCAACAGACTTCGTCTTACGAAACAAAGAGAAAGTGGTAAGCATAGCAGAGTCAGAAGAGCAGTTGAGGTAGTGAGAAGCATGGAAGTAGCAGCTCAGGGCCGCTGAAAAGGATGAGCCATAATTGGCAGTAGGAGAGTAATTGTCGTTGCATAAGAATTGTGAAAGTGAGTTCCACAGCCTAGGACCCGCTTCTGTCGCCAACGGTCTTTAAGCGGAGGAATGGAACAGCTAATTAATTGTCCACACAGGACCTGAGGGCGCGAAGAGGCTGAAACTGATGCAGCAGTTCTGCTAGGTACGAAGAAGCGAAGCCATGGCGGGCCTTGTGAGTCAGCGTAAGAACTTTGCTCTGTATCAGTTGCTCAACCGGCATCCATCCTAGCTCTTTTAGCAAAGGAGACACGTGGCCAAACCTCTGGGACTTGAAGACTAGCCTTGCAGCCATAGTCATAGTCAGCTTCAGTGGTCTAGTTGCTTTTTTGATAGGCCAGCCAAAAGGAAATTACAATAATCAAGCCGAGACAGAACTAAGGTGCCAGTTAAATCTTTTAAAAGCCACTGTGGAAGGCAGCTCCTAATCTTAGATAGGGATCGGACGCGATGGCTAGCAGTAGAAGCAGTCTTCTTAATGAAGCTTTTAAAATTGAGGCAGCTGTCGAAAACGACACCTAAATTTCGAGCACGTGGTGATGGTTGCACAATAGCATCAGCTATTAGAAGAGCAAAGCCTTTTAATCCAGCCTCACGCTTAGGGTGTCCTATGAGCAGCGGTTCGTTTTTATCATCATTTAATTTCAGGAAGTTTTCCAACATCCAGGATCGAATGTCGGCAAGGCAAGCATTCGGTTTCTCAGTTGCTGCAGCAGATTCCGACGGTTTGAATGACAAATACAACTAATTATCGTCAGCGTAGAAGTTATATCGTATTATATGGGCCTTAATCATTTTTCCGAGACGTTGTGTATAAATGGAGAACAGTAAGGGACCGAGTACAGACCCTTGAGGGACTCCACAGGTGACCCTTCTCGTGGGTGAGACCTGAACCCCACACGACACGGATTGAACACGATCAGACAAGTATGATTTAAACCACGCCAGTGCTTTGTCTGCCAGACCGATCGTTGCTCTCAATCGTTCAAGCAGAACCTCGTGATCAATGGTGTCGAAGGCAGCAGACAGATCTAGCAGAGCCAGGTCAGTGACATTCCCGTCGTCGTTGCCACGTAGAATGTCATTGTTAACCCGGAGGAGAGCAATTTCAGTGGAGTGCTGCCTCTTGGACCCTGAGTGAAATGTTTCTGGCGTTCCATTATTTTCAATATGTTAAACCAGCTGCTTAGCAACAATTTTTCAAGAATCTTTGATAAGAAAGGCAGAAGGGAAACTGGGCGATTGTTTCCAAGGACCTCTTTGTCTAATCCAGGCTTTTTAAGAATGGGTCTAACGATTGCCGATTTGAAGGACCTGGGGAAGACCCCTTTTCCCAAAGAAGCATTAACAATCTTCGTAATGGCAGGACTAAGTTGGTCGGCTAGTGAAGACCACAGAGATGGAGGTATAGGGTCTTCAGGAGACGAGCTCTTTTTGCTAGACCTTATTAGGGTAGCCACATCGCATGCAGAAACCTCGGAGAACCTTTTAAGGAAGGTCACGGGTTGAGTAACCGCGATTTCTTTAGTCGAAGGGGGCTTAATGGAGGCACGAATGTGCACAATTTTTTCAGTAAAGAAGGCTGAAAACTTTTCGGCTGAGCCCTTAATATCTGGGGAGTCAGACCTCACAGCATTAGCCAGTAAATGGTTTACTGTCTTATAAATCTGTTTACTGTCCGACTGGCAGGAATCCAGCTTTCTAATGAAAAAAGAAGCCCTGGTTTCTTAAGCTTTCGGATGTAAACTCGAAGGAAGTCTTTGAAATTGACTAGATCTGCATCAGACCCCGATTTCTTGAAATGACGTTCAAGCCTGCGCTTAACCGGGCGCATCTTTAAGAGTTTCTTTGTAAATTAAAAGGAATCTCCACGACTTTGAAAAAGGATAGAATGAACGGGAGCATGCTTGACAAGAGCACTACTGAGTGTCATGTTCATTGCATCAGTGAGGGTCGTTCCTCAAGAATTGTGAAAGCGAGTTCCACAATCTAGGACTTGCAGAGATAAAGTGAGTATAGCCAACGATATTAAAAGTAGGAAATGGAACAGCTATCCATCGTCGATTGCGGACCTGGGGGGCGGGGCAAGGGTGAGCCAAAACTGGTGCAGCAGCTCAGCTAGGTATGAAGAAACCTTGGCGCTTATTGTGCTCAAAACAGTCGATTGCGTCAAGGTTCTCTAATATTGCACCCTACTCAAGTCTGCAGGCAATAGAAAAACCCGCGCCAGACGCCGGCGCCGGCCGTGCGCCGCGAACGATAGCTAATGCGCGGCTTAAGACGATCGCCACTCCGCGTCTCGACGCCGATCTCTTGGAAGGGAGAATGAGTTCGCCTGCAACGAATGGCGATGCGGCGATGGGGCGGCGGACAAAACGATGAGCAATCGGCGCGGGAAGCTGAAAAGAAGGAGGAGAAAGATCTCCCTCTCGCCCTCTGAGCACCGCGCCTTGCAAACTACTGTCTGCAAAATAATCCACTTCTTGCCGCGTATATCAGGCCAACGCTCCAACGAATTGTTTGGTGATCGCGACAAGCAAACAAACAAACAAATGGCGTGTTCAAATCAAAGAGATGCCTAACCTAACAAGCGAACGCGATAATAAATAAATAAATCCAAGCTGATTAAACAGCCTTTTTTGTATAGCGACAGAAGAGCCTTTGCGGCTATCGCCGCCGCTTGCAGTGGCGATAAAGGATCGCCCACCGCAGGAATCGAACCAACGACCTCGGGACCGCGAGGTCGTGAAAGCAACCGCCTTACCTAGCACTCGGCAGTGGGAATAGTACACAGCGCCAGGAAGTGATGAAGTGAAGTGTAAAATGAGGCGAAATAAATGCATACGCCGCATCGCCGTCATCATCAGCAGCATCAGCATCGCCATACGCAGCATCGCCGACACGTCTCTAATGCAGCAAAGAGAAAGTGACAGGCGCAGCTGAATCTCAGGAGGACAAATAAAAAGCCAAGTTGGATGGAAGCGACACAGCCGTACGGCTGGAAATGATGCGAAAGAGTCGGACGCCCGAGAGGAGAGACGCTGCGGCGCGAGAGTTGAGCAAGTGAGGACGGCTAAGTGTCTAGGACCCGCGGTGCGACAGCTATTACCTCCAACCACTGACCACTCAATCGTGCTTCCTTTTCAGCAGATGTACAGTGCCTAGAAAGAGATTGAGTTATCAAAGGGCACTATATCAAATGTATTATTATGATTATTATTAACTGCCAAAATGACTGCGAATCTAATATATAATTCTGCGAGTAGATGAGGACTTGTGAGGACGCGGAAATAAGTTCAGCTAAGAACGAAAATGGCCAAGCTGAGGCGGGCCTTGCGGGTCAAAGTAAGGTGTTTCTTATGATTCGGTGAGGATATAGATCAATCGGAAGCCATCGCAGCTACTTTGCCGCCGAAGGATCGAGGACGCATCCGGGATTTTAGAGCGGGGCCATTGCCTTGACGCTGGGTGACGAGAAATCTTGTCAGAGACTTTTATTTGAAATCCTCTTTGAAAAAAATCTCCTGCCACTCTAAAAACTTGCTACTCCAACTCGCTATGTTAATTTAGCCACCGAATTTAGCTACTAGCTAACCGCTTAACCATTTACGGAAAGCCTCGAGCTCCACGCCGACCGCGAAGACCAGGAAGTCTCTTTTGACTCAGGAAAATGAATTCTTACGACGGGCAGACCCCCGATTAGACCTAAAACAGCCCGGACAGACCGCAATGGCGCGCGCGGCGGAACGCGCATCGCTCGGCAGGCCTCGGACGAACGCGTTTCGCAAGAGCTGCAGATTTAACAACTATTAAAATGAGATTCTCTAGAATGAAAGACGAGCACCTTAGACAATTTATCAATGATCGCTCAGGTTTAGCAGCTGCTCTCTCGTCTCGTCAAGAAAAAAGAGGAGGACTGCCCTTCGGGAGAAACGCCTCGAAACAGCGACACCAAAAAAGCCGCTAGCGCCGCTACATGAGACTTTGTGGTAAAAAGCTTGCATTTGACGTGTACTTTAACCTGAGAGCACTTCCTCTGGCACTAAGACTGCTAGCCGGGCCAGAAAGACACCCGGGATTTCGTGAGTTTGCGGGGCCATGGGCTCAATAGATGCTGCTCACTTATAATAGCTATGGCTCTGCTAGCAAGCCTGCTAATTATCACTACATCTTCGGCAATCTCTAGCCTAAAGTCAGCGTCCTAGCTCCGATATTTTGATCTCTGGGATCGCAGTACCTCGTTGCTCTTTCTTAGTCCTATCATAGGATAGGATCTTATGACCAAAATTCTCGTATTTATTGATGAGCCTACCGGCCACGTTCACCACCGACTGAAGAGTTGTGGTGGCATCTTCGACCATTCTGCTGCCAAGACAGAGTATATCAGTCGTCCAGTCGAGAGAGAGAGAGAGAGAGAGAGAGAGAGAGAGAGAGAGAGAGAGAGAGAGAAAGAGGGAGAGGGAGAGGGAGACAGAGTGGAGGGAGAGAGAGAGGGAGAAAGAGGAGAGGAGAGGATAGGAGAGGAGAGGAGAGCGAGAGAGCGAGCGAGCGAGAGAGCGAGTGAGGGAGAGAGAGAGAGAGAGAGAGAGAGAGAGAGAGAGAGAGAGAGAGAGAGAGAGAGAGAGAGAGAGAGAGAGAGAGAGAGAGAGAGAGAGAGAGAGAGAGAGAGAGAGAGCAGGGAAGCTCATCACATCTGTAGCCAGGCGCTATGGTAAGCAGTCACCAATGTTGGACAGAGAAATCTTGTATCACTACTCGCTGCGGGGATCATTTGAATATTTGACAATTTTAAATGTCAAGGAGTCGCTAAATCGGCCGGCATGCCGCGGAACTACAAGATGGCTGCAAGTCAAGCGTTCGTTTAAAGATTCGCCTTAGCCGATTCTATTTTCTTGGACGCAAGCGAGTGCGACTGGGTGCTGTCGGCGTAAAAATGACAGCTGATCCTATAAGCCTGTATTGAGTTTCTCCGAAGGGTCTGTAGGGTTAAAGTACAACAACGGACCAAGAAAAGATCTTCTCGACATTCCGTAAGGGTTTTATTTGCTGGATGACACTTGACAGCATACAACACCGACTAGACAGGGTCGGACAAGCGCGAATTGGACGGAGCCATAGCGTCATTGGCCAGATAATAATAACAAAAATAATCAACCGGTTATATATAGTACCGGTGTAAGCATCCCCAAAGTTTGAACTGTAGTGTAGCTGAAGATAGGCACACTTGAAAGTGGAGCTGTTGTGATCGTCCAGAGAGAGGTCAGCCTGGAACAGTATATCCCGATTTCGTGCAGTTGCTACAGAAAATATGCTAGAAGAGCCCTTTTTGGGCGTCGAGTTTCCCATTTCTGAGTCATACGAGGTTTTTCTATGACTATTTAGTTGCTTGGTTGGTCATTTAATGTTAGAAAGTTTGCTGATATCCAGGTGTGGATGTCAGGGTAGGGTGTACGTTCGATGTACTGACGCGGCTGTGTTGCGGATAGGGCGCAGATAAGTAGCATAACGCAGAGCTAAGATACACCGATTTGTATACGGAATGCAGGTAATTTTCTTCATGTTAATGCACTTCTTCAAATTTTAGCTTCCTAATCACGGATATTTCATCAATTGCGAGACCTGTTACCTATTCGAGGACCCAACTAGCGCAGCGACCGATCGAGGACCTGCACGCGCACGCCGGATGCGACCGCAGCGAGCGGTTCCGTTTTAACGATTCCATTATCACCACTTCACTGTTTGCCGGCATGTTACCTGCTTGGCTCTGCTTATTATGTCTTTGATGACCCTTGCATTCCTGTTTGGCTATATGCTGTGACTAGCAAGGTGCACGCCTCTTTGCGGTCGAACGCCTATCATGGGCAAAGTCGTCGTGGCTGTGTTCCACGCGTAGAAGAGGGTGTGAGTAGCCCGGCTGAATTTCGAGCACCGCCTGCGTCTGTAAGTTTTTCGTAGTGAAAGCCCGCCCGGTTGCTGGACGTTGCTTGGATATTCCAATTTCGATGCATCGGCGAATGTAAGCGCTGTCGCCTATCGTACGCTCACGAAGCCGGGCGGGGGGAGGGTTGTGCGAAACCCCTACAGCGCTCCCATTGCGCTCCTCTTTTTCTCTCTCTCTCTCTCTGTGTGCGGTACATCGCTCGCGTGCTCGATCGCTACGTGCGCTAGTTTCTTGACACATGTTTAGCAGGTGAGAATTAATCCTAAGAGGGCGGAAAAATAGTAGCGACGCTTTTGAGCAAATCGGGAACTCGGGGGAAGGGTGATAGGACGAATCAACCAGAGCGGGCCGCATAGTTTGCTCGTCACGTATCGAGCGCCTTGGAGGGTGATTGCGCAGTTGACCCTTTAGACGCGGGTGCACGGGAGGGAAGATTAAGGTGTTTGGCCCACACCTGAGCAGTGGATTCAAGTGAGCTGTCTTGTACATAATGTTACAAGTGTTCCGAAATAGCTGAAATCGTTGACGAGGGATTTTCACACCGCCTTCCAATCTAGCGTCGAAATGTGTGCTCTCCTCGTTGCTCTCCAATCCATTGTTTCTGCAGCATTGCATGCAGCTGGTTATTAATTGGTTCGACGACTTAGTGGGCCAAAGTGGTAACTGTTACTGCGGTGAGTACCTGCAGTTGTCACCAGAAGCGTTATGTGTGGCACTGTACACACCGAGAGCATTGTGGCCTAAGCCAGCCACTCTGACTGCCGCTCTCGTCGGAAAACTGAGTCTGGAAGTCCTTCTAGACACCGTAGTAGGGCAGGAACTCGTTCTAGCATACTATACCGGCATCCGAGTGCTAGGGGTGTGGTATAAAGTCTGCTACACTCTTGTGCCATAGCTCAGAATGCTGCACGTACAACGAGTTGCTGCCTAAGTAACCAAGTAACCAATGTCGAGATCACAACCCCGGCGCTCGGGAATAGTAAAGCTGGCAAATCTTGGGTGGGGGCAGTACCTAGAAGATGAATGGTAGGCTATCACCAACATGCTGGAATTTGTGTAGTTTGTGTACTGGTTTTGTTTCTGATCCAGGGTCTTTGAACAATGGTAAGGTGCATACTCTACACTACTCAGGTCGTGGATTCAAGCCTGAAGCAGGCGATCCTTTGTTGCCTAGTGCACGCTATGGTGATAGCTGTTAAGGCTGTTCTGCTGCTATATAATAGAGGCTTTTGAATCAGCCAACCTTTTTTATATGTTTAGGGCTACTTGTTGCTTTATAAAACATCCGAGATATTCTCATTGGATGATGATAATAATGCAAAGGGAAATCGACACGGACCCATTTTGCCCATGACATGAGGGTACTAACTAATGTAAAGTGCCTAGAAAGAAATTGAGTTCTCTGAGGGCACCATATCAAATGTATTGTTATTATTATTGAAGCTAGACAAGGTCACCCAAAGTATCGCCGAACTGCACTGGCTACCAGTCAAGCAATGCATCGACTTCAAGGTTTTGTCTATAACTTTTAGGTCCCTTCATTCTTTGGCTCCAGCCTACCTATCAAATCTACTGCCCCACCAGGTTAAGCATCGTACCACCTTCGTTTCGGAATCTAACTGTTGGCCTATGCCTCGTGCAAACCTCAAATCTTTTGGAGACCTTGCCTGTAGTTCGTATGCTCCCAAAGCCTGGAACTCACTCCCGACTTGCATCACGACATCTCCTGACTCGACCACATTTAAAAAAATGCACCTATTTATGGCAGCATTTAGTGGGTCCCCGTGATTCATCCTTTATGTGCTTATTCGTGCTGACACCGTGTGTGCTGCCACTAACCACACTTGCATGCTGACTCTGTGCATGTCATCCTAACCATGTTATTCTTATTGCTTATCGAGCATGCCACCACTAACCATCTGATCGTGTTTCCTTTGCAACAAATGTAAAGCGCCTAGAAAGAGATTTGAGTTCTATGAGGGTGCTTTATCAAGTGTGTTGTTATTAATGATTATTATCTCGGGTAGTCTGTGTGGGAAATCAACTAAATTGACTATGCTGGATCCCTGTGAATTGTCTATTCTTTGTGTGGTTATGCCTGCCGTTGCTGTGCCTGTTCTCACTTACCATATTGGCACGCTTTCTTCATAGTAGGGCCTAGAAAGAGATTGAGTTCTCTGAGGGCGCTTTATCAAGTGCATTATTATTATTATTGTTATTATTAGTAAAGTATATCTAGAAGGAGATTTTATTCTTTTAGGGTGCTATAGCAGTGTCTCTTGTTATTTTGTTATTTGTAATCACTATAGGTTATGACACTCAGCCACCTGCCACACACTGTGCGTGATTCAAGTGTTGCTGTCCTTGCTCTGTTATGCTAACCTCACTCGATTGGAGCTCCTAATGCAAGTGCATGCTTCGTGTCTTGAATCGACAGCAGCAGCAGCTGACGTTATCATCAGCAGGCAAAAGGCAGACTCGTGGCACCATGCATTGTGCCTCACAGTTACCAGCTGTCGTGACTCTTACGCTGGCCTCCCGATGCCGTGCTTCTTCCCTTGTCGCTAGGAGGACTTTGTACAGCGTCGATGGCGTGTGGGTGAGTCAGCAGCGAGTGGATCGCTGCCGCCCGCTTGCCGCTTGCTTGCCGCTCGCTCCGCACCATCTGTCGGCAGCTCGATGCGCCTGTCCTCTGTCCTCTGTCCCTTGCCCTCTGCCTTCTGCCCTCTGGCTGTAAGAAGCCATCTCCCATCAAAGTTGAACCTGCACGCTACCTAGGCAGCGGGTATGCTTTGCGCTCGAACGAGTCATTGAAGCAACTTGCTTTCGCTGTCTGATTCGTGTTTTGCTATCGAATGGCAGAGTGCCCGAGTGGGACAGGCCTAACTTTGGCGGTGGACGATACTGCAGCACGACGACACTGAACCGGCATTGGTGTCTCTCCATGTGGGCAGGCAGAGTGACATTTATTGAGATGGGAGGGCAAGTGGTGATAATATGCTAAGGTTTCGTGCTGGATACTAAGAGTATCTGAAGAAGGGCCTCTTGAAGTAGCAGGTCGGCAGGTTTCGTTAGTAAAAGCTCTGCCTGGTCACCCAGCAGCAGGCTTGAATAGTGCTACTATGAAACCTCCATAGGCAGGCTTCACAGTGCGTGCCTTTTTTGTAAATATTTCGAGTGTGGCACCTGCATTTGATGGGTCCTCGCAAGTAGTTCTTTGTCTGCTTATGCATGCTGCCGATGTGTCTTTAATCAATAACCATTTGGCCTTGTCCCCTTTACAGGACATGTTAAATACCTATAGAGAGATTTAAGTTCTCTGAGAGTGCTATACAAATTTATTATTATTGCAATTATTATCATCAGCTTGTCTTTCTCATTTGGCTTCAATATGCTGGCTCTAGATGTGTGTGTAAGCAGGCCCACCAACTTCAGTAGGTGCTGTTGCTGCTGCTACTGCTGCTGCTGCTGCCGCAGCCACTGCTGATGATCGGTGCACTGCGTCTGTTGGCCCCCCCCCTTGTGTCAAGTACCATTCAGTGCCTTGACGGCAGGGCAAGCTTCTATGGCACTTTGCAAGTAGAGGATCTTTGATCTTCGAAATTCATTTTGTCGGCTAAAGGTTAAGCTTGCTGCATGGTTGCTTCAAACGTTTAATATTAGGCAGCCGTGAGCACAGTGATTGTCCTTGTCGTTGTGTTACTGGGATTAAATGCAGACCGTGTGTGCTGTATCTGTATTTGTTTGGGCTATTTGAATTGCTTTAATGCCCGTGTCAAATGCTTATTTTGAAATGGCAAGTATGACTGTCTTTTTGGTTTTGGAGGTTGCGGGTTCAACTTCCAAGGACGACGGCGACTCTGCATAGCATTCTCAGTCTCCAGACAGCTGCATTCTGCTATCTGAGCGGTGTAGTGCTACACTCTGGGCCATGTTCGGATGCCGTTGGGGTACTAATGAGCTAGTGGCTCATGAGTGACATCATTAGCAATGCAAATGATGAATCGAACTACATGGCGACACATGGGCCTGGTTACGATGAAGTTTACTTAGAGAAATTTTCAGATAGACCGAGTTCAGTGCTTTAATCCGTCATTTTTCGAATATTAATTTTCATCCGAATTAAGCTTCATGAAGATTAACATGCAAGTTTTTCACTGCAAGAGAGATTCTTACGACCTTTCAGTCTGTTTTATTTCCTGTCAATCGGTTTCGAACCGGTGTGTTCGCACCATGCCAAAAACGAAGGAGCACAGCGATTTTGCAAAAGGTCTTACGCTAGTCTTCAAGCGTGGTTGGAGTAATTGGAACATTGCTCATTTACTCGAGGGAATGTTGTGTCAGGTATAATCCAGTTAAATACACTAGGAAAATAAGCCGGTCGTATGTGTAGCACTCCGAGAGAACTAACTCGAAATCACTGTTTAGGCGTCTTACAACTTGCTGCTGCAAGAGAATTAGTTGCCAGTAGAATTAATAGCCTACACGGTATGGATGGGCTCAGTGGCCAACAACCGCTGCCTAGTCCTCAAGCACAAGTCAGCGGGCCATGAGGACCGTCTGCTGAAAATGGCGGCACCAGGCACGATAGATAGGAAGACCAGGTTGGCCAAGCTAGTGCGAGTCTATGTTTTCTGCAGCATTGACCGAAACTAGCAGGGATGCATCCGGAGTCGACTTTGGGATGATGACGTTTCTACACCAAGTGGCCCAGAATGCGGTGGCCGATTAAAGAATATTGAAGATAAGTTGATTCAGCTTCCTCATTTATTCAATGCAGAAGGGCCTCAGCGGCTATCATCACCGCTTGAAGAGGGTGATACAAGTTAGATCTCCCACTGCAGGGCTTGAACTGACCACCCGGGTTTTGGAGTTACCCTTGGGCTACGACGGTGGGGGGGGGGGCAAGCAACATTAAGCCGAAAGGCTTCTATGGGCGAACCTGCCACTCCAGCTCCAGTCTCCTGAAGAAGATTGGTAAATATTGGCTTGTGGGACAGATGGAGGCAACTTTAAACTCACTGGTTACAGCAAACGTCCGATTCGAGAGTAAGATAAAGGTGAAGGTGTGGAATACAGGGATGTCTGCTTGCTGTACAATGTGAATTACGGCTGTGGCTGGATCGCGGTTTGGCGATCCTTTTCGGTGCATGTGTATTAGCATTCCAGGCATTATTTCTCTAAAATGTACTTATTATCATGCTTCAAAACTTGCCGTGCCCTCAACGACTGTTGGGCGGTAGCTTTATTTATCAGCAGGGTGATGAGCCGGTTTTTCAGCACCATATAGCTGGCCTGCGCGCCATACTTATGTATGGCCTTGACTGCAAGCAAGTGAAAATGTGTCTGACGATTGGCCACGTTTCTTTTTGTAGTTGATATCATTGTTAGTTGGGCTCTTTGTCTTCGTTTTTGCTTTCCCTAGCATGCAGGCAGACATAACGTGATGCAATAGCTGATTTTCTTTGAATATGCCGAAGCATGCACGACCGTTCGTGTTCACCTCTTGCTAAATTACAGTTTACGGTTTTTGAATTGTTTTCCTGACTTTTGGCCTTGAGACCTATACCGTTTCAAGTTTCTTATTTTCTTTTTACCCTATCATCTGTTTTATTTTCGTTTGAAAAAGCAGTACCAGGACCATCCTAGCTGCCTAGCATGCACGAGGCCACAACTGTTTGACTGTGCTTGACTGCTCCTATGAGCAGTTTCACTTGTACTCGTCATCTTTTTTATTGTAATGACTCCTTGATCACCGCTGTAAGTAGTTAGTAATTTTTATAATGTGGTTGATGCATTTGCCCGCTTTTTTATGTGAGCTGTGTGATGTGCTGTAGTTTTATGCCTGCTATTCTGAACGTAGCATGAGCGTGTTGCCTCTGCAAGCCTGTTCTTTCTCATTTGTATTGGAATGTGGCTACCTTTTTGCTTATCTGCTTATATTCAGTGTACGAGCCAATTTACAGTTCTTCCATTAACATCCTACTGGAAGTGCTGTAAAGAGTTCTTGCTACTCTGTAAAGAATTGATATGCTGCCTGTTCCAACCAAAGGGTTTTAGAGTAGCTATGGCTTGGACTCCAGCGGACTCGTTGTCTGGAGTTCCTAGACGGCTGATTAGTGTGAGCGTCTTGCTGGAAGCGGCTGAGCTGTGTCTGGGCACACGGTCATTCCTGAGCATGACTAAGTACTCTGGAACCGGTATCTCCCATCTTTTGAACATAAAAGGCCCAGCAAATCAGCCAGTGCAGAACCGGGTGCTGTCACTGGATATATTGAAAGAATTGATTGTGCAGTTGTTAAGCTGAGCCCAACTGCCGTTTCGGTGGTAGTTACTTGCAGCAGCGTTGATAGTTTTTCGATTGCTATTAGTAACGATATAGGACCATGTATTTTTATGTCAGTTTAGTTTGAACCAAATGTGCCATCGAGCGTCTGCGATCATCTTCTGCCAGCCGCGTTTTTGTCTGCTTTGTTGTTTTCGGCAAACCCGACTGATCTGACCGCCACACTGGCCCACAGGGTAGCCTCCATACCTTGGTCACCATTTTTTATTTACTTATTAATCAGCAGAAGCTAGCGAAGCACGAATATATGTAACTACTTTCTGAGCGAGGCTGTGGGCTATTATCAGCAGCCTCTGCCGGGCTGGGCATGCTGCCAGAGAGCTATTGCCGTCTTTGCATATTTAGAAACCTATGCCAAACTTAAAGGTGGCCGATTTTAGCCTGCTCAATGTTTTTTTTTTTTTAGTAACAGTGATATGGGTTTTTCTACATTAACTTGAGTGATAGTGCTGCAAGCTGTATGCTTCGAAATCGCGATGCAAAGAACTGCTCAGTCTAAAGCTCACTGTGATGAAAGTTGTACGGGTGCCACTTTTCCTGACTTCCTGGTACGGCAATGTTGGCAGAACAGTCCTTCATAGCGGGACACTGCAAAAGCTGCCTGTTGACATGTAATAGTTGTCGTCAGACTTATTGGTGCAATTATATATCAATTGTATTGTTTTTGCAGAGTGAATGCAAGGTAGTTTCTATGTATTTAGGATTCAAAGATTAAGAAAACTACTCTGAAGCAGATTGACGATCGCTGGAGGGAAGAGCTGGAGAAGTCGTCTGCATATACTGCACAAGATTCGACTTTGTCAGGTCAAGGCCAGACAAAGCCTTTTTACGTTCTATGCATGTTTCCGTATCCAAGCGGAAAACTTCACATGGGCCACGTACGTGTGTACACCATTGGTGATGTACTGGCGCGCTATCATCGACTCACTGGTAAACAGGTATGTGCCTCTTCGAATGCGAACCTCTGGTCTGTGAATCGTGTGAAACTCCCAGTCTTTGCACTGCCTGCTTGCCTTGGGACCAACGGGCTGTCAGCCTTGATCATTCGCCGAGACATTCGATTTTTTCTGCGTTTAAACTTTTTTGGAACTTACGGTAAATTATAAATGTAAACATAATTCATTTGTGTAGCACCCTAAGAGAACTCAATCTCTATTCAGGCGCTTCACATATGCCACAGAGTTTGAGCCCACGACCTCAGTATTCAAATACACTCACAGTGACCTTGGTTCGAGACGAGCATTTTAACCACTCATCCAAACCAGCTATGATGAACACTAAACTCCTGGGTTAATGCCTAGGTACTCTCTGCTATAGATGCGAGCCTTATTACTAGTTGATGTGTGATCTGCTGACGTGTAGTCTTCTCCAAGCTCTGCTCTAATGTCTCTGCTGCACACGCTGCAGATATATGCAAATGTGAGCACAGCAATACGTGAACCTTGAATCGAGGTGCCAGGCAGGCTCGCTCGATTGGGTTATTTACGGTCGGCATTAAACATACATAATTATATGATTGTTGCACATTATTATTAATTTATAGCTGCTTGCAGGCTATGCCACTGCTCGTTGCCCATGTTTCCTGACCGCATGGAACTCGAACTGTGACCATTGGTGCATGTCGGCCTTCCCAGCTGCACTGTTTGCAAGCTTGTCTATTGGTCTTGTAGGTTATAAATCCCATTGGCTGGGATGCTTTCGGTCTACCTGCAGAGAATGCTGCAATCGAAAGGGGTTTGGCCGCCGACCGCTGGACTTACGAGTAAGTGCCTTGCGTTCTGGCTCATCCATGTAGCCTGATGTAGCCTGTTTTTGTGTGGCATTGCAAGAAAAGCTTGCCACACCGCGGTTCACTCTTTTGCCTGTAAATTACTCTTGCTTTCTTCCATGTGCCTAGCTTATTGACCTTAGCTTCGTGTCCTGCACTCGTGCCTCTTCGCGTTGACCGAGCAGCATTCCACAGGGTACTCTGTCGGACACGTGAAGAACTTGAGTAGCTGAGCACTAAGCAAGTCTGATCTTACGACTCATCCGTATTTCTCTGTGACGATTCTACTGAATAATAATAATAATACACTAGATAAAGCGCCCTCAGAGAACTCAATCTTTCTAGGCGCTTTACATTTACTGAACCCGATTGTAGCTTGCTAGCGAGCTTCTGTGAGATGAGATCTTGAGATGAGCGTGTCTACCGTGCCCTCTCTTCTCATCTGATTTCTGCTTTTACTGATCTCAGCTTTTACTGATTTCTGCTTTTACTGATTTCTGCTTTTACTGATCTCCGACTGGTCTGTCTTGCTTCCGCCTCGGACTTCCTTCTTGTAGACAGTTTCAACGGTTGGTTTGCCTTCGTCTTGCTTAGCCTGCTCGTAGCTCCACCACCACAGCGGTCGTGGGAAGTCGCCTACCTACCTTAGGGAGGTAGAGAATGGCCCCCTGCGGTGCTGCTCCCAGTGAATTCAGACTCCCCCCTCCGAGCTGACCTTTATCGCCTGCTGCCTCGCTATCTGATTTCGTTGTGAAGAGCTAGTAGTATCCCGTAAATGACTATCTCGTGGAAAGCCTCGATGGTTTCACCGGTCATTTCGTCCGAAATGCTTTTCAAGGCAATAAAGAAGGCGCGTGCCCTTGACGGCGCCTATGATTGGGCATTTGCCCGGTCTTGCCCGTGTCTTCGTCAAGAGGTAGAACTCGCTCAGCTTCTTCGGTGTCTCTTTGTCTTCCATCAGTCTGGGACCGCTCCTCCAGTTTTGGCGACCTTTTGCAAGCGTGCCTCAAGCAGGACAGAATCAAGACGGACCGTGTGCGATTGCGGCATAAGAGAGTTTTAACCGTTCGGTCGAACTCGTGCCTGTTTGCTTGGTGCCACTCGGCTGATTTCATGCCCATTCTTTGCGGCATCCATTACTTTTGCCTGGTTGGGTTGATGGCGCTTTCGTCCGGCCAGCTTTGCCTCTTTGGAGCTTTCTCGTCTATTTGCCCCACGCGTGCTAGTGTGTGCTTTTATCTTCCATGCTGCATACTTGTTACATGTGGTACATGTTGCAGCGTCATACCTAGCAAGACTAGCACTGAAAGTTATCAGGCCGAGGTTCATCGTGGTATTACTCTGCTTTTAAGGCTGCCAGTCATGTCACTTAAGAAGATTAAATGGAAAGTGTGCCTTTGCCCGTGCACAGATTGGGTTTGCTTAGAGAAGGGAGCCACAGCCGCATAAGTCCATGCAGCTGCTGCATCCCGTGTAGTTGCCTCTAGCTCTCCTTACTCCCGTCTTCTCGGCCGTGCAGTATCAGGCCAATGGATGCGCACACAGATTGATTGCTACGCTCGTCTGCTGCGATTATGGTCAGTGCCTCATCACGTGACTTAAGTCTGCCGCTTATTGGCTCCTCATTAAGCAGCATATTGACTTCGTGGTCGTAAAATTAATATTTAGGTCCCTTCTCCTTCTCACTGAAGCTTATCTATCTGAAATAGTAACTTGCACATTCTTCTGTTACACTGGCCAGTTACCTTTACTTCTGATACAAAAATTATGATTCATTTTTACAGCGCCCCAAGATAACTTAATGTCTATCTAGGCACTTCAAATTTACCGAAGCACTCGAGCCCACGACCTTGGTCGAAACCTTGACCTCGGTCAATAAAGCTGAGTCCCTTACCCTAGAGCTATCTTAAATCCTTCAATTATCAATATGATGGCTTCACTTCCTGTGCGCCTAACGGCAGGAACTCGCCCGACCGACATTACGACTTACCCTGATTTGACATTAACGAGAGGCTGAAAACTCATTCGTTCCTATCATCGTTGACTTCGTCCTTGTGAAATGTCTCGTACGTGCTAATGTGTGCACCAATTGTGTGTAATGACCACTAAATATTTCATATATTCGGGCTTGCATAGATAAAGACACTCCTCAGCCGAGCCGGGGTCATGCATTCGTGACATCCCGACCAGCCATAATTAACTTACTGCTTGCAGGTCTTCCTGAATGTATATTAACATGCGTGCAACAGTAGGTGCAAAACTTCGTAGCAAGACATATCTGTAGAACGTCGAAGCTGCTATTTTAAACTGCTGCTCACTAATCTGAACTAGCTGCCTATCAAGCAGCAAATTAACTTTGAAGATCCGGTCACTCACTTGTAGACACCCCCCCATCTATTGCTTTGGCCTGCTTATCTGAATTAGTTCTGAATTGGTTTCACACCTGATGATCTCCCTTCAGATCGCCCATCCTTCTGACTCTTGCCGATTGAAATTGTACCCCAACTGACCTCACTTCTCTTGGAGATTGTGCATTTAGTTACCGTGCTCCCAAAGTTTGGAATTTACGGCCGGCTGATATTAAGTTCTGATCCTCTGATTTAGCGGTATTAAAACGAAAAGCTAAAAGCCTGTCTGTTCCTCGAGGCCTTTGCTCGGTCCGAGTGAATTGTGCCTGCACGTGGCTGTATCTTATGAAACTGCCCACGTTGCGTTACTAAGGGAAGGAGCGAAGTACTGTTGTGTAGCACCTTCAGTGAACTCGTATCTTTTCCTGTTTGCTTTGCTTACCTGTGGAGAATTGAGTGAATGCTACTAACTAAGAGTCCTACTAACCAGCAGCAGTGAGTGCAATAATAATATTAATACATTTGCATAGCACCCTCAGAGAACTCAATCTCTTTCTATGCACTTTACATTTGCTGCAAAGGGAGCACGATCGAATGGCTAGTAGTGGTGAGCATGCTAAATGTTAGCAAACATAACTTGGTTAGAGGTGACGTGCATAGGGTCAGCATGCAAGTATGGTTGGTGGCAGCATGCACAGTGTCAGCATGCATAAGCACACTAAGGACATATTCTTGCATACCTGTGGTCTCGTCTCTAAGCACGATACTCAAGTGCTTTTGCATCTTTGTCCAAGCAGTTTATCCCGCTTACCGTTAACTATTCCTTATTGCTTTACTTTCAATAAGTTGCAAAAAGGCTGAACAGGGATTAAGTTGTTACTGTGCTTTACAAAAGACTTTACAATAATATTACTGATACTACTAATAATGATAATAGTATTATTATGCTCTCTTTCCAGCCCCCGTGGAGTGTCTACAAAGATATCTTTTTTCTTTTGGTGCTATGCAGCAAGTCATTATTATTTTTTATTAGTGGTGTAGCATAACAGTAATGTTAATAAGCATTCTTATAGTATCCTAAATGTAGGTTGAACAGGAGCTATTTCATCAAGTCATTAGTAATACTTACACTGCAGCAGCTAAGTAAATATAAGCAGACAACTAATGCATGGTCAGCTGTCTATTAATGGTGATATGGATACCACTATGGTGATTACTACCATTGCAAGATAACGACAGTCTTATGATTTTGTAAGTGTATAGGCATTGCAAAACATATTAATGTATATTAAATGCATATTTTGAGTTATATTTTTGGTAGGGGTTAGGAGTTGGAATATTAACTTAGGAGTTATAGTTTATTATTTGTGGCTTGCAGTTTAAAGCCACTTGCTGCTATGTTGGACTTCTCGGTGGTATGAGCGTAATGCACATAGCAGAAACCACACTTTTCTTAGAAATGCAGTGTTATACCGAAAAATTCGCACCCCTGTTATTCCACACAAGTCTAAAAGGTTGCAGATTTTTTTTATAAAATCAATGAAAAAATACCACTGCAAGGTATGGTTGATATGAGGTAACAATGATTTTTTTGAATTCTGCATGCTATTAAGTGGGCAAACAAATCCTAGCTGATTTAACAGCCTCTTTTTTGTATAGCGACAGAAGAGCCTTTACAGCTATCACCACCACTTGCAGTGGCGATAAAGGATCGCCCACTGCAGGATTCGAACCCACTACCTCGGGACCGAGGTCATGAAAAGCAACTGCCTTACCTAGTGAGCCATCACGGCTAGCCTACTAGGCGTAGAAAACAAACAAGATTACTTGTCTGGCAGTTTCAAATTGGCTCGGAAACAGTTTCAGTGTATCTCTAGGATACTTTTCTGTAGCACCATGAGAAGGACATGGCACACTATGAGGATCCAGACGTACCAAAGCTCGCCCTCTCAAAAAATGCATCTTTGCTCAAAAAATAGTATGCTTCAAACCCTTGATGATTGTTGAAAAATGCCTGACGTGGTTGTGGAGACACATTGTTTGTCAGGTTGTACTTGGTTCATCCAGTTAATCTTCTAGTGCTCGGCTCCACTTGTCATCTCTGCAGCAGGCATCTAATGCCGGTTCAACTGCCAGTTTTCGATGCACGCCATTCTTTGGTTGCCTGCTGTAGGTGATAGCACGAGGGGCAGCTTAAGCGTGTGCCCATGCGTCGTTGTCGAGTCAGTTAGTAGCGTGCTGCCCTGCCGGTGCAGGATTCTCCCGAGCTCGAGTCCAATCGCAGCATGCTTACCCCTTTTGCACGGCAAACGTAAAGCGCCTCGAAAGAGATTCTCAAGTTCTCCGAGGGCTCCATACACAAATGCATTATTATCTTTATACAAAATGGCATCCTAAAAATAATGCAACTGAATCGAAAGCTTGAAATTTGCACGAGATACTGCAACAAAATGGTCATTTTGCACGTTTTTGCACCTGGTATACAAATCTAGGTGGGTAGCACTCACAATTTGTGATAACTATTACTAACTCACGCGAATCTTGTGTTCTAGTGAATTTTTTCGGCCAGTACATAAACGCTGAAATATTTGAGGTTATGTCTTGATGATGCACAGGGTGCATGGATTTTTCGGGCATTTGGTATGTCGGCATATTAGCCGAGTAAGATGCAGAGATCGATCTGTGAATTTAGCAAGGCATCGTTGTATGTCCTTAAAAGAATGTAAGTATAGCTGAACTGGCTTCTAGATTTTTTAAGCAATGCAACTGCAGCAATGGGTATCGAGGTGCCACAGAGAAATAATGATACGTCTTGATATCCACCACCACCACCATTGAATCCACAGAAGCTAATTTAATTGCAATACAATCATTTCGTCTACTATGTAGTGGAACTCCAACGGGTACATTAGTTAGGGAGCATCGGTGAAAACATTAAATTAGCTGTTCTGCTATATTAGGATCAATTAAAAATGTGCTGCTTGTAACCACGTTTGCACTTTTACTTGTAGCAACATTGAGAACATGAGAAGACAACTTAAACAGCTTTGCTATAGCTTTGACTGGGACCGGGTAAGTATCGCTTGGACAGCTGTCAACCCGAATGGGCTCTACTTCTGCACAGAAGAGGGCATATACAGTATGTGTGCGCATTACTTGTCTGTGTTTTTTTATCATCATGCTGTGTTTGCAACTAGCTGCCAAGCTCTGGACAACCCGTGGAGATGAACCGTGCCCTACTCTGACTAGCTCAGTGTACAGGATTGAATTGTGAATGGAAGGGATGGTAAAAGAGATGGATGGTAAAAGAGATGGATGGTAAAAGAGATGGATGGTAAAAGAGATGGATGGTAAAAGAGATGGATGGTAAAAGAGATGGATGGTAAAAGAGATGGATGCGACTACTTTCTAGTTATGTTGGAGTGTGCCGTGTAGTTCATGACTACTTCCGACTGTTCATCGTCGGTCAAGGTAGCTTGGTGTTTGAGATAGCAAGCTGGGCGACGGCTACCGCTGCTACACAGCACTAGCTACGAGCAGAGCAGCTCAAAAGCAACTCGCTGTGCTGCTCATGGCCATCGTGGACAGACGAAGGAGAATTGGAGCAGGACGCTCTCGACATTCATCTTGTTGCAGCTTCGCCGCAATGGTTTGGCCCACTGGTTCAGGTGCTCGCCCCGACCAAGGTCGGGCCGAGATCGTGGATTCGAGTCCCATTGCATATATGAAGCGCCTGATTAGAGATTAAGTTCTCTTAAGGTGCTGTACAAATGAAGGTGTATATAATGCATGTCTGGCCGGGCGTGCCTGATGTAGCTGTTCTGTTGCTGAGGCTGCATTTGATAGCAGGCTTCCCTGGCTTAGCACCCAGTGGTAATGTGCTCGTCTTTAACGACAAAGATCGTGGGCTCGAGCCCAGCGGCATATGTAAAGCACCCGTAAAGCTATTAAGCTCTCTTTAGGAGCCATACAGACGGCATGTGTTTCTTATAATTGTTTCCGTGTGACCACCCACTAGACCACGGAAGAGGTGGATAGCTTTGCTGGCTCACTCCCATTGTTTGTTTTTTGATGTAGCAGCCTTATGTTGCCAAGAACAGCAGAGATCGGCTACACCCTACGTATCATGGCAGTTGCATCAGCAGCAGCAGCATCCGTTGGTTTTTTAATGCTCATGCCACTTATTGTTGGCTGAGTTTTGCTTTGCAAGTTAACTGCATAACCGAAAGACTCGGTTCTTTTCCATAGGTTCTGTAGGAAGCTAGGCACATATGGTGCAAGATGTTATCCTTATGCTGCTATAGATAGTACGATATCCTCGTGCTGCCTTTAGCGCATGCAGTCTTGCCCATGGGTTCAGAGGCGCAACCGCTTACACGCATACATGCCCGCAGAGTTACACAAACACACACACACACACACACACACACACACACACACACACACACACACACACACACACACACACACACACACACACACACACACACACGCTTAAAGCACACAGATACACACATGCATGCACTCAAACAGCGTGCGCACATACTCATCCATACATGTGCATAACAAGAGGGGTAGCACACTCCCACTGTATGCCTTCGGGTTCTGTATATTCAGCTTTGGAGGTGAGTAGTAGATCATGCTATGGCTAAACATGATGGGCACATGATGCAAACGCCACTCGGCTGCTGTATCTCCTGAGCAGCTGTCTCTCCTTATTGTTTCCAGCTGCATTTTTAGTCTGCTGCATCTCATTGTCTATCTTGTGTGCATGCGATGTTGAAGAGATTAATTGGTAGGTAGCCTGTGTTATCTGGTACGTTCTAGCTAGTATTCACTAATGCTACGTGAAATTATATTGCTGTTACGAATGCGCTACTTTTAGGAGATCACCACGTGCGACCCAGCATACTACAAATGGACACAATTTATTTTTTTGAAGATGTTCGAACAGGGATTGGCCTATTGTAAAGAAGTGAGACTGCTTACGCACGTGCCGATGGATGAGTAAACTTTTCTGGCAATGACTAGAGCTGTTGTTGCTACAGCTTTGCCATGCTATTTTACTTTTAAGAGCTGGCAATCGAGTGCATTGTCTAACTTTCTGGGGGTGTTACTGTGAATAGGTGAATAGAATGGTGCAGGTATCATTTACCATAAAAAGCCATTGTCCCCATTCTGTGTTTAGCACGCACCCAAGTTGGCAACGACATTTTGGAATTCCTATTATTAACAAGGATGTCTGCCCCACTGACCTAGCTGGCTGCCTGCTGACCATCTCAGATCTCCGTTCAGTTTTGTTTATTGTTCCTGTTCTGTTGTACATGCAGGGTAACGTTGAGTTTGTCCAGTTTGTTTTGTCCTTTGACGTAACTTGAAAAGCATTGACCGGTAGAAACGTACGATATGTTAGTGAGGCACGTCTTTTTGATCTGCGCCTACACGTGACCGGCAGCCTCGATAACTTCACTGATTCACTGAACGTGACACTTAGTAGTGCCCTTGATGAACTTGCTCCCGTACACTCTGTCTTTGTACAGAATCCCGAAGATTCCTGTCAGTTTACGAAAAACCTGTCAATTTACGAAAAAACTTCAAAAAATGTGCAGTATTAGGCGCAGGCTTGAATGCGGCTTTAAGAAGTCGGGGTCTGATGACGATCTAGTTTATTTCAAAGACTTCCTTCGAGTCTACATCCGGAAGCTCAGAAAAGCCAGGGCTTCTTTTTTTTACTCAAAAACTGAAATCCTGCCAGTCAGACCCAAAATACATATATCGGACGGTAAACAATTGGCTGGCTAATTCTGAGAGGTCTAACACCCCCCCCCCGCGATATTAAAGGCTCGACATGTTTTCAGCCTTCTTCCTTGAAATATTTTGCATATTTGAGCCTCCATAAAACCTCCGACGGAAGTAATTTTTGAGTCGCAACCTGTTACCTTCAATAAGAGATTTTCCGAGGTCTTTGCATGCGATGTGGCTACCTTAATACAGTTTAGTAAAAAGAGCTCGTCTCCCGAAGACCTTATACCATCCCCTCTGTGGTCTTCACTGGCTGAGAAACTTAGCCCAGCTAAAGATTTTAAATGCTTCTCGTGTTACAAAGGGTTTTACCCAAGCCCTTCAAATCGGCTATCGTTAGAACGATACTTAAAAAGCTTTAGGTTTAGATACAGAACTTGAAAGTCCTTGAAACCTATCGCCCAGTTCCCTTCTTTCTCTTTTGTCAAAGATTCGTGAAAAACTTGTCCGTAAAGGTTATAGCACAAATGGACAAAAATAAATTGCTAGAAACATATCCGTCGAGGTTCAAGCAACACCATTGCACTGAAACATTCACTCCTCCGGGTAAGCAATGACACATCCTATACAGCGATGATAATGGAAATCTCAGTGCCTTCGTGTTGCTAGATCTGTCAGCTGCCTTCGACACTAGTGGTCACCATATCCTACTTGAACGATTAAGAACAATAATCGATCTGGCAGACGAGGCACTAGCGTAGTTCAAATCGCACTTGTCTGATCGTCTTTAATACGTGTCGTATGAGGGGTCAGATCTTATCCAGCAGGCCAGCCACCCTTATATTTCCACATTGGTCCGTCCTCGGTTCTTTGCTGTTTGCCATTTATACTGAACCTCTGGGAAAAATGCATTGGTCCCATCGAATCGGCTGTTTATTTTATGCTGCCGATGCTCAGCTGTATTTGTGAAGCCATCATCGTTATCTCGAATTAGGTGTCATCTTTGACAGCTGCCTAAATTTTTAAAGCTTCATTCAGAAGACTGTGTCTACAGCTAGCCACCGTGTCCAATCCCTATCTAAGATTAGGAACTGTCTTCCACGGTGGCTTGCAAAAACTTAACTAGCTCCTTAGTTCTGTCTCAGCTTGATTCTGGTAATTCCCTTTAGGCTGGGCTACCGAAACAAGCAACTAGGCCACTGCAGATGGCTATGAATATAGCTGCAAGGCTAGTTTTTAAATCTCCGAGGTTTGACCAAGTGTCTCCTTTGCTGAAAGCGCTAGGATGGCTGCCATCTTAACAACGAATACAGAGCAAAGTTCTTACCCTGACCCGCAAGGCCCACCTGCCACGGCTTGGCTTTTATATATCCAGCTGAACTTCTGCTCCAAACCAATGTCCGTCTCCTCGGGTCCCTAGATTCTCTTTGGTCAACACGTTTGCTGTTCCATTTCTGTACTTGTAGACAGTTGGTGACAAAAGCTGGTTCACTCTTCAGGTCCTAGACTGACTGGGAACTTTATACCGCAATTCTCATGCATCGACATCTACTGTCGTGCAGTCGACTATGTGACGTCCTTATTAGCTGTCCTGAGCAGCCACTGCCATGCCTCATCTCGATTCCTTGTCTGCCCCCTTGACTCAGCTATGCTTTTCGCATTCTCTTAGTCACGTGAGATGTCTCTGTGAGAGCAGTGTTTCCAAGCACTGTACGATCGGTCAGTGTGCCGGAGATCGTGTCGGCAGTTTGGCACCCGACCATCTGGCTCCGGCCTACCTGTTGCCTGGGAGCTTCAGCACGTGACGTTGCTTAGTAGCCTATGTAGCACTCACTGGTTGTCAGGGTTGGGTGCGCTGGGGCCCGGGCCAACGTCGCAATCCACTGCAATCGATTGCAGTGGATTGCAATCGATTGCAGTGGATTCCACGAGAACGCACACTCTGGCAATAGCACGATGTTCAGTCGGTCGGTGCACGTGAGTGATAGAGTGGTGTGATGCCTAATCCGCTTCGCGTGCGGCCGATTTCTAGTGGACTTTTTTCGATGGTTTCAAGTTGATCGCAGTAGTGGCCCGCGTCTTGGCAGCCCACTTGCACGAGACTGCTCCCTAGGCAAAGGCATGAGATTTGGCGGATACACTGCGGTGACTGTTTTTTCTCTCTCTCTCTCTTTCCATTATTCAATCGAAATTCGAGCTTTTTGGCACCGACTTTCGGTCGATTCATGCCTAAGTGAAGTGGATTGAGGGTGGATTTGTATCGATTCGCTGCACCCAATCGCGGTACGACCTCCTCGTGGCGCACTGGCTGCTGCTCGGTGATGGCCGCCCAAACCCTGTGCGCGGCAGTTTGCTCGAATGCTAGTGCCTACAGCAGCAGCTCTCGTCACCGCTCCGTGTTGCTAGGCTCCCGTTAACTGGGACCCCGTCGATCAGACGGTGCTGGCAGACGAACAGATCGACGAGAGCGGCAGGTCGTGGCGGTCCGGCGCGCAGGTCGTCACCAAATACCTGCGCCAGTGGTACCTGCGCGCCACCGCGTTCTCGGAGGTGCGGCTGTCGCTGCGACCGCGCTGCGGTGGCGGCAATGCTGCACACTCGCACTGCTTCCTCCTCCTCCGGCCCCCCTGGTCCCCCATGCACTGCCCCACGCTCCGCCTCGTGGAGGAGCCCTTCCTTAAGCTATTCCTGAAGTAATTCCACCAGCCTCTCTCTCTCTCTCCATGGCAATGGCGACCCGCCGCTGCCGCCGCCGCTGCAGAGCCTGCTGCAAGGTCTGGATTCGCTCGACCCGGAAGCATGTCGAAGCTTTGCCAACCTGCAGCGTCACTGGATTGGTAAGCTGTCCGGCTGCCGACTAACATTTAAGCTCAAGGTGAGCTCCTTGTTTCTCAATGCCGCTAGTGCAAGCCCTCGGTGGTACTCCGTGGTACTCGGTGGCACTGTCGCTGCTGCTGCTGCTGCCGCCGCCGCTGCTGCTGTTGCTATTGCATCTGCTGCTGCCGCTGCACTCGCTGCTCGGTATCACAACTATTCAACTCGTAGTGCCGTGGCTTTGCTGTCATGACAAGCAACTGGTGTGTGAGCATACCTCGACCATAGCGCCTCTAGCATGCTTGACTAAGGTGAAAATACCCAATCCCTTAGCCGATCGGGGAGCCAGTTTTGAAACTCATAAGGGTGACCCCCTACTCAGTATTAATCTGCAGTCCTTTGTGACTTAAGAAATGAATGTTTATGTGCTTGCAATTTATGATGTGCCGTCCAGCTCTTTACTGCAGGCTGCTGGCTTCCTAGTCGGTTTTCCTTTATGAGTTCTCACGGTGTGCAGAAGCAGAGGCCGTGGAAACCCTCTCACCAGTGTGTGTTTCTGTGGACACTTTTCCGCTACCCTGGATCCGCTAATAGATTTTTAACGATGAGACCCCTGGATCCGCTAATAGATTTTTAACGATGAGACAGAAATGACTTGAGCGGCGGCCTGTTCGGCTGCCTTGGATGCTGGCCCGTAGTACTCTTTTATTGCACTTTTATTACTTGCTGCAAAGGGGACACCACCCTTGCTGCCCAGTGCTATTCGCAGAGGCAGCTGTGTCTGCTCTTCGAGCGTGGGAACTGCCTGTGTACCCCCCCAAGCAGTTCCGAATTGTCCTCAACTTTTGTCGATTCAATGCATGCTTGCTGCCCGGTGCCATTCTTGCTGCCCAAAGAGCTTCGATAGCCCTCAGCATTCAGCCGCTGTCACCCGGTGCTGCTGGACCATCGGTCGTTCACTGTGTCCCACGCTGTGCGCCCTTTCGTGCTTTGGGCTTCTCGAGACTGCGAGCTCGCCGTCGCATCCGTGTTGCCTTGGCTGGCTCTTGTTCCGTCCCTTATATCCTCAGGCTGGCTAAGCTGCAGTGGCGACCGCGTAGCGGCACCCGGACCGCTTGGTGGCGGGTGGACCGCATGGCTGCAGGCTGCCTATTTGTCCAGCTGAAGTGCATGCCACTCGTTAGGGTGCCTCCTTGCGACAGGAAATAGGACACAGCTTTCCCGGCTTCACGTGGCTACTGTCACATTCCACAGGCCACGAGAGTGGGAGGGCTCTTCCGGGCCATTCGCGCCGCTCCGCTCCCTCCGAGGACCGGAGCGGACGCTGACGTCGCGTCGGCTAGCCGTTAGCGCACGACCCGTGCGTGTGTGTGAAGTCGCATGAACGAACTCGGCAGCCACGCCCGATCTGCAGATGAGCGCGCCCGCGACTCTGCTTGGCTTTCGCCGGCTGCGCTGTGGCTGCTGGCCGACGGGGACGCTTAGCGCCCCCGCCCGCCGGCGGTTCTTTCGAGCGTGGTCCGCCTGCAGGAGCCCTGCGACGGCGGAGCCGATGACGTGTCCGTCTTCACGTCGACCCCCGAGCTCCTTTTTGGAGTCAGCTTCGTGATGCTGTCGGAGACGCACCCGCTAGCGCTGAAGCCGAACGCCAGGGACGCCAATTTCTCTGCCCAGCCCGGGGTGAGCGCAACCTCGCCGGGATTCTGCTTGTCGCGCGCGCAGGCGCCTCTGCTGCTGAGTCGCGTGCGGCCGATGCCGATTAGCAGCCGATTAGAGGTTGCTCAATGCCGTGCCGCGGTGGCCGCTGGCCGGCCGAGCTGGGGGGTTTGCTTGTGTTCATTTGCTGTGCGTATGTTTGAGGGCCTATGTTTTGGGCGTCTGCTTAATGATTGAACGACCGGCATTGCATCTTGGGAGCACTGCTGCCGGGTTTTGCCGATTTGCCGTTCAACCCCGGCGGCAGCTTTCCGTGTGAGCCTTTTGGGTGCATCAGAAGCACTTTTGAACTGCTGTTAGCCTCCCACGTGTCCTACGTGACCCGCTGGCTGGCTCGCTGGCGCTGCATTTACGTGCTTGCTTGAGGTTCCAGTTCTGGCTCGTGCGACTCACGTCGGCCGGTGCGTGTCCAGTGGTGGTCCCACTAAGTCACATCTCCTTGGTCGGTAGGCTGTCGCCTGGAAATTGAGTGCCCTTGGCTGCATCTGTCGATGCTTGCTCGCGGTGCGGCCTCTCTTGCTGGAGGACTTGACTGCCAGGTCAATGGTCACTTCCATCATTTTCATTCAATCGCATCCAGGGAATTAGGGCATTTGCCAACTGCCAGGTGTCTGGTTGCTGTCGGAGCGCTTGCTCTGGCTTGCTGGTAGTCGCTCCGAATCTTTACGTTTGTATTTTTGCTGTGCCTCTAACGAAACTCTAATCGATCCTTAGGAGACCTCTCCTTTAGTTAGTGTGCACTTGCAGCCTTGAGCTCACTGCCATCTGGCTGGCTCCACGTCATCGCTCGACTTGATGCCATTTAAAAGAGGAGTCTAAAAAGGCACCTGGTCCTCGCAGCATTTGGTGGGTCCTCATTATTTGTCCCCTGTGTGTGACTGTTGTGCTTGCTGACAGTGTGCGTGCCACTGCAGCCGGCAATGAATGTGGCTGCAAGGCTAGTTTACAAATCCCCCAGGTTTGACCGCGTGTCTCCTTTGCTGGAAGAGCTTGGATGGCTGCCGGTTGATCAATGGATACAGAGTCAAGTTTTTACGCTGGCCCGCAAGGCCAAGGCTCGGCTCTTTCATTAGTACCTGAACTGTGGCACCAGTGGCAGCCTCCTCGTGTCCTATCCTGTATGGACATTTGCTACGAAGCTAAAGTGCCCAGAAAGAGATTTGAGTTCTGAGGGTGCTGTAACAAATGTATTGTTAATATTATGTACAACAAATTTGCTCTTTTATTCCTCCACTTAAAGATTGTTGGTGGCAGAAGCCTTTGCTCTGCCGGTCCTTGACTGTGGAACTCGCTTCCACAATTCTTGCCCACCGATTGCTACCCTCCGGCTGCCGACGGTGGCACTCGTCCTTTCCAGCCATCGGAGCTGCTTCTTCCAGACTACGTTGCTACCTCAACCGCTCACCTGACTCTGCTATGCTTCACACTTCCTCTTTTTCGCTTGTTATAGAATCTGTTGGCTATCGAAAGCCGCTTGAGGCTGTGAATGCGATATTCAAAACTCTCCTTCGTAGCAGCACCCACTTAATCTTGGTGAGCCGTGATTGCACACCAGGTTGGTCTTTTTACGATCTAGGTCCCGAGGTCGTGGGTTAGAATCCTTTGTTGGGCGATCCTTTATTGCCGCTGCAAGTACTGGTGATCGCCGTAAAGGCTCTTCCATCGCTATACAAAAGAGGCTGTTAAATCAGCTAGCATTTTCTTGTGTGTGTGTGGCTGTGTGGAGTTACAGTCGGAGATACATTACAGACTGAGATACGTGTTTCCACTAACCAAATTATCATGCTTCTCTAACGTAACTTGTAAAGGGCCTAGAAAGAGATACAGTTCTCAGAGGGTGCTAGGTGAATTTATTGTTATTATTAATATTACGTTTGCCTGTCAAGCTAGCTCGGCACACTTACCTAGACCATCACGTGTCTGTACCTAGACATGCACCCATCGCTGCCCTGGGTAAATTTAAAGGCCTGCTGGACAAGCTGTACAGTCCAGGCTCTACATAATGTAATATATGTCCGTCTGTTACACCGCAAGACCACGCCGACGGTGCTATGCAGGAGAGTTTTCTGTAGCGCTCTCAGAGGCCTAAGCGGCTTTTTGTACGCATTTGGTAGCCAGCAGACTCCGCGTCGCTTTGCAAAGAGAAAGCAGAAGCACTGACTGAGCTGGTTTTTACCCAGAGTTTCCTATAGCGCACTCAAAGCCTAAAGGCTTTCTAAACGCATACGGTAGCCAACGGACTTTGTCTCCCAAAACAAAGAGAAGGTTTTTACCCAGAGTTTCCTATAGCGCACTCAAAGCCTAAAGGCTTTCTAAACGCATACGGTAGCCAACGGACTTTGTCTCCCAAAACAAAGAGAAGGTTTTTACCCAGAGTTTCCTATAGCGCACTCAAAGCCTAAAGGCTTTCTAAACGCATACGGTAGCCAACGGACTTCGTCTCCCGAAACAAAGAGAAAGCAAGAAGAGCCCAAGCCGAGTCGCGAGAGCAGTCGCGAGAGCAGTCGCGAGAGCTGTCGAGTAGCTTGGAAGCAGCAGCTAGGGACGGCCGGAGAGGTTGTGCCATTTGGTTTGCCACTCGGCAGCTGATGACATTCAAATGTGGTGCCATTTGGTGCCACTCGGCAGCTGATGACATTCAAATGTGCTAGCTAGCCATTTAGAAAGAAAGAAATCTTCAAACTCCTTCGCTAGGCTATACAACTCGATCGAGCTGGTCTGCTAAACTCATCAGCTTGTGCTGTGTGACAGGGCAAAAAAAACACCTCACACCTCGGAGCCAGTGGCTCTACTGTTTCACCGGTTTTCAGTGGCTGCCGGTTTTTTTCACAGCCTCTTGCCAATCGCTATAATGTTGGCATTCTGCCGAACCTCAAATCGGCTGTGCCCTAGCCAAGCAACCGTTTCACCACAGCTTGACCGCAGCTGAAAGCATTCCTGCCTCGGGTGACTCCTAGCCTGGTGTGGACCTTCACCTGATTTCTCCGTGATGCCTTCGGGTGTTCCGCTGCTATCTTTGCTGTCACTATTTATGAGCTGTCCTCGGATATGCTACACAAAACAGGACCTGCTGAGCATAAGGTGCTTTGTCGACATTAGTCGATATCTACCGGCTGGCCTTCTTTCCCTCGTGCCCTCAGGTCTTGTATGGACAAATCATTAGCTGCTCAATTCCTTTGCTTAAAGACGGTTGGCGACAGAAGCTTTAGCTCTGCAGGTCTGTGGAGACTCGCTTCCGCGATTCTTATGCAACGACAACTGCTCTCCTGCTGCCGACTATGGCTCATTCTTTTCAGCAGTCCTGAGCTGCTACTTCTATGCTACTCACTACCTCAACTGCTCTCCTGACTCTGCTATGCTTCACACTTTTTCCATTGTTGCATGAGACGAAGTCTGTTGGCTACCGAATGCGCACCGAAGCCGATTAGGCTGTGAGTGGGCTGTACGAAACTCTCCTGCGTGACACCCACATAGCGCTCTTGACTTTGTGGAGTTACGGACGGAGATACATTACATCACATTACAAAGCTAATGCTGCCGCTAGTGCCACTTGTGTTGCCGCACAACTTTGGCTGCTGCTGCTGCCACGTGTCACCAGTGAAAAGCGTGCCAGCTTGTTGCAGCTTGACCACTGCAGCCTGCCAACGTGGGCGCACATCTATGGGTCTGGCATGCGACCAGCCAGGCCGGCATGGCCGTCAGTACCGCGCATCAGCAGCGCTCAAGCATCGGTGCTCGATGCTTCGTGCTCCACTTGCGCCGCTGCCCATCGTGCGCGCGCTGTCAGCCAGAGCCGCTCTCCAGCTGGTGTGTCACTCCCTCCCCTCCCTTCCTGTGTCGTTGCTCAGGTCGCCGTGACTGCTAAGCTGAAGACGTCTGCTGTACATCCGGTGACCGGTGCCTCGTTGCCAATTTTCATCGGTCCCATCGGGCCGAAAGCCGCCGCCGATGCCGAAGCTATGGACGCCTACTTGGGTAGGATGCCGCCGATCCGCACGGGGGCGCTCCCTCTCCCGCGCGCTCCGTGTGCGGCGAGCCCACTCGCCGCTGCTCGCTTGAGGTTGAGCCGGGTAGCTGACAGGGCGCGCGTCGGCCGGCCGGCCAGCCAGCGCGTGCAGCCGTCGGCAAAACGGCCGGAATCATCCAGCGGCCATTCTTTTTTGGCATGGCGTTTTTGGCGACTTTCATCTGGAGGCAGGCAGGCAGGGGTTATAGGTAGGTGGAGGGTTGGGAGGAGCCGTAATGGCTCACTACGTAAGGCGGTTGCTTTTCACGACCTCGGCCCCGAGGTCGTGGGTTCGAATCTTGTGGTGGGCGATCCTTTATCGCCACTGCAAGCGGTGGTGATAGCCGTCAAGGCTCTTCTGTCGCTATACAAAAATAGGCTGTTAAATCAGCTAGGATTTTTTTTTAGGAGGGGCAGAATGGGGGGAGGAGAAAGGGGCACGCTCCTCCTCCCCCCACTTTCCCTTCTTCTTTGCTCTTGCCGTCGATGCTGTTGCGATTTTTCCACGGAAGGCGTGGCTCGGGCCGCCCCCACAGAAACGATTGCCATCGAGTTCGTTTGCTGGGAGCGTTGACTTGCTCGATCGATGCCGCTGCCACTGCTCTCGATCGATCGATCGATGCCGCTGCCACTGCTCTCGATCGATCGATGCCGCTGCCACTGCTCGATCGATCGATCGATGCCGCTGCCACTGCTCGATCGATCGCCTGCGACCGAAAAAAGGCAGATTTGATTTGCCTGCATTGTCGCAAGCTCTGACCACCAGCTAGCCAGGCTTTTGAGCTTTGTCATTAAATCTATTTCTTTTTTTTTTACATTTTATTTCGTTTAGGCATACCGTGTCTCCGGGCATGCGATGCTGCTATCTGCAGCCACTATCATTTGCCGCAGGAGTGCGTCCTCGACTCGAGCGTCCAGCCACCTCGGCTCGTCAACAGCGGCTTTCTGACGAACATGCAGCCTGCTGAAGGCAGTCGTGCCATCATGGCACTTGCCAAGGTTCGCGTTTAGCTGAGTTCACCATATTGAGCTGAAGCCCGACCTGATCAGTAATTCATGCTCAAACAGCGCTAAAGGTTGTTCCCTCGGAGTCTTGCACTGCGCTACTTTTTAAAGAGGAAGGACATATCTTCCTGAGAGTTGAGAAGGGACCTCCGGTACCGAAGGAAACCATCATAACTGCTTACTCATTTGAACGCACAGGCACTGACACACTGACACACTGACACTCAGAGGCACGCATGCATGCACACACACACACACACACACACACACACACACACACACACACACACACACACACACACACACAAACACATTCACTCACAAAACACACTCACATACGCACACCTTGACACACCACGTTACATGCGCGAGCGCGCACACACACCTGTGCATGCTAGCTTAGCCTATTCTTTTACCCTTGTCAGGCTTCCGTAAAGTTAAACTCTTTGTACTGGCTGCATGAATTGCTGACATCTGCAAAGGAACACCAGCACACTTTCTCAAGTTGAATGACGATAAGACCAACTTACTATGGCCATGGCCAAACCAAGTGTGACTCAGAAATTGCAAAGCTCAACGATGCTCAAAATCGGCTCTGCTGATCTTCGGTTGCATCCGGACGCAACGTAGGTTTCCTGTTCCAAAGAGACCTTTCACTAGACGACCATATCAGCTTCACAGTCATATCAGCCCACTTTGTGCTGCGTAACATTGCAAGAATTCGGACCTGCGTATACAGTGAAACCACATCAAATTAGGTTCATGCTTTTGCGACACCCCATCGGGATTTATGTAACTCGTTGCTCCATGTCCAGGTGATTAGCGACCTATTAGACACCAGCAGGAACTGAACATTTTATTTTTCATGAAAGGTTGACACGCGTCAGCCTGCCATGCAGCAAGAGCTCGGCAGCCGGGCAAGTGGCGTTTCGGCTGCATCGAATCGCTGGATGAGTTAGTGCATGAGCCACGAAGCAGCGGCGCCCGTGCGCTGGGACAGTGCTCTCGGGCATTTGTTCCCTCTTTGAACCTTTTTCCACCCCCGCCACTGTCCATGCGGCGTAGCCATTGCCACACCTTGCTAGGGTGCAATCGTGACTGAACGGACAAAGATCATCCGAGGACCAGTGAAGTACGGGTTACGTGCTCAGGGCTGCGTGCTGCTTGATCCTGTTCTCTTCGCAGCTTATACTCTCCTGCTTGCCGATGTGATCGCCAGGCACGACCTAGGCTTTCACTTAGATGCAGATAGATGCGCTCAGCCTTACCTTAGCTTTGATCCCTCCCAGCCTTCCAGCACGTCGAATTCTCTCACCTCCCTCGCTGCATGTATTGATGACATCTGCGCCTGGATGGCAGCAAACTTTTCTAATTTGAATGAATACCAACAACTTGCTAGTTATGGGCAAACCAAACGTTATTCAGAAATCGGAAAACACGACCCTCGAAATCGGCTTTGCCATTTACATCTCCTGTTGAATCTGCCACGTAATCTAGATGTCCTGTTCGGAATTGACCTTTCATTAGGCGACCACATCAGCTCCGCAATTAAGTCTGCCTACTTTCAGCTACATTACATTGTCGAAATTCGGGCTTGCTTAGACAGGGATACTTCATCTAAATTTGTCCATGCATTTGTGACATCCGGTCTCGACTTCTGTAGCTTGCAGCTTTCCGGTCTCCCTTCGTGCACAATCAATCGCTGACAGTTGGTGCAAAACTCTGCAGCTAGGCTTGTCTGTCGTGAGCGACGCAGATGCCACATCACACCACTTCTCACCGACCTGCACTGGCTTCCATTCAAGCAGCGCATCGACTTTCAGGGTCTGTCTTTCACTATTAGGTCCTGTCATTTTTTGACTCCAGCCTGCCTATCTGTGCCTCCCCCCTCCAGACTAACTGTAGTAGCAATTGCTTTTCGGAACCTAATCGTTTACCTTTACCTCGCAAGAACCTCAGATCCTCGGAAGACCGTGCCTTTATTTAGTTCTATGCTCTCAAAGCCTAGAACTCGCTTTCGACTTGCATCACGACATCCCCTGACTCGACGGCATTTAAAAAGAAGCTAACAATACATCTATTTATCACAGCATTTAGTGTGTCCATGTGATTTGTCCTTTGTTTGCTTATTCGTGCTGACGCTGTGCATGCTGCCACTAACCATATTTGCATGCGCACCATGTGCATGTCACCCCTAATCACGTTATTCTTGTTGTCAGTGATCGTGCTACATGTAACCATTTGAACGTGCTTCCTTTGCAACATTTTATATATATATATATATATATATATATATATATATATATATATAAAGTGCCTAGAAAGAGATCATGTTCTCTGAGGGTACTATACACACATATTATTATTAATATTCACATTATTCTGGAATGCCGAAGAGGATTTTTTGTTTTGGCGTGGAAAAAATGTCTGCTCATATCTCAACATATCTGCTCATGCATCCACGAGTAGCTATCAGCAATCTCTCTGAAAGCTTCTGCTTCTCTCTCTGCACACTGCAGATCTGCTTGTTTGCAAACCTTGCGTCTTGCTTTCCGTCTGACCACGACCGTGCGTGCCTCTCCTGAACCGCTTTAGGTCAGTCAGTTCAGCCGACCTCTTAAGACTCTTGCATGTGGCTTTTGTTTATCGATGTTCTATTTAGGCATGTGGCCACGGCATTACTGTTTGTTGTCTCACAAGTCAAACTGGCAAGCTGCTCTGAACGAAGCTGGCTGTGCAGCCCAGAGCGCTTCGGCAGAGGTCTCGTCCAGCGCTGGGCTCGTCCAGGGCTGATATCTATGTTCGTTTGGCGTGCTGCTTTGACATCCGGTCGTCGTTTGCCTTGCAGTTGACCTGTTGCAGCAGAGAGTGCCTAAATCGGGCACGCTTCTTTGGCTTATCTTGCGGCCTTCAGTCTGGTGACTGCAGACTTGCTCTCGACTCGCCGTACGGGGGGGGGGGGTGCCAACTTGTGAATTGTCATGTACCACTTTGCGGTCATCTTCTACCTCCTGCCATGCTACTTTTCTTTTCTCAGAAGCTGCCCATTCACGGTAGGGCGGGAGATTTCTCACTCGGCCAGAGCCGGCGTTCGTTTCAACCGAGCTTAGATTTCTGTGGGAACCCCTTTTCTCCGGAAGCTGCTCGGCTGACAGCTGAACGAGATGAGCTGACCCAGCCGGCGTATCTGCTTGTGCTTTCTGCTGCGTGCTCTGTTGACCTCGCGTTCACGTGTATGCACACGTCCGTTATTGCCAGCGTACGCTGCCGACGAATTCGGCCACTTGTGCCCTGCTTCTTGTAGGAGAAAGGTTTCGGAGGTTACCACTGCAGCTCCAAGCTTAACGACTGGCTGATCTCTCGGCAACGATATTGGGGCACGCCCATCCCTGTTATCCACTGCCAGCGGTGCAAGGTGAAGCACTGGCCGCTACGGCCGAACTCGGCTCTTTTTTTCTCTCAGTCTCTCGAATGGCGGTTTTTTCGTTTAATGTGACCCCATTTATCTGCTTGGAAGTCGGCTACGATGAGGTTAGCTAGTGAATTAGAATCATCAATCTTTTTGCTATGGTTTTCTGCCTCTTCAAGTTCTAAAATTGATTATGTGCTGGCTGGTATGCGTTTGTTTGTTTGCTGCCCATTGAAGGTGCTGAGTTGTTAGTTAGCATAGCGGTCTGTGGCTGTACTACTTAAGTCATTTTCTGTGGTCGGTTCCTGAATGATATGGTTGCAGCATCCTAGATGCAAGCCCATCAAGTGCTTTCAGCCACTCCTCGCAGCTGTGGCCATATGTTGTATAGTGGCAGCCCAGCAACTTGAGGAGTGCCACAAATTCGCCTGATGTCTCGTGCGGTTTGTTTGATGCCTTGCGATTGCTCTGCTAGGAGCATGTTTGTTTGTGGTCAATGCCAAATCACACATCTGTCTGAGCTTCACTGGCCGCCGGCCATCAAGCTGCCAATCGAACTTCGGATCCTCTCTATAGTGAAAAGGTCTCTTCACTCATTTGCACCAGCATGTAGTCATCCGAGGAGCTTCCAAAGTATGGAGTATCCTGGGTATCTGTGCTGGGCCCAACTCTTTTTTGGTGAGCCGTGATGGCACGCTAGTTGAGGCGGTCGCTTTCACGACCTCGGTCCCGAGGTCGTGGGTTCGCTTCCTGCGGTGGGCGATCCTTTATCGCCGCTGCAAGCGGTGGTGATAGCAGCCGTAAAGGCTCCTCTGTCGCTATACAAAACGAGGCTGCTTTCATCAGCTAGGATTCATTTTAATTTATTTTCACAATGTAAGCGCTGCTCTTGCTCTTCTGCTCGTTTTCACAGTGCAAGCTGTCACTCTTGTCGATGTAATTTCCATGGACGATTTAGGCTTTCATTTTTATGCAGATGACACTGCTGTATCTATGCTTTGGCTCTCCCGGGTGCTTTCGAATCCGTTGAACTCTCTCAGGTCGTCTGGTCCGTGTATTGCAGACATACGCGCTTCGATTGCAGCCAACTTCTCACATGGAATGACCCACCATCGATCCAGCAAACTAATCATGAGCAAACATAGTCTGAGATCAGCGCTGAAGTTTGAAAGCCTCTGGACGTCCAGAAGTGGCCTCTTCCAGCTTTTCTCCTGTAGTGCCTCTGCACAAAATCTGGATATCCTGTTTTGGAGTGACGTTTCTCTGGACGAATGCATCAGCTCCTCTGTCAAATCTGCTTACTTTCAGCCACGTACAACTGCAACAATTCGGGCCTGCTTAGACGGGCACTACATCCAAGTTGGTTTTACGTGAACGTTGCTGTAGTCGCATCACACACCACTTCTGGCCGACCCGCACTGGTTCCCAATCAAGTTCCGGACAGAAAGTCCGGAACTCGTTTTCGGCTTTGTCATCGCCTACATGCAATGAGTTTGCATCATTCAAGTCTCAGGGAAAGACTCATCCGATCTGCTCAGGTTACCTTTCCTGCCCCATCTTTAACTAAAACTCTTTTGTTTGTGAGTGCTTTGGCTGTATTTTAGTAACCTGGATTCCTATTAACCAGTGCCCCCCCCCCAGTGCCTTCCTACCGTGCCGTTGCATGCTGATTGAGCATGTTACTCGTGTGCTTGTGCAAGCTTCTCTAAGCATGATACCTTGGGTGTCGCCAACCCTTGGCTATTGCTTCTTTGTCAGCCAGCTGCAGAGCCCCCTCCACTCGATCGAGATTTTGTTCTCTTAGTGCTGTGTACAAATGGTTCTTTATTATTATTATTATCATCATCATTCGTATGAAACTTGCGGTCGATTGCCGTTTGATACACCGTTGCTGTAATGCCGCACCACCATGAAGAGCCTGAAGCCTGCAGCCTATCTTGCGAGCACTGAGCAAGTGGATCAAGTCGAACGCACGGGGTCTGATTCTGATTTGCTAACTGCCATTTTTCCCTGATTGGCTGCAGTGTGGCTCGTGGGCACTATATATAGGCCTGCATGCCGTTGCTAGTTGGCAGCAATTTCTGTTGCCTCTGTGCTCTCTCCAGGATTTGGTCGCGGCGGCTCCGAGTTTTGGAAGCTTGCCTTTGAAGCTGGCAAGCGTGCCCCGCCCCAGGCCATATCTAGGCCCGGCTCGTTTCGAGCTGGAGGCCGTAATATGCCAGCTCGCCTTTGTCAGCCCTGCCCATCGTCTTACCTGAGGAGTGCCCCTTTCTCGCGTTCGATTCAGGTGGTGCCCGTGCCAGTCGAGCATCTTCCAGTCGTGCTTCCGCCCGCTGGCGGACTCGCCGGCAAGGGCCAGTCGCTGTCACAGCTGGCCGAATGGGTGCGCTGCAAGTGTCCAAGGTACTGCTGAAGCGCTTGCTAGCGCTTTGCATACTCGCTCTGGCCTGGCTCCTCGTGAGTGCGCGAGCCCGCGCGCGCTCTATCCGTAAAGCCGAGCATCGCTGCTGCTGCTGCTGTGCTACAAGGAGGGAGCATTGCTCGCTCTAGTTGTTCAGGGTGAGCAATTGCCAACGGATCTGCTATCGGATGCAGGTTCGAGGATTCTTGCCTTGTCTTGTGCAGTTGGTCGCATTGGCTTTACTGCGTTATTGAACTGAGATCGAGCAAGTGCTGTCATTATATTTACACTTGTCATTCGACTCTTAGGTGCCTACCCAGTAAAAGATACTGTCTGCTTATAATGAATAACATATGTGTCAGCGTATCTCTTTGCTTTATTCCATTGCTACGTATTGATTTTTCTCAATGCTTTTTGTCATATGATTTAGAGACCTTAAGCTGATGTTGCTGCGCTATACTCATGCGTTGCAAAGTCGTGGCGTGGACGTTTTTCATTCGTGCATACATTTTTACTGCTAATATCAATGCCTGCCTATTTTGCTTAGTAGGAGCCTTCTAGTGGCAGTTTTGTCCCAACCCCATGAGGTATTTAATTTTTATTGCTACCTCGCCACACGAGGGCTGCATAATTTTCTAGCGATTTGTTGAGGAAAGTTATCCATCTCGTATCTACTTCAGAAAACTGCTTCATTGATCTGATTTATTTATCTTCTCACTGGCCTACTGAGTGTGAGGTGCACTTAAAGCAGCAGTTTTTCGGAGATTGCTTATGGTGCTAATTTGATTCCGAGAACTAATGTTTGACTGAGCCTGTTTAATTGACCTAAGCAACTGTGGACATCCATCGCATTAGCAGCTGTGAGTCGAGCCTGAATTCTGACTTTCTGGATTGACCTCGAGCAAGCCGAGCACCGCCGGGCAGCCTGTTTATTGGTTAGGGATGCTGCTGCTGGTTGGCTTCGGGCAGTCGACCTACTTTTGAGCCGAAGCTTGTGCCAGCTGCTCCACGTGTGCTGTGTTGCTCTTTAAAGTGAACGACCTATCGCTCTCTCTCTCTCTCTTTCTCTCTCTCTCTCTCTCTCTCTCTCTCTCTCTCTCTCTCTCTCTCTCTCTCTCTCTGATCTTTGTCTCTTTGTCTCTCTGTCTGTCTCTCTCTGTCTCTTTGTCTGTCTGTCTGTCTGTCTGTCTCTCTCTCTCTCTCTCTCTCTCTCTCTCTCTGTGTATATCTCTATCTCTCTAGGCACGTTGCAGCTTGCTGCAGAAGAATGAATACCTCTGGGTTTAGTGATATATACAGTATAAAGTATACACACGGAAACAAATTTGGCATGCATAGGCCAGCAGGCTTCCTCTGGGGCGCCGGTATAAAATTGACTATCGAAGTTTTTCAGCGACGACTTGAAAGATGCCAGGTCATTGCAATTAGTGACCGTAGGCAAGCTCCAGACTTTCGATGCACCCGAGATATGTTTGATCGCCACAGACTTTAGTGTGAGTGCTGGCGGAATGACCAGATGCTGAGTTGTAGGTGGTACGAGAGCACAGTGGGTATAGCTAGATCGGCGCACGGGTCTAAGCTGGGTCAGGCGAGGGAGGTAACATGCAAGCCAGATAGAAGATCTGGAAGTCGATGCAGTGCTTGATAGGCAGACAGTGTAGCTCAGGTAGAAGCAGTGCAATTATATGTAGCGATTATATGTGCGATTATGATGTAGCTCAGGTAGAAGCAGTGGAATGCCACCCATTTACGATAGGCCAGCCGAGCTGTCGAGTTTGACACTAGTTGCAGACGAACGATTAAGGGTACCGGCTGGGAGTCCTGAACAAAGGGAATTGCTGTAATCGAAACGCAAGGATACAAACGCTTGAGCTAGTTTGGATGTGGTACTTTTATTTAGAAAGGCACTGATTTTGGTGATGTTCTCTAGCTCAAGGTAAGCCGACTTGACAGTGAAAGGAAAATGCTCATCTAATGGCGAGTAGTTCTATAATAGTGTACCCATAGACAGACAGACAGACGTAACGGGAGCAATTTCTCGATGAACCAATTTGGAGCGCCTTCGGTGCAGGCCATAAGGGAATTGGGTGAATCTGACCAGCAGCAAAGTTTGTCATGGTCGAAATACGTGCAGAGATGGATGTTGTCGCTGTAGAAATGGAAGCCAAGATAGCGTCTGGTAAAGACATCGGCCAAGGTGGGGACATAGATAGTGAAGACAAGTAAGCTAAACACTGAGTCCCGAGGTGCCCCTACTCCCCCCACGTACATTTGGGGGTCCCTAGCTGGTCGACAGCTGCTTACTGCTTACTTACACTCTTGCCGTGATGGCACACTAGGTAAGGTGGTTGCTTTCTCGACCTCGGTCCCGAGGTCGTGGGTTTGATTCCTGCGGTGGGCGATTCTTTATCGCCACTGCAAGCGGTGGTGATAGCCGTAAGGGCTCTTCTGTCGCTATACAAAAAGAGGCTGTTTCATCAGCTAGGATTTGACATTCTCCCCATGAGGTAGAACGGAGCTCAGTTTAACCCTGCGGTAATGGTGCGGAAAGAAACATCTGGAGAATCGATATATGCTGGGCCTCCCCACGGTCAATTGTCTAAGGTATACGAATGGCATAAGAGAGACTAGAGTTGACTCGAGTTTGTAAAGTTAGTCTACAACTCAAGATCTTGGGTAGAATTGTGGATGAGTGGCCTCACGTGTGCCCATTACAAGGCTAGTGACCTTAGCCAGGGACAATTTTGCGACATTTGTTAGGGCAAGCAACTACAGATCCTGATAAAGGAGTACTGTTGGGACGAGAGCCAGAAGGGCTAGTAGCAGCTAGTGCTGTTTGAGCCTGAGGGACGAGTTTAGCGAGTTCAGTACTAAAATGCGTGAAAAGGAGTTGAAGGGAAAGAGAGCCGGCCGATCGTAGGAGAGTAACAGCTCGCTCGGCTGGTCACCCTGAGGCAAGGTCGAATCCCCGAGGCAAGATTCACCAAGGCGTCTTAGTAGGCCCCACCTCTCTCAGCAGTCGGCATTAATTGTAGAGGATTGTGAGCGTTACCGAACTCGCTGTCGTCTTGTACACCGTTGATTTTGTACCCTATTTTATGCAATGGAGTGACTGTGCCCCAAATTCTGTTGCGATTAGTTGATTCGTTGCATGGTCCTTTAACAGAGAGACAAATGAACAATTGTTCACTCTAAAGCATATTCCGTCATTGTTCTAACTCTGCTGTTTCGCTGCGTGAACCTTCACTGCCCTACCTAGTGGCTTTGCTGCTGCCCTAGTTTTAGTTCCCTTTTGAGCTGAATGTTTCCTTAGCATGGAAGGTGGGATTACCCTGGCCGTACCGCATAAAGTTCAGCTGCATTTTGGACTCTTCGTTTTTCAAAATTAAATTTTAAGCATTTTATTGCACAGCTACAGAATTTAGTAACAATACGCCTTTGTAGCGCAACGATAGAACCAAATCTCTTTCTATATATTTCAACTTGACCTGCCAGCTGCTACCCTCTAATAATGAATGCAATGCTACTGCTTCCTCCCTAGCTTATTTGTGCATGCTGGTGAACCCATGCTTTTGGATTTGTTGAACTGCTCATAGGCCCGGTCGTTTCAGATGAATTGGGGGCTCCGGGTACCACAGCGATCGGGTTTTGCCCAGATCAGATCGCGAAATGGCGCCAAAAATTGATGGATTTTGGCGATCCGGAAGTGCTCATCCCTCTGAGCTGCGTGTTTATGCTACGAGGGACGTGCCAGCGAAGTTCTTCAGTCAGTGGGATGGGCGAGACTCTCGACGACGGTTATAGCGATTGGCTAGCCGACAGCCATGTCGTCTGTTGGTTTACAGCTTTACTGGCACGGGTAGCCGGTCGTCTTTGATGCCGTTCGGTAGCGAAATTCGCATTGCTACGGTCTTGTGAGCCTTTTTGTCAGGCAGCTTCGCGCTCGCTTTGCTAGGTGAGACTGAGCACAATGTCACTGGTAAATGCTGAGCTTTGCTGACCTTCACGGGTTCGACTACCTTTCTCCGGCACCTCCGGTTGATCCACTCCAGCCATGCTAGGTCGCCCAGTCGGCATAAACAGGTGCTTTGATAGAGGGCAGAGTTTTTGCTGACACGTTCCATGACTGCCATGGTGAGCGAAGCTAATCTAGCTCAAGGCGCTCATTATATGGCCCAGTGCTCGCACAGCAATGCACAGCATTCCTTGCCAGAGTGTGCATGGGTATGCTCGTGCGCGGGCATAACCGAAGGTCATTCGGAGGGCTACTCGGCACGTCAGTGCTTAGCCTGAACGCGCTGATCCACCTGCGACTCGTCTGCTAGCGGCCCCGAGGCTGTCGCCTGGAACGACTTTCCGAATCCTCTCAACAGCGGTGCAGCACTCGACTGCGTTGATCTTGGCCACCGCGGCTGCAGCCTTCTCTTCCTTTTCGTCTTTGCACTCGGCCGGCTTTATGCTCCGAGCTGCGTCGGCTATAGGACGGAGCGGTGCGCCCTGCGAGGCTGCCCTGTTGGAGATCGGATCGCATTTCGAGACCAGCCTGTGCACGTGCTTGCGTGCTAGTTGGCTGGCGACGAATAAGTTTGTTTCGACGAATAAGTTTTCGACCGTTATCCTACCATTCGCCAAATGCGCTCGGGCAGATGCACGTGCTGCTTGCAGGTGCGGCGGCCCGGCGTCCCGCGAGGTGGACACGATGGACACGTTCGTCGACTCCTCGTGGTACTTCCTGCGGTACTTGGATCCTAAGAATGCGCTGGAGCCCTGCTCTCGCACCCTGGCCGACAAGTGCATGCCAGTGGACGTCTATGTCGGCGGAGCCGAGCACGGTGGGTGCCGTGCTCGGCACGCGGCCGGCACAGCTAGCAGCATGGCAGCAGTCCAGCGGCGTAGCGCCAGCCTCGGCTGGCCGGGAGTGCACGAGATGCGATCGTCTGGATGGCAGCAGCCTCGTGGGCGACACGTGCTACCTTGCGACTCGCTTTCGGCAGTTTCTTGCCAGTGGAAGTGTTGCGGCAGCCGTGTGACTGAGGTGTGGTGACGTCATGTGTGGCTCTGGTGAATGTCCCATTGCATTTCTGGGGTGGGGGCTCGGGTGCTGCCGTACGTCTCGAAGAAGTTGAAGGCTAGCTGTTTCAGCGGAGTCGTTTATTTAGCTGCAGGAGAGCCCTCACCTGTCGCCTATTCGCTATCACCATCGCTTTCAGTGGACAACATGTCAATAATTCATATTATATAGCATTTCTCTCACCGAACCGCCCACTTCGACAGACCTAGGACGGCATGGGGTCACATGGGGTAACAGGCACGTCAGAAGTTGCCTTGAGATAAAGCAGTGGCTTGCAGTTGAGGCAGGGGCTTGCATGTCAGTACAGCAGCAGCGCTGCATGCCACGGCATGCCACTGCATGCCACCTTCGGGGGGGATGTGGAAACATGCATGCTCGCCGCTGAGCTGTCTGTGCAGTGGCGACTGACAAAAGAGGATTGCGCTTTTGACTGAGCTCGAAACCATGACCCTAGGTCATGAAGCACACTTATATATCACAGAATTTAGTGGGTCCTTGTGATGTGATTCGTCCTTTGTGTGCTTATGCCTGCAGGCCCTGTGCATACTCCCACTGACCATATTTACATGTGAGCACTGGGCAAGTCACCTCTAACCACGCTGTGCTTGTTTACATTGTGCATGTAAAAGTAATCATTATCGTTTGATCATGCTTCCTTTAAAGCATATGTTAAGTGCAAAGAAATGGATTCAGTTCTCTGAGGGTGCTATATCAAATGTATGATTATTATGATTATTATTATTATTATTAAAGAGTGAGGTCCTTACCCGTGGGCTTGCTGCATCGTGACTCCTGGGAAGTAGTGTAATAATGCTGCTTCGGTCTCTGCAAGCATCTCAAGCGTGGACATCGCTTGAGCCTCGGCTAAAGATGCATCTGTTCATCTCAGCTTCCCGTCGCCCCAATTAACTTGTCCTTTTAGTTTTGCGTGCACGTTTCTAGCCAGAGGTCCCACAAACCAATGGCCCTGGGTGGCTTCTTGCCTGCTTCAGCGATCAAACCTAAGTGGAATTCTCGTTTGCTCATGCCTGGTTGTCTAAGCATGATACTTAAGGCACTATGCAGATGGCTTAATGATAATGTTCATATAACGTTTTTATATAATACCCTAAGTGGCTTAGATGTCCTTCTAGGCTCTTTGTTTAAGCTGGGAAGGTAGCTTGCTGATCGATTCGTAGTGACTTGCACGATGTCAGCACGCGAAGGACAATGCACACGTGGTCGGAGCTAATGCTGCCATGAACCGGATGTCGCAATGTCGGGTGTGAGTTCCATGCTTTGCAAGCATGCAGACTGAATGCGTGGTCTCCAGATGACGAGTGGTTGGCCAAAGGGGCAGCTAAAGGAGTCGAGTCGAAAGAGGGAGCAATGCCATGCTGCCTAGCCTGATTAGGAAGTAGATCGGATTGGTAGGCCGGAGCAGGAATACAAAGTGACTGAGAGAACCCGAGAGAAGCCGAGAGGCTGCTTAATGCGGCGCCACCGCAGGCCGGCGAAGAGTGTCCACGTGGCATGGCAGTCTCGGCTCGCGAGAAGACAAGACTAGCGTGGTCGACTTTTGCACCAACTGCAAGCGTGGCACGTGGCGCAGGCAGGCAGACCCAAGTAGCGTGAGATCGATGCCAGCTTGATGCCACACTGATTATGTCGTGGCCAGAAGCAGTGAGGCTTTCGGTTCATGGCCGTCAGTACGTTTGGCTCCACCGCCAAAATTAAATCGAGGGTAAGACAGTGCAAGTGACAGTAGTGTCCCTCTCCACCCGCTTCGCGTATTCCATCCACAGGTGGGAAAAGGAGCATGCACGGGGGGGGGGGAGGGGAGGGACTGTGTGGTTACGATGCGTGCAAGCGCAGACTTGAGTGCATGCTTTGCGTTTTTCCGAGCTTCTAATTCTCTCGCCAGTTATGGCTCGCTCGAGTGATTCATCGGTTACTTGAGTGCAAATGCGCAGGCGCACACTTGCGTCCCTTCGACCGACTTGACCATTCCACCGTCGGCAGGCATGCGTTTCGAGGCGCTCAAAGCTGGGGGGGGGGGGGGGTTGGGGCTGCAACTCATCGATACATTAACACTGCCGCATTGGAACTAGTTTCCCTTGCATGGCCTTCACTTGCCTTGAGATGCCCAGGATTGGAGAGCCTTCAGCAGGACCTTCTTTCCTTTTGTGTATTCTTTGTGGCCGTTGTATGTGACCCTTGCGAGCCCTTTCCTCGATTTTGACTAGGGCTGCAAAGAAGTCACGTCGGCTGCTCTGAGGAGCAATCTTCTACGACAGTGGACAGTCTTCTCGAGTGGACTTTTGGCGATTCGCGATTTTCGATCGATTTTGATCGATTTTCGACCGCTGATCTTCGCCTTTTTAATGCTGCGCTCTCTGCTCTGTTTGCAGCTTGCCTGCACATGTACTATGCCAGGTTCGTGAACCACTTTCTGCAATCGCGAGGATATCTCAGTCAGAGGGAGCCGTTTCGGTGTCACCTCGCCAACGGAGCAGTGCACTCGACCAGCTACAAACTGAAAGCCAGCGGCAAATACCTGCCTCTCGACCAGGTCGATCTCTCAGGTACCGAGCCTGCGCAGGGCCAAGCCGGCATCGTCCCCTTTGTTTGCGCCCTCCCCCTTATTCCTTATCCTGAGCCGTCCGTCATCTCGTCAGCCTTGCAGCCGACAATGATCCGGGCTGCGATCCGGGCTGCGATCCGTGCACCCGACCTGCATTTTAGTGCCGACCGACTTGTCGGGGTCGGCGTCTTCTCGTGCTTGCACCTTTGCACTTTCTTCCGGTCCAACGCTGCTTCTCCTTCCTTTCAAGGCCCCGTGCCCGTCGAGAAAGCCACAGGTCACGAGTTGATTTGCACTCAGGAGAAAATGAGCAAGTCGAAGCTGAACGGAGTCGACCCGGAGGTGCGTGCTTGCTGCGTCCGATAGCAAGCTTTCTTAAGGCGCCCTGCTTCGTTTGCGAGCCTCTCTCGATCTCCATCTGTCGGCGGTAGAGTCGGCGTGTGCCGTGCGAGTGTGGTGAGTGGGTGTGTGTGTGTGTGTGTGTGTGTGCGTGCTCGCGCGCGTGTGTGTGTGTGTGTGTGCGCGTGCTCGCGTGTGTGTGTGTGTGTGTGCGCGTGCGTGCGTGCTCCCATGCCCATTGCAGCAGTGGGGTACTGGCCGATTATTGGCGAGCTGCCTGCAGTCGAAAGGGCATGCACATGACGCTGACTCTGACACAATGCGGAGCTTGGCATACCGCCAATATTTGTTTGTGCGATCGGTACCGAGTGGCTCGTGGCGTCAATGGTCGGCAGGCGATACGGTGAGGGTCTGGGGGAGTGAACTACTACGGCGAGAGATGCTCACCGGTCTCGCGTCTCTGCTCTTTCGAGAGCGTGACATGTGCCAAGGTGGCAGCCGCACTGCTACGAGTAGTTGTTGCCTGGCGTTTGTGATCCGGAGCTCGTGCTTGCACCTCTAGCAGCAGCCAAAGCCAGCTCGTGCGCCAGATGCCAGACGAACGTGGACTCAAGCTGTCAAAGTGTCGAGAGAGGAAAGAGGACAGCGTCATAGGAACAGGGTCAGCGTCATAGGAACAGGGTCAGCGTCATAGGAACAGGGTCAGCGTCATAGGAACAAGGCCAAGAGTGGGCTAGAGTGTTACGATTCAGTCGAGGGCTCGATGAGGCGACAGTTCAACTGAGAGGCATCGAGAGGAAAGGCGATAAAGGAAAGCTCTGCCTGAAGGGAACGGTAGCTGCCATTGCCGAGTTCTGAGGGGGCGAGGATGGGGTGCACGTGCCGCATACGACCTCATAACGGAAGGGCCTCCGCTGATTTCGGTAAGGCGCCACGTCATTTGACCAGTGAGCAATGGCTTTTTGCTGGGCCAACGTGTCGTCGTTGTGTAGGCCGTATCTTCCGAGTCGAGATAGACGCACAGAAGGCCACGCAAGCCGCTGCTTGTCTCAGGAAAGGGCCTAACCTCTCCACCTCGAATGCTGACAGCATGGAGAATGAACGCTTCGTCAGCCCGGGTATTTCCTGCCAGCCTGCCAGATTGTGAGGCCACTCCGCGCGAGCGAACAAAGCTCGTTGCAGGTGTGTCATGGTCTCGGTCTCTGCTTGCGAAGAGCTGCCTGAAGAACCGGGTAAAGCCTGTGTGTCAGCCGTCCCCGAGCAGAGCTCCACGTGCCCCCACAGACCTCTGCTCTGCATGGTTCAGACATAGCAGTCTGTGTAGCAACCGCCCGCCCTCGTCATCGTGTCAGCGCAACGGTTCAGCTTTCACCGCCTGACAAAACCTTCACGCTACTCGATAGCAGCCCGGGGTAATGGTGCTTGCTACCTGCTGTGGATTCAGCACCTGCACCACTAGGTGTCTGAAGGCCATTCGTCGCTGTATGTGTGCGTGCCCATGTAGATACGTGCACAGACTCGTACACAAGCAAGCACATGCGTGCGCACACACACGCACATACATACATACATACATATATTCATGCACATATCTCTACTAATTGCAGTGAGATAGTCCGCCATGCCGCAAGATGCCACACTTGCAGTGCGTGGCAAGATGGCGGACGTCTGTCAAATGGCAAGGTGGTGCAGCAATGTCTTTATTGACGGAGCTAATATGACTCATTGAAGCCAGTCCGTTGGCATGAAGCATGTAGAGCATCCACGTGCAAGCACGATGCAATGCAATCCGGGCGTGATCGGCCAGACCATTGATGGCAAGATGGTGCTGTGCAGCTTACACAAAATGCCATAGTTTGCAAAGGAAGCAGATTTGCCAATAGATGGAGTTAGCCAGAACTTCAGTGAGCGTTTTGAGTGTCTCTCAAGTCGTGAGCTGACTTTCTGCTTCACGGTGACCTGCTAACTTTGTTTCTCGGTTCTCGAGGCTGCACGTGACCCAGTTTTAGTCTGCACCGCGAAAGTGGATTACTCGAAGAAACTCTCTTGCCCGAAGCACAGCTCTGTGTGATGAGCTGGTCGTGTGAAAGCAAAAAATGAGTAAAAAGTAAGGGGTCGCGCTGCTGCCAAGTTTGGTCAGAGTGACTTGTTTTCCTCGAATGGCTTCACAGTTTTACTGAGGCACCGCCGTGCTCCCGGCGACGCTACTACTCTGGACAGCAAGAACTTGCCAAGGCAACATAACAGGCAAAGGCAGCGGACAGGTTTCTGCTGCAGTCAGCAGCCTTTCCATACTCGTCGGCTCGTTCCTTGGTGCTGCTGTAATCAGCTTCGTACATCGAGCATCTGTCGATCTTGCTGTACAGATTTAACAAGCGAGAATCGGCCGATCGGCCCCCTCCTGGGAATTTGCAGGCTGTTTTTTTCGTTGAATTCTGCCAACAATCCAGTCCTGACAACCACTCTCCGTCGCACCAACTTTTTATTTACAGGTATACTTGTTTGTCTAAAGATTGTTGACAAAATGGTCGTCCTGTAATGGAGACTCTTAAATACACTTCTCGATATGGAGTTCCACCGCCGGCTAAGAATGAGGACGGGGTGCAGATCTGCCACAAGCGGTCGACCATAGGCCGGTCGGTCGTCTAGGAACTGGCATTACCAGCCTTCTATAAAATAGGGGTGTGACGTGCCTATATTTGTTTGGAAAACATTCCAATGGACCTTGCCTCCATGCAGATGCACTGGCTATAGGCTGGATACCGATTGTTAACATATCTTAATATGGATCCTTTGTTCATGTTATATCTGGGGTTTTCAATTTATGGTTCGGGCGTGAGATTTAGTTTGACCACTCCCGCGCTCATGAATATTGCTAGGATGACGGAACGCCATTATTTTAAAAGCAGGCTTTGTTGAAGCTGAGACCTGCGTGATTGGTTTGTAAGCCCAGCATTACTGCCGTGAACCGGAAGGTCCCTTTCGTTGAGGGATTCGGCCTGGCAGGTAGTTGTAATTAGCAACAGAGATCGATGATGGCATAAAGCCCTTGCTTGGCAGCTGTCAGATCGGAAGAAGTTGCTTTTCGATGTGTCACCTTCACACACATTGCTCTGCTGCCTCTCTAGCAAACAAAAACACGACTTTTATGTCAACGCTGATGAATTGCTTCATAGTTTCTGTGCTGATGATGCTGCATATACGTTGCTTACTTGTCCAACCGATGGCATCGTACGTATCTGTGCCTGCCTTTGTCCCATGCCTTTCTGTTCGATTGCGGTTATCGCTTGGCACGATTTCATGCCTCTGTCATGCAATTCCAGGACTTCTTGGCAGAGCACGGGATCGACTTGACGCGTCTGTACATGCTTGCTCACACGGCTCCGGATCAGATCAAGCTCTGGTCCGTACAGCATGCTGGTAAGTGACCTCTGTACCTCCGTACAGCATGCTGGTAAGTGACCTCTGTCTTGTACTTTTCTCTGCTGTCGCATCTTGTGTCGCGCTTTTACTTGTGCAATTGTATCGATTCTGTCCACATTTTTTCGGCTCGCGATATGATAAATCATGCATCGCATAGCAATGCAGGATTTTGTTCTTGTATCCGAGTCTCTTTGTATGTTGTCGGGTCCAGCTAAGCTACAGGAACCTGGAGGCGGAAAGCATAACAGTAAGTGGCTCATAAATTGCCTCTGCAGCTGTTGATGTGCTTGGGTGTGTGTGTGTGTGTGTGTGTGTGTGTGTGTGTGTGTGTGTGCGCGCGCGTGCGTGCATGTACACATGCATACGTGTGTGCGTGTACAGTTGCTTGCGTGTGTGGAAGCGTGTGTGAAGACAACTTCCGTCTGAATAACGTTTTCAAAATTGGTTTTTTAAGGTCAGCTTGGCTGTCAGGTTCTGCTCGTTATCCAGTCACCCCACGCCCAAGGACGTGGGTCTTGTTTCTAGAAGCTTCTGAGACAGTTCTCTGTGAGTGTTTGTACCTGGGTTCTCTTTTATGGTTTGGACGGAGATCAGCCGTGTAGCATGTTAGCAGAGTGATTTAACTTTTTGCCGACCCGCTACTGTGCAGTCAAGCGGAGATTGCACGAGTGCATATCCACGCGTACAGCTTAGTTCTTGTCTAATGTCCTAGCTGAGATCATCCACCGAGTTTGTGCCCCATCCAGCTAAATCTTTTGTGAAGTTGTCGATCAGTCTTAGTTACTTTTGATTCTGCCTCTCTGAATGCTTCGTCCTGAGATCGCTACTTTTACCCTCTTTTTTGACCTGCTTCCTGTTACTTTCCGAGGTGTTAGCTCTCACAGTGCATTGGCCACTCTCAGTGTTTGCCACCTTACGACTCTAGCATCAGCAGCCACAGCAGTTAGGCCACTGTGGTGATGTTCCCCTCATAACCGGCACCCGGCTCTGCTAGCAGCTGCCAGCAAAGATGCACGCTTCTCGGTCTTAGTCCTGCTGTAAGGTGCTTTCACTGAATGCTTGCCCCGGTCAATGCACGGGGGGGGGCCTCTGCTTGAAGGTATTTCGTATTTCGCCTCCGTCACGCTCCTTCGGCGACGCATTGCCGAATGTGAGGGCGGTTCGTCCAATTAGCCACTCCTCTACACTCGCCAGTCTAAATTTCGGTATCAGTCGAAGGGCATGCCACATGCATCTCCATCCAGCTTCATCCTATTCTGCAGCCCCTCCCATCCTAGTGGGCAGACATGGGTCCTGGATGCTCCGTGGGGCGTAATCTGGCTGCAGCCGGCCCAACCGCATCATGCAGTCGGTGGCTGCATCTTTGCCGGCGACAATCCGATCGCCATTCCTGGCGCAGGTGCCCCGCCGCGCGGGTGCCCAGACTCATGGCGTTCCTCGGCTAGCTTCCAGCCGTAATAATAATAATAATAATTCACTTGATAGAGCGCCCTCAGAGAACTCAATCTCTCTCTAGGCGCTTTACATTTGCTGTTAAGTGAAATGCGATTGAATGGTAAGTAAAATTGTGCTTGAAAAACAGACGAAATGTATAACATGGTTAGGGGACACATGCACAGGGTCAGCATGCAAATGTGGTTAGTGGCAGCATGCACAGTGTCAGCACGCATAAGCACATCAAGGACGAATCACAGGGACCCACTAAATGCTGTCCTAAATAGGTGTGTTTTTAGGTTCCTTTTAAATGTGGTCAGGTCAGGGGATGTTCCGACGCAGGTCGGGAGGGAGTTCCAGGCTTTGGGAGCATATGAACTAAATGCACGGTCTCCAAAGGATTTGAGGTTTGTACGAGGTATTTGTAGACTGTTGGATTCCGAAAAGCGGGTGGTACGATGCAAGAGTGCGGTGCATTCGGCCGTCGAACCAGCCTTTTTGTTTGTGCAGGCGGCAGTGAGCGTGGCGTCTCAAACGTGCGTGCGAGCTATTGATTATCGGGCGGTTTTCTCTTGTAGTAAGTTTTCTTAAGTGGCTGCATCAGCTGTGGTTCACCGTTGGTCTGCTTCGGCAGCAGCCGACCGGCCCGGCAGCTTCGAAAGTGGCCGGAAGTGCACAGAGTCTCGCCGATGCACAGCGGCTGGCAGCGTTACGCAACCGCGTCGTCCGCAGTGCGACCTTCTTTACCGAGCACAGCTTCGATTTCCACTTTGCTCTGTCAGTCCTGTACAAGTTTATGCAGCAGCTAGACGTGAGTTCCTGTAGCATGCCCCAGCGTGCCCACTGCGGCTGTGACTGCTGTTTGCCGGCGCCACTGCTACCTCAAAGTGGTTACGGTGTTCTTGCCTCGACCTAGGTCCGGCCGAGGTCGTGGGCTCGAGCCTCGTGGCGTATGTAAAGTGCCTTGTAGAGATTAGGTTCTTTTAAGGCGCTCTACCAATGAATTATATATACTTTATATGTAATAAGATTGCTGCTCGTTTGGCAGCAGCGTACACCTGCAGCGCACCACCCATTCTGCTGCTATCCACTCCTTCCACGTCTTTTGGCTTCGGTCAGACTTTCTTTCCTCAGTCAGCTGGTGTTTGCCTCACTCTTGTAGAAACAAAGTCTGGACGTGAAATTGGATAGCCAGGTTTTCCATCGCTGCTTTGCCGACGCAATTGTCATGCTACACCCATACGCCCCACTCATCACGAGCGAGCTCTGGGAAGGGCTTCGCACTGCGCAGCGCATGCAGGCAGCCCTCGACGGCGGCAGCCGACGATCATCGGTGAGCAAGCGCGCGAGCCGCGGACGTCTTTCCTTTCGTACACCGACAGCTCGACTATATCTGTGTAGTGCCGATCTACTGATCCTACACACACACGCGCGCGCACACACACACACACACATATTGTCGGTTTGCATCATATATATATATATATATATATATATATATATATATATATATATATATATATATATATATATATATGTATATATATATATATATATATATATATTTATATATATATGTATATATATGATGCAAACCGACAATATTGGCAGAAGTAAGCAAAATCTAGCACATAGATAGACTGTGCAGCCACCAGTAAACGCCGTGTGCTACATGTGGAAGTTTTGATAGCTACTCAGTGCCAAGTGCTGAGGCTCGTGTATGGTGGCCATCGTCATCAGCTCGAGCTGCTCCTCCAGCCCTCCAATGAATGGCTGCACCTCACAATGTCGAGATCTGGTCACCTTGGTGGCTGCCATCGTGGATGCACTACTGCCTAGACAGGCTCGTTATTTCGGGCGCGTCGATGTGCTAGAGTCGAGGGTTAACTGAGGCCACTGAATGCCTACGTGGGGCCATGGAGCCGCGTGTAGTGCCATGTGCTTAATTTTAGTTTCCGTCGTAGCTTGGGGGACAGAGTATGGCGCCTTTAGGGAGCTAGTAATCGTATGGCTGCTTACCACCAACGTCGACACTTGCAGAATTCACACACACACACACACACACAGAGTGAGAGAGAGAGAGAGAGAAGAGAGAATGCGCCGGGGCTGCATTAGAAAGGCGATATGCATTGCCTCCACGAAGGTTTGGAAGGAAGGCTAATCCAAGGCGTGCGATATTTGCGACCACGGTCTGTTGTTTGTTGCCGACCCATTTGTATTGAAAGACGGCGGGTACGAGTCTCGTTGCTGACTGCGTGTAACTTATTCCTTGTTAGTTCGGAATGACTGGTTGGCTGAAAGAGCAGTGAAAACTCGGTTGGGTTGGGGAGCGGATCAATGTGCAGCTTCTTATTTTCTGCTTGACTGTCAGAAGCTGGCACATTGTGAAGTTGTGACCACGATGGCGATCTCTGGTGGGCAGTTCACGGCCTCCCAGCAGCTTAGAAAATTCATCGGTCGCTACCTCATACGTTTCCTAGACCTTGTAGCGGGCGGTAGCTTGTGCTGCTGCTATAGATGATCTCGTCATTGTGTTCATCTGCCGAGCTGGCGCCGAGTCCCGAGTGGCTCCTTCCCACCCCTCTGTGTTTGTGTGTGCGCGCGTGAGTGCCTATGGTGGGAGCTACACCATGTGGTCGTCCTCACGCTTATTTGTGTGTTCCCTGATCTGCTTCCCTGCCATTGCCAGAGCCGAATTCAATTTGTGCTTACACGATTATCTTCGAAGACACTATGTTTGAGATTTGTTCTCAAGGTCAATTCGTGTGGCAGTCAACTTTCAAAGCATTCAGGTCGAGACTAAGCTAGTAATGTTGGGAAGACCCAGAGCTACGGAGAAACGGAAAAGCTGTACTCTGCATATTATGGGCATCTTTTAAAAAAAATGAGTTTTTGCTAAATGATCGCATCAGCTCCACTCTCAAATCAAATCTCAAATCTGCCACTTTGCAAAAATATGAACACGGTTACATAATCGGTCCAAGAAGTCTGTCAGGAATAGCAGCGAAGGTGGTGCTGACTGGCGACGGCTGCTCAGTGGCCACGAGCACATACTGGCAAACACAAGCTGATACGCGCGCACACGAGTGCACACGCACACACTCACGCACACACACAAACACACACACACAAACCGTTACTTTTGTGCTCGGTGTATGGGCGATGCAGCAACCCTCTTCTGAGAAGGCTAGAGGTTGCTTGAGACCGTCTGTATGCGCCTCTCGTGAAATGGTAGGGGTAAGTTGATTGTTGTTCTGAGGTTTTGTTGCCGCCTGACTCATAGATCCACTACTTTTGTTGCTAGCACCTTCCCATCACTCGACAGCGTTGGCCTGAAGTGGATGCCGACTACTTGCTGCCTCTACAAGTGTGTGTCCTCTCCCGTGGTAGCGAGTTGACTGACGGCTGCAGCTCACCACTAGCGGTAAGTAAGAGCGACGGATTTTCGAGTCAGAAGCTGTTCCTAATAGTCATTGTAGTGGTTGGTCCTCAGCAAGTTGTTTGTCACCCTCGTATAGCTTCATGCTCTGTGCATTCCAGTCGATCTCAGTAGCACTTTTAGTCGAGAATCCTCCGGGTAGGTTAGAATTTAGAACCTAATCACTGTAGTGCTTGATTGATCGTCGGTCGCGCCGCTTGGAGGGGCTACCTTGCAGTTTAGGTAACTCCACTAGTGCAGTGATGAATGAGATTCCCCCATGTTACATTTTAAGCTTGGACTGGCCGTAAGCTACTGTGCTGACCTCTTCAGTGATGCGATACTGACCTCTTCAGTGGTGAGCTCTCACGTCAGCACTTGTGCACTTTCTGCTTTCTGTTGGCCACTCATTTCATCAAATCGATGAGTACCAGTGTTTCATCGTTATGAGAATTTACGATTCATTGTGTGCAAAACTCCCTGCAATGTGCCTCTAGATGATACTTTCGTTAGTTTGATTTTGACCTGATATGATGCTGGCCTTAGTAGTTTTTTCGCGTTTTATAAACTTAAAAATCCGAGGCATTTCGTTTGGTTCACTTCGTCTTTTCTCCACGGTACTAGACTATTTTTACTTGTTCATGCGGACACTGTCCATGCTGTGATCCTGCTTTAACACTGCCGAGTACCTAGAAGGTCACACCAGTATTTTCCCCTTCGTGGGGTCAACTTCATTGTGCCCTTTGCTCGAGTGGGCTCGGCGTAATGCTGCCTTTTCAGACACATTTTGCAGAACGTGGTGTGTTGTTCGAGGCTAATGTCTCATTTGTAGCCAGCCTCTGCATCATCAGACGCAGACTACGATGAAGACACTGCCACACGGGGTCCAGAAACTGCTGATCGCAGTACAGTTGTTCTTGCTTCCATCACTGTGCCATGTGCTCAGCTCAACCAGCTGGACGTCGACTCTGCTGCAGAGTTTCTTTTTAACGTTCCACGTGTCAGACAGAAATTGGATCAGTATATACTCTCAAATGACGTCCAACTCGATCTGAAGAGAGGACACTCTGCAAGACTCATCTATCGTTCGGCTTTACAGCGGCAGCCTGTCACTTAAACTACTGTTGTCTTGGATTCTTTATATGTATGGTTCAATTTTCTATTTGAATTGCTACCATTTTCAGCTCTTGCTAGGTACTGCAGTGTAAATAAACGTGTGGTTTTCAATTCGTCTCCTGCGGTACTGAGCTCTGCATAAGCCGGAGCTATCTCCCTTTTATGCCAACGCACGTGCAGTGTCCTTTTGCTAGCACGTCGTATAGATGTAGCTTAAAGTCAGGAATTGTAGGTCAACGCATTTCTGTACACTTTAACGTTCGACTAGTTTCCCGAGTATCACACAGTTTTGCTAGGTAGCTTCGTCATGAAACATTCGTGTGAGGTGCGGTGCTGTTGAATAGCTGGACACATACTGCCATGTTGCCTGGACGCATTAAACGTAAATGCACAGAGGCATAGCCGTATACTACGGTGGTTCAACAACTGTTGGTTAACGCGTGCGACAGGATCCTGAGAAAAGTGAGACAACAGTATGCGTTATGCCCCAGAGGGGAGGTGGGAAATGGTAGACGGTCCTTACTTTTTAGTGTTGCCTAGAAAATAGCGTGGCTATGCCAGATGCGGCTGGCTAAAACGGCTTTATCCAATGGATGTAGCAGGTGGTAGAATTTCTCGATACGGTTTTTATGTTGGTCTGTTGTTAGTGAACTTGTCCAAAGATATTTACTTTGTCCATACCCTCTTTTCGAAGACCCTACTTGGACATCGGCGCACGCCAATCGTAGAAATAACGGATTCCTTAATGAGCTTTGGTAGCGCTGGTTTTAGACTGGAGATCCTATTCCGAGTTGACTCCGGCCGACTAACCGAAGCTCTAGGGGCCGTCAAGCGTATGCGTTAACAGATCAGCAGATCATAAGGTGTAATGAGCAGCTTTGTGAGCTACCGCAGGAGCCATCTCCCCTTGTAGCGACGGACATTTTCATCGAACCCTTACAAGAAAAGGTAGATTGCTGGACTGAGGATACGTAAAACAAGTTAGACACCCCTAGATACGCTAATACTTTTAGGTCCATTAGTTTTTCGGCTCCTGCCTACAATCAGAACTACTCCCCCACCAGGCTACGCATTGCACCGCCTTCTTTTCTGAATAAAATCGTTTACCTACACCCGTACGAAGCTCAAATCTTTGGTAGACAGTGCCTTTAGTTCCTATGCTCCCAAATCGTGGAGCTCACTTTCTACATTCGTCACATCACCCGACTCGACATCTAAAAAGAAGCTAAAAACGTACCTATTTATTACGGCCTTTAGTGGGTCCCTGTGATTCGCCCTTTGTGTACTTATGCGTCCTGACACTGAGCGTGCTGGTACTAACTACATTTGCACGATGACTACGTGCATGTCACCTCTAACCATGTAATGCTGGTTGCAATTGGGCTTGCTTACCCTAACCATATGGAATATTTCGATAAGGCCTACCCAAAAATAATAGCTAATTTAACAGCCTCCTGTATAGCGACAGAAAAGCCTTTATGACTATCACCGCCGCTTGCCGTGGCAATAAAGGATCGCCCACCGCAGGGTTCGAACCCACGATCTCGGCCCCGAGGTCGTGAAAAGCAACCGCCTTACCTTATGCAAAGGCGCACGTCTAACCGAAGTGCCTAGGGAAGGATTGGGTTAACCGAGGGTGCAATACTAATGTATTGTTGTTAAAACTATTGCGACCATTTATCGAAGAAAGCACGGAAGGTTTCACTCGTCTCAAGCAGCCACTTAAAGTTGGACTCCTGCTCCTCACTGAAGCTGTCGCCGTCAGCCTAGCACCCGGAAGAAGTATCAGCGAACCAACGTATTCTCCTTTTACGGTATACCGATGATTTGTCTGTTGTGAACGGCATATCGGCTTCACCAGTACGGCGGTGACCTGCACTTGGGCATGTGTGTGCGTGTGTGTGTGTGCGCGTGCGTTTGTCCGTTATGAAGATGCGGCGAACATGACGCCCGATCAGAACGTAGAATTGTCCCTCTTGCACATTTGCACGGATGAAAAGGAACGACGGATCCGCGAAGCGAATACTGCGACCCGCTGGACTCTAAAGCTGAAGGTCGGTGAAATGGACTTGGGAGTAGAGTTTTAGTTTGTGTTTCCGTATAGTGTTATCAAAGAGACCGAGAGAGATCTGAAGTCGGGCGACCGCTGCGCTTGCCTGTCTGCAAGATGCCATCTAGCGATCTTTTGCCCTAACCCGTTCATACGCTGTCTCGTGACCCACGGTAAACAAAGTTCCTGTGCGATTTACTGTGCGGAGCTACACTCGTACCGCAGACTCAGTAGCTTCTTGTTACAGTATTCTCACCAGCATTTTACGCATTTGCCCCGCTATAGCTTGTCGAAGAATATTTTGAAGTACTAATAATTCTATCATCAAGCACTGCATTATCTCCCGTATGATACCGAGGAGGAACCTGACTGGAGTAGGTCCAGACACGTTGGTACGGGAGCGCAGCCACGTCGTGTTGTTTCTCTCATGGTGACGCAAACATTTCAAATAATGTTTTATCGTAATTGGGATTCCACAGGGATAAAGAGAAAGCTGAACATCTGAAACTGGTGTGAGAGCCCGAGGCTACCACCATGTGCAGGTAGGTGTAGGCGCGACCAATGCGGAAGGCCAAGTCGCACTGCGTATAGAGCGGCCTGGAGATTTAAAATGACTTTGCAAGGCAGCGGTGCAAAAACGAGCGGACAGCTTTGGCTCGCCAAGCTTCGCCTTATGATCTTAGGTAATGGCTCATTACCACTAGCGTGACCGCGACGCTCAGTAGCCGCCACGAACGTTTCAACCGCAATTCCCATCGCGGCATTTCCTGTCGAGCTGGCCGAGGAGCTGGCACTGAACGATTTCCTGCAAACGAGCGCCGCTTTAAGCGCACTATCGAAAAGAGAGCTCGCTCTGGACCCACTGCGCTGCTCTGGCTGAGTTCAGGGACTCGTTCTCAGCTGTCACCGTTGCTCCGCGAATAGGTGGCGTATCGAAGGCATCACTGGTGCGGTGGCACTTTCGCCGCCACCGCCGCCGCACCGCTTTGCCGACGCGAGCACGTTTGGCCGTCGCGATCTCTCGGCGGCGATCCGAAGCGTTTTTGACGATTTCGACGAAAATCGTCGAAGCGTGTTCGACGATTGGAATTGGCCGCCCGCCACCGCCACGACGCCTCCATCGGCGATACGAGCGCGCCGATGCCGAACGAGAGCGAAGCTCGCGCCGCTGCGCTGCTTGGAGCGCTCTCTGCGCGACCTCGGCGCTGCTCCGCGATGATGCGGCAGGGGCTCTTCTCCAGCCGCTGCTGCGGCGACCGCGGTGAGGGCGACGGAAGCGGACGTGTCGGCGCCGCCGACGCTGAGAGCGCTCACGACCCAAGCGGACCGCGGCGGCGGCGGCTACCTTCGCCGCCGCCGCGGTCGGTTCGACCCGCGCTAGGATAGTGCTTGCTGAGCAGGTGCGAATCCACACCGGCGGCGAGAGCCTCGCCGAAGAGGGCACCGCGCCGAAGCCGCGCGCTCACGACTCGCGGCCGGCGAGCGCCGCGGCGCACGCGCGCGCGACAGTCCGATAATGCTCCGCCTGGTTGCAGCCACCGGCGCAATGCCGCCGCGCTTCCTAGCCGCGGCGCACTAGTCGCGCTGCGGCCGACTCGTCGCACTCACTGGGCGTAGTTACAAACGTGCGCAGGCACGTTGCACGCACGCACTCACGCCGCGCTCTGCGGCGCGAGGTGCCGAGTGAGAAACGGCGCACTCCGCAGCAGCCTCTCGCTCGCTGCCGCGCCGGCTGCTAGCCCCTCCCCCACCCCTCCCCCGCCCCTCCCCCGCCCCACCCCGCCCACCCCCGCTCGAGTCCACTGGCGTCGCGGCGGCGGTGCGACAGCTAGTCCTTTCGCGGCACTCGGTCATCCGGCCCCTGCTCGTGGCTCAGCCATGTGGCAGCGGCGGCGGCGGTGGTGTCGGCGGCGGCGGCGGCGGCCCTCCGGAGGCTGCAACCAGAGGCCTCGGCTGGCTACGGGACGGGGTCAGCGGGTCAGTGTGACGTCTACTCGAGAGCGGCCATATGTCTGCACCACGGCGTGTGCAGCCAGAACGAGGCTCCCGCTCATTTCAGTCCGGACGGCGAGATGAAGAGGTCGCACGATTTCTCCGAGCCGAGCGAGCACCTGCGAAAGAAGTTCGCCGAAGATGACTCGATTGATCTGGACTACTCGAGCGACTCGTCTCTGTCGCTGTCACTTGGTTTTAACGGAACCGACAGCGGATTGACGTCGCCGGCCGGCGAACTATCGCCAGATCTTCTCGACGTGACGCCGATGGAACTACCGCAGCCGCAGCCAATGATGGCCATGGCGCCGCCGCCGCCACGGATGGCTTTGCCGCCGCAGCCGATCGCCCAGTCTCTGAAGTCGATTGCTTTTCCCCCGCAGCCGCTGATGGCTTTGCCGCCGCAGCCGCCGATGGCTTTGCCGCCGCAGCGAATGATGGCCATGGCGCCGCAGCCGCCGATGGCTTTGCCGCCTCGGCCGATGATATCCCAGCCGCCGCAGCTGGTCGGAGCAGCGGCGGCGGCGCCCGCCTGGCCCAACTTAGAGGTATGTTGGCTTGTTGCGCGCCGCTCCGCGGTCGGCAGAACGCAGCGCCACCCTCCGAGCCTGACGAGCTTTTGCAAGATTATTAGACAAGAGCGCGCGCGGGGCTCGGACGGAGGAAGGGGGACGGAGGGAAACCGACCACGGGAACTAGAGCGCGAAATGGCGAGCTCTGCTGCGTCTTTTCCCGAGAGCGGCGCGGGCTGATGCTTGTTTGCCTTTTCCCCATCGCGCTTCTAGTATGCGGAGATTCTTCGCGCTCTGGAGACGGAGAGTGAGCCTCTCGCTGGCCCCAGCCAGATGTACCCAGCGTTCGCCTCGCCGCAGCATCAGGAGTCCGTCGTCAATGCCGGCTCACGTGACAACCCCGCGGCCTTCGCGCCATTGATGATCGCCCAAGTGCCAGCCTATAACTACTCGTGCGCTGTCGAAGCCGCCGAGGCGGCCGCCGCCGAGGCCAGAGCTGCCGTAGCCGCCGCCTCCGCAGCTTCTGCCTACGACTTCGGCGGGGCAATCGCTCCGGTGGAAGTTGCTCGTCCGGAAAGAAGGGTCTTCACGCAGCACGAGGTCATGCAGATCCTGTTCAACACCGCGAACCCGCCCGACGTCGCCCTCTTCGGCTTTCCTGCCTTGGTCAGCGCTCTCGGAGAGCCAGCCCCAGTCGACTACCGCCCGTTCGACGGCAGTCCGTTCAACTAGCTGCGCGGCTGCGACCGACGCGCGCGAAGAATGATCGTGCAATTTTGGCCGCGGCGGACGGCCGCTGGCTTGTTCGCGACAGCACGCGGCGATGAGGGCAGCATGCTGAAGGCAGCACGGAATACGCGCCCAATATTCAAATAAAGCGTCCGTTCGCTCGGCATTCGCCCGGTCTCTTGGACAATAGCCGCTTTCCGCTCGCCCGCGCATAATCCGCTTTTCAATGATTTACAGGGACAATGCTTGGCCGGCTTGGCTGCGAGGAGGCTGCTATGCGGTCGGATTTGAGCCGCCCTGTCGAGCGGGGAGGGAAGGGCAGGCGGGTGGGGGGGGGGGGGGGCGAGCGCGGGCCGCTGAGGTAGTCAGAGCCAGCCCCTGGCCCCGGGTCTCTCGCTTGGCCAAGACTTGGGCGGCGACAGTTGCCATGTCTGGATTTGCCACTTACAGCCGGATACGACGCAGTTGCGCTTCGACGCCTGCAGCCAACGATTCCTTCTGGGAGCTTCCATCTCGCCAGCTGATCGGGCCCTGTCTATCTTTTGGCTCGCCTGAGCTGGCGCGCGCGACATTTCGTCGTCGCTGGAAAGCAACGAGCGCGAGCCAATGATGCCGCTCTCGAGGCTTCTCCAGCGCCACGAGAAAAAAGCGGCCGCGAGCGCGAGAGTCGCGCGACGCGCGCAGAGGGCGAAGATTTCTCGTGGCCAAACGACGCAGACCAGCAGTTGAGAACGCAGGATGCGAATCGACTGAAAACGAAAACGCCCGCATCGGCGAGCGATCGGCGCCCTACGCTGGCAAAAGCCTCCGCCCGGCCGGCCAGCGTCCACGCTGACCGGCACGCTCCTCGCTGTCTGCTGCCGCCGCCGCTCAGCCCAAGCCTCTCTGGCGGCGATCACTCGGCGTTTCTCGCCGCCACTCGCCGGCGGTACGCGCTTACCGCGTCGCGGCCGCGGCTCGCGTTGCACACACTGCCGTGCAGTCGGCGCCGCCTGGAAGCTAGGGATTAGGAGCGAGACAATGCCGCCGCTGCCGCTGCGGCGCACCAATTTAGCACACCTTTTGTCAGCGCTCGCTGTACCGGCGCCTGCTCCTCCGCTGCTGCTGCTGCAGCTCCCGCCCGCTCGTCGTCCTTTTGCTCGTCGCGTCGCGTTCAGCGCGTGGCCGCAGCCCACTGCTCGCGAGCGAGTGCCGCGGGCCGCCGCTGCATCTCGCACGCACGAGACTTCATGCGTTTGCTGACGTCGCAGCGCGACGTACGCAACGGGATTGAACTGAGCTACGTTTAAGGGAAATGGGTCTCGAGCGGCGCGGCGCTGGCGGCGCGAGACGACGGGCGGCCAGCGCTCCGTTGGGCCCTTTTGCTCGCGCCCGCGAGCAGCCAGCAAAGGGTGCGACTTCTCCGACTTCCGCTTTTCCGCACTTCCATCGTTTCCGCGCTTCCTTCGTTGACCTTCTTCCAGATCCGCTCAGCGGCAATGGGCTCGCCGTTTCGCTCGTCGCTCGCCTCACTCGGAAGACGCTGCCGATGTGAGCGGAAACGCTGAGCAGACGAGCGGATCAGCGGCGCGCGGCTGCGTTGAGACTCGTTCCCCCTTTTTCGATGGTAACAATACATCGGATACTGTTCCCTCGACCGCGGCGCGCTCGCATTCGCAAGCATTCGTATGAGCCGAGCTATGGTCGGGCAGACGTGGCAAGCGGCGAGCTAGTGTCGGCAGCTCGCGCGCCTGCGCGCTCGAGCCGACGACGCCGACGGTCAACCGAGCGGCGGCCGGGGAAAGGAAACCGCACTGGCGAGCGCGCCCGCGTGACTCGCTGCAGTCGCCACGTGGTTCGCCGCGGCCGACGTCACGTGGTTCACTGCAGACTTACGAAAGGCGAAAGGAGGCAGCGTAGCAGCAACGAGCGCCTGGCGGGGGAGGCGGAGTCGGGTCGCGCCGAAGCGCTGACAAATTTATTGCCGCTCGCGCGCGCGCGCCACGACGACCGCCAGCTGGCCACTCGTGGCGAGCAAACGCGGTCCGCTCTCATCCGCGAGTGAAAAGAGCGAGATGTGGCGAATGCGGGATGCAGCGTCTGCTACCTCAGTCGTCATTCGTCGCCCTAAGCGTGCCGACGAAGTAACGATGGGCGTGGCCGTGCCGGTGTTTACTGGCAAACTGACACGGCCTCCTATTTTCAGCTAACGTGACGTGAGCTGGCGGATTCTGCTTGTGGCATTTTATTCGTGGGCATGTCTAGCTTCGTAACAGCACGTAAAAGCGTATTTGAACTTTATAATCATTGATCGTTACTGACACCCATCACTTAAACCGCTTGGTGGCCAGAAATGTCTCTTGCCGTAATCAGGAATCTCTCTCAATTGAGTAACGGATCGTACACGTCCTTCGGCTCTCGTAGTGTGGCCCCTTCTTCTGAGCAGCCGCAGATCACTTGCGGACCGTGCATATACTTTTAAATTCCAAACGGTAGGAACTTACTCGCGATTGATATCACGCCTTCGTACGAGTTGAGGGCATCTAAAACAGAGCTACGAATGCGGCCGTTCCCTAGTTACGAATGCTTCCCTAGCTACGAATGCTTCCCCTATTTATTCGCTAGATTAGCATTCGCCGTCATTTGAGGGCATATGTCTGCGCATACTGCGTTTGCTAGCTCTAACTAATTAGCTTGCATAGTGCAAAGAGGCGTGAAAATGCCCATAAAGAGACGCTTCTCTACTACAGAGGGCTGTTAAAGTATTGAAGTACTATAAACCTTAGTATTTTACATATAAATTTACGACGCAAGCGAACCTGCGAAGGTGCGATAATAACCAGGAAGCCAACTTCAACGGCATTTCGCGGAATTGACGTCGCTGTACGTTAATTGAAACCCGGCGTTCGCTTTCATTAAATAGCCGAGCATGTACCTATCGACGTAATTAAAATGCCATCTGCATCACCACGCTTTCATGGTATTTCCGGCCTTGAAAATCACCTTAGCGCATCCCCGTCCGTGGTTTTTCCTGGTGGCCGGCGCTACTTTAAAGACGGAATTATGAGAGTCTTGGAGGGAGGTCGCAAATTCAGGATTGAACTGGGCTGTGACAATTAATTAATTAATAAATTAATTAATAATTATATCGAGGATATGGATGTGCGCACGCTGAGCATGCGTCGGCCGATTTCAACTTTGGGCTCTATAGGCTGACCCTCTTGAACCGAGCTTACTCTCGCTCCTCGCTCTTACTCCTTCGCCAGCTTCACTGTCGCTGAATCGCCAACGGAAGGACTTCGGCGAGCACCGGCACACCTGGCATGAGCTTGCCGCCATCTTTCTGAGAGCGCGAGCCACTACTAGGCCTGCACACCAGAGGACCAGCTTTCGGCTAAGCGGCGCAAGAGGGTGTGGATAATGATCTGGCGCTTTCGAAGCATCTTGGAGTTATCGCTCGCGTCGTTCTGCGTCGCCCTTCATGCTCGGTTCTGGCCTGAGGGCGTAAGCGACAATCTGTGAATTCTGTCGGCACACTAGGTAAGGCGGTTTCTTTCACGACCTCGGTCCCGAGGTCGTGGGTTTGATTCCTGAGGTTGGCGATTCTTTATCGCCACTTCAACCGGTGGTGATAGCCGTAAAGGCTCTTCTGTCGCTACACAAAAAGAAGCTGTTTAATCAGCTAGGATTTTTTTTTATTCCTCCACGTCTTCTGCTCTGAGGCGATCGCTTTGATTAAATGGACTCTGCCTCATCGGTAAAACGACGCGAACATGAAGCGGGTGCAATGCAAGGGTAACGCTGGCACACTGAGGCCCGAAGGGGTGGCAGTTCAACGACAGACGGGTCAGAGAGAACACGTGTCAACCGCGCTAAAAAACGCGAATAACAAAACATCTTCACGTAATTGCACTAGTTTAATCCATCGATCGACAATAGCGGCTGCGCGCGGTGTTAAGTAAAGAAAATGGCCGGTGGCAGTGCAAACGAGCGAGTGAGCGCCAGCTCGACTGCCACGAGCCACGCGCCGGCTACCGAGAGCGAGCCGACGATGCGGCGGACCGCTAGAGCGACGACGGCGGCGCCTCGTGGCCGCCGCCCCGCCCCAAAATCGGCGGCGGATCCAAGGCATCTCGCAGAGCCGGAAACAGGTATCGGGGCACCCTGGGAGGCTGCGGTGAATCGAACAGAATGCGCAGCACGTCGTCTTGCGAGAACATCACCGACGGCTTCGCCTCGCTGCTGCTGCGACCGGACGGAGGAGGCTGCGACTCGACCTGCGGGCCGCCGCCGCCGTCGGGTCGCCGCTCGAGAGTGCCGCCGCTCGCCTCGTCCATTGGCTCGGGCCCGGCTTCCAAGGACTCTGCGGCCGACTCACTCGCAGCTCTGTCGCGCTTCTCCTTGCACCCCGCTCCCTCGGTCTCGTCCCCTGCTGCTGCTTGTCCGGCGAGATCCTGCGGAGTGCGAAGCAAGGTCGCCGCTGCGCTTAGCTGCCGCAATTAGCGTAGCGCGCGCAAGTGCGGCGGGCAGTTCACTGCGAGCTGGCGAAGGACGCCGACGCGTCTGAATGGCCGTGAAAGCGTCCGCTTGCTTGACGCCAGACTGCACTTCGGCCTAACTGCACAGCAGCCTTGGATGATATTCGACGGCCAAGTGCCAAGTGCCAAGTGGAGAGAGCCGAACCGCGCGCGCGCGGCCGCCACGGCGGCGACTGCAAAGGCTCGAGGGCTTCGCGGCTCAAGCCGAGAATTGGCGTCCCGCTCTGAAATGGCGCCCAGCTCTAAAATGGCGCTCCGCTCCGAAATGGCGCCCCGCTCTGACATGGCGCCCCGCTCTGACATGGCGCTCCGCTCTAAAATGGTGTCCCACTCTGAAAATGGCGCCCCGCTCTAAAATAGCGGTCCGCGCTGCCCTAACCCCTTCCCTCGGATAGTGCGCGTGCGCTCGCTCGGCGAATTACTCGCCAGAAGCCACGGCGAGCCCTGAGCTCGTGAACTCACTCGATCCTCGAAAGGCATCGCGGTCCTCTAAAGGCCTCCTTTAAAGACTGTGGCTGCCGCGTTTGGACTGGACGCGCAGCGGCGGCCCAGCGTCGTTCTGCCGACGCGTCGAGCGCCGCTAGACCGTTGCGACGCTCTCTCAACCGCCACCGCCGCCGGCTCTGACCTGACGGTCCTGCTTTTAGACGGCGCCGCCGAGATTACGCGACTGATTAAAAAGCGGCGCCGGTGGGCGGGCCGGCGGTCGGTCGGGCCGGATGGGAGGTCACGCTGAGAGGATTTGCGGTCGGAAGCTGGCCAGCAGCTGGTCGGAGGCCGGAATGCAGCTGCTGGCTCGCACAGCCTGCGCCTCGGACGGCCCGAAGCGGCGCGCTCGGCACCTCGAAGCTGCACACAGCAGCGAAGGTCGAGGAATGCGTGCGCCGACAGACGCACGCACCGCATCGCCGCGGTGACGGGAGGGACGCGGCGACGCTAGCGCTATCTGCGGGATTCCGCTAAAAGGCGGCACCGACAAAAGCGCTCGCTTGCAGCAAAGTCAAGCGAGCGACTGGTGCCGTTCGGACGCAGCCGCGGTCTGCAACGCGTGGCCGCCGGTGGCGGCGGCGGGTAGCTAAAACGCTCTCGCAGTGGCGGCGTCGTCGACGCAGTAGTGCTGGCGAGCCTAGCACGCAGGCGCAGTGTTCGCCGCCACCGCTGCTGCTGCGCGGCCCGTCGAAGGCACCGCTAGCCTATTGCCATGGCAATTCGGCTGAAGGCCCGGCAGGCAGGGGGGAGGGGCAGAGTGAATTTCCGTCTCCTTCTCCGAGCCGGCGAATGAGCCGGAAATACTCTGACGTTTCTCAATGAGGAAGACCTAAGCATTGCGCTGCAGTGCCAGTGGTGGCCAAGCGAGATGAGAGGCTCTCGGGAAAAAAATATTTATGAGTAGTATCAAACACTGCCGAAAGATCGAGGAAAAGGAGCAGGGGGCCATTTAACGTGTCCCACCAAGCAAAAGCCATTGAAGTTCGTACGGCAAAGAATACACGTGACTGAAGTTTCTGCTCGAGACTGCTGCTTGCCAAGAAGCGCGCACAATTCCCGTTACTCCTTCGGTGTGCGTCTTCGTGTAGCCGTGAAAGGGGCGTTTCTTGAGGCGCCAACATACTTGCTGGTAATAAGCATTAATGATAACCGTTAAAACCATTATTAAGGGATCGTAAGCTCGTCGCATCAATTGGAATGGAACGAGATGCACACACACACACACACACACACACACACACACACACACACACACACACACACACACACACGCCCGCGCGCGAATACACGATCTGACTACCCTTTTTCGCAAGCGCACGCGTTTCGCTGCGCGTTGAGTTCAGTTTTATCCTCACACTCCTCGTGATCTCTTACCAAGACGAGCAATCTTGGGGGAACTATATCCCCATCGTTGGGCCATTTGAGCCTCTGCTGGGGAGCGACCCAAATAGACGGAGGGCCGCCCGAACGACTTGATACACGACCGCGGCGTTGGTACAAGCGATCAGCAAGTACCGTGATGCGTCTCCTTCGCCGAAAAAGACATCGGCGAAAGAGGCAAAGTGTGGTGCGAAAGTGTGGTGTCGGCCGGGAGGTCGCATTCGAGCAATAAAAAAAAATACTAGCTGATTTAACAGCCTCTTTTTGTATAGCGACAGAAGAGCCTTTACGGCTATCACCACCGCTTGAAGTGGCGATATAGGATCGCCCACCGCAGGATTCGAACTCACGACCTCGATGCCGAGGTCGTGAAAAGCAACCGCCTTACCCAGTGAGCCATTACGGGGCAATCCATTTCGCTCGCGACCGAAGCTCTGTTCCGTCATCCAGCCTCGCTGCTAAGGGAGGGGCCTCGCGTCTTACGAACGCACGTACGCGCGTGCGTAGCTATGCGGGCGAGGGCGAGCAAGAGTAACTACGGCGTTCGTACCTCAATGTCTACATTTAAGGACGTCACTAGTGATCTAGTCCTGAAGTTCGTATCCCAATCTAAGAAGACAACAAGTCCTCTGGACCCTATTCCCACAGTCCTGCTCCCACGTTGCATTGATCTGCTGCTGCCATGCATAACTAGCATCATTAATATGTCATTGGCCTCAAGTCATGTCCCAGCACCTTTCTAAAAAGCTGTAGTCAGGCCACTTCTCAAGAAAGCGACCCCAGACCAAGAGAACTGAAGTAACTACCGCCCAGTCTCCCTTCTACCATTCCTATCAAAGACACTGGAACGGGTAGTGGCGGACCAGCTGAATTCATATATCGAAACCTCACATCTTGCTAGTAAGTTCCAGTCTGGCTATAGAGCTAATCACTATACAGAGTCAGAATCGCTTAGGATATACAACGACCTACTTATGAGTGTGGACATCGGTAGAGTATCTCTGCTTATTTTTCTCGATAATAATAATAATAATAATGCACTTGATAAAGCGCCCTCAGAGAACTCAATCTCTCTCTAGGCGCTTTACATTTGCTGCAAAGGGAAATGCAAAAAATAGTGAGTAATATCATGCTTGATAAGCAAACAAAGCGAACATCTTTCGGCAGCTTTTGATACTATTGATCACAAAGTTCTTCTAGAGCACCTCTCATCTTGCCTCGGCATCACTGGTATTGCTCTAAAATGGTCAGGTCCTATCTCAGTGGCAGACTCCAGAGTATTGACAAGAATGGACAAAGATCATCCGAGGTACCTCTGAAATATGGGGTACGTCAAGGCTTCGTGCTAGGTCCGGTTCTTTTCACGCTTTATGCGCTCCCTCTTGCTAATGTGATTGCCAAGCACAGTCTAGGCTTTCACTTCTATGCGGGTGACACTCAGTTGTACCTTTGCTTTGATAACTCCCAGCCTTCGAGCACCTCATAATTCTCTCAACTCACTTGCTCCATGTATTGATGACATCCGCACATGAATGGCAGCAAATTTAGTGAAACTAAATGACAATAAAACTAACTTACTAGCTACGGGAAAACCCAGGGTGATTCAGAAATTATAAAGGCTGACGCTCAAAAATGGTTCTGCCAGCATATCTCCTGTCGAATCAGCTCGAATTATAGGTGTCATATTCCAAAGTGACATCTCGTTAGACGACCACATCAGCTTCACAGTCAATTCTGTCTACTTTCAGCCAGATAACATTGCTAAAATTCGGGCTTGTTTAGATACCATGCAACTCACTGCTTAGTGGCCTACCGGAATGTGCGATAAGGCGATTGCAACTGGTGAAAAACTCCCCAGCTCGGCTTGTCTGTCGTGAGCGTCGCAATTGCCGCATCACACCACTTCTCAAACTTCGCAATCACTTCGCACTTGCCAAATTACACCACTTCTCGCCGACCTGAACTGGCTACCAGTCATGCAAAGGATTGACTTCAAAGTTTTGTCGCTCACTTTTAGGTCACTTCATTCTTTGGCTCCAGCAATCCCCCAGCTCTTCTCCCCACCAGACCAAGCATCGAGCCACCCGGTTTTCGGAATCCAACAGTCTACCAATACCTCGTACAAACCTCAAATCCTTTGGATACCGTGCATTTAGCTCGCACGCTCCCAAAGCCTGGAGCTCCCCCACCGACTTGCGTCAGAACATCCCTTGACTTGACCACATTTAAAAAGAACTTAACAAAACACTAATTTAGGACAGCATTTAGAGTGACCCTGTGATTCGTCCTTCTTGTGATATTGCGTGCTGACACTGTGCATGCTGCCACTAACCACATTTGCATGCCAACCCTGTGCATATCACCCCTAACCTTATTGTTCATGTTGTTTATCAGGCATGATATTACTCACCATTCAATCACATTTCCCTTTGCAGCAAATGTGAAGCGCCTAGAAAGAGATTAATTTCTCCGAGGGCGCTTTATCAAGTACATTATTATCATTGTTATGATCAAAAAAACCGAGAACTCTATACTCTTTGGCCCTGGCGCAGGTAATAATAATAATAATAATTCACTTGATAAAGCACCCTCAGAGAACTTAATCTCTCTCTAGGCGCTTTACATTTGCTGCAAAGTGAAATGCAATTGAATGGTAAGTAAAATCATGCTTAAAAAACAAACGAAATGTATAACATGGTTAGGGGACACATGCACAGGGTCAGCATGCAAATGTAGTTAGTGGCAGCATGCACAGTGTCAGCATGCATAAGCACATCAAGGATGAATCACAGGGACCCACTAAATGCTGTCCTAAATAGGTGTGTTTTTAGGTTCCTTTTAAATATGGTCAGGTCAGGGGATGTTCTGACGCAGGTCGGGAGGGAGTTCCAGGCTTTGGGAGCATATGAACTAAATGCACGTGGGTTTCTACAATACGTTGCCTTTATAAAGGAGGTCCGCGAAGGCGGGCCGTCCTGGCGGATGCCGGAACTGCACCTGTATTTCACCGAGTTTGCATCTCTAAGCGGGCCCGGCGCCGTGAGCACTAGAGGCGGTCGAGGCGACGGGCGCGTCGAGACCGTGGCCGCAACGTTCTCCGCGCCTACGCAGCTCGCGCCGACGATAGCTGTGCGAGCGTCTTCCGACCGAGGTCGGGTCCGAGGCTCGTCTGCCTCGCAACGCTCTGTCTTCATCCACTCGGCGGCGGGCGCCACCGCCGCACAGCTCGTGCGCGCACGCGCTGTGCGGTGGCACCATGCGATTACCCGGTAGTGCTTGCGCCCCGCTAAGCACGGCAACATTGGCTGAGCTGTCTCGAGCCGCGCGGCGCCGCTGACGTGTTTCGGGCATCCGCCCCTAAGCCATAGGCGGCGCGCCAAGGCGCCGCTTTAAGACGCAGCGGCGCGGGCACCGGTGCGTGCGTGGCCGTTCGCTTACCATACGACGACCGCTTCCCGAGAACGGCAACTGGCAGCGACGGATGTCGAGCTCTAGAGGCGGGCTGCTGCTGCCTCTGCCGCGACGCGTTCAAGTGCACTAACTTAAGGCGGCAGAACAATCTCTGATTGCTATCCCAGACGGCATCGGAAGACCCACCCCTGCGTCACTGCAAGCGTCAAAGGGGGCAATAAAGCTTTGCAATCCGAATCCGGCAGCAATAAAATCGCGATAGCAGTAATTATACTAACAAAAGGTAAGTTTGGTTAGCGCTCTCGGAGACCTTGATCTTTCTCTAGGTGCTTCAAGTTCGCTTTTAAGGAAGCATGACCTGGTTAGCGGTAGCGTTGACGGTGTCAGTGTGCACGCAGCGGATAGTCAAAACTTGCGCAGTGTCCGCACGCATTACCAAAGAAGGGAAAAATCCCAATCACTCGTCAAAAGTGGTGAAAAAAGGTTCGTGTATAACTTAAATTTTATCGACTAATGGCTCAGAGGTTACCGTTACCTCAGTTATGACTGAGATCCAGGTTTTGGGAGCTTACGAACTAAATGCAAGGTCTCCAGCGGATTTGAGGATGGCCTACATGGCTTGTGTAAGAATACCAGTTAATACGAAGCCTTTCTTCATTGGGCAGCAGATGCTACAGGCAGGCGTTAGCAAAAGATTGAAGGGACCTAAATGCCAGTCAAAAGACCTTCGCAGTTCACACACACACACACACACACACACACACGCACGCACGCACGCACGCACTCACGCACGCACGCACGCACGCACACACGCAGGCACGCACGCGAGCTGCTTAAGCCAGTGCAGTTGGGCGAGAACTAGTGTGCTGAAGACACTGTGCCGCTCTCGACAGACATGCTTAGTTCCGGGCAGATGTTTTCTCTAACGGTTAGCACTATTGCCAATACCGTGCGTCTGCAGTTGTTTTTCAGCCGTTCATCAAAGTGAGGGCGGGGGCATTCAGCAAACGGTCCATCATTTATGGGCCCTGATTGTCTGGGACCTCATCACTAATGAAGGCATCATGACTAACGAAGGCGGGCTTAGAGTGGCGGGCGTCCGACGACTGATTGATGAGTCAGCGAAAAGCCAGACGAGCCAGATTTAAGACTTCCAAAACAGCAACGGAGCGTTCAGTACCCACTCTGGGGACTGCTCGCTAGATTGAAGCTACTCCCTTCTCAGGCGACACGACCGGCCATGCAGACAATAAGGGCTTCGGACGGCCTGGGGTAGTGATTCCGTCGCTCAAAAGCCGCGGCGGCCGGGAAGCCAGCGTCGTCTCCAAAGTCACGCCACTGGCTGGCGATTGCCACCAAAACTGCGAAGCTTCTCTGACTTTGGACGTCCGACACTGGCTGGCAAAGTGGCGTTTGTGACGAAGGCGATTATCATATTTTGTCGGCGCGTAAAAAGATCAGTGACAAGTACGAAGAGAATTAAATTTGGGGGCACTTTTAAATCTGACGTTTCTCATTCCGTCTTTGGGGAGTGCGCAATTTTCGACTTGATCTCTGACCGTCCTCTACGTGACAAGTTGATGTTGCAGCTCACCGTCGTACCAATTCCTCGCTAAGAAAGTAGGCACTAAGGCTTTAAACACTCTTCCTTACCAAGCAATCGTCTAAATGAAATCTCAGCTCCACGACGGCAACTTTCTTTTGCCCGTAATCATTTCTTGTTTTACTGCGGGATGTAAAAGGCCACTTTTTGGCTTTCCAGTTGAGCTTGCAGTTGCAGCTCGGTCCTGAAGTTGGCCAATTTCGACGATTGAGACCTTCGGCATGCTCTGCACAAAGGGCAAAGCTTGCCGAAGTTTGCCGAGCACCCCGTTGGCCGCCGTTGGTCTCGCAGCGAAATGCCACTGCTCACTAGTTTATTTTCGCTAAAGAAAAGGAGGCGGCCGACCTCTCGCCGGCACTCTCTCGTATCGCATCGCACTGGACGAAGTTTCCGCCTACGTCACCGCCCATGCACTTCCGTCGCCGAGCTCAGAATTCTCCAAAACCAACGCCACAGGCCTGAAACCAGGGTATGTTTTACCTATCTGAAAGCTTTCCCGCTCCATGATGCTACGTCACTGCTTGCTTCTCCCCTTACTCGGGGGTCTTCTTTTCTTGAACGAAAATAAATAGTTTTGCTGATCATACTTGTAGCTTGGACGCACCCCATGTTTTGATCAGCGTTTGGACATCTTTTACTACCCAAACTGACTTTGCATGAAGTCTCAGGTTCGCCTAGCCTAGAAAGCAGCCCAGTGAATATCTTTTTTTTTGTGCTTTGCCGTCTTTCTGGCGCCTGATCCAGTGAATGTTACGATCCGGGAGTCTGACCAACCGCTGGACTAAAATGTCTTCTCCTGTGCTATAGCGTGATGGTCTATGTACGGTACGTACTTGCTTTGGCATACTTGTCTAGGCATGATACCGCATACTGCGCCTGGAGTGCGCGCTGTGCCATCGCTTCTCTGTCATCATCTCCAAGGACTGATCTTACTCGCGTACAGTGATTTGATTCTTGTACTATTCCAGCAAAACAATAGATAACGACGACATAATGATTGTCTATGCTTACGGTCTCTACCGCGAAAGTAGTAGGTTTTTCGTGTATAAAAAATTCATTTATATTTGCACTGCTTCCTAAGAGGCTCAGTCTCTATTCAGGCCCTTCACATTTACCAAGGGGTTCGAGCTCACGACCTCGGCTTGACCGAGGTCAGGACCTAGGTCTGCTCGAGCACATTTACCGTGGGGCAAGACTAGCGAGATGAGAATCCGCACATTCCTGCTGATGCTAATTGGACAGTTACAAGTTGAAGGAAGGAAGACAACGCTGCACAATGTCGTCTGGACGTCGTTGCGTCGTCGTAAGCTCCGTTCTCCAAGCAAAGTGGGAAGCCCAAGGGGCAGGTGAGTTTCTAGGGATTGGCGGATATGGAAAAACGCCCACGAGTCACGGTGAAATGGGCTGGTGTGAGGACGTAAGCGCACCGGCTGCGCATGAACACGGTGTTCAATCTGCGTGCTGCAGCCGTCTCGGCCTTTCCGGTTCACTTTGCAATTTATCCGACGATAATCAGATAATGGTGAAACGGTAGATTCTGTATACAACAGAGACAAGGCAGCGTTGTGTTCAGCTGAAGCATTAGCGAGGAAGCTTATAGAGAGAAATGATTGTGAGAATAAGGATGTTGCACATTTCAACCCTTCAGATAGACTTCTTGAACACGCTAGAAAGATGAGCGAATCCTATGAAAGCCGCGATTACATTATGCACGAAGACAGTTTGTATAAGAAATGGAGTATAAGCATGAGTGCAAGCTAAATGTGGAAGTTTATTTTGGATATATGTATTTGAGTCGATTAAAGATTGACTACGTGAAGAAATAGTAATGAGCTCAATGATGAACGATATGCATGCAGCGAATTTCGCTAAGAACTTAAGGTTTTGCAAAGCGGCTGTGTGAAGATTATCAAAACGAGTGTAAGGCAACACGGAAGACCGAGAGCGGAGGAAAACTCAATCCGGGTTCACATAATGGCATACTTTAGGCGACGCATCCTTGCGACGACAAACGTGCGTCTGTGAAAGTCGTAACTTCACTGCGGTCCTACAGCAAAGTGGTTTAAAGATTAGAATAGCGGCTAATTTTGTGAGCAGTACAAGGATCAGAGCATGGGATCGGCATACGACTTTCGATAAAACCTCTTTATCGCCAGTGATAGAGTGACATCATCCTGGCAGTGTGATTTCAAAAAATAGTGGCGAAGACAAGCTAACAAATTAAGTTCTGTACTCTATCTCACTAGCTGAATAGATTGCTACTTTAAACTTTGAACTCGAGACCCCTTTGGAGCAACGCCGCTGTAGCATCAGCTTCATTCACATATTAGTCCTAGTCCTAGTGGTCCCCTTCAATGGAGTCGGCGAATGTTATGCACCGTTATTCTCTTGTACATTCTCCCAGAGATGCTAAGTGCGTGCTCTCAGAGTTCCAGTTTCTATCCGAGTTTTCTATCCTAGACATGCGTCGTTTGTTGATTTGACTTGGCCTTCAATGTACCGCCTTTGACATCTTGTGACCTCGATGGGGTTCCGAGGAGTCATTAGAAAGCAAGTTCAGAGCAATGATTTGGTCTCCGGTCGAAAGTATTAACGAGTCTACCACTTGCTTACGCTTTCTGAAGGATAGACGGCTTCGGTTTCGTGCCTCAACATTTTACTCTCTGAACATGATCCCCGAGGTTGGCGAATCCTAGCCCGCCACTGGCCTGGCCGGAAGTGGCACATTTAAGTTATTCGGTCGAAATCTACTTGGAAAAAGTACTTAGCTCACCGCGGACCTCAAATATCAACCGATACATTCCTAATAATAATAATAATAATAATAAACATAATGCACTTGATAAAGCTCTCTCTGAGAACTCAATCTCTTTCTAGGCACCTGACATTTTCTGCCAAGAAATCACAATGGAATAGTGATTGCTATCATGCTTGATAAACAGCAAGAATAACACGGGATTAGGGACGATATGAACAGAGACAGCATGCAAATATGGCTGGTGGCAGCGTGCAACAGTGTCAGCACGCATAATTCGAACAGAAGTCTACTGGAACTGTGTCTTCTCGTTTTGAAAGGGCGAGAATAAAAAGGGGACATAAGGCTTTTTTTTTATCTTTTCTTGTCTCTTTTTCCTTCTCATGCTGACCGGTCGAGCCGACATAATGACGTGTACAGTGCTCAAGTAGAGCGCCGTGCCCACATGACCCGCGGAGATTCACCAGTGCTGGTCGAGTCATACAACAACTCTTGGCTTGAGTTTCCCGCCTCTGCGTCCAAGCCCACGCGTTAGACGCCAGCGGCGCACGCACTTTATCGACGCCCCCGCCCCCCCCCACGTGACAAGCGGCGCTGCGGCTCTGCTGCCTGTTACGTGAAGGAAATCAGTTATCGCCTGTATTTGTTCACTTTGCTTCTTTGCGATTGGCTCCCCTGAAGGAAAAGTGGAAAGGAAGCCGAATCGCTGCACGACCTGGTCGTTAACTCCCCGGCCGTTAAACTAGGGCAGGGACTTAGGCAGCCTTTTTAGGGTCAATTAACTGCTAGCAAGATTGACGTGCTGCTCTGGATTTACAACTGAAAGAACAGTCCAGTTATCGAGTGCTAACCTAGAAACGCGGGCATTACTGCAGCCTGCTGTGAAATTCTTTGCCGCTCCAGAGCCCTCGCGCCATCAGATAATGCAAAAAATTGTCGTCGCCGAGATCGACGAGAGAGCTTTGCTTGCGTAGCTTCCGCCGAAGCTGCTTCCGCGCATTCAAGCTTGACAGCGGTTTACAGCCCGAGCACAGTAGCAGTGCGTGGGAATGTTCTTAGTCATTAGGTGTCATTTTTCCGCAGCCGCTGGATTCGAATCAAGACACTTAACGCATACATGTAGACGCCGCCGAAATGCATCTACCTTCCCTATGCCGCCGGAGGCTATGGCCTTAGCAACTCAAAGAGGCGTATGCAGATAATACTTTTCTCCTCTGAAGTTGTCTCCGCTTAATTCGGCGCTTTGCATTCGCATGCTATGCTTCCGGGTCTTAGTCGGTGCGCAAGGCAGACTGCTAGCGCTTCCAGGCTGCGATCCTCAGGCTAGAGTCCAGCGGCAGAAAATTCTCTCTTTAGTCTCCTGGCGAGATGAAGTGGTTCAGTTACCGCTTGTGCGCAGAAAGCTTTTTTGGCGGCTGAATGCCCTAAAAGAAGAATTCATGCGTATACGCACCCCCTTAGTGTGTGCGCCCTTGCGGCGTGGCTGACTGAGATACATTACACTGCGTTGCTTTTTGAAAGCTGGAAAAGTGCTGTAGAGGCTCTTCCAATGCTACGTACATGGCCGCCCGTGAAAGCAGCTGACTTTAGGTGTTTTAAGAATCGCAATCTGGGGAAGCTTTCCATTCTTCAACCCTATGGCCTCGTTAGGCCAACTGTACGGCAGCCGGCCTGAGGCGTTGGAAACAGTAAAGCATAGAGAGAGAGAGAGAGAGAAAAAGAGAGAGTGAGAGGGAGAGAGAGCGAGGAAGAGAGAGAGAGAGAGAGAGAGAGAGAGAGGGGGAGGAAGAGAGAGAGAGAGAGAGAGAGAGAGAGGGAGAGGGAGAGAGAGAGAGAGAGAGAGAGAAAGAGAAAGATTAAGAGAGCGAGAGAGAGAGAAAGAGAGAGAGAGAGAGAGAGAGAGAGAGAGAGAGAGAGAGAGAGAGAGAGAGAGAGAGAGGGGGGGAGAGAAAAAGAGAGAGAAATAGAAAGATTGAGAGAGAGAGAGAGAGAGAGAGAGAGAGAAAGAGAGAGAGAGAGAGAGAAAGAGAAAGATTAAGAGAGCGAGAGAGAGAGAAAGGGACAGGAAGAGAAAGAGAGTGAGAGAGAGGGAACGTGAGAGAGAGCGAGAGAGTAGCGAAAAAGAGAGAGAGAGAGAGAGGCTCGAGCTAACCAAATAATTAGGCATTTCCTGTGCCTGAGCTTTTGCTGCAGCGAATGATTGTTTAGGACTGATGCAGAGTTTTCCGTCCAGCTTCGTTGAATTAGCACCTCGCATAGTGCGCTGACAGAAATAGTTGAGCTGAGTGCCGAGGCACCGAGAGCTACGGACCGCTGCTAGATTAACGAGGCTGCCATCTGCTTCTCTTGGTCTCATTTGTCAGATAACGACTCCAGACATCCGGCGAGCTGTCGGCCGGCTAAAGGCGAAGGATTTTTTTCGGAAACCTAAACCGCGGCCTGTTGTGTAAATAGTTTTCGATAGCTTAGCCTGCTCTGCGACTCACCCGCCGGCAAGTCAGCAGCGCGCTAAACGGCTTGCGACGCAGGCAGCCAGCGTAGGGCTTTTTAGTTTTAGCTCCAGAGTCAGCGAGTCCAGGGACAGCTGAGACAGCTGTGTGGCTCAGGCGAAAAAAAACTTCAAACGCGGTCACTTATCACAGTATACAATGCAAGTTAAGGAAGGGATGCGAATGCCGACCAAGAGAGATCAGCGGTCGAGCGAGAGGTTAGAGCAGCGAGACAAACAAAAAGAGCGAGAGCTCAGTCAGACGCTTCCTTCCGCTTCCCCGCACCTCTTGGAGTCGACTGCCGGCTGAAGGGTAGTTATTAAAAGTCGGAAAGATGCTGTGAAGCGGCAGTTGCGACCAGTAAAAATCAGACAACCCTAGCCGCCTAGTTTCGCCCTTACCTTAGTGGGTCATGGCACGCAAGCAAGATTCCTATGAAGAAGCTCCCTATGAGAGACTTTACGTTGGATGCAACAGAAGAAGAAACGCAGATGCTGCACGAGTCAGAAGTCTGAGTCTGCTAGAGTCTGAAGCTGTAAGAATCGTAGACGGCTGCAGCAGCACGTCTGAATTTGATACCAAGTGGCTGAATGCAGCGGAGCATAGAGGCAGTCTTCGCATTACACAGTTACACGGTGGCTGAGACTCAGCCTCAAACTAGCTAAAACTCGGTGGCGACCGGCTTCGGGCAGCTACCCAGTCTGAGGCTGCCTGCTAAGACTAAGAGTGACGCATGAAATCAGTCTCGGTGACCTTATAGCCCATGCCTCCAAAGGCTGAGTTATGCGAAGGTAAAAAAGGTAGAAAGCTCCCCCTGAGGGGGACAAGTGAATGTAGATCATAGGAGCGAGTGCTGACGTGCACCCCGACCTCAACAGATCGCTGACAATAGACAATTCGAGTGATAAAGACCACTGAATTTCATAGGACTCATTGGTCAGTGCATGAAAAGAAGACTCAATAACAGAAGACGCACACCCAGTCAAATTTCCAGAATTCAACGTTCTATCTGTCGTCAAAACCTTTAGTCTCTTCTTCCTTCGCTCTCTCATCCCATCTCTCTACTCCTTTATTGTACTGAAGGCTGCGGCTCAGCAAAAACCCGATCAGCTTATCGTGAGCTTAGCGTGAGACATTGCCACCAATCCGACGCACTATATTGGAATCTCTGCAGCAGTGCTGGGAAGCTGAATAAAAGCATAACATTTATAAATATTTCACATGAATACATTATATATTATTTAGATATTATATATATAATATTAATAATATATATATACTATTGATATAAATGTTTATAACAAGCATACAATTTATAACAGCATTACTCAATCATGAGTGGTAACATTCGCAAGTAGTAGGCGCAGTGAAAGCAGGTACGTGCAAACGATTTCTCTCAACCAGGGCTACAAAACGATCCTGGCTGGGTCTTTGACAAGGTGTAAGGTGCTCGCGAAACACGACGGCGAGTTTGAATCGTCCAGACGTCAACTGTTTTTTATAAAACCAAGCCGGATCAATGACTAGTGCGGCTCTTCGGCTGCAACGAAAATGCCCAACTCTGCTGACCTTGACCTTATCCAAGCTTGCCCTTTGCTCTTTTGGCCCGCTTCATTCAGGCGCACGAGCCTACTCCTCAGAAATCTAAAAGCACTGTCAGAGTGCTGCTCCTCCACAGCTGTCGCCACCAAGACCACCGATTCATTGATTGCCTAAAGTTCTCACTTTGAAAGAGACCTCTGAAGCAGTGCCTGGTCTAGTGGCGCCATGTCGACTCATGCAATCCAAACGCCTTTAGCAAGCCACACAGCCTTCTGGCATGGAATACCAGTGGCTAACTAAGAGAGGCCCCCCTGGGAAATATGTCCTCCCCGGGGGCGCTTGATCAGGGGGCGCCACAATGGGCGGCTAATATTTGAGGGGGCACAATCTGTCTAGTTTTTCCGGGCAAGCACTATGCCACTGTAGAGGACGGTGGACAGAAGACGACCAGCTTTGCGACGAAGTGGCAAGCTGCTCCGTAAGCCGCCGAGGCACCTCTGCATGCCTGCATAGATGGACGCAGAGGTGCCTCAATCTGGTGCAGCAGCATTCTGTGAGCCTGCACGGATGCTGCTGCACCAGGCGTGCTGCGTTAGAGAGGCTGAATGAGCAGGATGCTGGCGGGAGAGTCGGTGAAACTAAGCGTGAGCTGGGCTTTAGAACTGCACGTGCTAGCAACTGCAGCCAGCTTCCAGCCGTCGCTTTCTTCGTTGCACGTTTACCCGTAACGCACCGCCCGTGCGATGGCCGTAAGTTGTCTCCAAATGTCTGCAGCGAGAAGTCGCGCATGTTCTGATTGGATGGAAGCGTGCAGATGCAGGACGTGCTAGCCCTTCATTATCCACGTTGTCGTGGGATACGTTACTGATCAGCTGGACATCTCTCATGTTGCCTGATCAGGCAGGTATGGCTACAACAAGGTCTACAGACACTGTAAAGTGCGACTGCTAACAAACCAATCAATACCCTCGCTTTGCCTTCGCGAACAGACACGTTTTTCCATGCCCAGCGATGGCAAGGCCGGGCTACGGCGCACGAGTTTTCCGCTAGGGCTCGGTCAAAGATCGCGAACACGCTTGAGCTGCTGATACAGAGTGCTGCTGCGGCCTCCTTCAAGTACCGAGCATATTTCTGTAGCCGCTCGGTTTCCCAGTGGGCTGTCAGTTATTTTGAGCCACTCGCATGATGCGTTGCCGGGCCTGACTGATCTCATACTCGGTCGAAGCCAGGACTTACCACTTCTACCTGCCCCATTCCTACGGTTCCAGTTCACCAGTAACCGCCTGTATTATCGAGGTGCTTCATGCACAGAAGCCCTTGCATTGTGACAACGTTCACGTGCTGCTGGCTGTCGAAGCCGGCATTTTTTCTGGCGTCATTAAGTCGTTTTTATTTCAGTGGATGGTTTTCAGGACGGTCATTTCCAAAGAAGTGAAAGCCGAGCAACCAGGAGCTGTCGACTACCAAAGCAATCCAGATGGCATTTTGCTTTGCTCTATGCTGGCTAGAGGTCGGGGTGGGGGGGGGAGGGCACAACGACTTACCACCTGCCAGCCCACTGAATCAGTTGGCTAAATCATCTGAGTAAGCTTTGATCCGGAGGGAGGCTGGCTGACATTCGATTCTTACGCCCTCATTTTTGGCTGCTTTCACTGTGCTTGGTCTCCTTCAAGCTCTCACAGCTAAAGGCTACTTCCTACCACCGCTCACGTACGCTGATTGCTGCATCGAGCTACACGTCAGGACACGTTTGGGTGCCGTCCAGCTATGGGTCAGTTATTCTCTGGTAAAAGAAAAATCTCCCGTCTTGAGTAGAAATTTTCAAGACGTGACTCCGGTTCTCCCGAGCGTATCGTAAAAGGGTGCACCTTGAGAGATCACTGATGGCGTTGCCTTCAGCGATAATCGAATATCCTGCTTTTCCGTCTACATAGCTGCTGGCGTCAAACCTATCCACATTGAGGTACCAGAAGTAGTACACATGTAAGTGCTGCTCTACATAATAAGATGCCATAGAAGAATGGTTTTTGACCAATAGCTTGCTGCAATTCCTTAGAAGGATAGAAGGAATTCCAATGGCCCAGACGCGGACTTTAGTGCTGCTTGCTGCATCCGAGGCTGCACACTGAGATGCCTGAAGGAGAGTGCACTTACATTTAGGCCTTAATAAAGCCTCACTATAATGCTATGCAGAGCTTTTCAGCAATCCCTTTGTTTTCTCAAACAATGTCGGCCTGCGATTGTTCGATAGCTGCGAAGGCTTCAGGGCCTCTGCGCTCCGTCGATGATCTGATATCCTTCAGCCTGGGACTACCCATGGGAGTAAAAAAAAAATTACTACTAGAGTTAGGCAAGCTTGCACATGCTTTTCTACCATGTCCTTTGAAGTCCGAGAACAGTTTCACAATTTTACCTTCATCCATAGGCGACGTTTCATATGTGTAAAACTCAGGACCCCATGTGGTAGGCGGGAAGACGGCCAGCAATGGGAGCTGTGCAGAAAACGCTAAACGAAATCTAGGCGCATCTCAGATGTCCGATATGTTAACACTTATTAAAGCAACAAATTACAAGACTTTAGCCTGAAAGTCCTTACTGACCTGAAAGCACTGCACATGTGCTTACTCTGACCAAACCACCATTAAGAATGTGGAAGCGAGAGCATTTAGATTTTCTTTTATGAGTTCCAGGAATACGCCCACTCCTTCGTGCTTACTTACATGTATCCATAAGCAAGTCTTTGATCATGGCAAGCTTGTCGGTAAGTCATACCGTGTACATGCTGCATAGTGCCATCGACCAAGTTCTATATGCTTTCTAAAGAAACGCAGTAAGAGCACTCACAGGCATATTGCGAGTTGTGGGAAGTTAGAGTTCAAGTAGCACGTAATGACAGTGGCAAGAGTAGTTTTAGGGACAGAGGTTGTAATAGAAATGAACGCATCTGTAACGAACTCATCCTGGAAGCAGATACGCAGAAACAGCAACGCTAAAGTGAACCTTGATTCAGAAAATGACGGTAGCAGCAGCAACAGCTTTTTCATGGAGGCAGTCATGACGTTGCTGGCAGCTTAGAACAAAGTGACGGCAAGCAACATGAGCCAAGGCTGAAGTGGGAAAACCGCTAGCTGTGGCAGAGCAAACAGGACCTACCGATGGTCATTTAGGCTTCAGATGCAGCCAAATGAGGGCTTCCTGCCCCAATGCAGACATGTTGTACGTTCGAGCACAATAGTTAATTCGAAAGAGATGCACGTACAGTTTAACAAATGTGATGCCTGGCATATAGGTCGTACCTTGGCAATGGCGATACATAACGGGTAAACTCAGCTATAGGCTGTGGTGCAAAATATAGGAGTGATAATAATAACACATTGGTATGGGACCCTCAAAGAATCCAGTATCTTTCTAGGCACTTTAAATTTGCTGCAACGGAAGTATTATGTATTGATCAGGTATGCACGCTCAATGAAAACAAGCAGAACTTGCCTATAGGTGAAATGGACAGAGTTTAGTCCAGTGATTAAGGTGCTCGCCCCGATCAAGGCCTGGCTGGGGTCGTGGGCTCGAGCCCCGAGGCATATGTGAAGCGCCTGAATAGAGATTAAGTTCTCTCGGGGTGCTATACAAATGAATTATATATATATATATATAATTACTTATTCAGCAGCTTCACTTGCAATAGTCAGCTAACAGCAGTCAGTTACTATAGTCAAGTTTCTTTTTGATTCATCAGCATCTCTTTAAATTTTGACCGAAAAGCCTTGAAGACTATTATCACTACTTGCAGCCGCAATAGCGCGATCGCCTACGGCAGGTTTCGAACACACGACCTCAGGACCGAGATCGTGTAGCGAAACAGCATTAACCAGTTTCCCTTCCGGCTCACAGTCAACCCTAAACGGCTATCGCCTACCTTCCCCATTCTCTCGTAGTAGTCTCAAAATATTTGACAAAACAATCGCCTCGGTAAAGGTTATCAAGCGAATATTAATTCAGAGATACGGGGTAATCGGTTAACCTCATTTGCCAGGACAGGTCCCGTCCAATGGCCCGCTGGTGATTGTGACGGTTTGCCTCGATGTCAAAAAACGTCCATCGTCGTCGCGATTCAATTTCTTCTTGGGTTGGCAAACAGTCGTCGGTACCAAAGGCAAGGAGGCGCGGTGCCTAACTACATGGCCCGTGGAATTTTTCGCGTCGCGTGTCAGATTTAGCCGCTATCGGAATTGTGCATATGATAATACCTTTGCCATGAAAAATCTGCTCTGGTGCTATGCTCTTTGGTGTTGAAAAGCGACCGAAAACTCAGAAGACCTGATAGATAATTATTCAAATGGTGTATTCTCGTTAATGCATGTCACGCAGCGTGTCCGTCACGATATCGACGGTTGGATTGCCGGGGCAGCGAGCTTATTGTTCAGCGTCGTCTGCGGCGGTGAGTCGCTCGCATTGTAAGTCGATTGTCGACAGAGATCTTAATTGGTTGACCTGCGCAGACGTGGAGTATGGTCTAGGCATGAACAATCTATCGCCCCGAAACGCACTGAAAATGAAAGCAGCTCTAGGCCCGGTTGTATTCAATCTGCCGCACGGAGAGTGCAACGGCGTTTTCTTATGCGGGCGTTCCAATATTTAGTGAATTGATGGCGGCTCAATCTTCGCAGCCGGTGCTTTTAAGGAATTTAAGGAATGAACCCAGTGCCTGAATTCTCTCAGACCCCGGAAGCCACTATTCGTAAGTCCTTCTAGCATACTATATTGGCACATGTACGTACGCTCGCACACAAACACACACACACGCACACATACACATACAAACGCAAAGACGCAGACAAACACACACAAAGAAGTTTGGTCTAGCGGTTAAGGTGCTCGCCCCGACCAAGGTTTGACCGAGGTCGTAGGCTCGAGCCCCGAGCCATATGTAAAGCGCCTGAATAGAGATTAAGTTCTCTTGGGGCGCTAAATAAATGAATTATATAGTTATATAAAATAACAGCCACACACGCAGACACTCACATATGCAAACTCGCACACTTAGACAAACACATAAAAATAAACTCTCACACACACACGCAGACACGTACGCACAGGCACACGTATTCACACAAAGCCGCAAAAAGAAGCTCGCGCACACAAACACATGCAAGCAAACACACACACGCAGACACACGCAGAGACAAATTCACACAGAGTCAATTACACACACACACACACGCACACGCACACGCACACGCACACGCACACGCACACGCACACGCACACGCACACGCACACGCACACGCACACGCACACGCACACACACACGCACACGCACACGCACACGCACACGCACACGCACACGCACACGCACACGCACACGCACACGCACACGCACACGCACACGCACACGCACACGCACACGCACACGCACACGCACACGCACACGCACACGCACACGCACACGCACACGCACGCACGCACGCACGCACGCACACGCACACGCACACGCACACACACACACACACACAGGCAGACGTGATGGCACACTAGGTAAGGCGGTTGCTTTCACGACCTCGGTCCCGAGGTCGTGGGTTCGATTCCAGCGATGGGCGATTCTTTATCGCCACTGCAAGCGGTGGTGATAGACGTAAAGGCTCTTGTGTCACTATACAAAAAGAGGCTGTTTAATCAGCTAGGATTTATTTATTTATTTTATTAATGCCGGTTTAAAAACTTGGTTTGCATATGAAGCCGGATTCGTAAAAAGTTAATGCTGATGCGATCACAGACAAGCTTGAGATTTCCCACTGAATAAATCAGAATAGCACTTTAAAATTGCATTTTCAATTTAAGCATGTATACCAGTAGATTGGTCTGAAATAGAACTAATACAGTTTACGTGATAAATAAAGGTAAGTAAGTGTATATGCGGTCAGATCTTCCGAAAGAGAACAAAGTTAAGGCGAACTAAACAACAGAAACTAAAAAGCAAGGTCTCCAAATCATTGGATATCAGTTCAAGGAACAGCTAAGCAACGTGAGTCAGAAGCTTGGCTTGGCAATGAATGTCAAGGTGCACGCCTTGGCCAGCGGCATAATTGAAGCGCCTGTATAGTGATACTGTTCTCTTTGGGCGCGACAGAAACGCATTACATTTTTATAATTATTGTTTAAAAGGGTGGGTAGCAATATCCATTGCCCGAATGATGAGAAGTTAGTCAACAGTTAGGTCTTATAAACAGAATGAAGGGACTAAAAGCGAGTGAAAAAACCTTAAAGTTAGCGCACCGCTTAATTGGGCGATCCATGCTCGCCATTGAGAAGTTGGGTAACGTAGCAAATGCGACGTCGATGACAGGAATTCAGACATTTCCCGCCCGGGACTTCCCCCGGACATTTCCCTTCGGATATTTCCGCCGGAAATTTCCTCATGTGGTAAGACATTCCCCCTGGGGTAATGTAATGTTGTGTATCTCCGTCTGTACCCGGTAGGAAATGCCCCGCTGTTGTGCGACCATCAATACGTGCTCGAAATTTATGAGTCGTTTTCGACAGCTGCCTGAATTTTAAAAGCTTCATTCAGGAGACTGCTTCTACAGCTAGCCATCAAGTCCGATCCCTATCAAAGATTAGGAGCTGTCTTCTATAGTGGCTTGTAAAACATTTAAGTAGCTCCTTAGTTCTGTCTCGGCTTGATTACTGTCATTCCCTTTTGGCTGGGCTACGACAGAAAGCTATTAGGCCACTGCAGCTGACTACGGATATGGCGGCAAGGCTAGTCTTCAAGTCCCAGAGGTTTGAGCAGTGTCTCCTTTGCTAAAAGAGCTACGATGGATGCCGGTTGAGCAACGGATACAGAGAAAAGTTCGTACGCTGACCCACAAGATCCGCTACGGCTTGGCTCTTTCGTACCTAGATGAACTGCTGCATCAGTTTCAGCCTCTTCGCGCCCTCAGGTCCTGTGTGGACAATAAATTAGCTGTCCCATTCCTCCGCTTAAAGACAGTTGGCGACAGAAGCTTTAGCTCTGCAGGTCCTAGACTGTGGAGCTTGCTTCCACAATTCTTACGCAACGACAACTACTCTCCTGCTGCCGACTATGGCTCATCCTTTTCAGCGGCCGTGGCTGCTACTTCCATGCTACTCACTACCTCAACGGCTCTCCTGACTCTGCTATGCTTCCCATTTTCTCTTTGTTGCGTGAGACGAAGTCTGTTGGCTACCGAATGCTTGAACCGAAAGCCGCTTAGGCTGTGAGTGCGCTTTAGTAAACTCTCCCGTGTAACACCCACGTGGACTTTATGACTTTGTGGAATTAAAGACGGAGATACATTACATTACAATACTTTTTTGTAGCCGTTACCGACAGACAATTGCATGTTTTCAGGCTCTTCCGCCAAGCTTTCAAACGCATTAATTAGTTTTCCATATAAAATTGCTTTTTTAATAATCGAAACTGTCGAGTAAAAGTAACACTAAGAAAAAATAACATGCGTTCGGTCACCCCTTGGATCGGCGGTGCAACGTGAACATTTCTAAGTCAACAGGCGAGGACGAATCACGAAACTTGTAATAATACATTTGTATAGAGCATATCTAGGCACTTCAAGGATGCTGTACATAAGGCATTGCCGCACGATTGATGGTAACGTCCACAAGCAGCAGGCAAGTAGTGAAAGGAGGTACATGCACACAAAGAATGGGTCACAAAGACCCGCCAAATTGCACACTACTTCAGCTTTCTCTGAAGCCGGGTCGTTATATACAATATTTCGTGAGCTCTAGGAAGTCGTGACGCCTGCAGAATCACGTCTACTACTCTAAGCAGTGGCAGTCTCATCCTGGTCGCTCGAGGCTATTTGGCTGGAAGTTCGTAAATCAATTCTACTACAAGTCTTTGGCTAACCTAGTGCGACTCAGAATGGGTCTGAATGCTCTAATTGCTGCTGCCGCTACGTCCCGTAGCGTCTGCACAAAATCTGGGTGACTCGTTCCAATGCGAACCTTCAATAGATGACGACGCCAGCTTCGCAGTCAAGTCTGACTACTTTAAGCTACGTAAAACTGCACAGCTGTAGTCCTGCTTAGAAGAGGATACCACACAATCCAAGCTGGCATATGCGTTTGCGACATCCCGACTCTGTTTCTGTAGCTCACGGCTCACGTAGGTCAGCAGGCTAAAGCCGTCACGTGAGTACAGTTGGTACGCAACTCGGCACCCAAGCTTGTCTGTTGTGAGCGTCGTCGCAGTTGCCTCATTAAACTACCTCTCATAGACCTGGACTGGCTCGCAAATCAAGCAGCCAGTCGACTAAACAGTTTGTCACTTACATTTAGGTCCCTTTGTCCTCTGACTGCAGCCTACCTAGCCAGACTACCCCGAACCAATCGGCCAATCAGCCTAAAGTCCTTTGGAGACCGTACATTTAGTTTGTACGTAGCTCGTACAGAGCTGGAGCTCAATTCCGACTGACCTCGCGGCCTGACCCCTGATTCCGCGCTACGAAAAAGGAAGCCAAATCGCACCCGTTACTTTCAGCATTTGAGGTCGTGTTCATTTGTCCTTGGTGCAGTTGCGATTGATGACACGATGAGTGCTCGTCACCGCCACCTGGGCTATGCATAGCGCCGCTCTCCTTTTGTGCGCTAATGCGTAGCGGCACTGTGCACATTGCTGCTGGCCACACCGTGCTATGCTGTACTGTGCGCGATGGTGCGCGAGGAGTAAGTGCATCTTATCAGGAACCACGCCATGCTTGTTGCCAGTGTATTTCGTATGCTTCCGCATAAAGGAAAACCACGCCTGTTACGCCAATTCGTATTGCAAACGATTACACTGCAGATTTTACAGCCAACTATTACAGCCCACGCTTCCGCTGACAGCTTAGGTATACTGCCCGGGCGGAGGTTCAAATATCAGTGAGTGTAGACACGTACCGCTGCGATGATTAGCATTATTATGTGCCCGAGAGTTTTGAGCTATGACCCAGTGCCCGAGACTACTAGAGGGCGTCGCCTCTCCTCTCCGGGTAACTTCCGCTCTCTTACCTTCCCATCTTGGAATCGCCGTTCGCGCCCCACCATAATGGATATCGCGTTCACTGTAAAGTAGGGGGTGCGGAAACAGTGACCGACGCGCCGGACGGCCAGCTAGTCTCGCCAAGATAGAAGGGATCTGAAAGAGTGCTTTTTTGGCATAGTAGCGAGCGCCAGTCAAGCAAATTTGTTTTGCCTGTTGATTATGCCGTGCGCTTTTTTCGGATTTTGCGTGTACAGGCCGCGTGTTGCTGAAACTAAGCTCTAGCGCACGCCGAAGCCAAAGGTTTCCGCGAGAGCACGCTAATTTTTTCACTCAACGAAGCTGATGTGAGAGCGGCGGCTAGCGTACAGACAGACAGACAGACAGACAGACAGACAGACAGACAGACAGACAGACAGACAGACAGACAGAGAGACAGACAGACAGACAGACGCAGCAGCCGTGGCCCTGGGCCCCGATGAAAAGCCGCGACTTTGGCGTTTCTCCGGTGAAGCGCGCGCCCAAGCTCGCGCATACGACGCCGCCGTCGCAGTAGCAGCCGCCTGCGGCGGCGCATTGCTTGGCGATGCCGCCGCGGTGGCTAGGCGCGCTGATGCAGCTGCCGATGTGACGTGTTCGCGCGCCAGTATTGGTCAGATTGGTGTTCCAGAGTGGCGTTCTTTGTTGGGCTGCGACCTGACGTCGCCTCTGGGTCTTAGCATAGGAATACGCCTGTAGTAAAATTAACGATAATCAAAAAATATTAGCACTTCACCCTCAAAGAATAGAATATCTTTCTCGACCTTGGACAAGGGCTGTAACGGATAGCATCTAGATCTGGTCACTGATACAGCGAGTGCTGTGCAACGAGTGAGCCCACTTAAGCACGCGTAAAAAATAAACATATAGTTCATTTGTAAAGCGCTCTAAGAGAACTTAATACATTCAGGCGTTTCACATTTGCCACAGGGCTCAAACTTAAGACCCAGGTTAGACCTTGGGGGCGAGTTCCTTAACCACTTGGCTAAACCAGCTCGGGCCAATTAGCAGGGACCCAGCAAATGCTGTGAGAGCCGGTATCTTCCAAGCTTTCTTTCAAAAGTCATCAAGTTTGTGGATATCGTGACATCAATTGCTAGTTAGTACTCTCGCCTACGGAAGATGAAAAAAATGTGAATGCATGGTCTCCAAAGGATTTAAGACGGATTTGAGGCGCAGCTAAATGGTTAGAGTCAGAAGACAAAGTGGTCCAATATATGGCACGATGGGAAGCATTTTGCTGGCTTGAGGAACGAAGGAGCCTAAAGTAGCTCCCAAAAGTGCTCCCAAAGGTCGTGGATTGGAGCCTTGCGCTGATCATTGATTAACCTACCGCTGCTACAGGCTCGAGCTAAATTGCCTGCCACAACGGCGTGTTTAGCTGGTCCAAAAATAAGGTCATTAAATCATTGAATCAACTAATCCTAATTTTATTGCCAGAGAACTTGACTGGAGTGCTACGAGTTTTAACCGGTAGTGCAATTACACAGTATACACTAAGAGACCCGAATAGCTAGATCAGACTATTCTATAACCGGCTAGATGAGTAGCTTCCAGGACGCGGTCATTAAAAAGTGAGCACGTACTTGTTCTGACAATCTATAGCGCTGTGTAAATAATTTGCCGATCGAAGTTAGGCATTAAGAACATGGACGCATTGGAAATATGCCAGCATATAATTATGGTAGAAATGAAGGGTGCTCGGAGCCAGAAATGTGGCAAGCTTTGCTATACTTTTAATACACACTAAAAGCGGGGTACGAACATTACACCCTGGACACTTCCCTTCGGACATTTCCCGCCGGACATTTCCCCCTGGGTTTTAGGATTTTATGGTTTAGGGTTTAGAATTTAAGGCTTGGGGCGGGCTGCGCCTCCGCTGCCTAAATCCACCCTTGTTCGTATTCCGCGCTTTAATTGGCGCATATTAAGCCGTAATGAGATCTCTTGAGATGGAGACTCAGTAGACCTCTTAGGCTTCGCGCTCATTTGAAGGAACGCGCGGCACGCCGTAGCTCGCGCCCGCTTTGAAACACAAACACGTGCCTGGCGGCGTCTAAAAAAACGAGCGGGACCAAACCCCCGCAGGACCGACCTGTATGGCCCACCGCCGCCCCTGCAATCGCCGCCGCCGCCGCAGTCGCAGCTGCAGCCGCTCGCTCTATTAGAGACCATCCATCCAATCCATTCAATCCATTCATCATTCTAATTATACTGAGTTGATACTATTTCAATAGAGCGTGAACTTCATTTTATCAAGTAACGTATTTTCCCGCATATAAAACGTACCTCATTATAATATGCAGTGTATAAGACGCAGGCTTTGACGATTTGTGTAAACAATATTTTACATAAGACGCACCCATATAAAAGACGCACCCTGGGTGCGGGGTACTTAAAAATTTGTATATGACGCGTCTTAAATATAGTGAAAATACAGTATATATATATATATGTGTGTGTGTGTGTGTGTGTGTGTGTGTGTGTGTGTGTGTGTGTGTGTGTGTGTGTGTGTGTGTGTGTGTGTGTGTGTATCTGCATTCTTAGTTATACATTCATCTACACAGGGGAAATGTCCTACCCTGGGTTCGAAATGTCTGGGGGGGGGAAATTTCTTAGGGTTCACCAGGGGGGAAATATCCGGGGGCAAACGTCCAGGCGGAAATGTCCTACAACCGCCAAGCATCAAAGAATAATATACGTAATCTGTTGGCGTATACCACACTGCCATTATTTAAGCTAAAAGGGTTACAATTTGCCACTCCGCCTTCGTGAGTTGAGATTTGAAAGGAGTTAAATGGCTCAAGATTTTTATGAGAAGACTGCTTTGAAAAGTTTTCAGACTGAGAGATGGCTATGGGCGCTCAGTCATAGGCAGCAGCCTGCCAGCTTCTGATAGGACAGAAGTATGATTCAATATCTACAGCTGCAAGTGACTGGCTCGTAGTAACTGCCGCAAGGATGCCAATTCACGGTAGTACAGGGTCCATTTGGTTTTGCTTCTTCAGCCAATTAGTAGTGGTGTTTAAAGGGCCAGCAGTGCTAACCATCTCCAGGCGGTGACAGTCGGGTGCTTGGAGTCTGCGCGTATCAGCAGCACGTCGCACGGGCATCTGCCTCAAGTCCCAGCATTTCTCATTGACTCGGGCGCCTTTGCGTAACGGCACAAGATCGTGCCCACTGTCCGGTCTTCGTCCGTAAATAAGGTATCCGTAGACCGTCGCTCTACGTGCAGGCTGCTCAAATATTCGCAAGCTGTCACTCAGAACGGGACCACTACACTCCTTAGTGGTGAGTCACAGGTAAGTCCTCCCAGAGTCACCATTTTCAAGGTCACATGGAGATCCAATGAGATTGCGAGAGCGGCCTTTTCGCGGGAGCTCGTCGACAGGACGGTCGTGCTGCGGGACCGGGAGCTGGCCTTTCCAGGAGCGAGAAACGTCGATCCAAATATGTGTCAAGACTTGAGCATCCCCGGAGCTGAGACAGGCGGTCATAAGATCTTGAAGGTAATTTATACTCCGATGCACGAGGTACTTGAATGGCTGCTAGGACGGCCGCGTTCGTACTGATGCCGACCATTTTTTTAACCGCATCGGTTCTAAGTCCGAAGCGTTAGGCAATATTTGCGATCAAATAACTTCAATGTAGCGTCTCTACCATCCAATTAGCATATCCTCGCGATGTTAAATCGGCGCTGTCCTTATAGACCGCTATCCTTTGAAGGCGAAGCCATTTTGTTTTTTCAAGGCTGTCATAGCATGTCGTGAATTGGGGCGCACGTAATCTTGACCACATCGGTAAATATTCATTCTAACATCGCATCGCTCACTGCTTGTGCTGCTTTAGATTTTGCAAGAATTGATAGTGGAGTACGAACGCAATCCTCATCCGCCAGCAACTTTAGAAGAGGAGAAGTGTAAGCCTTAATCGGCGTTCTGACCTCGCATTGTGATCTCGCAGCCTCATGTACTTAGATGTGAAGGGAACTTTGTGAAGACGCCGTGTTCTCACTTTGTAGACGACGGCATCAACCACCAGCTCGTGGCTTCGTATATGTTGGCCTTTGCTCATGGTCTGTATTCACGCAAATATATTTTATTCATTCCCCAAAATCAGGTCCAAGTTGAACGCACCTGCATTGGCTTGAAGCTTGTGCTTAAGGCAAATGATGCTAGCTACACTCGGCCGAAATATGCTGCCCACTGTATTGGGGGTAGCTCCACGACTGTAAGTTCTTTCGAGTAATGAAAGAATCTCATATGATGATAAGCATTAGTATAGTTAGGCGCAGCATTTAAAAATATGCATTAATTCATTGAAAGCCACAAATCACCCAGGCTGTCGGTATGCTTGTGCATAGTGGGGCGGCGTCCCTCTGATTGTATACGGCCTCCATTATCTTGCAAAGTTTAGAGACCGCCAGCTTCACCAGTGCTTCTTCTACTAGAAAGATAAGGAAGAGCCTGAGTTGTAGTACAAATGTCAGTGTTTGAATGAGCCAAACACCGCGTCTCAGCCGCCTGTCGATGTAGCTCCCTTTTTCCTCTGTCCTGCTTCTATAATGCGTTGATCTGCTGCTGCCACGCATGACTATTATCATTAACATGTCATGTAACGTAAAGTATATCCATTTGTAACTCCACAAATCGCTTAGACTCTGGCCTTGTCCTAGCATCTCTTAAAAAGGCTGCACTCATGCCACAAGAAAGCTACGCTATCAAAAGAACTTAAGAAACTGTCTCCCAGTTTCCCCGTCTACCATTCCTATAAAAGACACTAGAATGGGTCGTGGCAGACCAGCTGAACTCATATCTTGAAATTTTCCGCCTTGCCAGTAATTTCCAGTCTGCTTTTAGAGCCAATCACTCCACAGAGTCAGCATTGCTTCGTATGTACACTGCCTACTCAGGAATGCACTTGTGGGTAGAGTATCTCTGCTTGTTTGGCTCGATCTTTCGGCAAACTTTGATACTATCGATTACAATGTCATTTTTGTTCGCCTCTCATCTCATCCGGGCATAACTGGCACTGTATTGCAACGGTTTAGGTTCTATATCAGTGGGAGACTCCAGAGTATTGCTGTGGATGGACAAAGATGATCTTTATATCCTCTGAAACATGGATCACCTCAACACTCCCTGTTTGGTTTGGTCCAGTTAATTTTACTGTTTATACTCTTCTTCTTGTCAATGTGACTACCACGTGCAATGCAGGCTTTTACTTCTATGCGGATAAGAATCAATTGTACCGTTTCCATGATCATTCCATCACTTCAAATTCTTCCAACTCTCGTGCTGCATGTATGGGTGGAAGCCGCACATGGATGGCAGCAGATTTTCATAAATTAAATGATGATACAACCAACTTGCTAGTTACTGGCAAGCTAAGTTACTTGACTTTGCTAAACATTTTTTTAGACAGGGATACCACATCTAAATTGATCCATGCATCTAAGATATATAGTCTTGACTTTTATTACTCACGGCTTGCTGGTCTACCGGCCTGTGCACTCAGGGGCTTACAGCTGGTGCAAAGCTGCAGCTAGGCTTGTCTGTCATGAGCGTCGCAGTTGCCACATCACACCACTTCTCGCCAACCTGCACTGGCTACCAGTCAAGCAACGGATCGACTTCAAGGTTTTGTCGTGCTTGTCAATGCTCCAACGTGTTGCCCAATAAAATGTAAGGAGTAACATGTCTGCTCCATATTGATATCTGATAACAGTTTTTTCTTTCAGGATGGAAACGCGAGTTAGTAGTCACACCGATGTTTAAAGTGCTCGACGTTCGATATCTGCCACCAGAAAACAACTCTATCCTGGTAGAGTGAACAGTTTATCGCTATTGCCTAAGTTGCTTGAGCGCATTTAATGGGAATAATTAGGCCTGCACTAACAGCTATAAGCTGGACGAGCTAAGTTTTGGTATGGCCCTAGTCTGAGTCTATACTTCCGTTTGTAGAAATCACTGAGAGATATTGAAAATTATCGTAAGTTATTAATCTCCCAATTACATTTGCATTTCTTTGATCCAATGAGTGAATCTACCAGAATACCATTTTAATTTTCAGTATAATACAAAGCTGGCAACAAATGTTTTGATATTTTCTTTTCGCAGTTACCGAACATCCGGCACCAGACGAAGTGACAATAGAGTGCTTCTCATTCGAAAAACGACGTCTGACCGTGTGCAGGTGTGAATTTGAAAGAGAAGCTTCAGAGAGTGAAGTAAGTGGCCACTTCCAAACCTTGAACTTTTGAACTGCTACTAGATGCGATGCCAGTCTCAAAATTCCTTGATCGGCAGGTTTTGCTAGCGTTGTGTAGAGCTACTGAGGAGCTTGAGGGTCTATTAATCACAGCCCAATAATGGCTAATTTTTATAGTGAGCATATATTAGTGAGCTAAGCACCAAGAATTATCATATAAAGTTGTGTGCGATCAGTTTATCACTGGAGTATGAGCTCGTATAATGATTCTGAACCAGTTTATCCTTTGCCAAGTCTGATTTCCTGTTGGTATCAGGGCGTTTCAATGTATATGGGCAGACCCAGTGAGAACACTTCGAGAAACCAGGTTGCAGTACCAAAGGAGACCTTTTTTGGATATTTGGTGTAAAGAGAATGAAATTCACATATCAGCAGTTTTCTTGACATGGCTATGGCACAAACAAGATAATACGATTACCTTTGACGTGCATAGCTCAGAGCATTCTCAATGTATCTTTAATAAATTACTCGTATATTTTTTATGTATGTTACCTAGTTGGACCACTTTCCTGTAAACGACCGTTTAAATATTGGTCTGTTGATATTTCATAAAAGTCCAGCAATCTGCGTAGGTTATCACGGGATAAAAAATATATAGGATGTCGCAAATGCATGGACAAACTTAGACGTGGTATCCTTATTTAAACAAGCCCGAAAACTTTAGCCATGTGATGTATCTGAAAGTAGGCAGACTTAATTGTGGAGCTGATATGACCGTCTAGCGAATGGTTACTTTGGAACGTGACACCTAAATTTCGTGAAGATTCAACCGGAGATGAGCTTGCAGATCCAATTTTGAGCAATAGCCTTTCCATTTTCAGAATCACACTTAGTTTGCCAATAACTACTAAGTTAATTGTATCATAATTTAATTTAAGTAAATTTGTTGCCATTCATGTGTAGATGTCATTAAAACACGCAGCGAAGAAGTTGAGAGAATTTTAGGTGCTCGAATGCTGGGAGGGCTCAAAGCAAGGGTCAAGGCCTCCACATAGGAGTGATAGACGATGGAAGTACGAGACAATGAAAGTTGCTTGCAGGAGCATGCTTACGGCTATCCCACTGCAAGTGCACACTGTACCAGTAGGGAATCCGAATTTTAAATGCCATTCATGTTAACTCTGAATTTATTTTTTATTGCAGATTGAAACTATGCAAGTGACAGCTGCAGTTATTGACGAATCAGGACCTGATAGTTCTCAAGCTGAATGTAACCCCAAAGCACCAAAGCTTAAAGGAAGCGCCAAGAAATTGAACGGGGCTCGCGGTAGAAACAGTAGTGATTTCAGCACGGAGTTTTCTCATTATTGCATGGGATATTTAAGGGACGGTAAAAAAAGAGAGTTTGTCAACATTATATTACAGCAGACTTCGATTAATCACCGACCGTCAGCATCCGTGATGAGACACCTGGTAAGCGACGTCCTATTTTCCGACAGGCTGAATGAACCAATTGGAAGAGTACGCTACGAGAGAGATTTGCGAGCCATCGCATTCACCTTTGAAAAGGTCCTTGATATCCACCCGGAGATTGCAGCGGAGTTACCCTTCACAATGGAAGAGCTCATAAAAGTTCTGACGGCGGCAGCACTTTTTAGCTACGGAACAATGTCGTTGCATCGTCTCACGGCCGGAAATATATGTGCCCTCTACTTGGAGAAACAGTTTATGTATTCCAAAGCAAATGCTTGTCAGACGTCAAGCTTTCTGATTGGAAAAGATGGTCAGGGCTATGTTACATCGAGAATATTGGCCGGCATTATTCTCACCGCCGCAGGTTCGGCACATTTTCAGCATGCAAGTGCTTGCCTCTCACTCATGGAAAGGGTTCTCAGCATCTGCTTCAAGGCTTCGGATCAAGCACTCGACGCTGCCTCCGTCCTCGCTAAACACATTGGCTCGCACATTGAGCACGTCTCGAGAGGAAAACGGCGAAACATGGTTCTCAACTCGTTGCCAGTACAGGTTCGCCAGAAGCTCACCGAAGAGTTGCTACTCGCTACTTGCATCGAGCACAACCTCGTTACGTGGAAATGGAACTCATCGGCCGTTGCACCCAAGCCCTCCATGAGCTGGATCTCGATGTTTCGGCGGTACACCACGGCTATGGCCCAAATAGCTTTTTATGAGCCATATCTGGCCACCAACAACCTTAGTCGGGATGACGGACGGCACATTCAAGCGATACGATTGGCCGAAGACATGTCTATCTTTTTGAAAGTATTCTGTCACAGTTCCTCAGAATTGTACAACGGTAAGTTAGGTGTGTAATCAAGCTTTGGTATACTAACCACGTGCCGGGTTTTGTATGAAGATGGTTTCATGCTGTCTTGTGGCAAACTCTCGGCGTCGAATACTTCAAAGTATCGTTTGCAATATCTAGTTATTTAAGAGAGATGCAGGCGTGCTTGAGCTAGCTTATTTCAGTGTGTAATTATTGAATTTGTCTTGTATTGTCAGTGTGTTATTGGTGAATTTGTCTTGTATCTGTTTCTCTTTTTGTATCATTTACTCACTTTCTCTTATTCTTCATGCTCACGGTTTTTCTCTCTTTACTTGTTGCACTTGCATCAGTGCACTGCTTTGTTTACTGCATCCCTTTGTTTACTGCATACGCCATATGCATATGCATCGCTTTGTTTACTGCATACGCCATGCATGATTTCCTGCAACGCGATTTCACTAACTGACCAAACGAAACCTTAAATTATTTTTTGAAATTCTCGATTGCAGGCCAACCTAACGAATTTGCAAAATATCATACCTGTCTGCTGAAACCAGCAAAGTCGGATATTAAAAGCAAATACTCCCAATATGAAATCGAGGGGGCTGTGAAGGCTGTGCAGTTGCTCAATATGGCACTCAGCGGGAAGACGTCGGAGATTATAGCAGAGAACGTTGCCACTCTCGAACGAATTTTGAGCATCCATGCAGCACTTTATAAAACCAGCCAATGAAAGCTGCCCTGAGCCAGCATGAGTCAGATTGAGGCTTGTCGATCGGTCGATTGCTACATGATGCACCAACCACTAAAGACCTAGTTAACCGGATTAGAATACATGCATAAGAAGATTCAGTTACTTATCTGACTGCCAGCGCTTCGTGTTATCGCATTGGTTATTTTAATTATAAACGGTATCCGGCGATGCATGCTTTTTGTTCATTTTCTAGCGCACCACCGATGCTTTCATCGTGCAGACATGTACGTTCATTTTGTGCTAGTATCAATTGCAACAATGCAAACCATAATTATTACTCTTCTATAGTTCGAAGGCTTATGCTGTGTTAAGATCCCATATAATCAACATGAACGCCACTAATTTGATTTCGGGTTGGTATGTAGTAAGCAATTGCAGCAGCCCAATATCATAATAGCAATTGCTCAGCTTACGATAGCGTTCTCCTGCTGCTGATCAGGCAAGGTAAAAAATAACAGAAAAATACTAGCTGACTAAGCAACCTCTTGCGTATAGCAACAAGAGCATTTACGGCTATCACCACAGCGAGCAGAGGCGATTAAGAATCACCCACTGTAGGATTCGAACCGACATCCTTGGAATTGAGATCGTGAAAGCACCCGCCGTATCTAGCGTGCCATCACGGCTCATCGTAGTAAGCTGCCTGTTTAGCTGGGCTCGTATCTGAAATTTCCTTCTTATGCTGAGCGCAGCAGCGTCTGCTCCAGGTAAATGGTCAGCTTACCTGACTCGTGTTCAAGCAAAAAGAATCACCACTTTTTGTCTGAGCTCCTTCTGGAAGTGGCTACGAAAAAAGACCTTTCTGGTAAACTGGCGTGCAGCACTTCAGGGTAGTCTCTTGAAATCTCGTCAAGTTAAAAATTTCGCTTATTCAACTAACAAATAATCTAGCACACATAGTCTAACGCTCATTCTATTTCTCATGTGAAGTTTACAATCAATTTCTAGGGATAGTTATGCCCCAGTTTGAGAAATAAAATTGGCCTAAGATTAGACTAAGATAGCACATAGAGGTATGCAAAGTGAAGTGAGCTTTATAGTGACTGACTGGAGAATTGCGGATCATAGTCATCAATATGTTCTACAAGATTCCACTCCCTTCTCCCCGTCAGATCACGGATCATGTAATTTGGTGCCGTGCTTCCTGACAGCTCGTTAAGCTATTTTCTCCTCATGCGACGTCTAGCCGACCTGCACTGGCTACCAGTCAAGCAACGGATCGACTTCAAGGTTTTGTCGCTTACTTTTAGGTCACTTCAATCTTTCGCTCTAACCTTTCTCTCAGATCTACTCCCCCACCAGGCTACCATCCATCGTACCACCTGCTTTTTGGAATCCAAAAGTCTACCAATACGTCTTACAAACTTCAAATCCTTTGGAGACAGTGCATTTAGTTGTTATGCATCCTAAGCCTAGAACTCCCTCGCGACTTGCGTCAGAACATCCCCTGACTCGACCTCATTTAAAAAGAACTTTAAAACGCACCTATTTAGGACAGCATTTAGTGGGTCCCTGTGATCCGTCCTTCATGTGCTGATGCGTGCTGACACTGTGCATGCTGCCACTAACCACATTTGCATGATGACCCTATGCATGTCACCCCTAACTATGTTATTCATGTTGTTTGTTTATCAAGCATGATATTACTCACCATTCAATTGCATTTCCCTTTGCAGCAAATGTAAAGCGCCTAGAAATATATTGAGTGCTCCGAGGGCGCCTTATCAAGTGCATTATTATAATTTTTATTATGAGCCTATAACGTTGCCTCAGGTCAAATTTTGACACAAGCCTTGTAGCTTGCTCTCTTTTAACAAATTCTCAGGCGAGCCCTTGCTGAGATCATTGTGTCCAATATTATCTGTAAGAGTATCGACTCTTGCACTAAGTTCATTACTATACAGTGTCCTGCACGGGCACTTTGCATCCTGCTAAGCAGCTCACTGATCGACAGGTTTACTCACTTGAGATCGTGCATCGATGCAAGGAAACTATGAGCATTGGACTTGTTCTTCATTTTGTAGCTGACTCCCATACGAACGCGGGAAGTAAGCACTCATCTGCATGTAAAAATGACAAAAATTGGTTAAGTATAGCAAAACTAACCGAAATTTGTCATTGCATCATGTGCTGTGTGTAGCAAATGTAGGCAGTCTGGGGAGAGGGCACATTATGCTTATTCAGTTGTGCAAACTCATTAAGCACGTCAGCAAGTGTCGCGTTGTAGCATTTTACCAATGATGGCAGGTCGGATGAAGACTTGAGCGAGTAAGGCGAATAAGATATTTTATCTCTGACACCATCGAAGTCAACGTTCTTGAGGTATCGTGATTCATATGTGATTTTGAATGCAGAGGAGAGCACACACAGTATATTGAACGAGATTAGCATACATGTGGTCAGATGAGCAGGATTCAGTAGTAATAGGGGATGAGAGCATACACCTATGGGAGATTATTTGATCGCTAATGTACATTGTTTTGTGAGTGGTGTAACGAACATAAACCATAAGAGAAAAAGAGTCAACCAGTGAACGAATTTCAACACATAAGGCGTTGGTTAAGTTGTGAAAATGAATCTTAAAACCATTCATAGAGTGGAAAGACCAATTGCTGGCACACAGAATTGAATGAGGTCAGAGAAATCTCCGATAAAGAAGGGCTTTGTAACTGGTTAGCGACGGATAATCGCCATCATTGGCAGTTTGTTGTCAGAAGCACTCAAATAAAAGATTTGAATGGCTACCACGAGGAAACTGCAAACGGTTTTTAGTTGAGAGTGGAACGGGTGACAATAACAACTCGTCCGGTTTTTAGTGAGTTAGGGTATAAAGGAACATGAAACCCATTGGAGTAGCATCGCTTACCATTGGACCTGAAGTCAATTTCTTCGGGGTCTCAGTTAACAGGTCGAGACCACAAATAATAAACACCGTTTGTATTATTAGGGTTTAATAAAACGCCGAGCGAGCATTCGACAAATAGGCCTTAAGTTGTAATGCCGGTTTTATAGTAGGTCTGATGACCACAAGGTTCAAGAGATTAACGTAGGTTCTTGGGGGGATATCGGGCAGGACGGCATAAGACAATACTTTTTGTACCGAACGAGTGTTTAGCCTGCTTACTGGCCTACCAGCATATGCGATCAGGCGATTGCAGCTGTTGCAAAACTCTGCAGCTAGGCTTGTCTGTCGTGAGCGTCGCAGTTGCCACATTACTCCACTTTTCGCCGACCTGCACTGGCTACCAGTCAAGCAACGGATTGACTTCAAGGTTTTATCGCTCACTTTTAGGTCCCTTCATTCTATGGCTCCAGCCTATGTTTCAGATATACTCCCCCATCAGGCCAAGCAGCGTACCTCCTGCTTTCGGAATCCAACAGTCTACAAATACCTCGTACAAACCTTAAATCCTTTTGAGACCGTGCATTTCGTTCGTATGCTCCCAAAGATTGGAACTCATTCCCGACCTGCATCAGAACATCCCCTGACATGGCCATATTTAAAAGGAACTTGAAAACACACCTATTTAGGACAGCATTTAGTGGGTCCCTGTGATTCGTCCTTGATGTGCTTATGCGTGCTGACACTGTGCATGCTGTCACTAACCACATTTGTATGCTGACCCTGAGCATGTCACCCCTAACCATAATATTCATTTTGTTGGTTTTTCAAGCATGATTTTACTTACCATTCAATTGCATTTCACTTTGCACAAATGTAAAGTGCCTAGAAAGAGATTAAGTTCTCTGAGGGCGCTTCATCAAGTGCATTGTTAATATTATTATTAGCCCTGGGCTGCCCTGCACAGTGGCTGCCCTGGCAGCACAATTGTGTAAAATTATGCTAAGAGACATCTGCACATGCATATGCAAACACACATGCACGCTCATGAGCACGATCACACACACATTGACACGAACACATAAATGCACGGAAATGATCACACACACGTGGACACACAAGTTTATGCACACACACAGGTGCACCAATGTACACAGAGATAGGTACAGATATGTGCATGCACATCTACACACATATATGCACATGCATGTGAACAATCTTTTGGGCACATACGTATATGCACAACCATATCCACACCTATATGAACAGACATGTGCACACACATGTGCAAGAACATTTGCGCGCGCACGCACACACGCGCACACACACACACACACACCTACGCACACACACATACTCACATGCATGCGCTCCTATGTGCACACGTATGTGCACACGTATGTATGTGCACACGTATGTATGTGCACACACATGTATGTGCACACGAACGTGCACACGCAATAATGTGCACACGCATTATTGTGCACATGCATGTGCACACGCATGTGTGTGCACATGCATGCGCACACACATGTGCACACATGCTTACACGCACGCGCACATATCAAAACATGTGTGAGCCCGAATGTGCGCAACCATGTGCACAGACTTGCGCGCAGACATGCGTACGCACGTGCACACCCGTGTGCCCACCACTGTGCTAACACACGGTCATGCTCACACTTGTGAATACACATGTGGACACATATGTGCACACTCATGGGCACACTCAAGTGCTTAAGCATGTGCACACACATGGATGTATGCTAGCATCTCTAAAATGTCAATAATTCCTGTCACCCATTGTCTCCCATCTCTATTTCGGCTGATCACTCTTATACTATCTTTTATATATCATGGTTTCCGATCTTACAGTATAGAAGAAAATACTAATAGCATTGTTGAGCAGAGTACTGCTGCCAATGAGGATGATTGGAAGATTTAGCTCTCAAATTACTAAATATCATCATGGTTTGTACAGACCAAGGGATTAGGACATAGCGTAGGACTAGTAAAGGACCGGAGTGAATTGGCAATAATGCTGGTTAGACTCTCACTCTTAAATGCCTCGGCATATTCAGTCGAATGTAGTTCAGGCTAACACTACACTAGTTCTCGCATGGGCTTAAAGTGTCATAATAAAATAAGGAAGCCACAACAGCGTGCTAGACAGGTTATGTAAACGCTTGTAAGAAAGGCTATTTTGCATTAAGATCAGACCCACATCGAGCTTTGCTACTAACCTAAGGGACAACGGTAAATACAATCAGGGACTGAGGAATCATTACAATCTAGCATTACCCACAATGAAACTTGTTGTCTCCGTTTTTCAAGCTCTGGCAGTACCGTGTATTTCCTGCAAATTGTCGTTTCAAACCCATAATAAATAGCCAAAAATGATTGCCATAGATTTTTTCAGGCCTAGCCTTTGATGCAACCACCCCAGTTTAGTGAGAAAGCGCCTAGTCATGGGCAAACTAAGTGTGATCCGATAATCGGAAAGTTTTACGCTCGTGATCGGCTCTGCCATCATACCTTCTGTTGAATCGGCACGAAAACTAGGTGGCATGTTTCGAGGGGACCGTTCATTGGTCGACCCATTCGGAATTGCAATCAAGTCTGCCAGCTTTCAGCTACATAACAGTGCTAGCATTCGAGCTTGTTTAGACAAGGATACCTCATCTAAACCGGTCCATGCATTTGTGATATCCTGTCTTCACGTCTATAACTCACTGCTTGTGAGTCCACCGGTCGGTGCAATTAGGCGCTTACAGCTGGTACACTACTCTGTAGCTAGGCTGGTCTGCCTTGAGCGCCTCCATAGCCATACCACACCACCTCTCACCAACCTGCATATTTTAAAAGTCAAGAACGCATAGACCAACATTCTGTCACTTACTTTTAGGTATCTACAATCATTGGCTGCAGCGAACCTATCGGATTTACTCCCCCACCAACCTAAGTATCGCTACACCTGGTTTTTGAAGTCTGTTTACCTACACCTCGGACCAGTCTCAAATCCTTCGAGACCGTGCATTTAGTTCGTATGCTCCGAAAGGCTGCAACTCTTTCCCGACTGGCGTTGGAACATCCCCTGACTTGACCACATTTAAAAAGGACATAAAACCGCCTATTATGGAGAGCATTTAGTGGGTCTCCGTTATTCGTCCTTTATGTATTTATGCGTGCTGCCACTGTGCGCAAGGCCACTAACCATACTGACATGATGGCCCTGAGCATGTGAAAGCTAACCACGTTATAGTTCTGCCTATTTATCATCCTACTACTGAATGTTTGATCGTGCTTCCTTTGCAGCCATGACGAATTGAAACTTTAAAAAAAAATTGACTTTTCTGAGGGCCCTACGACAAAGACAATGTTATTCCTAATATTTATATACATAGCTATCACAACTAAGTAATCAGATCACAATAAGGCACTGCAATAGACCAGAACGTGTTTGCATAGGGTCAGCGGTCAAACGGCAAAGGTAATTTCACCACTATGTACATTCATAAATCCTATGTCAAATGTATTTTAGAAGCCACATTCACGGGTCTTGGTGATCATGGCAATGGGTATGCAGAGAAGATTTTATTTCGTTTTTGAAAAAATAACCTGTTGCTGCTATTGAAGGATCCTACCACAGTGGATTACATGATAACAACTAATTCGGAAGAAATAATAGTAGCTACATTAAGGTCTAATGACGTAATAATAATATTGAATATATTATTAAATTACCAATATTATTATTACATTTTTACAGCGACCACAGCAAAACCAAGTTCTCAAAGGGCCTATGGACTATCTGTTAAGGTAGCCTGATAAATTAGCTATCAAAAGCAATGCATTAACAACAACCACAATTGAAAAAGGAGTTTTCTACTATCAAGATCTAATTAGACGATAAATAAAATACACTAAAAATTTGGATAACGTAACGACGTTGTAAACAAAGTCACTAATTCAACTTCAACAGTGACAGAGTTGGCTGGCACGGTCCATCCGTAATGGCTTCCAAGATCAAGTTTCAAAAGTGGCATGTAGCACACCGAACAAATCTTACATAGCAGATGACCGATTTTTCGAATTTCGTATGGTTTTAAAATATTAATAATAATAGAATTGAATATGCATAGTCCCCTTTATGAAGATATTCTTTCTAGACAATTTAACAAGCTTTAAAGCAAGCGTGATAAAAGAAATAGTAGTAACCTGAGAAATGTTAAGCATATTAGCATACTTAGCGCTGACACGCACCATTTCAACATGAGTGACATAGTTAGTGGTGGCATGCTCAATATAGGCACCAATTGTGCAGTGCATGTGACATATTGTAGCTACCTAAAAGGTGACTACACAAGTATGCGTACATGCTCAGTCACGACTGGTATCCTACTTTCAGACGATGAGCTGCATATAACGGTTAACTGTAGGCAGTTTGAGCCTTCGACGGCTGCACCACTTCATTGGTACTTGTTCTCAGCAGCTATCCTAGCTGGCTTCATCATTGAGTCTCCGGGTCGAACCTAAACCTAATAGCGTGCCATGCCGCAATTCCTGCCTTACCTGACTCATCAATGGACATCCAAGCCGGTGCTACTGAGCTGCATTCTTTCCCGTAGTGCGACGCGCGTCCGGGCTGCGCCCCGGAAGTTCTACCGACCCATCCAATTAAAGTAATCCCTTTTGAAGACTGCCCCCCCCCGACCATCTCAATGCCAAGCATATTTCCAAAGCCTTCGTTAATGGTAGTCGCCTGTAGATCAAAGCCAGTACCCTCTCTTTGACGTTAAGGTCAATAATTAGATTGGTCCAACGAGTTTCAGATGTCGGAATAGATTATTGAATTGTCTCATTCGAGAAGGCTGGATAAGGAGCGATGGGCGCTTAGCAGTGAAACCTCGAGTCGTGAGCTGATTAGCGCAGGTTTGATAAGGTTTCTATTGTACACTCAGCTGCACATATGCTTAACTGTTAGGGCAGAGCCCATCAAACAACACTAATCTAATTTATCCGAGTGGTCATAATGTCTACCATTGTAAGTTGGCCTTCTGACACTACCCTTCAATGCGCTGCTGACATCGCTGCTGAGATAGGAGCAAGGCCAAAGGCATACGATGAGCTTGGGCCTGCGCAGTGATGAGATTGAGGTGAGCGCATGCGCTAGAAAGAATGCATTTGAGGATGCGTGCACTTAATTCGTCTAACAGGTGCGAGGTCGCGCAGGCGCACGGTCGAGCAGGCGCGCGGTCACACACGCTCAATCGCTTAGGAGGACGGTCGCTGGGGTGAGCCCGTGAGAGGCGCGGCCGGTCGCGCCGGCGCCGGTAGCGCCGGCGCCGGTAGCACTGGCCAGCGGTCGCGCCATTCCACGGTCGCACACTCGCCCAGTACTGGACGCGCCAGGTCTCGCAAGCGCTGGTCGCTAATGCACCCACTCTCGAAGGCACACGGTCGCTGAGGCGCACAGTCGCTATGGTCGCCAGTCGCTCAGGCACCTAGTCGTGTAGGCGGGGTCGCGAGCGTGCCCGGTCGAGCACCTGCGCGTTCGCGTTGGAGCCTGGTGTCATAGAAGCGTACCTGCAGGTAGCGCAGCGCTCGATCTTGCCACCATTAGTTGGCAGAATTAAGTGGCTGAGCGCTGCTGCAAGCCACATTCAACATACCATTCAGTCCCGTCAAGGTTGATCCAGAAACGTGGTGTTTTCACAGCGACCACGAGTGCTGCCACTGCTATGTGCACAGGTACTGACTGACCGCCCGATTGAGTTATTCGTTGTCGGTCATGCTTCCCCTGCCTGGCCAGACTTACGGTTCACGGCTGCAAGCACGGTGCCCTTGCTTAGCAAGCCCACAGGCCGCTTCACCACGCCCTCCGTAAGGGTGGCCGGGGCATTTCCGACCGGAAAACCGAGTTCTAGATACCTCTGCAGACCGCGGCTTGCATAGCTTACAGACCAATGCTTGCCATTATAATTTTCTTACTGTAAATCGTATGTAAAATGCCTAGAAATGGACAAGGTTACCCGAAAGAGCTTTCAGTCTCTCGTTACCTCGACTTGCGCCTGTGCTTTCCTTGAGAAAAGTAGGTACCGTGCCGCTTAGCCACTGGCAACGACATATACCTGTCAAGCTCTGCCTGTTCACAGAGCTCCATGTCGTAGTTCATCTAAATGCAGGCTCAGTCTGAACTACTAGGTGCAAAGCACGAACCTGTGCTATCGTTTGACGTGGTGGTGTGTACAGTGCCACCTAAAAAACTTGGCATATTAAAGATTAGGCTTGAGAGCAGCGGTTGGCATGAAACGACATACAGTGCAATTGTGTCGTGACATCAGTGTCTTCTACTTAGTAGACCAAAGAGTACTTACACCTCCTCCATCAGCCTGCAGCATGAGTAAATGTGTCAGCTATGTTGGATATGTGGGCAACTCACAGTCGCAAGTGATTTCTTTAAAAAGCCCATTCTTTACTTAGCGCATGAGGCCGCTTTAGCCATTATGCCAGAATTTTCAATGCATCGGCTCTCATAATCTGAGAAATACAGTTGCTTTACAGCGCTCGGCACTGCTTTTTCCAGATCTGTATATGACAGACTCTGTGTCCAACTGTTTTGGTCCTCTGGTTTGTATGAATTGTATCCATTGGGCCACAGCCAATAAACCTGGTAATGTCACATTGGTCTAGCGTCGTATTAGTGTTTGATAGAACGGTAAGAAGAGGCAGGGGAAGTTTACTGCAATGTGATTAGTGTGCAAAATCAAGCTCTGCATGCACACATGTGCTGAGGTCTGCTGCATAGTGATTGCAAATAAAAGCTCGACAAAAAAGAGAGGGTCATCAGAGTTCCATCGGGTAGGATGATTCAGCTAAAGCTTCAAGCCTTATGCTGATTTGTAAATATGTACACTGCCACGTAATAGGATCTATGATAGTCTGAGGTGAAAAATGTTTGTTGATCCCAATGTTAGGTTACAGAGCTTAACTCAATCTTGCCTCACCAATAGCTCCACAGAGTAGATTAGTATGTGCTCTGCAAGTTAGCTGCTTGATGCAATCAATGCACGACCATATGCTCTATGCATGCATGCTCATTGCACTTCATAGCCTGAGCTGTAGTCGTAATTTGGTAAGCTCACAGTGTTTGCGCCTGAGCTCTACTCGCCCCCATAGATCAGTACTATCTAGTGCTCTGCGAGGGGCCAAATTCAACTGTTGGCCACCTCCATACTGTTTCAGTACCCGCAGTCTAGTTTCATTTGACTACTTGCTAAAAATACGCTCTCGCACTCTGTAGGAAAATAAGTAACTGGCTAGTGGGAATGCCTCTCATGCATACAGAGAAAGAAACGTACACGGCAACTACCATTGCTTGCTGCAGCAATAAAAAACCGCATCTGGATTCGAAACCGCGACGTCGGATTAACAGCCGTTAAAAGCAAACACTTTACACACTTCGCCACGGCCCTCAGCGAACAGGACACACCTTACTGGAACCTTTATGCCGTTTCGATCATCATTGGTTGGAGTAGCGCCACATCGGCTCACCATTGGCCACCTTTGTGCAAGAGCTTTGAGTTATGTAATCTCTCACTGACACTTTGCATTAGATGCTAACTAAGTATGGTTGTACGGTTAGCAGTACCACGCCCGATGTCAACAAGTACAACAGGGCTAGAGGTGACATTCAAAGGGTCAGCGAGCAAATGTGGTTAGTCGCAGCTTGCACCGTGTCAGCAGGCATGAGCACACAAAAGAGAATCACCTTTTTTCCGATGAAATATAATGACCATCTGAGGAGTGGCACAATTAATTTGGTCTGTCGGAAACCACTCCTGGAAACGGCAACCACAAAGGTACACACTCTATTCAGCCAGCTTAATAAAGAATAACAGGGTGTCTGTTTTGATACCAGGCTGGATAACATGCCGGGTTGACTTAGCGGAGATTGTTACTGGGGAAAAATGATTTAGGAATTCAAACTTTAATATGCACTTGTCTAGGCCTAAATATCACTATGGAAAGCCAAACTTAGGCAAGGAGGGATGGAGCTAACAAAAACAGCTGTGTACCCTTATCAATATCTTATCTACAACCTTAAAGCTAATGAAACACAGATGAAAACTCATGCACATAAACAATGGTTTTTTTGCTAATTATCCCACGTTAGCATACCTAATCCTTCAAAGTTCTCCTTGGCCTGCCTATCCGAAACCCCACAGCTGAGCTGTACTCGCAGATATGCTCGACTCCTATGAATCACAGTACTGGTAGGCTAATCCAAGATGTGAAACTGCTATGCTAGCTCGTGTTGGCGCCGCTTGAAGCTTCTAATATAAAGCGTGAAATCTCTGTTGCGAAAAATACGATGGCTATAATTTTGGCTGCTAGCTACCTCACTTTTGTTCCAACTTGGCTGCTCCCACTGCACTTCCTTCAGCACCTATGGTAACGTTTCCCCCTACATCAATGCATCAGTTCACTCTAGAGGGTGCCTCCCTAACGTCTTACCTAGATTTTGCCTTTCCACGACCCCAGCGTTAGCTATTAGGCAATGAAGTCGTCTAGATCGAGAACACCCTTACAATGTGACCCTATGTACCTCCTGGCCCTGACACGAGTGGCAGCTCCACCTTTGTGCTGCCTTCTAGATTAAAGTTGCATGGACATCAGTGCTAGCACAACCTGGAATCAAAATCTATTTGACAGTCTGAGCACCAAAGAAAATTCAAGCTGATTAAGCAGCCCCTAATTGAATGGCGACAGAAGAGCGCTTACAGCTATCACCACCGCTTGCAGTGGCGATACAGAATCACCCACCACCGGAATCGAACACACGACCTCGGGAACGAGTTCGTGAAAGACCTTACCTAGTGTGCCATCACGGCTCACCACAAGTGATCTAACTCTATGACAAAGTGGTACTATTGTCCACCTAACATATAAAAAGTGAAATTTTCTACTACGAAGATCATGTTGGAATATTAGTCTATCAACAAAGCAATAGGGCTACAGCCAAATTGTCCTTGGAATAGTCTCAAGTGGTATAAATCTGTCAAAGTACTACCTGCGACTGATCTTACGATATAGAAACGATGCAGCGACTTTCAGAGCTGGCATGTGGCACAGCCAAAAAATATCATACATGGCAGATTTTTTTAATGAATTTCGTAAGGTATTAACAATATTAATAATAATAATAATAATAATATTAATAATAATAATAAAGTTAAGTTTGTACAGTACCCTTAAAGAAAAATGTTTTTCTAGGCAATTTAACATGCTTTAAAGTAAGCGTGATAAAAGAAATAGCAGTAACCTGATAAATGTTAAGCAGCTTAGCAAACTTAGAGCTGACACGCACCATTTCAACATGAGTGACATAGTTAGTGGTGGCATGCTCAATATCGGCACCAATTGTGCAGTGCATGTGACATATTGTAGCTACCTAAAAGGTGACTACAAAAGTATGCGTACATGCTCAGTCAACGACAGGTATCCTACTTTCAGACGATGAGCTGCATATAACGGTTAACTGTAGGCAGTTTGAGCCTTCGACGGCTGCACCACTTCATTGGTACTTGTTCTCAGCAGCTATCCTAGCTGGCTTCATCTCTGAGTCTTCAGGTCGAACCTAAACCTAATAGCGTGCCATGCCGCAATTCCTGCCTTACCTGACTCATCAATGGACATCAAAGCCGGTGCTAGTGAGCTGCATTCTTTCCCGTAGTGCGACGCGCGTCCGGGCTGCGCCCCGGAAGTTGTACCGACCCATCCAATTAAAGTAATCCCTTTTGAAGACTGCCCCACCCCCCGACCATCTCAATGCCAAGCATATTTCCAAAGCCTTCGTTAATGGTAGTTGCCTGTAGATCAAAGCCAGTACCCTCTCTTTGACGTTAAGGTCAATAATTAGATTGGTCCAACGAGTTTCAGATGTCGGAATAGATTATTGTATTGTCTCATTCGAGCAGGCTGGATAAGGAGCGATGGGCGCTTAGCAGTGAAACCTCGAGTCGTGCACTGATTAGCGCAGGTTTGATAAGGTTTCTATTGTACACTCAGCTGCACATATGCTTAACTGTTAGGGCAGAGCCCATCAAACAACACTAATCTAATTTATCCGAGTGGTCATAATGTCTACCATTGTAAGTTGGCCTTCTGACATTACCCATCAATGCGCTGCTGACATCGCTGCTGAGATAGGAGCAAGGCCTAAGGCATACGATGAGCTTGCGCCTGCGCAGTGATGAGATTGAGGTGAGCGCATGCGCTAGAAAGAGTGCATTTGAGGATGCGTGCACTTGATTGGTCGAACAGGTGCGAGGTCGCGCAGGCGCACGGTCGAGCAGGCGCGCGGTCACACACGCTCAATCGCTTAGGAGGACGGTCGCTGGGGTGAGCCCTTGAGAGGCGCGGCCGGTCGCGCCGGCGCCGGTAGCACTGGCCAGCGGTCGCGCCATTCCGCGGTCGCACACTCGCCCAGTACTGGACGCGCCAGGTCTCGCAAGCGCTGGTCGCTAATGCACCCACTCTCGAAGGCACACGGTCGCTAAGGCGCACAGTCGCTATGGTCGCCAGTCGCTCAGGCACCTAGTCGTGTAGGCGGGGTCGCGAGCGTGCCCGGTCGAGCACCTGCGCGTTCGCGTTGGAGCCTGGTGTCATAGGGGCGTACCTGCAGGTAGCGCAGCGCTCGATCTTGCCACCATTAGTTGGCAGAATTAAGTGGCTGAGCGCTGCTGCAAGCCACATTCAACATACCATTCAGTCCCGTCAACGTTGATCCAGGAACGTGGTGTTTTCACAGCGACCACGAGTGCTGCCACTGCTATGTGCACAGGTACTGACTGACCGCCCGATTGAGTTATTCGTTGTCGGTCATGCTTCCCCTGCCTGGCCAGACTTACGGTTCACGGCTGCAAGCACGGTGCCCTTGCTTAGCAAGCCCACAGGCCGCTTCACCACGCCCTCCGTAAGGGTGGCCGGGGCATTTCCGACCGGAAAACCGAGTTCTAGATACCTCTGCAGACCGCGGCTTGCATAGCTTACAGACCAATGCTTACCATTATAATTTTCTTACTGTAAATCGTATGTAAAATGCCTAGAAATAGACAAGGTTACCCGAAAGAGCTTTCAGTCTCTCGTTACCTCGACTTGCGCCTGTGCTTTCCTTGAGAAAAGTAGGTACCGTGCCGCTTAGCCACTGGCAACGACATATACCTGTCAAGCTCTGCCTGTTCACAGAGCTCCATGTCGTAGTTCATCTAAATGCAGGCTCAGTCTGAACTACTAGGTGCAAAGCACGAACCTGTGCTATCGTTTGACGTGGTGGTGTGTACAGTGCCACCTAAAAAACTTGGCATATTAAAGATTAGGCTTGAGAGCAGCGGTTGGCATGAAACGACATACAGTGCAATTGTGTCGTGACATCAGTGTCTTCTACTTAGTAGACCAAAGAGTACTTACACCTCCTCCATCAGCCTGCAGCATGAGTAAATGTGTCAGCTATGTTGGATATGTGGGCAACTCACAGTCGCAAGTGATTTCTTTAAAAAGCCCATTCTTTACTTAGCGCATGAGGCCGCTTTAGCCATTATGCCAGAATTTTCAATGCATCGGCTCTCATAATCTGAGAAATACAGTTGCTTTACAGCGCTCGGCACTGCTTTTTTTCCAGATCTGTATATGACAGACTCTGTGTCCAACTGTTTTGGTCCTCTGGTTTGTATGAATTGTATCCATTGGGCCACAGCCAATAAACCTGGTAATGTCACATTGGTCTAGCGTCGTATTAGTGTTTGATAGAACGGTAAGAAGAGGCAGGGGAAGTTTACTGCAATGTGATTAGTGTGCAAAATCAAGCTCTGCATGCACACATGTGCTGAGGTCTGCTGCATAGTGATTGCAAATAAAAGCTCGACAAAAAAGAGAGGGTCATCAGAGTTCCATCGGGTAGGATGATTCAGCTAAAGCTTCAAGCCTTATGCTGATTTGTAAATATGTACACTGCCACGTAATAGGATCTATGATAGTCTGAGGTGAAAAATGTTTGTTGATCCCAATGTTAGGTTACAGAGCTTAACTCAATCTTGCCTCACCAATAGCTCCACAGAGTAGATTAGTATGTGCTCTGCAAGTTAGCTGCTTGATGCAATCAATGCACGACCATATGCTCTATGCATGCATGCTCATTGCACTTCATAGCCTGAGCTGTAGTCGTAATTTGGTAAGCTCACAGTGTTTGCGCCTGAGCTCTACTCGCCCCCATAGATCACTACTATCTAGTGCTCTGCGAGGGGCCAAATTCAACTGTTGGCCACCTCCATACTGTTTCAGTACCCGCAGTCTAGTTTCATTTGACTACTTGCTAAAAATACGCTCTCGCACTCTGTAGGAAAATAAGTAACTGGCTAGTGGGAATGCCTCTCATGCATACAGAGAAAGAAACGTACACGGCAACTACCATTGCTTGCTGCAGCAATAAAAAACCGCATCTGGATTCGAAACCGCGACGTCGGATTAACAGCCGTTAAAAGCAAACACTTTACACACTTCGCCACGGCCCTCAGCGAACAGGACACACCTTACTGGAACCTTTATGCCGTTTCGATCATCATTGGTTGGAGTAGCGCCACATCGGCTCACCATTGGCCACCTTTGTGCAAGAGCTTTGAGTTATGTAATCTCTCACTGACACTTTGCATTAGATGCTAACTAAGTATGGTTGTACGGTTAGCAGTACCACGCCCGATGTCAACAAGTACAACAGGGCTAGAGGTGACATTCAAAGGGTCAGCGAGCAAATGTGGTTAGTCGCAGCTTGCACCGTGTCAGCAGGCATGAGCACACAAAAGAGAATCACCTTTTTTTCCGATGAAATATAATGACCATCTGAGGAGTGGCACAATTAATTTGGTCTGTCGGAAACCACTCCTGGAAACGGCAACCACAAAGGTACACACTCTATTCAGCCAGCTTAATAAAGAATAACAGGGTGTCTGTTTTGATACCAGGCTGGATAACATGCCGGGTTGACTTAGCGGAGATTGTTACTGGGGAAAAATGATTTAGGAATTCAAACTTTAATATGCACTTGTCTAGGCCTAAATATCACTATGGAAAGCCAAACTTAGGCAAGGAGGGATGGAGCTAACAAAAACAGCTGTGTACCCTTATCAATATCTTATCTACAACCTTAAAGCTAATGAAACACAGATGAAACTCAATGCACATAAACAATGGTTTTTTTTTTAATTATCCCACGTTAGCATACCTAATCCTTCAAAGTTCTCCTTGGCCTGCCTATCCGAAACCCCACAGCTGAGCTGTACTCGCAGATATGCTCGACTCCTATGAATCACAGTACTGGTAGGCTAATCCAAGATGTGAAACTGCTATGCTAGCTCGTGTTGGCGCCGCTTGAAGCTTCTAATATAAAGCGTGAAATCTCTGTTGCGAAAAATACGATGGCTATAATTTTGGTAACGTTTTCCCCTACATCAATGCATCAGTTCACTCTAGAGGGTGCCTCCCTAACGTCTTACCTAGATTTTGCCTTTCCACGACCCCAGCGTTAGCTATTAGGCAATGAAGTCGTCTAGATCGAGAACACCCTTACAATGTGACCCTATGTACCTCCTGGCCCTGACACGAGTGGCAGCTCCACCTTTGTGCTGCCTTCTAGATTAAAGTTGCATGGACATCAGTGCTAGCACAACCTGGAATCAAAATCTATTTGACAGTCTGAGCACCAAAGAAAATTCAAGCTGATTAAGCAGCCCCTAATTGAATGGCGACAGAAGAGCGCTTACAGCTATCACCACCGCTTGCAGTGGCGATACAGAATCACCCACCACCGGAATCGAACACACGACCTCGGGAACGAGTTCGTGAAAGACCTTACCTAGTGTGCCATCACGGCTCACCACAAGTGATCTAACTCTATGACAAAGTGGTACTATTGTCCACCTAACATATAAAAAGTGAAATTTTCTACTACGAAGATCATGTTGGAATATTAGTCTATCAACAAAGCAATAGGGCTACAGCCAAATTGTCCTTGGAATAGTCTCAAGTGGTATAAATCTGTCAAAGTACTACCTGCGACTGATCTTACGATATAGAAACGATGCAGCGACTTTCAGAGCTGGCATGTGGCACAGCCAAAAAATATCATACATGGCAGATTTTTTTAATGAATTTCGTAAGGTATTAACAAATAATAATAATAATAATAATAATAATAATATTAATAATAATAATAAAGTTAAGTTTGTACAGTACCCTTAAAGAAAAATGTTTTTCTAGGCAATTTAACATGCTTTAAAGTAAGCGTGATAAAAGAAATAGCAGTAACCTGATAAATGTTAAGCAGCTTAGCAAACTTAGAGCTGACACGCACCATTTCAACATGAGTGACATAGTTAGTGGTGGCATGCTCAATATCGGCACCAATTGTGCAGTGCATGTGACATATTGTAGCTACCTAAAAGGTGACTACAAAAGTATGCGTACATGCTCAGTCAACGACAGGTATCCTACTTTCAGACGATGAGCTGCATATAACGGTTAACTGTAGGCAGTTTGAGCCTTCGACGGCTGCACCACTTCATTGGTACTTGTTCTCAGCAGCTATCCTAGCTGGCTTCATCTCTGAGTCTTCAGGTCGAACCTAAACCTAATAGCGTGCCATGCCGCAATTCCTGCCTTACCTGACTCATCAATGGACATCAAAGCCGGTGCTAGTGAGCTGCATTCTTTCCCGTAGTGCGACGCGCGTCCGGGCTGCGCCCCGGAAGTTGTACCGACCCATCCAATTAAAGTAATCCCTTTTGAAGACTGCCCCACCCCCCGACCATCTCAATGCCAAGCATATTTCCAAAGCCTTCGTTAATGGTAGTTGCCTGTAGATCAAAGCCAGTACCCTCTCTTTGACGTTAAGGTCAATAATTAGATTGGTCCAACGAGTTTCAGATGTCGGAATAGATTATTGTATTGTCTCATTCGAGCAGGCTGGATAAGGAGCGATGGGCGCTTAGCAGTGAAACCTCGAGTCGTGCACTGATTAGCGCAGGTTTGATAAGGTTTCTATTGTACACTCAGCTGCACATATGCTTAACTGTTAGGGCAGAGCCCATCAAACAACACTAATCTAATTTATCCGAGTGGTCATAATGTCTACCATTGTAAGTTGGCCTTTCTGACATTACCCATCAATGCGCTGCTGACATCGCTGCTGAGATAGGAGCAAGGCCTAAGGCATACGATGAGCTTGCGCCTGCGCAGTGATGAGATTGAGGTGAGCGCATGCGCTAGAAAGAGTGCATTTGAGGATGCGTGCACTTGATTGGTCGAACAGGTGCGAGGTCGCGCAGGCGCACGGTCGAGCAGGCGCGCGGTCACACACGCTCAATCGCTTAGGAGGACGGTCGCTGGGGTGAGCCCTTGAGAGGCGCGGCCGGTCGCGCCGGCGCGCCGGTAGCACTGGCCAGCGGTCGCGCCATTCCGCGGTCGCACACTCGCCCAGTACTGGACGCGCCAGGTCTCGCAAGCGCTGGTCGCTAATGCACCCACTCTCGAAGGCACACGGTCGCTAAGGCGCACAGTCGCTATGGTCGCCAGTCGCTCAGGCACCTAGTCGTGTAGGCGGGGTCGCGAGCGTGCCCGGTCGAGCACCTGCGCGTTCGCGTTGGAGCCTGGTGTCATAGGGGCGTACCTGCAGGTAGCGCAGCGCTCGATCTTGCCACCATTAGTTGGCAGAATTAAGTGGCTGAGCGCTGCTGCAAGCCACATTCAACATACCATTCAGTCCCGTCAACGTTGATCCAGGAACGTGGTGTTTTCACAGCGACCACGAGTGCTGCCACTGCTATGTGCACAGGTACTGACTGACCGCCCGATTGAGTTATTCGTTGTCGGTCATGCTTCCCCTGCCTGGCCAGACTTACGGTTCACGGCTGCAAGCACGGTGCCCTTGCTTAGCAAGCCCACAGGCCGCTTCACCACGCCCTCCGTAAGGGTGGCCGGGGCATTTCCGACCGGAAAACCGAGTTCTAGATACCTCTGCAGACCGCGGCTTGCATAGCTTACAGACCAATGCTTACCATTATAATTTTCTTACTGTAAATCGTATGTAAAATGCCTAGAAATAGACAAGGTTACCCCCGAAAGAGCTTTCAGTCTCTCGTTACCTCGACTTGCGCGCTGTGCTTTCCTTGAGAAAAGTAGGTACCGTGCCGCTTAGCCACTGGCAACGACATATGCCTGTCAAGCTCTGCCTGTTCACAGAGCTCCATGTCGTAGTTTCATCTAAATGCAGGCTCAGTCTGAACTACTAGGTGCAAAGCACGAACCTGTGCTATCGTTTGACGTGGTGGTGTGTACAGTGCCACCTAAAAAACTTGGCATATTAAAGATTAGGCTTGAGAGCAGCGGTTGGCATGAAACGACATACAGTGCAATTGTGTCGTGACATCAGTGTCTTCTACTTAGTAGACCAAAGAGTACTTACACCTCCTCCATCAGCCTGCAGCATGAGTAAATGTGTCAGCTATGTTGGATATGTGGGCAACTCACAGTCGCAAGTGATTTCTTTAAAAAGCCCATTCTTTACTTAGCGCATGAGGCCGCTTTAGCCATTATGCCAGAATTTTCAATGCATCGGCTCTCATAATCTGAGAAATACAGTTGCTTTACAGCGCTCGGCACTGCTTTTTCCAGATCTGTATATGACAGACTCTGTGTCCAACTGTTTTGGTCCTCTGGTTTGTATGAATTGTATCCATTGGGCCACAGCCAATAAACCTGGTAATGTCACATTGGTCTAGCGTCGTATTAGTGTTTGATAGAACGGTAAGAAGAGGCAGGGGAAGTTTACTGCAATGTGATTAGTGTGCAAAATCAAGCTCTGCATGCACACATGTGCTGAGGTCTGCTGCATAGTGATTGCAAATAAAAGCTCGACAAAAAAGAGAGGGTCATCAGAGTTCCATCGGGTAGGATGATTCAGCTAAAGCTTCAAGCCTTATGCTGATTTGTAAATATGTACACTGCCACGTAATAGGATCTATGATAGTCTGAGGTGAAAAATGTTTGTTGATCCCAATGTTAGGTTACAGAGCTTAACTCAATCTTGCCTCACCAATAGCTCCACAGAGTAGATTAGTATGTGCTCTGCAAGTTAGCTGCTTGATGCAATCAATGCACGACCATATGCTCTATGCATGCATGCTCATTGCACTTCATAGCCTGAGCTGTAGTCGTAATTTGGTAAGCTCACAGTGTTTGCGCCTGAGCTCTACTCGCCCCCATAGATCACTACTATCTAGTGCTCTGCGAGGGGCCAAATTCAACTGTTGGCCACCTCCATACTGTTTCAGTACCCGCAGTCTAGTTTCATTTGACTACTTGCTAAAAATACGCTCTCGCACTCTGTAGGAAAAAATAAGTAACTGGCTAGTGGGAATGCCTCTCATGCATACAGAGAAAGAAACGTACACGGCAACTACCATTGCTTGAAAAAAAAAAAAAAAACCGCATCTGGATTCGAAACCGCGACGTCGGATTAACAGCCGTTAAAAGCAAACACTTTACACACTTCGCCACGGCCCTCAGCGAACAGGACACACCTTACTGGAACCTTTATGCCGTTTCGATCATCATTGGTTGGAGTAGCGCCACATCGGCTCACCATTGGCCACCTTTGTGCAAGAGCTTTGAGTTATGTAATCTCTCACTGACACTTTGCATTAGATGCTAACTAAGTATGGTTGTACGGTTAGCAGTACCACGCCCGATGTCAACAAGTACAACAGGGCTAGAGGTGACATTCAAAGGGTCAGCGAGCAAATGTGGTTAGTCGCAGCTTGCACCGTGTCAGCAGGCATGAGCACACAAAAGAGAATCCTTTTTTTCCGATGAAATATAATGACCATCTGAGGAGTGGCACAATTAATTTGGTCTGTCGGAAACCACTCCTGGAAACGGCAACCACAAAGGTACACACTCTATTCAGCCAGCTTAATAAAGAATAACAGGGTGTCTGTTTTGATACCAGGCTGGATAACATGCCGGGTTGACTTAGCGGAGATTGTTACTGGGGAAAAATGATTTAGGAATTCAAACTTTAATATGCACTTGTCTAGGCCTAAATATCACTATGGAAAGCCAAACTTAGGCAAGGAGGGATGGAGCTAAACAAAAACAGCTGTGTACCCTTATCAATATCTTATCTACAACCTTAAAGCTAATGAAACACAGATGAAACTCAATGCACATAAACAATGGTTTTTTTGCTAATTATCCCACGTTAGCATACCTAATCCTTCAAAGTTCTCCTTGGCCTGCCTATCCGAAACCCCACAGCTGAGCTGTACTCGCAGATATGCTCGACTCCTATGAATCACAGTACTGGTAGGCTAATCCAAGATGTGAAACTGCTATGCTAGCTCGTGTTGGCGCCGCTTGAAGCTTCTAATATAAAGCGTGAAATCTCTGTTGCGAAAAATACGATGGCTATAATTTTGGCTGCTAGCTACCTCACTTTTGTTCCAACTTGGCTGCTCCCACTGCACTTCCTTCAGCACCTATGGTAACGTTTCCCCTACATCAATGCATCAGTTCACTCTAGAGGGTGCCTCCCTAACGTCTTACCTAGATTTTTGCCTTTCCACGACCCCAGCGTTAGCTATTAGGCAATGAAGTCGTCTAGATCGAGAACACCCTTACAATGTGACCCTATGTACCTCCTGGCCCTGACACGAGTGGCAGCTCCACCTTTGTGCTGCCTTCTAGATTAAAGTTGCATGGACATCAGTGCTAGCACAACCTGGAATCAAAATCTATTTGACAGTCTGAGCACCAAAGAAAATTCAAGCTGATTAAGCAGCCCCTAATTGAATGGCGACAGAAGAGCGCTTACAGCTATCACCACCGCTTGCAGTGGCGATACAGAATCACCCACCACCGGAATCGAACACACGACCTCGGGAACGAGTTCGTGAAAGACCTTACCTAGTGTGCCATCACGGCTCACCACAAGTGATCTAACTCTATGACAAAGTGGTACTATTGTCCACCTAACATATAAAAAGTGAAATTTTCTACTACGAAGATCATGTTGGAATATTAGTCTATCAACAAAGCAATAGGGCTACAGCCAAATTGTCCTTGGAATAGTCTCAAGTGGTATAAATCTGTCAAAGTACTACCTGCGACTGATCTTACGATATAGAAACGATGCAGCGACTTTCAGAGCTGGCATGTGGCACAGCCAAAAAATATCATACATGGCAGATTTTTTTAATGAATTTCGTAAGGTATTAACAATATTAATAATAATAATAATAATAATAATATTAATAATAATAATAAAGTTAAGTTTGTACAGTACCCTTAAAGAAAAATGTTTTTCTAGGCAATTTAACATGCTTTAAAGTAAGCGTGATAAAAGAAATAGCAGTAACCTGATAAATGTTAAGCAGCTTAGCAAACTTAGAGCTGACACGCACCATTTCAACATGAGTGACATAGTTAGTGGTGGCATGCTCAATATCGGCACCAATTGTGCAGTGCATGTGACATATTGTAGCTACCTAAAAGGTGACTACAAAAGTATGCGTACATGCTCAGTCAACGACAGGTATCCTACTTTCAGACGATGAGCTGCATATAACGGTTAACTGTAGGCAGTTTGAGCCTTCGACGGCTGCACCACTTCATTGGTACTTGTTCTCAGCAGCAGCTATCCTAGCTGGCTTCATCTCTGAGTCTTCAGGTCGAACCTAAACCTAATAGCGTGCCATGCCGCAATTCCTGCCTTACCTGACTCATCAATGGACATCAAAGCCGGTGCTAGTGAGCTGCATTCTTTCCCGTAGTGCGACGCGCGTCCGGGCTGCGCCCCGGAAGTTGTACCGACCCATCCAATTAAAGTAATCCCTTTTGAAGACTGCCCCACCCCCCGACCATCTCAATGCCAAGCATATTTCCAAAGCCTTCGTTAATGGTAGTTGCCTGTAGATCAAAGCCAGTACCCTCTCTTTGACGTTAAGGTCAATAATTAGATTGGTCCAACGAGTTTCAGATGTCGGAATAGATTATTGTATTGTCTCATTCGAGCAGGCTGGATAAGGAGCGATGGGCGCTTAGCAGTGAAACCTCGAGTCGTGCACTGATTAGCGCAGGTTTGATAAGGTTTCTATTGTACACTCAGCTGCACATATGCTTAACTGTTAGGGCAGAGCCCATCAAACAACACTAATCTAATTTATCCGAGTGGTCATAATGTCTACCATTGTAAGTTGGCCTTCTGACATTACCCATCAATGCGCTGCTGACATCGCTGCTGAGATAGGAGCAAGGCCTAAGGCATACGATGAGCTTGCGCCTGCGCAGTGATGAGATTGAGGTGAGCGCATGCGCTAGAAAGAGTGCATTTGAGGATGCGTGCACTTGATTGGTCGAACAGGTGCGAGGTCGCGCAGGCGCACGGTCGAGCAGGCGCGCGGTCACACACGCTCAATCGCTTAGGAGGACGGTCGCTGGGGTGAGCCCTTGAGAGGCGCGGCCGGTCGCGCCGGCGCCGGTAGCACTGGCCAGCGGTCGCGCCATTCCGCGGTCGCACACTCGCCCAGTACTGGACGCGCCAGGTCTCGCAAGCGCTGGTCGCTAATGCACCCACTCTCGAAGGCACACGGTCGCTAAGGCGCACAGTCGCTATGGTCGCCAGTCGCTCAGGCACCTAGTCGTGTAGGCGGGGTCGCGAGCGTGCCCGGTCGAGCACCTGCGCGTTCGCGTTGGAGCCTGGTGTCATAGGGGCGTACCTGCAGGTAGCGCAGCGCTCGATCTTGCCACCATTAGTTGGCAGAATTAAGTGGCTGAGCGCTGCTGCAAGCCACATTCAACATACCATTCAGTCCCGTCAACGTTGATCCAGGAACGTGGTGTTTTCACAGCGACCACGAGTGCTGCCACTGCTATGTGCACAGGTACTGACTGACCGCCCGATTGAGTTATTCGTTGTCGGTCATGCTTCCCCTGCCTGGCCAGACTTACGGTTCACGGCTGCAAGCACGGTGCCCTTGCTTAGCAAGCCCACAGGCCGCTTCACCACGCCCTCCGTAAGGGTGGCCGGGGCATTTCCGACCGGAAAACCGAGTTCTAGATACCTCTGCAGACCGCGGCTTGCATAGCTTACAGACCAATGCTTACCATTATAATTTTCTTACTGTAAATCGTATGTAAAATGCCTAGAAATAGACAAGGTTACCCGAAAGAGCTTTCAGTCTCTCGTTACCTCGACTTGCGCCTGTGCTTTCCTTGAGAAAAGTAGGTACCGTGCCGCTTAGCCACTGGCAACGACATATACCTCCCAAGCTCTGCCTGTTCACAGAGCTCCATGTCGTGTTTCATCTAAATGCAGGCTCAGTCTGAACTACTAGGTGCAAAGCACGAACCTGTGCTATCGTTTGACGTGGTGGTGTGTACAGTGCCACCTAAAAAACTTGGCATATTAAAGATTAGGCTTGAGAGCAGCGGTTGGCATGAAACGACATACAGTGCAATTGTGTCGTGACATCAGTGTCTTCTACTTAGTAGACCAAAGAGTACTTACACCTCCTCCATCAGCCTGCAGCATGAGTAAATGTGTCAGCTATGTTGGATATGTGGGCAACTCACAGTCGCAAGTGATTTCTTTAAAAAGCCCATTCTTTACTTAGCGCATGAGGCCGCTTTAGCCATTATGCCAGAATTTTCAATGCATCGGCTCTCATAATCTGAGAAATACAGTTGCTTTACAGCGCTCGGCACTGCTTTTTCCAGATCTGTATATGACAGACTCTGTGTCCAACTGTTTTGGTCCTCTGGTTTGTATGAATTGTATCCATTGGGCCACAGCCAATAAACCTGGTAATGTCACATTGGTCTAGCGTCGTATTAGTGTTTGATAGAACGGTAAGAAGAGGCAGGGGAAGTTTACTGCAATGTGATTAGTGTGCAAAATCAAGCTCTGCATGCACACATGTGCTGAGGTCTGCTGCATAGTGATTGCAAATAAAAGCTCGACAAAAAAAGAGAGGGTCATCAGAGTTCCATCGGGTAGGATGATTCAGCTAAAGCTTCAAGCCTTATGCTGATTTGTAAATATGTACACTGCCACGTAATAGGATCTATGATAGTCTGAGGTGAAAAATGTTTGTTGATCCCAATGTTAGGTTACAGAGCTTAACTCAATCTTGCCTCACCAATAGCTCCACAGAGTAGATTAGTATGTGCTCTGCAAGTTAGCTGCTTGATGCAATCAATGCACGACCATATGCTCTATGCATGCATGCTCATTGCACTTCATAGCCTGAGCTGTAGTCGTAATTTGGTAAGCTCACAGTGTTTGCGCCTGAGCTCTACTCGCCCCCATAGATCACTACTATCTAGTGCTCTGCGAGGGGCCAAATTCAACTGTTGGCCACCTCCATACTGTTTCAGTACCCGCAGTCTAGTTTCATTTGACTACTTGCTAAAAATACGCTCTCGCACTCTGTAGGAAAATAAGTAACTGGCTAGTGGGAATGCCTCTCATGCATACAGAGAAAGAAACGTACACGGCAACTACCATTGCTTGCTGCAGCAATAAAAAACCGCATCTGGATTCGAAACCGCGACGTCGGATTAACAGCCGTTAAAAGCAAACACTTTACACACTTCGCCACGGCCCTCAGCGAACAGGACACACCTTACTGGAACCTTTATGCCGTTTCGATCATCATTGGTTGGAGTAGCGCCACATCGGCTCACCATTGGCCACCTTTGTGCAAGAGCTTTGAGTTATGTAATCTCTCACTGACACTTTGCATTAGATGCTAACTAAGTATGGTTGTACGGTTAGCAGTACCACGCCCGATGTCAACAAGTACAACAGGGCTAGAGGTGACATTCAAAGGGTCAGCGAGCAAATGTGGTTAGTCGCAGCTTGCACCGTGTCAGCAGGCATGAGCACACAAAAGAGAATCACCTTTTTTCCGATGAAATATAATGACCATCTGAGGAGTGGCACAATTAATTTGGTCTGTCGGAAAAACCACTCCTGGAAACGGCAACCACAAAGGTACACACTCTATTCAGCCAGCTTAATAAAGAATAACAGGGTGTCTGTTTTGATACCAGGCTGGATAACATGCCGGGTTGACTTAGCGGAGATTGTTACTGGGGAAAAATGATTTAGGAATTCAAACTTTAATATGCACTTGTCTAGGCCTAAATATCACTATGGAAAGCCAAACTTAGGCAAGGAGGGATGGAGCTAACAAAAACAGCTGTGTACCCTTATCAATATCTTATCTACAACCTTAAAGCTAATGAAACACAGATGAAACTCAATGCACATAAACAATGGTTTTTTTGCTAATTATCCCACGTTAGCATACCTAATCCTTCAAAGTTCTCCTTGGCCTGCCTATTCGAAACCCCACAGCTGAGCTGTACTCGCAGATATGCTCGACTCCTATGAATCACAGTACTGGTAGGCTAATCCAAGATGTGAAACTGCTATGCTAGCTCGTGTTGGCGCCGCTTGAAGCTTCTAATATAAAGCGTGAAATCTCTGTTGCGAAAAATACGATGGCTATAATTTTGGCTGCTAGCTACCTCACTTTTGTTCCAACTTGGCTGCTCCCACTGCACTTCCTTCAGCACCTATGGTAACGTTTCCCCTACATCAATGCATCAGTTCACTCTAGAGGGTGCCTCCCTAACGTCTTACCTAGATTTTGCCTTTCCACGACCCCAGCGTTAGCTATTAGGCAATGAAGTCGTCTAGATCGAGAACACCCTTACAATGTGACCCTATGTACCTCCTGGCCCTGACACGAGTGGCAGCTCCACCTTTGTGCTGCCTTCTAGATTAAAGTTGCATGGACATCAGTGCTAGCACAACCTGGAATCAAAATCTATTTGACAGTCTGAGCACCAAAGAAAATTCAAGCTGATTAAGCAGCCCCTAATTGAATGGCGACAGAAGAGCGCTTACAGCTATCACCACCGCTTGCAGTGGCGATACAGAATCACCCACCACCGGAATCGAACACACGACCTCGGGAACGAGTTCGTGAAAGACCTTACCTAGTGTGCCATCACGGCTCACCACAAGTGATCTAACTCTATGACAAAGTGGTACTATTGTCCACCTAACATATAAAAAGTGAAATTTTCTACTACGAAGATCATGTTGGAATATTAGTCTATCAACAAAGCAATAGGGCTACAGCCAAATTGTCCTTGGAATAGTCTCAAGTGGTATAAATCTGTCAAAGTACTACCTGCGACTGATCTTACGATATAGAAACGATGCAGCGACTTTCAGAGCTGGCATGTGGCACAGCCAAAAAATATCATACATGGCAGATTTTTTTAATGAATTTCGTAAGGTATTAACAATATTAATAATAATAATAATAATAATAATAATAATAATAAAATTAAGTTTGTACAGTACCCTTAAAGAAAAATGTTTTTCTAGGCAATTTAACATGCTTTAAAGTAAGCGTGATAAAAAAAATAGTAGTAGCCTGAGAAATGTTAAGCAGCTTAGCAAACTTAGAGCTGACACGCACCATTTCAACATGAGTGACATAGTTAGTGGTGGCATGCTCAATATCGGCACTAATTGTGCAGTGCATGTGACATATTGTAGCTTCCTAAAAGGTGACTACAAAAGTATGCGTACATGCTCAGTCAACGACAGGTATCCTACTTTCAGACGATGAGCTGCATATAACGGTTAACTGTAGGCAGTTTGAGCCTTCGACGGCTGCACCACTTCATTGGTACTTGTTCTCAGCAGCTATCCTAGCTGGCTTCATCTCTGAGTCTTCAGGTCGAACCTAAACCTAATAGCGTGCCATGCCGCAATTCCTGCCTTACCTGACTCATCAATGGACATCAAAGCCGGTGCTAGTGAGCTGCATTCTTTCCCGTAGTGCGACGCGCGTCCGGGCTGCGCCCCGGAAGTTGTACCGACCCATCCAATTAAAGTAATCCCTTTTGAAGACTGCCCCACCCCCCGACCATCTCAATGCCAAGCATATTTCCAAAGCCTTCGTTAATGGTAGTTGCCTGTAGATCAAAGCCAGTACCCTCTCTTTGACGTTAAGGTCAATAATTAGATTGGTCCAACGAGTTTCAGATGTCGGAATAGATTATTGTATTGTCTCATTCGAGCAGGCTGGATAAGGAGCGATGGGCGCTTAGCAGTGAAACCTCGAGTCGTGCACTGATTAGCGCAGGTTTGATAAGGTTTCTATTGTACACTCAGCTGCACATATGCTTAACTGTTAGGGCAGAGCCCATCAAACAACACTAATCTAATTTATCCGAGTGGTCATAATGTCTACCATTGTAAGTTGGCCTTCTGACATTACCCATCAATGCGCTGCTGACATCGCTGCTGAGATTGGAGCAAGGCCAAAGGCATACGATGAGCTTGCGCCTGCGCAGTGATGAGATTGAGGTGAGCGCATGCGCTAGAAAGAGTGCATTTGAGGATGCGTGCACTTGATTGGTCGAACAGGTGCGAGGTCGCGCAGGCGCACGGTCGAGCAGGCGCGCGGTCACACACGCTCAATCGCTTAGGAGGACGGTCGCTGGGGTGAGCCCTTGAGAGGCGCGGCCGGCCGGTCGCGCCGGCGCCGGTAGCACTGGCCAGCGGTCGCGCCATTCCCACGGTCGCACACTCGCCCAGTACTGGACGCGCCAGGTCTCGCAAGCGCTGGTCGCTAATGCACCCACTCTCGAAGGCACACGGTCGCTAAGGCGCACAGTCGCTATGGTCGCCAGTCGCTCAGGCACCTAGTCGTGTAGGCGGGGTCGCGAGCGTGCCCGGTCGAGCACCTGCGCGTTCGCGTTGGAGCCTGGTGTCATAGGGGCGTACCTGCAGGTAGCGCAGCGCTCGATCTTGCCACCATTAGTTGGCAGAATTAAGTGGCTGAGCGCTGCTGCAAGCCACATTCAACATACCATTCAGTCCCGTCAAGGTTGATCCAGAAACGTGGTGTTTTCACAGCGACCACGAGTGCTGCCACTGCTATGTGCACAGGTACTGACTGACCGCCCGATTGAGTTATTCGTTGTCGGTCATGCTTCCCCTGCCTGGCCAGACTTACGGTTCACGGCTGCAAGCACGGTGCCCTTGCTTAGCAAGCCCACAGGCCGCTTCACCACGCCCTCCGTAAGGGTGGCCGGGGCATTTCCGACCGGAAAACCGAGTTCTAGATACCTCTGCAGACCGCGGCTTGCATAGCTTACAGACCAATGCTTACCATTATAATTTTCTTACTGTAAATCGTATGTAAAATGCCTAGAAATAGACAAGGTTACCCGAAAGAGCTTTCAGTCTCTCGTTACCTCGACTTGCGCCTGTGGTTTTCCTTGAGAAAAGTAGGTACCGTGCCGCTTAGCCACTGGCAACGACATATGCCTCCCCAGCTCTGCCTGTTCACAGAGCTCCATGTCGTGTTTCATCTAAATGCAGGCTCAGTCTGAACTACTAGGTGCAAAGCACGAACCTGTGCTATCGTTTGACGTGGTGGTGTGTACAGTGCCACCTAAAAAACTTGGCATATTAAAGATTAGGCTTGAGAGCAGCGGTTGGCATGAAACGACATACAGTGCAATTGTGTCGTGACATCAGTGTCTTCTACTTAGTAGACCAAAGAGTACTTACACCTCCTCCATCAGCCTGCAGCATGAGTAAATGTCTCAGCTATGTTGGATATGTGGGCAACTCACAGTCGCAAGTGATTTTTCTTTAAAAAGCCCATTCTTTACTTAGCGCATGAGGCCGCTTTAGCCATTATGCCAGAATTTTCAATGCATCGGCTCTCATAATCTGAGAAATACAGTTGCTTTACAGCGCTCGGCACTGCTTTTTCCAGATCTGTATATGACAGACTCTGTGTCCAACTGTTTTGGTCCTCTGGTTTGTATGAATTGTATCCATTGGGCCACAGCCAATAAACCTGGTAATGTCACATTGGTCTAGCGTCGTATTAGTGTTTGATAGAACGGTAAGAAGAGGCAGGGGAAGTTTACTGCAATGTGATTAGTGTGCAAAATCAAGCTCTGCATGCACACATGTGCTGAGGTCTGCTGCATAGTGATTGCAAATAAAAGCTCGACAAAAAAGAGAGGGTCATCAGAGTTCCATCGGGTAGGATGATTCAGCTAAAGCTTCAAGCCTTATGCTGATTTGTAAATATGTACACTGCCACGTAATAGGATCTATGATAGTCTGAGGTGAAAAATGTTTGTTGATCCCAATGTTAGGTTACAGAGCTTAACTCAATCTTGCCTCACCAATAGCTCCACAGAGTAGATTAGTATGTGCTCTGCAAGTTAGCTGCTTGATGCAATCAATGCACGACCATATGCTCTATGCATGCATGCTCATTGCACTTCATAGCCTGAGCTGTAGTCGTAATTTGGTAAGCTCACAGTGTTTGCGCCTGAGCTCTACTCGCCCCCATAGATCACTACTATCTAGTGCTCTGCGAGGGGCCAAATTCAACTGTTGGCCACCTCCATACTGTTTCAGTACCCGCAGTCTAGTTTCATTTGACTACTTGCTAAAAATACGCTCTCGCACTCTGTAGGAAAATAAGTAACTGGCTAGTGGGAATGCCTCTCATGCATACAGAGAAAGAAACGTACACGGCAACTACCATTGCTTGCTGCAGCAATAAAAAAACCGCATCTGGATTCGAAAACCGCGACGTCGGATTAACAGCCGTTAAAAGCAAACACTTTACACACTTCGCCACGGCCCTCAGCGAACAGGACACACCTTACTGGAACCTTTATGCCGTTTCGATCATCATTGGTTGGAGTAGCGCCACATCGGCTCACCATTGGCCACCTTTGTGCAAGAGCTTTGAGTTATGTAATCTCTCACTGACACTTTGCATTAGATGCTAACTAAGTATGGTTGTACGGTTAGCAGTACCACGCCCGATGTCAACAAGTACAACAGGGCTAGAGGTGACATTCAAAGGGTCAGCGAGCAAATGTGGTTAGTCGCAGCTTGCACCGTGTCAGCAGGCATGAGCACACAAAAGAGAATCACCTTTTTTCCGATGAAATATAATGACCATCTGAGGAGTGGCACAATTAATTTGGTCTGTCGGAAACCACTCCTGGAAACGGCAACCACAAAGGTACACACTCTATTCAGCCAGCTTAATAAAGAATAACAGGGTGTCTGTTTTGATACCAGGCTGGATAACATGCCGGGTTGACTTAGCGGAGATTGTTACTGGGGAAAAATGATTTAGGAATTCAAACTTTAATATGCACTTGTCTAGGCCTAAATATCACTATGGAAAGCCAAACTTAGGCAAGGAGGGATGGAGCTAACAAAAACAGCTGTGTACCCTTATCAATATCTTATCTACAACCTTAAAGCTAATGAAACACAGATGAAACTCAATGCACATAAACAATGGTTTTTTTGCTAATTATCCCACGTTAGCATACCTAATCCTTCAAAGTTCTCCTTGGCCTGCCTATTCGAAACCCCACAGCTGAGCTGTACTCGCAGATATGCTCGACTCCTATGAATCACAGTACTGGTAGGCTAATCCAAGATGTGAAACTGCTATGCTAGCTCGTGTTGGCGCCGCTTGAAGCTTCTAATATAAAGCGTGAAATCTCTGTTGCGAAAAATACGATGGCTATAATTTTGGCTGCTAGCTACCTCACTTTTGTTCCAACTTGGCTGCTCCCACTGCACTTCCTTCAGCACCTATGGTAACGTTTCCCCTACATCAATGCATCAGTTCACTCTAGAGGGTGCCTCCCTAACGTCTTACCTAGATTTTGCCTTTCCACGACCCCAGCGTTAGCTATTAGGCAATGAAGTCGTCTAGATCGAGAACACCCTTACAATGTGACCCTATGTACCTCCTGGCCCTGACACGAGTGGCAGCTCCACCTTTGTGCTGCCTTCTAGATTAAAGTTGCATGGACATCAGTGCTAGCACAACCTGGAATCAAAATCTATTTGACAGTCTGAGCACCAAAGAAAATTCAAGCTGATTAAGCAGCCCCTAATTGAATGGCGACAGAAGAGCGCTTACAGCTATCACCACCGCTTGCAGTGGCGATACAGAATCACCCACCACCGGAATCGAACACACGACCTCGGGAACGAGTTCGTGAAAGACCTTACCTAGTGTGCCATCACGGCTCACCACAAGTGATCTAACTCTATGACAAAGTGGTACTATTGTCCACCTAACATATAAAAAGTGAAATTTTCTACTACGAAGATCATGTTGGAATATTAGTCTATCAACAAAGCAATAGGGCTACAGCCAAATTGTCCTTGGAATAGTCTCAAGTGGTATAAATCTGTCAAAGTACTACCTGCGACTGATCTTACGATATAGAAACGATGCAGCGACTTTCAGAGCTGGCATGTGGAAAAGAAAAAAAATATCATACATGGCAGATTTTTTTATTGAATTTCGTAAGGTATTAACAATATTAATAATAATACTATTAATAATTTTAATAATAATAATAAAATTAAGTTTGCACAGTACCCTTAAAGAAAAATGTTTTTCTAGGCAATTTAACATGCTTTAAAGTAAGCGTGATAAAAGAAATAGTAGTAGCCTGAGAAATGTTAAGCAGCTTAGCAAACTTAGAGCTGACACGCACCATTTCAACATGAGTGACATAGTTAGTGGTGGCATGCTCAATATCGGCACTAATTGTGCAGTGCATGTGACATATTGTAGCTTCCTAAAAGGTGACTACAAAAGTATGCGTACATGCTCAGTCAACGACAGGTATCCTACTTTCAGACGATGAGCTGCATATAACGGTTAACTGTAGGCAGTTTGAGCCTTCGACGGCTGCACCACTTCATTGGTACTTGTTCTCAGCAGCTATCCTAGCTGGCTTCATCTCTGAGTCTTCAGGTCGAACCTAAACCTAATAGCGTGCCATGCCGCAATTCCTGCCTTACCTGACTCATCAATGGACATCAAAGCCGGTGCTAGTGAGCTGCATTCTTTCCCGTAGTGCGACGCGCGTCCGGGCTGCGCCCCGGAAGTTGTACCGACCCATCCAATTAAAGTAATCCCTTTTGAAGACTGCCCCCCCCCCGACCATCTCAATGCCAAGCATATTTCCAAAGCCTTCGTTAATGGTAGTTGCCTGTAGATCAAAGCCAGTACCCTCTCTTTGACGTTAAGGTCAATAATTAGATTGGTCCAACGAGTTTCAGATGTCGGAATAGATTATTGTATTGTCTCATTCGAGCAGGCTGGATAAGGAGCGATGGGCGCTTAGCAGTGAAACCTCGAGTCGTGCACTGATTAGCGCAGGTTTGATAAGGTTTCTATTGTACACTCAGCTGCACATATGCTTAACTGTTAGGGCAGAGCCCATCAAACAACACTAATCTAATTTATCCGAGTGGTCATAATGTCTACCATTGTAAGTTGGCCTTCTGACATTACCCATCAATGCGCTGCTGACATCGCTGCTGAGATTGGAGCAAGGCCAAAGGCATACGATGAGCTTGCGCCTGCGCAGTGATGAGATTGAGGTGAGCGCATGCGCTAGAAAGAGTGCATTTGAGGATGCGTGCACTTGATTGGTCGAACAGGTGCGAGGTCGCGCAGGCGCACGGTCGAGCAGGCGCGCGGTCACACACGCTCAATCGCTTAGGAGGACGGTCGCTGGGGTGAGCCCTTGAGAGGCGCGGCCGGTCGCGCCGGCGCCGGTAGCACTGGCCAGCGGTCGCGCCATTCCACGGTCGCACACTCGCCCAGTACTGGACGCGCCAGGTCTCGCAAGCGCTGGTCGCTAATGCACTCACTCTCGAAGGCACACGGTCGCTAAGGCGCACAGTCGCTATGGTCGCCAGTCGCTCAGGCACCTAGTCGTGTAGGCGGGGTCGCGAGCGTGCCCGGTCGAGCACCTGCGCGTTCGCGTTGGAGCCTGGTGTCATAGGGGCGTACCTGCAGGTAGCGCAGCGCTCGATCTTGCCACCATTAGTTGGCAGAATTAAGTGGCTGAGCGCTGCTGCAAGCCACATTCAACATACCATTCAGTCCCGTCAAGGTTGATCCAGAAACGTGGTGTTTTCACAGCGACCACGAGTGCTGCCACTGCTATGTGCACAGGTACTGACTGACCGCCCGATTGAGTTATTCGTTGTCGGTCATGCTTCCCCTGCCTGGCCAGACTTACGGTTCACGGCTGCAAGCACGGTGCCCTTGCTTAGCAAGCCCACAGGCCGCTTCACCACGCCCTCCGTAAGGGTGGCCGGGGCATTTCCGACCGGAAAACCGAGTTCTAGATACCTCTGCAGACCGCGGCTTGCATAGCTTACAGACCAATGCTTACCATTATAATTTTCTTACTGTAAATCGTATGTGTAAAATGCCTAGAAATAGACAAGGTTACCCGAAAGAGCTTTCAGTCTCTCGTTACCTCGACTTGCGCCTGTGCTTTCCTTGAGAAAAGTAGGTACCGTGCCGCTTAGCCACTGGCAACGACATATGCCTCCCCAGCTCTGCCTGTTCACAGAGCTCCATGTCGTGTTTCATCTAAATGCAGGCTCAGTCTGAACTACTAGGTGCAAAGCACGAACCTGTGCTATCGTTTGACGTGGTGGTGTGTACAGTGCCACCTAAAAAACTTGGCATATTAAAGATTAGGCTTGAGAGCAGCGGTTGGCATGAAACGACATACAGTGCAATTGTGTCGTGACATCAGTGTCTTCTACTTAGTAGACCAAAGAGTACTTACACCTCCTCCATCAGCCTGCAGCATGAGTAAATGTGTCAGCTATGTTGGATATGTGGGCAACTCACAGTCGCAAGTGATTTCTTTAAAAAGCCCATTCTTTACTTAGCGCATGAGGCCGCTTTAGCCATTATGCCAGAATTTTCAATGCATCGGCTCTCATAATCTGAGAAATACAGTTGCTTTACAGCGCTCGGCACTGCTTTTTCCAGATCTGTATATGACAGACTCTGTGTCCAACTGTTTTGGTCCTCTGGTTTGTATGAATTGTATCCATTGGGCCACAGCCAATAAACCTGGTAATGTCACATTGGTCTAGCGTCGTATTAGTGTTTGATAGAACGGTAAGAAGAGGCAGGGGAAGTTTACTACTGCAATGTGATTAGTGTGCAAAATCAAGCTCTGCATGCACACATGTGCTGAGGTCTGCTGCATAGTGATTGCAAATAAAAGCTCGACAAAAAAGAGAGGGTCATCAGAGTTCCATCGGGTAGGATGATTCAGCTAAAGCTTCAAGCCTTATGCTGATTTGTAAATATGTACACTGCCACGTAATAGGATCTATGATAGTCTGAGGTGAAAAATGTTTGTTGATCCCAATGTTAGGTTACAGAGCTTAACTCAATCTTGCCTCACCAATAGCTCCACAGAGTAGATTAGTATGTGCTCTGCAAGTTAGCTGCTTGATGCAATCAATGCACGACCATATGCTCTATGCATGCATGCTCATTGCACTTCATAGCCTGAGCTGTAGTCGTAATTTGGTAAGCTCACAGTGTTTGCGCCTGAGCTCTACTCGCCCCCATAGATCACTACTATCTAGTGCTCTGCGAGGGGCCAAATTCAACTGTTGGCCACCTCCATACTGTTTCAGTACCCGCAGTCTAGTTTCATTTGACTACTTGCTAAAAATACGCTCTCGCACTCTGTAGGAAAATAAGTAACTGGCTAGTGGGAATGCCTCTCATGCATACAGAGAAAGAAACGTACACGGCAACTACCATTGCTTGCTGCAGCAAGAAAAAAAAAACCGCATCTGGATTCGAAACCGCGACGTCGGATTAACAGCCGTTAAAAGCAAACACTTTACACACTTCGCCACGGCCCTCAGCGAACAGGACACACCTTACTGGAACCTTTATGCCGTTTCGATCATCATTGGTTGGAGTAGCGCCACATCGGCTCACCATTGGCCACCTTTGTGCAAGAGCTTTGAGTTATGTAATCTCTCACTGACACTTTGCATTAGATGCTAACTAAGTATGGTTGTACGGTTAGCAGTACCACGCCCGATGTCAACAAGTACAACAGGGCTAGAGGTGACATTCAAAGGGTCAGCGAGCAAATGTGGTTAGTCGCAGCTTGCACCGTGTCAGCAGGCATGAGCACACAAAAGAGAATCACCTTTTTTCCGATGAAATATAATGACCATCTGAGGAGTGGCACAATTAATTTGGTCTGTCGGAAACCACTCCTGGAAACGGCAACCACAAAGGTACACACTCTATTCAGCCAGCTTAATAAAGAATAACAGGGTGTCTGTTTTGATACCAGGCTGGATAACATGCCGGGTTGACTTAGCGGAGATTGTTACTGGGGAAAAATGATTTAGGAATTCAAACTTTAATATGCACTTGTCTAGGCCTAAATATCACTATGGAAAGCCAAACTTAGGCAAGGAGGGATGGAGCTAACAAAAACAGCTGTGTACCCTTATCAATATCTTATCTACAACCTTAAAGCTAATGAAACACAGATGAAACTCAATGCACATAAACAATGGTTTTTTTGCTAATTATCCCACGTTAGCATACCTAATCCTTCAAAGTTCTCCTTGGCCTGCCTATTCGAAACCCCACAGCTGAGCTGTACTCGCAGATATGCTCGACTCCTATGAATCACAGTACTGGTAGGCTAATCCAAGATGTGAAACTGCTATGCTAGCTCGTGTTGGCGCCGCTTGAAGCTTCTAATATAAAGCGTGAAATCTCTGTTGCGAAAAATACGATGGCTATAATTTTGGCTGCTAGCTACCTCACTTTTGTTCCAACTTGGCTGCTCCCACTGCACTTCCTTCAGCACCTATGGTAACGTTTCCCCTACATCAATGCATCAGTTCACTCTAGAGGGTGCCTCCCTAACGTCTTACCTAGATTTTGCCTTTCCACGACCCCAGCGTTAGCTATTAGGCAATGAAGTCGTCTAGATCGAGAACACCCTTACAATGTGACCCTATGTACCTCCTGGCCCTGACACGAGTGGCAGCTCCACCTTTGTGCTGCCTTCTAGATTAAAGTTGCATGGACATCAGTGCTAGCACAACCTGGAATCAAAATCTATTTGACAGTCTGAGCACCAAAGAAAATTCAAGCTGATTAAGCAGCCCCTAATTGAATGGCGACAGAAGAGCGCTTACAGCTATCACCACCGCTTGCAGTGGCGATACAGAATCACCCACCACCGGAATCGAACACACGACCTCGGGAACGAGTTCGTGAAAGACCTTACCTAGTGTGCCATCACGGCTCACCACAAGTGATCTAACTCTATGACAAAGTGGTACTATTGTCCACCTAACATATATAAAAAGTGAAATTTTCTACTACGAAGATCATGTTGGAATATTAGTCTATCAACAAAGCAATAGGGCTACAGCCAAATTGTCCTTGGAATAGTCTCAAGTGGTATAAATCTGTCAAAGTACTACCTGCGACTGATCTTACGATATAGAAACGATGCAGCGACTTTCAGAGCTGGCATGTGGCACAGCCAAAAAATATCATACATGGCAGATTTTTTTATTGAATTTCGTAAGGTATTAACAATATTAATAATAATACTATTAATAATTTTAATAATAATAATAAAATTAAGTTTGCACAGTACCCTTAAAGAAAAATGTTTTTCTAGGCAATTTAACATGCTTTAAAGTAAGCGTGATAAAAGAAATAGTAGTAGCCTGAGAAATGTTAAGCAGCTTAGCAAACTTAGAGCTGACACGCACCATTTCAACATGAGTGACATAGTTAGTGGTGGCATGCTCAATATCGGCACTAATTGTGCAGTGCATGTGACATATTGTAGCTTCCTAAAAGGTGACTACAAAAGTATGCGTACATGCTCAGTCAACGACAGGTATCCTACTTTCAGACGATGAGCTGCATATAACGGTTAACTGTAGGCAGCAGTTTGAGCCTTCGACGGCTGCACCACTTCATTGGTACTTGTTCTCAGCAGCTATCCTAGCTGGCTTCATCTCTGAGTCTTCAGGTCGAACCTAAACCTAATAGCGTGCCATGCCGCAATTCCTGCCTTACCTGACTCATCAATGGACATCAAAGCCGGTGCTAGTGAGCTGCATTCTTTCCCGTAGTGCGACGCGCGTCCGGGCTGCGCCCCGGAAGTTGTACCGACCCATCCAATTAAAGTAATCCCTTTTGAAGACTGCCCCCCCCCCGACCATCTCAATGCCAAGCATATTTCCAAAGCCTTCGTTAATGGTAGTTGCCTGTAGATCAAAGCCAGTACCCTCTCTTTGACGTTAAGGTCAATAATTAGATTGGTCCAACGAGTTTCAGATGTCGGAATAGATTATTGTATTGTCTCATTCGAGCAGGCTGGATAAGGAGCGATGGGCGCTTAGCAGTGAAACCTCGAGTCGTGCACTGATTAGCGCAGGTTTGATAAGGTTTCTATTGTACACTCAGCTGCACATATGCTTAACTGTTAGGGCAGAGCCCATCAAACAACACTAATCTAATTTATCCGAGTGGTCATAATGTCTACCATTGTAAGTTGGCCTTCTGACATTACCCATCAATGCGCTGCTGACATCGCTGCTGAGATTGGAGCAAGGCCAAAGGCATACGATGAGCTTGCGCCTGCGCAGTGATGAGATTGAGGTGAGCGCATGCGCTAGAAAGAGTGCATTTGAGGATGCGTGCACTTGATTGGTCGAACAGGTGCGAGGTCGCGCAGGCGCACGGTCGAGCAGGCGCGCGGTCACACACGCTCAATCGCTTAGGAGGACGGTCGCTGGGGTGAGCCCTTGAGAGGCGCGGCCGGTCGCGCCGGCGCCGGTAGCACTGGCCAGCGGTCGCGCCATTCCACGGTCGCACACTCGCCCAGTACTGGACGCGCCAGGTCTCGCAAGCGCTGGTCGCTAATGCACCACTCTCGAAGGCACACGGTCGCTAAGGCGCACAGTCGCTATGGTCGCCAGTCGCTCAGGCACCTAGTCGTGTAGGCGGGGTCGCGAGCGTGCCCGGTCGAGCACCTGCGCGTTCGCGTTGGAGCCTGGTGTCATAGGGGCGTACCTGCAGGTAGCGCAGCGCTCGATCTTGCCACCATTAGTTGGCAGAATAAGTGGCTGAGCGCTGCTGCAAGCCACATTCAACATACCATTCAGTCCCGTCAAGGTTGATCCAGAAACGTGGTGTTTTCACAGCGACCACGAGTGCTGCCACTGCTATGTGCACAGGTACTGACTGACCGCCCGATTGAGTTATTCGTTGTCGGTCATGCTTCCCCTGCCTGGCCAGACTTACGGTTCACGGCTGCAAGCACGGTGCCCTTGCTTAGCAAGCCCACAGGCCGCTTCACCACGCCCTCCGTAAGGGTGGCCGGGGCATTTCCGACCGGAAAACCGAGTTCTAGATACCTCTGCAGACCGCGGCTTGCATAGCTTACAGACCAATGCTTACCATTATAATTTTCTTACTGTAAATCGTATGTAAAATGCCTAGAAATAGACAAGGTTACCCGAAAGAGCTTTCAGTCTCTCGTTACCTCGACTTGCGCCTGTGGTTTCCTTGAGAAAAGTAGGTACCATGCCGCTTAGCCACTGGCAACGACATATGCCTCCCCAGCTCTGCCTGTTCACAGAGCTCCATGTCGTGTTTCATCTAAATGCAGGCTCAGTCTGAACTACTAGGTGCAAAGCACGAACCTGTGCTATCGTTTGACGTGGTGGTGTATACAGTGCCACCTAAAAAACTTGGCATATTAAAGATTAGGCTTGAGAGCAGCGGTTGGCATGAAACGACATACAGTGCAATTGTGTCGTGACATCAGTGTCTTCTACTTAGTAGACCAAAGAGTACTTACACCTCCTCCATCAGCCTGCAGCATGAGTAAATGTCTCAGCTATGTTGGATATGTGGGCAACTCACAGTCGCAAGTGATTTCTTTAAAAAGCCCATTCTTTACTTAGCGCATGAGGCCGCTTTAGCCATTATGCCAGAATTTTCAATGCATCGGCTCTCATAATCTGAGAAATACAGTTGCTTTACAGCGCTCGGCACTGCTTTTTCCAGATCTCTGTATATGACAGACTCTGTGTCCAACTGTTTTGGTCCTCTGGTTTGTATGAATTGTATCCATTGGGCCACAGCCAATAAACCTGGTAATGTCACATTGGTCTAGCGTCGTATTAGTGTTTGATAGAACGGTAAGAAGAGGCAGGGGAAGTTTACTGCAATGTGATTAGTGTGCAAAATCAAGCTCTGCATGCACACATGTGCTGAGGTCTGCTGCATAGTGATTGCAAATAAAAGCTCGACAAAAAAGAGAGGGTCATCAGAGTTCCATCGGGTAGGATGATTCAGCTAAAGCTTCAAGCCTTATGCTGATTTGTAAATATGTACACTGCCACGTAATAGGATCTATGATAGTCTGAGGTGAAAAATGTTTGTTGATCCCAATGTTAGGTTACAGAGCTTAACTCAATCTTGCCTCACCAATAGCTCCACAGAGTAGATTAGTATGTGCTCTGCAAGTTAGCTGCTTGATGCAATCAATGCACGACCATATGCTCTATGCATGCATGCTCATTGCACTTCATAGCCTGAGCTGTAGTCGTAATTTGGTAAGCTCACAGTGTTTGCGCCTGAGCTCTACTCGCCCCCATAGATCACTACTATCTAGTGCTCTGCGAGGGGCCAAATTCAACTGTTGGCCACCTCCATACTGTTTCAGTACCCGCAGTCTAGTTTCATTTGACTACTTGCTAAAAATACGCTCTCGCACTCTGTAGGAAAATAAGTAACTGGCTAGTGGGAATGCCTCTCATGCATACAGAGAAAGAAACGTACACGGCAACTACCATTGCTTGCTGCAGCAATAAAAAACCGCATCTGGATTCGAAACCGCGACGTCGGATTAACAGCCGTTAAAAGCAAACACTTTACACACTTCGCCACGGCCCTCAGCGAACAGGACACACCTTACTGGAACCTTTATGCCGTTTCGATCATCATTGGTTGGAGTAGCGCCACATCGGCTCACCATTGGCCACCTTTGTGCAAGAGCTTTGAGTTATGTAATCTCTCACTGACACTTTGCATTAGATGCTAACTAAGTATGGTTGTACGGTTAGCAGTACCACGCCCGATGTCAACAAGTACAACAGGGCTAGAGGTGACATTCAAAGGGTCAGCGAGCAAATGTGGTTAGTCGCAGCTTGCACCGTGTCAGCAGGCATGAGCACACAAAAGAGAATCACCTTTTTTCCGATGAAATATAATGACCATCTGAGGAGTGGCACAATTAATTTGGTCTGTCGGAAACCACTCCTGGAAACGGCAACCACAAAGGTACACACTCTATTCAGCCAGCTTAATAAAGAATAACAGGGTGTCTGTTTTGATACCAGGCTGGATAACATGCCGGGTTGACTTAGCGGAGATTGTTACTGGGGAAAAATGATTTAGGAATTCAAACTTTAATATGCACTTGTCTAGGCCTAAATATCACTATGGAAAGCCAAACTTAGGCAAGGAGGGATGGAGCTAACAAAAACAGCTGTGTACCCTTATCAATATCTTATCTACAACCTTAAAGCTAATGAAACACACAGATGAAACTCAATGCACATAAACAATGGTTTTTTTTGCTAATTATCCCACGTTAGCATACCTAATCCTTCAAAGTTCTCCTTGGCCTGCCTATTCGAAACCCCACAGCTGAGCTGTACTCGCAGATATGCTCGACTCCTATGAATCACAGTACTGGTAGGCTAATCCAAGATGTGAAACTGCTATGCTAGCTCGTGTTGGCGCCGCTTGAAGCTTCTAATATAAAGCGTGAAATCTCTGTTGCGAAAAATACGATGGCTATAATTTTGGCTGCTAGCTACCTCACTTTTGTTCCAACTTGGCTGCTCCCACTGCACTTCCTTCAGCACCTATGGTAACGTTTCCCCTACATCAATGCATCAGTTCACTCTAGAGGGTGCCTCCCTAACGTCTTACCTAGATTTTGCCTTTCCACGACCCCAGCGTTAGCTATTAGGCAATGAAGTCGTCTAGATCGAGAACACCCTTACAATGTGACCCTATGTACCTCCTGGCCCTGACACGAGTGGCAGCTCCACCTTTGTGCTGCCTTCTAGATTAAAGTTGCATGGACATCAGTGCTAGCACAACCTGGAATCAAAATCTATTTGACAGTCTGAGCACCAAAGAAAATTCAAGCTGATTAAGCAGCCCCTAATTGAATGGCGACAGAAGAGCGCTTACAGCTATCACCACCGCTTGCAGTGGCGATACAGAATCACCCACCACCGGAATCGAACACACGACCTCGGGAACGAGTTCGTGAAAGACCTTACCTAGTGTGCCATCACGGCTCACCACAAGTGATCTAACTCTATGACAAAGTGGTACTATTGTCCACCTAACATATAAAAAGTGAAATTTTCTACTACGAAGATCATGTTGGAATATTAGTCTATCAACAAAGCAATAGGGCTACAGCCAAATTGTCCTTGGAATAGTCTCAAGTGGTATAAATCTGTCAAAGTACTACCTGCGACTGATCTTACGATATAGAAACGATGCAGCGACTTTCAGAGCTGGCATGTGGCACAGCCAAAAAATATCATACATGGCAGATTTTTTTATTGAATTTCGTAAGGTATTAACAATATTAATAATAATACTATTAATAATTTTAATAATAATAATAAAATTAAGTTTGCACAGTACCCTTAAAGAAAAATGTTTTTCTAGGCAATTTAACATGCTTTAAAGTAAGCGTGATAAAAGAAATAGTAGTAGCCTGAGAAATGTTAAGCAGCTTAGCAAACTTAGAGCTGACACGCACCATTTCAACATGAGTGACATAGTTAGTGGTGGCATGCTCAATATCGGCACTAATTGTGCAGTGCATGTGACATATTGTAGCTTCCTAAAAGGTGACTACAAAAGTATGCGTACATGCTCAGTCAACGACAGGTATCCTACTTTCAGACGATGAGCTGCATATAACGGTTAACTGTAGGCAGTTTGAGCCTTCGACGGCTGCACCACTTCATTGGTACTTGTTCTCAGCAGCTATCCTAGCTGGCTTCATCTCTGAGTCTTCAGGTCGAACCTAAACCTAATAGCGTGCCATGCCGCAATTCCTGCCTTACCTGACTCATCAATGGACATCAAAGCCGGTGCTAGTGAGCTGCATTCTTTCCCGTAGTGCGACGCGCGTCCGGGCTGCGCCCCGGAAGTTGTACCGACCCATCCAATTAAAGTAATCCCTTTTGAAGACTGCCCCACCCCCCCGACCATCTCAATGCCAAGCATATTTCCAAAGCCTTCGTTAATGGTAGTTGCCTGTAGATCAAAGCCAGTACCCTCTCTTTGACGTTAAGGTCAATAATTAGATTGGTCCAACGAGTTTCAGATGTCGGAATAGATTATTGTATTGTCTCATTCGAGCAGGCTGGATAAGGAGCGATGGGCGCTTAGCAGTGAAACCTCGAGTCGTGCACTGATTAGCGCAGGTTTGATAAGGTTTCTATTGTACACTCAGCTGCACATATGCTTAACTGTTAGGGCAGAGCCCATCAAACAACACTAATCTAATTTATCCGAGTGGTCATAATGTCTACCATTGTAAGTTGGCCTTCTGACATTACCCATCAATGCGCTGCTGACATCGCTGCTGAGATTGGAGCAAGGCCAAAGGCATACGATGAGCTTGCGCCTGCGCAGTGATGAGATTGAGGTGAGCGCATGCGCTAGAAAGAGTGCATTTGAGGATGCGTGCACTTGATTGGTCGAACAGGTGCGAGGTCGCGCAGGCGCACGGTCGAGCAGGCGCGCGGTCACACACGCTCAATCGCTTAGGAGGACGGTCGCTGGGGTGAGCCCTTGAGAGGCGCGGCCGGTCGCGCCGGCGCCGGTAGCACTGGCCAGCGGTCGCGCCATTCCACGGTCGCACACTCGCCCAGTACTGGACGCGCCAGGTCTCGCAAGCGCTGGTCGCTAATGCACTCACTCTCGAAGGCACACGGTCGCTAAGGCGCACAGTCGCTATGGTCGCCAGTCGCTCAGGCACCTAGTCGTGTAGGCGGGGTCGCGAGCGTGCCCGGTCGAGCACCTGCGCGTTCGCGTTGGAGCCTGGTGTCATAGGGGCGTACCTGCAGGTAGCGCAGCGCTCGATCTTGCCACCATTAGTTGGCAGAATTAAGTGGCTGAGCGCTGCTGCAAGCCACATTCAACATACCATTCAGTCCCGTCAAGGTTGATCCAGGAACGTGGTGTTTTCACAGCGACCACGAGTGCTGCCACTGCTATGTGCACAGGTACTGACTGACCGCCCGATTGAGTTATTCGTTGTCGGTCATGCTTCCCCTGCCTGGCCAGACTTACGGTTCACGGCTGCAAGCACGGTGCCCTTGCTTAGCAAGCCCACAGGCCGCTTCACCACGCCCTCCGTAAGGGTGGCCGGGGCATTTCCGACCGGAAAACCGAGTTCTAGATACCTCTGCAGACCGCGGCTTGCATAGCTTACAGACCAATGCTTACCATTATAATTTTCTTACTGTAAATCGTATGTAAAATGCCTAGAAATAGACAAGGTTACCCGAAAGAGCTTTCAGTCTCTCGTTACCTCGACTTGCGCCTGTGGTTTCCTTGAGAAAAGTAGGTACCATGCCGCTTAGCCACTGGCAACGACATATGCCTCCCCAGCTCTGCCTGTTCACAGAGCTCCATGTCGTGTTTCATCTAAATGCAGGCTCAGTCTGAACTACTAGGTGCAAAGCACGAACCTGTGCTATCGTTTGACGTGGTGGTGTGTACAGTGCCACCTAAAAAACTTGGCATATTAAAGATTAGGCTTGAGAGCAGCGGTTGGCATGAAACGACATACAGTGCAATTGTGTCGTGACATCAGTGTCTTCTACTTAGTAGACCAAAGAGTACTTACACCTCCTCCATCAGCCTGCAGCATGAGTAAATGTGTCAGCTATGTTGGATATGTGGGCAACTCACAGTCGCAAGTGATTTCTTTAAAAAGCCCATTCTTTACTTAGCGCATGAGGCCGCTTTAGCCATTATGCCAGAATTTTCAATGCATCGGCTCTCATAATCTGAGAAATACAGTTGCTTTACAGCGCTCGGCACTGCTTTTTCCAGATCTGTATATGACAGACTCTGTGTCCAACTGTTTTGGTCCTCTGGTTTGTATGAATTGTATCCATTGGGCCACAGCCAATAAACCTGGTAATGTCACATTGGTCTAGCGTCGTATTAGTGTTTGATAGAACGGTAAGAAGAGGCAGGGGAAGTTTACTGCAATGTGATTAGTGTGCAAAATCAAGCTCTGCATGCACACATGTGCTGAGGTCTGCTGCATAGTGATTGCAAATAAAAGCTCGACAAAAAAAGAGAGGGTCATCAGAGTTCCATCGGGTAGGATGATTCAGCTAAAGCTTCAAGCCTTATGCTGATTTGTAAATATGTACACTGCCACGTAATAGGATCTATGATAGTCTGAGGTGAAAAATGTTTGTTGATCCCAATGTTAGGTTACAGAGCTTAACTCAATCTTGCCTCACCAATAGCTCCACAGAGTAGATTAGTATGTGCTCTGCAAGTTAGCTGCTTGATGCAATCAATGCACGACCATATGCTCTATGCATGCATGCTCATTGCACTTCATAGCCTGAGCTGTAGTCGTAATTTGGTAAGCTCACAGTGTTTGCGCCTGAGCTCTACTCGCCCCCATAGATCACTACTATCTAGTGCTCTGCGAGGGGCCAAATTCAACTGTTGGCCACCTCCATACTGTTTCAGTACCCGCAGTCTAGTTTCATTTGACTACTTGCTAAAAATACGCTCTCGCACTCTGTAGGAAAATAAGTAACTGGCTAGTGGGAATGCCTCTCATGCATACAGAGAAAGAAACGTACACGGCAACTACCATTGCTTGCTGCAGCAATAAAAAACCGCATCTGGATTCGAAACCGCGACGTCGGATTAACAGCCGTTAAAAAGCAAACACTTTACACACTTCGCCACGGCCCTCAGCGAACAGGACACACCTTACTGGAACCTTTATGCCGTTTCGATCATCATTGGTTGGAGTAGCGCCACATCGGCTCACCATTGGCCACCTTTGTGCAAGAGCTTTGAGTTATGTAATCTCTCACTGACACTTTGCATTAGATGCTAACTAAGTATGGTTGTACGGTTAGCAGTACCACGCCCGATGTCAACAAGTACAACAGGGCTAGAGGTGACATTCAAAGGGTCAGCGAGCAAATGTGGTTAGTCGCAGCTTGCACCGTGTCAGCAGGCATGAGCACACAAAAGAGAATCACCTTTTTTCCGATGAAATATAATGACCATCTGAGGAGTGGCACAATTAATTTGGTCTGTCGGAAACCACTCCTGGAAACGGCAACCACAAAGGTACACACTCTATTCAGCCAGCTTAATAAAGAATAACAGGGTGTCTGTTTTGATACCAGGCTGGATAACATGCCGGGTTGACTTAGCGGAGATTGTTACTGGGGAAAAATGATTTAGGAATTCAAACTTTAATATGCACTTGTCTAGGCCTAAATATCACTATGGAAAGCCAAACTTAGGCAAGGAGGGATGGAGCTAACAAAAACAGCTGTGTACCCTTATCAATATCTTATCTACAACCTTAAAGCTAATGAAACACAGATGAAACTCAATGCACATAAACAATGGTTTTTTTGCTAATTATCCCACGTTAGCATACCTAATCCTTCAAAGTTCTCCTTGGCCTGCCTATTCGAAACCCCACAGCTGAGCTGTACTCGCAGATATGCTCGACTCCTATGAATCACAGTACTGGTAGGCTAATCCAAGATGTGAAACTGCTATGCTAGCTCGTGTTGGCGCCGCTTGAAGCTTCTAATATAAAGCGTGAAATCTCTGTTGCGAAAAAGGTGCCTCCCTAACGTCTTACCTAGATTTTGCCTTTCCACGACCCCAGCGTTAGCTATTAGGCAATGAAGTCGTCTAGATCGAGAACACCCTTACAATGTGACCCTATGTACCTCCTGGCCCTGACACGAGTGGCAGCTCCACCTTTGTGCTGCCTTCTAGATTAAAGTTGCATGGACATCAGTGCTAGCACAACCTGGAATCAAAATCTATTTGACAGTCTGAGCACCAAAGAAAATTCAACTTCGCAGACAAAGAGTCCTTACACCTTCATCACCCTGCAGCATCAGTTTGTGTCTGAGCTAGGTTGGATATACAGGTTACTCGCAGTCCGAAGCGAGTCCGGCTTAAAGCCTGCACCTTATATAGTGTATGATTTTTCTGTAGCCCCCATGCATGATTTCGCGATGTCTTTTCTCTCTCAATCAGAGATATATATCAGCTTTGAGTTACGTGATGGTAGTCTTTCTATTTATGAGTGTGACAAAATAAGTGTCCAAAATATTTTTCCCTTCGGGTTGCATGATTTCTCAGATAGACCAGCTAATAAGACTTGCAATTTGATATCTATTTTCGTTTCGAATTGGATTTCCATAGCACAGTATTGAGCGGCAGGAGAGTTGTTTTTCAACGTGAGTAGTGAGCCAAAGTAATTTCTGCACACAGGCACGTTCCTTAATGTGCAGTAAGGCTATAGACTATTATGAGGAATGGGTATCAGCTAGCGTAGATCAAGAGAATTGATAATTTGTGAAGTTCATAATAGTTGAACATAAAAATTATTAATAAATCATTAAGTCAGGTATACACTACGGAATTTTCGAGCGTGTAAAGGCAATTGCGAGATAGAGAATTTTTGAATAATGGAAAGTAATCGTTAATGCAAGTGGCAATACGATATTTGTCGCATAGTTAGTTGAGAAGGTAGAGAAAGATTAAGATCAATTTTGTCTATAACGGAATAAATTCTTATGACATTTCTAAGAGAATTTTTTTACTAATAATCTTGTCGCATAAATATAAAAATATTTCAGAAAAATTCAGTCGTGAATTCATACTTTATCGTTTGGATACATTTTGTCAATTAAGAATTGTATATTATTCCCATGAATGGACATATAGATCAATTGTTGTCAAGGCCAGTTGGTACTGGCCAGTCGCCGTTGGTCCAGTAGTCGCAGACCAGATGGTATAAGATCATTTGTGGTGTTGGCCGAATGGTACAGGCCAACTATCGTAGGGGCAGCAGTCGTCAGTTCAATAGTCACGCAACCGTTCTCCGATTCTATTAGAAAAGCATCACTTAAATAATAACAAATAATATTATTGCTGTTATAAGCATGGTAAACCATTGTTGGTTGCACATTACGGTATTGTTTTATTTCCATGTAGTTTGAACCCAAAAGTTCAAGGCGTGGATCTTACAGGTCATCAATGGAATCTAAACTTATCATTATACCAGTGTGTCATATCTAGTCTTGATTAGGCATTTGTCCTGCTAATCAGCACTAATGAGTGGTTCTAAGATAATAGGCAGGAACATAATGCAACCAAGAATTAACATTTCAGTCAGACATTAAGCAGTATTAATAGTGTGCCAGCTCGGCTAGACCTTCAATGCAAAAACATCGTCAACCAAAAATTATGAAAAACAATCCAGGAGAGGCAAAGTATCCAAAAGAGAAAACTTCATTCCCACCCAGACTTTGCATATTGGATTGCATTTATTCAAGTTGTATGCTCCACTGAACTGGCATGCTAAATGCCAAGTTTAATAAAACAGCATAATGAATTAGACTAAGTTGGTTGATGCTAGGCATAATTAAGGCGTGACCATATAAAAAAGATATTACTTCTGCACGGATGTTCAAAACCGATAAAAGTAAGTATCAAAGAAAGTAGTAGATGAAAACACGGTCACTACAACGTGGGTAAATGAATGGAAAGACAGAAAGGGATTGACTGAGAGTGACTAGGGTTTTTGAAAATCGGCAGAGTATAAGAAGTTATGGATTAAACGCCTCCATGGCAAGCAGCGAAGACAAAATTGAAAGACAGCTAGGTTGGTAAGGAAGAAAGGTAGGAAGTAGGAGGCCAGAGGACGAAAGGAATATGATAAGATGCAAGAGAAATAGAGTGAGATTGATTAAACATGAAGGATAAGCAGGCTGAAGACAGACAGGAACACATAACAAGAGGCAGACAATAAGATCACCAGTAGAGGTACTGGAGATAGGAAAATTAGCCTCGCCGTAGGTTTCTTATTGTATTATCTAATTGAAAAAGATCAAATAGTAACCGTTTCAGCAACCTCATTTTGGTATGAGGGAGTCGAAACTCACTGCTTTATCTCCAGCTATGTGCGTAGTCAAAGAAGAGGCGCCAGAGGTACTAGAATTAAAGCCATGCCCTCGCACTTTCAAACTTACACGTTCACACAAAACATGTTCTTATACACGCATGCAAACGCAGTGCCTAAACACGTGCACACACATGCAAACACAAGTGTAATTACAGGTGAACATAAATCTGCACAGATGTGTAAACACGCATCTGCCGAAACTTGTGAACGCTTGTGTGCACACCCCGGCGGACAAGTACACCTGTACAGAAAAAGAGCATGCACAGGTGCAGAAACACCGGGAACACACACTTGCATGCGCATAAATGTTCACAGGCATGGGCCCAGACCAGTTAACCCACGAGTGTACTCAAATGTACACACACACACACGTGTGCACACTTGCAAATGCACATGTGCACAACCATGACCACATTTATGTGCACAAACGTGTGCTCAAACGTGTGCACACCTATGTGTACAACTAAATGCACAACCATGTGCACACAAAGGTGCTGACCCATGTGTATACAGATATGCCCACAACACATATTCTTATACGTGTGCATATGCTTGTGCACCTACGGCTGCGCACTCACATGAATACACACACACACACACACATCTAAAAACACATGTGAGGACAAATGTGCACAACCATGTGCGCACTAATATGATCAAACATAGGCGCAGACATATGTATACAAATGTGCACACGCCTATATGCAACTGCACGTGCACACACATGTGCATGTACATGTGAAAGCATATGTGCACACTCAAGTGCACATGCATGTGCACATGCCTATGTTCACACGTTGAAGCCACACCCTCTAAAATGGCATTACTTTAACTTATTCATCATTTCCCGCCTCCAATTTTGCTGATGACTTTGTTACACCTAATTGTACAGCATACATTGCAATCTTTCCCGTGAGAGGAAGCAATTAATAGCGATGTTGATCACTATGCACGGTGCTTCAGCCTCTGAGGAAAATTTGGAAGATGTTACAATTAAATTAGCAATTTTCATTATGTTTTTGACCGACCAAGATATGCAGAAAAAACGTTTGACTAGTAGTGGACCTGAAGAAAATCAAAATGATAAAGGTTAGACTGTCACTTGCATATAGGTCGACGTATTTAGCAAAATGGTATTCAGCCTGGCACCATGCTAGTTCTCCCACAAGATTGAGAACTGATAGTAAAATTAGGAAACTAAATCAAGATGCCAGCCGGGCTAAATAAATGCTTGTTGAAAGTTCATATTGCATCGAGACAAGACTGCCACGGAGCTTTGCTACTCAATTCAGGGACTATTGCAATACAAGAAAAGCTTATGTAATCTCTCAAAAATATGACAATATCAAGGACGGATATTTTTTCTGTTTTTTTTTTATAAAATGTGTGTGAAACGCTCATTGTATACATATTCCAACCATGTGAAAAATACCAAAAGAATGACATCTACAGATTTGTGCAGTAGCATGTGTTGGTGTACCGACCCAGCCTTGGTGATACGGATGCTGGGGTCTCAAATATCTTTGGCCAGATAAGGAGTCTGTAAAAGAGACTAACGGTGGTTTGTACAGAGTCACCATGGGCAGTTTCTCTGCTAAGGTACTCGGACCACTATGTTCACATATATAGCCCTCTTCAATGTCTCTTTAGCTGCCACTTTCACGGGAATCGGCTGTCATGGTTGTGAGTAGACAAAGATGATTCTCTTTCCCTTTAATGACTACTGAGATGTTGGGGCTATTGAAGGAGGTCTCACAAGCAGCTTAACTGCTTAGAACGATTTCTGAAACACCGATGCTGGCTACACTAACGCCTCATGACATAATAACATTGATAATAATAACAAGAAATGTTTTGGAGCCCTTAGAAAACTTAACCTTTTACAGGACAGGCACTTCGCACTAGATGCTTAGGAAGCATGATCCAATGGTTAGCAGTAGCATGCTCAATGGCAACAAGTATAACGTGGTCAGAGGTGACATCCAATGGGTCAGCAAGCAACTATGGTTAGTGGCAGCACCCACAGTGTCAAGAAGAGTGAGTACACAAAAGCCGAATCGCAGTGCTTCTTGATAAAATACAATGACCACCGGAGGAGTAGCACAATTAATTTGGTCTGTAAGGAATTACTCATGGGAAACTGCAACCGCAAAGGTACACACTCTATTCAGCCAGCTAAATAAAGAAAAAACAGGATGTCTACTGTGAGACCAGGCCGGATAATGCATCGGGCGGAGCCAGAGCTTGTTACTAGGGAAAAACAAGTTAGCTAGATAGACTGTTATTTGCACTTCTCATGGCCCAAACATCACGTTCCAAAGTCAACCCTAGGCCAGGAAGGATAGCACCAATGAGAACAGCTGTGTCCACCGCTCCTATCTAATCAAACGCAGATGAAAAGCAAAGCCAATAAAACGTAAGTTTTTAGTATTTACTTATCCCACGTTCGCATGCCTTATCCTTTAAAATTCTCTTTCACCTGCTTAATCGAAAGCCCACAGCTGAGCTGTACACACAGCTATGCTCACCTCTTTTAGATCACTGTACTGGTATCCATAACCCAACATGTGAAACTGCCATACCTGACGTGTTGGTTCCTCTTGATGCTGTTAACTTGCAGCAGTAAATAATATTTCCGGGATTTACGAGGGCCATAATTTTGGCTGAATGCTACCTCACTTTAGTTCCAGCGTGGCTACTCCAACTGCACTTGCTTCAGTGCCAGTGACTGTGCTTACCCAACCTCAATGCCTCCATCTATTCCAGAGAGCCATACAAAATGTTTTATCTATTAAATTATCTATTAAATTTATATATTAAATGTTAAATATTAAACATGAAATACTATTAAATATTAAATAAATGATAATAATATAAATAATAATAATATAATACAATAAAATAATAATATTATTAATAATGAATAATAAATATTAAATACTAAATATTAAATGCATTAAATTGATCTATTATTGTTGTATTTGTTTTTTGCTTTTAACAGACCTCCAGCATAAACTATTACGCAATGAAGTCATCTTGATCGAGGCCGCCCTTACATAGTGACCCTACATACCTCATGGCCCTGACTCGAGTGCCAGCTCTAGCTTTGTACTCCCATCTAAATCAAAGTTTCATGAACCTCAGTGCTACCCTAACCTGGAATAAATAACTATTTCAGAGTATGAGCACAACAACTAATCTCTATGACAATGTGTTTGCATCGTCACCGCATATATTTAAAATGAAATAATTTTCTACTACTAAGATCATATTGGAATATAAATCTATCACGTCAACTAATAGGCTGCAGCCAAATTGTCTTTTGCAGAGTCGTGATTGGTATAAATAAGTGAAAGTACTACCTGCCACAGATCTTGCGATATGGAATTGAAGAAGCGAGTTTCAGAAGTGGCTTGTGGCACGTCCAAAAAAGAGTACACATGGCTGTCGACTTTTTCAACAGTTTGAGAAGTAATAACAATAATAAGAAGCAAAATATTAAATTTGCATAGCACCCCCAAGGAATTGTTCTTCTTTGTAAGCACTTCAACACGTTTTTAAGTAAGCATGATACAGAAATAGTAGTAACGTGCAACATTTCATCCAGCTTAGCATGGTTAGAGATGACGTGCACCGTCTCAACATGAATGCATTAATTTGATAACTCATCTTTATATGCTTGCTAATTAGCGATGGGCACTTAGCAGTGAAACTCGAGTCGTCCAGTGATTTACCCAGGTGTCATAAGGTTTTTAATGCACATGCAGCTGCAGATGTTCGGATATGCTAATGCAGAACCAATCAAACAACACAAATCGAAATAATCAGAGAAGTAATATTGTCTATTACTGTAATTTAGCCTTCTAACATGACCCAACCATGTTCTGACAACAGAGCGGCTAAGGTCGGAACGAGACCCACGGCGTTAAATGAGCTGGCGCCTGCGCAGTGAGGACAATGAAGTTATCCTGTATGCTAGAACGAGTGCACTTGCTCATGCGTGTGCATGGCCGGTGCGGTTTCTCAGGCTTGCGATCGCGCATGCTTTGGGGTCGCGCTGGCGAGCGGTCATCCACACATGCGGTCGAGCAGGCGCTCATTCCTGTAGGCACGAAGGCAGGCGAGCGACCGGTAGCGCCAGCGCTCGGTCGTGCCCACGGGTGATCGAGACGGCTTACGGTCGGAGATATGCCCAGTGATGTAAGCGCCAGGTGTCGCAAGCGCCGATCACTCAGGCTACAGGTCTCGCACGTCAGCTGTCGCGACACCGCCCACTTATGCAGGCGCCGGGCAAACAGGTGCCAGGCGAGCTGTTGCCCAGACGCGCTGGAGCCAGGTCGCACAGGAGCACAACTACACCTACCGCAGTACTCTATCTGGCCACAACTATTTTGCAAGTAGCTGAGCGCTGCTGCATTCAATATCTGAGATACTACCCGTCAGATTAAGCATGATCCAGAAACTTGATAGTCGCACACCGGCCGGTGAATGAAGCCACTGGCGGATGGAAAGCTCCTATCAACCAACCGATCAGGTTATTCGGTGTGGGTAATGCTGCCAGTGCCTGGCATGACCCAGGGTAGGTGGCTGCCAGCACGGTGCCCCTACTTGGCAAGCCGATTGGCAGTTGCACCACGCTCTCTGTAAGGTTGAGCTGACAATTTCTGGCTGTCAATTCGGGTTCTAGATACCTCAACAGAACACTACTTTTAAAGCTTTGATCACAACTTACCATTCAGCTATGCTTACTGTAAAGCCGTTGTAAAATTCCTCGAATATTTTTTAGTTGTCCGACGAAGCTATGAGCATGTCTTTGTCTCGACCCACGCTAGTAAGTGTCTTTACTGGATAAAGGTATTTTTCAGCTCGTTCTATGCTGGTTGCTTCCTTTCAACATAACGAAATACAAGCTGATTTAAAAGCTTATTTTGTATAGCGACAGAAAAGCCTTTACGGCGATCATCACAACTTGTGAATTCAAAGCAATGACTCCGGATCGAGCTGTTGAAAAGGAACTGCTTCACCTAGTATGCAATAACTGCTCAATAGTGCCCTAACACGATCAATGTGAGGGAGGACTTTTCTCAGTCAAATCAGAGCCCTAAACGAGCTCGTGGCTTGCGTACGATGTCAGCCGACTACTCAAATGATAGTATGCCGTGTCCTGTGCCAGTGTCTACCTCTGCAAAATCTTGCACTTAAAAGTTATAAGTCAGATCATTATTAATCATTGTCCACCACGAGCATTTACAATGACAGGTAGGTCAGAGCACTAAAGGTCGATTAAACAGCTCAGAACAATGTGAAGCAGCCAAAAAGCGTCTAATACTAAATTAAGTAGCAACACGGCAGCTGTCGGGCATATTATTACAGGGGTGACATTGTTGCCACAAGGCTAACAAAAAGCTTGGTTTAGTGTTTAAACTTGATTTCTGATATATTCAGTATCTCTACATTCTGTAATACTGTAGCCTGGTACATCCTAGCTGCATGATGTTTGTAGAGATAGAAAAGTCGGCATGCGATGGTTCGATGAAATACAATGGAATATAGCCACAGCACTGCCTTGTATCAGAAAGGTGCAGCAGCACACTAGCTAGTATGGCTTGGCAGCAATTGTCTGTAGTAGCATACTGGGGTGCTCAAGCCAAAATGCTGAGCACATATGTTTGTATACTTATGCGGAAGTAAGTGCTTACACCGGTGCACTGATATGTACACATAAATGCAGATCGATGTGTGCACAAACATGCAATGAGACATGTGGTCACACATGAGTACCCACGTTTGCCCACACGTAGACAGACATATGCATTGAGATGTTCACATGCAAATGCAAAGTGATGCTCAAGTGCATGTAAAAATACATGTGCACAGGCATGTACACACACCAATGTACATAATTGTGAGCAGAGATTTCATCAAATCTAGGCATTAGATGTACCCTATCTGATACCTATCAGATCAACTACCCCATCGTCCCACCCACTTTTCGGATACTGTTTACCTATACCTCGTACAAGCCTCAAATTCCATGGAGACCGTTGGAGACATTTAGTTCGTATGCTACCAAAGCCTGGAAATCACTCCCGACTTACGTCACGATATCCCCAGACTTGACCACATTTAAAAAGGAATTAAGAACGCACCTATATATGACAGGATTTAGTGGGTCACTGTGATTTGTTCTTTGTGTGCTTATGCATGCTGACACTGTGCATGGTGCCTTTAACCATGCTTGCATACTGCCCCTGGGCATGTCACCCCTAACCTTGTTGTTCAGGTAGTTTATCAAGCATGATACCCCTCACCATTCAATCGTGTTTCCTTTGCAGCAAATTTAAAGCACCTAGAAAGAGATTGAGTTCTCTGAGAGCACTTTAACCAGTGTATAATAATAATAATTATTATTACACTGATCTGGAATAACACCTCTGAATACAAATAGGGACACTCAAATGTTCACACACATGTTCGCACACATGTGCACACACATGACCACAGCCATGCGCACTGACATGTGCACAGTTACGTGCAAAGACATGTGAACACACACGCCCACAAATATTTGTGCACATGTGTGCATGGCAATGTGCCCATACATTTCCTCATAAATGTTCAAATACATCTGCACATATTTGCGAAGACACATTTTACGCACTTGTGCATACACGTGTAAATACGCCTCTGCGCACGCGTGTACACACTCAAATGCACAGAAAGGAGCAGGCGCATATGCACACACAAGTGCAAACACACACACACACTCACACACGCACACACACACATACACACACACACACACACACACACACACACACACACACACACACACACACACAAACTCACACACACACACACAAACACACCAGCACAGAAATGTACACCAACATTTGCACAGACGTGTGCACAAACAAGTGTACACTAACATGCAGACAGGTGCACACATATGTGAATACACATGTGAGAACACACATGCTAAACCAAGACCACATTCATGTGCACTAACGTGTGCACGCACATGTTCAAACTAATGTGCCGACCTTTCGCACCTATTGGCACATATATGAACACAAACATACTTATGTGAGTACAAATGTGAACACCAATGTGCACACCCATGTGCACAGAAATGTGCACAGACATGTGTATGCACATGTGCACACCAATGTGCACACACATAGACACATAAACAAATACTAGCTGATTAAATAAAGTGCACACACACACATACATAAATAACACTAGCTTATTAAACAGCCTCTTCTTGTATAGGGACAGAATAGTCTTTACGGCTATCACCACAGCTTGCCGTGGCAATAAAGGGATCGCCCACCGCCGCAGGAATCGAACCCACGACATTGGGATCGAGCTCGTGAAAGCCACCACCTTACCTAGTATGCTCACACTTGTGCACCCACATATTCGTGCACAAGCAAATGCACTTGTGTACATTCATGTACACACGCATGTGCATGAACACGTGCACATGCCTACATGCACACATTAAAGCCAACATTTTTACAGTGTCAGTAATTCTTTCAATCAGCATCTCCCACTTCAATTTAGGAGACGTTGTTGCTGTCACTTCTGCAGCATACTTTCTAATTTGCCGAGAGAGAAAAAGCAATCAAAAGCCAGTTTTAGCAGGATGCAAGTACTGCAGCCCCTGAGGAAGGTTAGAAGATTTTGCACTGAAATCAGCAATCATTACCATGTTTTTGATGGACCAACGGTCATCATGAATGACTTAAATAAACACCATTGGCAAACTGTTTAACTACGAATATCCTTGTCAAATTTCTCTTGTGAGGTTACTTTAAAGTATGGCTGCTCTCGAAGGACAGAGTAAACAGCATAATGGCTATACTCATAGCTTTTGTGATTTAGGACCGGTTGGGTTGAAGGGCTAAGAGCTTTACAAAATTTTTATCTGCTTATCCCCTACTCTGATAAACTTTTGGTCCAGTGCCGTTCCAGTGCCTTTCCGACTTCAAGTGGCCGTTCAGAGCTCGGTGCAATTACTTTTATCAAGGTGGTACGTAGATCATAGCACCACCCTAAACCTAAAAGTAGCCACAACTTTAAGTTTCGCATCTAGCACGGCCGCTGCATCAGAGAGCATATATGTATAAAATAAATATATAATTCATTTGTTTAGCACCCTAGGAGAACATAACCTCTATTCAGGTTATTGACATATGACACAGGGCTCGACCCCACGACCTCGGCCAGATCTTGGTCGGTGCGAGTACCTTTACCACTGGGTCAAACCAGCTCTCATTACACATCACCGATCTTGCAAAAAGGGTGAACTATTTTAAAATACTGAAATCCCTTTAGGATAAAGCGCTGGCCTTAGGATATGGCCCTTTAAAAGCAAGTTTAACTGGTGACTCGTGGACGCAACTTATAACTGACATGCATAGCGGCCAATTTTTATTGCAGTCACGTACTATTTACAATATTAAAGGTAATAAACAAGATATAATATGCATATCTCACTCAATGAATTTATTCTATGCACTTCGTCGTACTGTAAGGTAAGCAGGATAGGATGGATTGTGATGACAAGTACACTGTCAGTCAGCATAACGTGGTTAGAGGAGGCAAACACACTGACACCAGAAAAAACAAGCTTTGTGGTAGCATAAAAAGTGTCAGTACCCGTTGGAAAACGCAGATGACACATTTCAGCTACGTACGTGGCCATAGACTTTATGTAATAGGTATATGCTCAGTCGATGGCAGATGGCACAGCTTTAAATGAACAACCGCATCCAACGCTTGAGTGTGGGAGTTTTTGCCCTTGATGCTGACAGCTCGTCAACGCCGCTTGGGCCATGCAAGTGCTGAAGCAGGACACATTTCAGAGTATCCAGCTTCCTTAAACCACCATAGGCATTTACCTCGCTGCATTCTTTTATCTCGATGCCACTGCTACTATGCTGCACACTTCTAGCTCGGCTCCAACCTCAAATAGACTGTACCCGGTTTACTCAGTGCAAACTCACTAGGCTGCACGAACCTATCTCATTGTTGCTCATTTTAATACAAACCGAGATCGAGGCCATCTGCATCCGTGAGCCGATACTCCATTTATCAGATTCAGAGCATGCATCCTACTCTGAGTTTATGAGGGAAGTAGAGATTATTTTGACATCCGCGTCTCAGCACACTGGCTAGTACATGACAGGCAAGTAGCAGTGAAACCCCGCGTTGTCAAGTGATTAGCTGCGGTATCTTTGGATTAACTTTAGACAAACTGCAGATTTGGCATACGTGCTCAATTTAGCACCAATCTGTCCAACAAAAATACAAATTTTAACGACTCAATCAAGTTCATCACTCTAACTTAGCCAGCCAAATTGCCCAAATCAGGCTCTAGCCGCTGCACATCCAGGCGCCTGCGCAGTTATGTCAGCGATGTTGGCGCATGCGTTGAGACGAGCGCCTTCCTACATTCGCTTGCTTGGCCTGCTGTCGCCCGGCGTGTTGTCCCCCTGTCGCCCAGGCGCGCTGTCACCCTGGCGCGCAGTCTCCCATGTCGCCCCGGCACGCTGTCGCCCCTGTCGCCCTGGCGGGCTGTCTCCCTGGCGCACACTCACGCGTACTGCAGCAGCGTTAAATGCACCCACGACTCCACAGCTTGCGTGCGGGGCCACTGCTTCATTCAGGATGCGGGATTCCGCTGAGCCACACAGGGCTTCATCCAGAAATGTGACGTTTGTGCAAAGCAAAAGAAATGATTACTGTCTCTTACCTTTTAATTTGCCTTGTATTCACTTGTCGCTAGCCACCATTTGAGATTTAAGTGAATTTGAAGTTGATGCTCCAATGCTGTACAACTTTTTCGATGCTCCACTGTTTGGTGCTTTAAAAGTTTGAAAATACTTTTAAAACGTATTTATTAAAACAATGTGGGACAGCCAATCCACCTTCTCAAACTTTGAGATTCAATTTCATTTTAAAAATCCGTGATGGCGCCACCGCGGACTTAGTTATCTCTCTTCACAAGTTAGGCCACGTACTCACGCCGGCCAAGCCAATTGTGGCAGCTAGCAATCTTATGCTTATAAATTACAGCAGATTCATGAAAATTAATAGTCTCTCCTGTGCTTTCCAAGAGAAGTGAAGTTTACGAGTTTTTAGCCATCATAGCATCAGTCTAGGCCTGTGTTTCCTAGTTTTGCTTACAGGATGGCAATTATCGATGTCGCCGTGCACGTTGGTGCATTTCTTCCGACATTCACTAGGTGAAAGGAGTTAATCTCACGTTTTGTGCTGAGAAAGTGTAAGCCTGCAGGGTTGTTACGACGTACGAGCCTGCATATGCGTTGGACGTTGATTGCATACACAGCTGAGCCCTCAAATGCCATTCGGGTGGGTACCCATGGGCAGATATTGCTAAAGTACGCAGGTCCTGCCCATCCACGCCCACCAATAGCCCCAGACATTCGGTTGACTGACCGTTCATACCTCTACCCATACTCATACCCAGCTAGACGTGTTGCCAGAGAAGCTGTCTCGGATCATGTAGGCATTTAGATACCAGCTTGCTTCTTGTTCAGCTCAAGCTCGATCGTGGTAGCATCGACGTTCATCATGATTCGGAGATATTTGGAAATTTGGCTTAGAACTTTCAAAGCCTGTTGTCCCAATGCCGATCTGACGCTCGAATCTGGCATATACGACCGTAACTATGGCAAACACACCGTGCCACACTCTGCATTTGAATAAAAAATAACTGAAAGCAGACTTGGGTGTTTAATCTTCTAAAGGCACTTAGTTCAGTTCCTTAAGTTTAATTTTATTGATGCAGGCCAATACTTTCCCACGTTCAACTATAATAACACTGACGCCATCGATCCCCACTTATGGGTATGGTTACTTACTTGCGTTTGGTAATAAACACCCAGTCGAGGGCTGTCGTACAGCCACCAAAAGAATCGGCGTTTTTACAATAAGCAGGCGTGAGAGCAATTTGATTAGCACAAGAGGATTTAGGTTTTTCGTGACATCATCACTTGATAATTAGCAGACAAGACAGCTGCATGAGCCTGCAGCCTTTGTTAGCGTCTAAACTACTCTCCTGCTGCCGACTATGGCACATCTTTTTCAGCGGTCCTGAGCTGCTACTTTTATGCTACTCACTACCTCAACTGCTCTCCTGACTCAGCTATGCTTCCCACTTTCTCTTTGTTGCGTGAGACGAAGTCTGTTGACTACCGAATGCGTACCGGAAGCCGCTTAGGCTGTGAGTGCGCTATACAAAACTTTCAAGCGTAACACCCACATGGTATTTATGAATTTCTGGAGTTACAGACGGAGATACATAACATTACATTACGCAGGCCCTAGCACCGTTTCTATTAGCCTCCCCCCGCGATTAACCGGTTACGGTCACCACAGCGAATGGTCCAGGCTGTGCGTCGTTGAGGCTTACGAAGTATAAGCAATGCATCAGCCCTGAGGCTCTCAGAACCAGTATTTTAGACTTGCATCAGCCTGCAGTTATTTAGGTAAGATTAGATCTAATCGCACAAATCTGCTGCTTCGTGGGAAAATGTGCAGTGCATGAATAAATGTTACTCAAAAACTTGGTTGAACAATGTAATATGGAATCGTAAGAGTGCCTCCAAGCTACTGCCACAAGCTTAAAGTCTAACATACAGCATTGAAGCCAAAGTTAAATCATCCAATCCGAAATGAGCAACTACGCTTGTACTCATTTTTTGTTGATATTATATTTTTATTAGCCCCATCTGCGGCCTAAGAACTTATAAGTAACGTATAAAGCCTGGTTTAGATAGTGTGTCTTGCTTTCTATCTACTTGAGTCTTGTCTGATAATATGGTTTGTAGTAGTTAAGACAACAGTCTTGATAGAAGTCTTGCATCGTTATCGCTCCGCCCACTGAGCGTTCATTGGATACTTACAGCATTTCTCAACGCTAATGCAATTGCCGGTAGACTGCAACATGTCAGCCAAAGCTTTTACAAGTTGCGCTTCAAAATCTGGTATTTGGACTTCGAGCACAAAGAGTTCCGTAACCATAGTCTGACATGGAATGCATTGATACCTTTACGAGTGAAATCGTAGCACATCCACGCCATTCCTGTCAAAGCAATGCCAAAGGCGTGGTATCAGGCGCAACGACGATTGGTCACTCGCTAAGTCTAGTGACCCCTGTGGTCTAGTTCAGAGGTCGGCAAACTCCAGCCTTTAGGCCAGGTCCGGCCTTGCTAGTGCTCCAGCCTGGCCTTGCGATCCCCGATGGTTATTTATTCATGGATCCACCGGCCTAAGTAAGTTGTGGTGGTTTTCTTCCCCTTCACTATAGAGGCACGTAGAATTACCGAATTGTATCCGAACTAGCGAGTTTTTGAGGCGCGAGCTGTCTCTTGGCCACTTTTTACTTTGAACTAAGAGCTAACTGTTACTGTGCTATATTTTGCGTAACGCGTTTCGAAGTATGAAGTGGGCGTAGCCGCTACTAACTCTCGAGACCCAGTGGAGTTGGCCATGGCTTCTGGTGGCCTAGTGTGCCTTCTTGACCTCTTGAAATAGCCAAACCGTCCGAAACGTTTGCCCGCCTCTGGTCTAGCTGATCACTATCATCTTTGTCAAAGAGATAGATGGTATTTGTAAGTCTGTCTCTGAGGTGGGAATATCTCCTTTGAATCACATCTTCCCATGCGCTGCAAATCAAAGTCTAAACTAAAGGTCACTAATGACCTTAGCATGAGGTTCGTATCCCAACAATCAAAGAAAACAAACAGTCCTCTGGATTCACATTCCCACTGTCCTGCAACTAAGATGCATTGATCTGCCGCTGCCATGAATGACAACTAATATCTTATATGTCATTACACTCATGCCATGTTATATCACCTTTCAAAAAGGGTTCAGTCAGGCCAAGATACAGGAAAGTAACACTCGACCAAGAGCACTTGAGAAACACCGACCCACACTCCATTCGACATTACTACAAAATACATAGGAACACTTTGTGGAAGACCAGCTGAACTATAATATAGAAACTTCAAACCCCACTAATAAATTCTAATCGGGCATTAGAGCTAGTCAATCCATAGAGTTGAACTTGTACAAAGTGGATAAGAACTCCTTAGTAATGACAAATTAGGTAGAGTATCACTGCTTGTTTTGTTCGATCTTTTGGCAGCATTTGAAAACATCGATCGCCTAGTCTTTCTCGAGCGCCTCACATCACAATCGGGCATCTGTGAATGCATTGCCATGGTCCAGGCCATAACTCACTGGGAGACTCAAAAGTTTTGATGTGAGTAAATTAAGACCATCTGAGGAACCTCTAAAATATGGGGTAATTCCGGGCTTTGTGCTCAAACCTATATTTTTTGACGGTTTATACTCCTATTGTCGATATGATTACCAAGCAAAATATAGGATTTAACTTCTTTGCGGATGACACTCAGTTGTGCCTTCGCTTTGTTCCGTACCAGCCCTCCAGCACGTGGAGTCCTCTCAACTCGTTTGCTGCATGTGTTGATGACCTCCGCACGTGGATGGCAGCAAACTATATTACGTTAAATTATCATAAAATTAATTTATGAGTTATGGAAAACCAAGTCTGATTCAGAACTTGGAAATTTGAACACTTACAGTCGGCTCTGCCAGCATATCCCTGTTAAATCTGCACGATATTTAGGTAATGTTCTAATGTCACTTTTCATTGAACGACAACACAAGCTCCACAGTCGATTTATCCTACTTTCAGCTATAAAACGTAACTAAGAGTCGGGCTTGCTTAGACAGGAGACCGCATCCAAATTGGTAAGTGCATTTGTTTAATCCCGTCTAGACTTCTGCAACACTGCTTGCTGGCCTACCAGCGTGAGCACACTCATGTTTCAGCTGCCAAAACATCTGCAGCTAGGGTGTTCTGTCTGGAGTGTCGAAGTTCCCACATCATACCACTTCTCACTGACATGCACACTATTCGAGTTCAGCAACGCATTGAAGTTAAGGATTTGTCTTTGTCATTTACTTTTAGGTTTATAGGTCCACTCATAGGTAAAATCTATGTGATTATAGGAGGTCACAAGAGCCTAGTAACATGTGGCAGCATTTAGTGGGTCCTTGTGATTCTTTCTTTGTGCGATTATTCGTGGTGACGCTGTTGCGTACTGACACTAATCACACTTGCATGCTGAGCCTGTTCATGTCAACCCTTACCATGCTATTCATGTTATTTATCAAGCATGATAGCACTTGCCATTTGCATGTGTTTCCTTTGAAGAGATTCCAAGCACATAGAAAGAGATTGAGTTCCCTGAGGGTACTTTATTAGGTGCATTATTATTATCTTTATTATAACTTCTGAAGAAGGCTGTGAGTCCCTAATGGGTAAACGGCTCACATTTAGTAGCTTCATATCTTAGCATAGTGTATAGATGCTACCTCTCAGCTCTGTACGATATCCACGCTCACGCTCTGCACATGCCAGGTTACCACTCTCAAGAATGTTCGCTGTAGTCTTCGTTATTTCCTGCGATTTTTGCCGGTCTTTGCTGGGCTCACCCAGGTTATGGCTCCTCTTAGCTGTGTGAGTGTCTGAGCTCTGTGCCAGACTATCTTATTAAGGAGATTCACTATGGAAATAGTTTCAATGCATTATACAAGATGGACATATCCTATTGGCTAGCGGCATATTTGGCGGTGCTTAATGGAAACTTTGTGGTTCTCGTATCGGCTACTCAGTACCTGCGTAAGCCCGTGCTTAGTCAGCCCAGTGCTTAACAATTCTATTAGAACGTATGCTGACCTCATTGTCAGCTTTTGAGCGATACATGTGGATTTACTCTGTAAATAGCAACCGAAATCATCTGTTTTGCTATTTTAGAGCCAACGCTCTACTAGCGACAAACTCATACTTCTTATCTGCCTAGGCTGCATCTCCAGTTGTTTTATCAGCAGTGCAACTCAGTTCCCCAGGTTCTCCGTGCTCCTTGTGCATTCGGCACACAGTTAAGTCTGCTTCTAATCAGCATAGTGGTCTACCGCTGTCAACAGGATGGCATGCTAAGTGTCAGCTACCAACACTGGAAAGTATATGTTTACTTCTGTGCTGCTTTTAAAGCTATACGCAAGCATTCCTACTCTACCGGTCAGCTTACAACTTTTAGGTGTGATAAGACGACCTCACCCTGAGGCATCTCAGAGCTCTACAGGTCTGGCACAAATTAGTGCCTGATGCTTGATGAGGTTGTGAGCTGAAAGCTGTTTTCCTCACCAAGATGGTGTGACGAGGATGACGGCGGAGACTGTCCCGCCAAATGTCATCAGAAAAGGAGTAAGAAATGTTTTAAAAGGCTGATCCTCTATATTGGTACTTTTTTAAATTTTAAGCAAGCTATAAAGCGTGCCCAGTTCACGTTGCCTCAACCATGCGGAAGTGATGAAGCAGTGTTAATTTATAGCTGGCCTAAGTTGTCGTAGAATCGACACTGCCAGTCAATTTTACTTCCATTCACGACCATCTCAGCAGGAACTACGTAATGCGAACAAGTTACCTCCAACCAGAGACGAGGCCAGGGCGGTTGGCAGGGGTTGCAGCTGCCACCCATTGCCTGGTGATTGGGAGCCGCGTCTGACAACCCATCGGGCCGCCAGCGGTCGCACTTTCATTAGGGTTGGCGACTTGGTGGTTCGCCAGGCTGCACTGGTAATTTCGGCTTCATTCCGGTCAATTTACGCTTGCACCAGGCGCTGGGTGAACACCCCAAACATCTTTTACCGGGAAACTCCGCTCACTGATCCAGACCCACCTTGCGAGCTCCAATATTGGCTTAGCCTCTGTCTCCAACCTAGTCCTATGACAAAAAGAAGTATCGGCGGATGCTACTGCTGGGGTGATAAAATGCAACTACAGCTGCAGTCTTGAGAGAAGTTAATGTCAAATCAAAGCATTAGCATTTTCCGAATTGACTCCGTGGATATCCATCATTAAGTTATTCTGTTTGAAGATTTGTTATTAACAGTGTCGGTTTAATATCGATCTAGTTAGGGCGACTAATCATAAAATAGAGACATGCAGCTGGAAATGTGAAGCTGGACTTGTAGAAGCGCTTCCACTTTCACGGCAGTCTCTACTGAAAAAGCCTCATCTATGCTGAGTTTGATGTAACACTCTAGATTGCACGTTGACGTTCACTGTGCCTCATGAATGTAGGGCAAAGTGAAAACTCGTACCGTTATAATATTTACGATCTGAAAGCCCGCGAGTGCTATATCCAGTGTAAGCGCACACACAGAGACATGCAAGAAAGGGATGGGGAAGAAAGTAAGAGATACGGTTGATGTAGGGGAATGTGAAAGCACGGATGACAGAGATCAGGGAGGAGCTAATAAAAAGAATAAGGACATAGGGATGACGCCGATGTCTTGCTTATGTAACCCTCCTGTCCTTGGATATGTAATGATTTGAGCAAGTGCGCAGTCCAAGGCATTCTCCTCAACCTACAATGAACACTATTTCAAGCTCTTTAAAACCATGTTTATTATAAGGAAAATATAACGGTAGGATTTCTATCTCTACTTCCCTTTATTTCCCCTTATTTTCCTTTTCAACTCATCCACTCTTGTTTCTTCCAAGGCACAACATCTGTAATGGTTTGGGTGAGCAGCTACTACACGGGTAGGCAGGGGCCTGACATGTTTTGGCTAGCCGTTGACATTTTCCCCCTTAATGATAGGGATCTTAGGTTCAAGCCCCGCTGTCTTGGTCCCATAATAGACATCAATTTCTCCCAAGGCACAAAACAAGTGCCGTATATCCTGAACATTTCAGATGAGAGAGTGAAAGATCACATGACTGATTGCAATGAAATATCGTCAATTGTATGCGGCACATGCATCAGCTTTCCATTAGAAAGGTTTGGTATTAAATTTATACAGTCCACAGGAATTTCTACCTCTCAGCTAGGGATGCCAATTGTTCCTGAAATACAGTGACTATTGGCAATGCCCTCAAACTACCTAGATATAAAAGCTAATTTTAATGCACTGTTGCAGATCTATGAAAAATAGTAATTGCAATTGGCCAACGATATATAAACAGATATATACAAAAATATAATTCATTTATTTAGGGCAATGCAGAGTTATGCATAGCTATCTGCAGAGCATGTGCTATGCAGACTCTGTTTATGGCCAAAGCACCTCCGCAAACATTTGTTGGCTGATGTATTTATCTTTGCCTTGTACCATTTGTTAGCCACACGTGCTGCTATCGCAGCACGTAGCTAGTTAGCTAGTCGCTTAGCAACTGTAGGTCGATAGTATACTAATATTTCTTTAAGTGTACTGCTCGTTAAAGTTTACCTTAAGACTCTGGAGTCACAATCACCATCGAAAAGCGTTCCTGAGGCTACGCGTCCTCTTATTGCTATTACTTTCGCCGGACATTTTCACTGCGTTAGAGCATCGTCACGCCAGGCCTAGACCACCTACCTGTCATACCAATGCAGCTAAAGGGCAAAAAACCCGAGCTAATGCCATCGGCCAAATAATTTTCTGATTAACATTTGTGGCATCTAAAGAAGCAGGTGCGGAATGCTTTTTAAGCTGCAAGTGTAATGCAAACCACCCGATACGGGAAATGTCACATGGCGTCACGAAAGCTACTACTGCTACCGGGACTGTGGCAGAATAACTGTAGCAGAATAACTGTGGCAGAAGTCTCGTGAGGCGTCTTTGCCTAATCACTGCTTCGTTCACGTCTTTATTGACTTTGTGAAGAACGTGCGGCAAGGTTTTGTTTTAGTTGAGTAGTACGTAGTTAAAAGTCAGTTTTATCTAACTTGCACTAAACAGTGAAAAGCATAAATCGTATCCACGAAAGAAACGTGCTATAGCTACCGCTGTAGCACGTCTCTTTCGTGCAGCACGAAGCTGACGAAGTAGCAAGTACAAGCAGCAGATACACATGTGATATTCTCCACCAAAGCAGCTTCTCCACTGAATGCAAAATCTGATGGAAAATCATAGTCTACATTACTGATTCGGTGCACAATTTTCCGCAATAAATTTACTGTTATATAAGTGATATCACTGGCGTTTGACAAACATATAGGAATGAGAGATTGAATGAGAATAGCCACCAAAACACGTTCCTTAAAAGAAGCTTAGATGAGTCGATGGAGAGAGATTATAAGTGGGGACACACCGAGAGAGAGAGAGAGAGAGAGAGAGAGAGAGAGAGAGAGAGAGAGAGAGAGAGAGAGAGAGAGAGAGAGAGAGAGAGAGAGAGAGCGAGCGAGAGAGTGAGAGAGATTAAGAGAAAAGAGAAAGGAAAAATGACTGAATGGGAGAGGAAGATTGAATTAAAACCCACAGATAAACCCGCAGGTGACGAGGTAAGAGGCAGTATACGGGACCACGTACCAATTGAGGAGAAAGAAAAAACGGAAGTCAGATATGACTAAGGCAAGAAATAGAGGCGTGCAAAACTTATTTAAAGAGGAAAGAACGGAAAAAGTGCGATAGAGTGTAACAGGCATTTGAACAATAGAATTAGCGTGCTCACTAGCAGGAGAAATAAAAAAGATTAGCTTATATATAACATATTTTATCCGGTCTCGGGATATTTGGAAGCTTGTGCCTCTTCTTAATAGCAAGCATCCACCCAATGCAGGTACATGAAATGACAGAACGTGACTGTTTCACACAAGATAGAGCAAGCGTGAGGGTGTACTTAATTGGTCGGTTAATTTACCTCCGAGTCCCAATTTCGTATATTGTTTGTATTCATTCGCGAACCCATTTGCACAGGGTGCCGGTGTAGACCAAATAGAACTGTGCAGCTAACTAAAGTAAACAGCAATTAGTCAAAAAGTGCTAAATGCCAAAGCTTTTGGGAGTGAATGTCAGCAAGACCGAAACTGAGTAAAATAGAATGATGTTGCTAAGCTCCCAAAGTTTGCACCAACTTTCGGAGCAAAATTTTTGTACACAATATAGTGCTGGTAGTGGAAAGATTCATTTCGGAAAAACAAGCTCCATAGTCTTCTAATGCAGGACGTCACGTAAATATCCTTTACAAATCATCTGTAGGCTTCGGATGCTCTTGAGCTCATTAAAATTGCAATGTCTTTTTTACAGGAACTGATTAATGAGCTGAATCTCTTATCAATCTTATCGTATATTATCAATCTCTTATATTTTTGGCGTTACATCATGCTGCCAAAAAAGAAGCAACCCTGACACTCAATGTCACGTAAGGCATAACGCCATATCAGTCCTGCTAAAACACTAGCTGCTTTAACTGAATCTATTTGTTAGGCGGTAGAAAAACTTTTAAGGCTTTCAGCTGCAGTAAAGGATCGCCCAACGATTGATTCGAACCAACATCAGAAACCGAGGTTGTGACGAGCATCCGCCTTACCTATCGTGCCATCACGGCTCAATAGCACCCAAGTGAGTCACGTTTACCCAAGCAACCACAAGTGTTGAAGGAAAGTACCTAGAATGTAACATGCCTGGAAAGAGATTGATTCTCCGAGGGCGCTCTAAAAAATATATGATGATTACTATTAGTGTCAAACAGCACAGTAACGGGATCTGAAATTTGCATATTTTGTTTTTCTACTGAGTCAAAACCCTTGTATCGATGATTTTAAAGTCAAGATTTTTTATTTTCGAAACTAAAAACTTTATTTTAATAACTTTAAGTAACTTAAGTTTTCTATGTTAGGGTGACGCTGGGTTTGCTGCTTGAAATTCAAACTGGTAGCCCACATTTACAAACTTCATTCTGTTCCGCCTGCCCACATGAGAACAAGCTTTTGCTTGTAGATACCTGCACTCAATGCATCCAATGACCCTCACGAAAACTCACGAGCCTATACTTAAAGCTGCGCTTAAAGCTGCACTTCAGCTATACTTAAAGCAGGACTTTGGAAAAGGCCCCGATTGGAAAATTTGTTCTAATAGACATGAGCTCCACTATCAAAGACTTCTACGATTTTTGATTTAACATTGATTTCTCACAGAGTTCTTCGTATCTCGTTTTCCCTAATCTCTATGCATCCTACGAGCAGTACAGGAACAGTGCCTTGCCGAGTACGGAGCGTACACCACGCAGATAGGTAAGTGATCCAATTTGTCATAGCAGCGAATTTTACAAAGGCCTTGGGCGCTTACTCAGCTAATTAGCGCAGAGATGGGAGGCGACCTAAACGTAATGCTGGGGTTGCTAGTAACTCCAGGTTGCAAGTTAATTAGGGCACTCAGGTAAGGTCAAGCGAATTACCAGTCGCTTCTTGCTCGCCGGTAAGTCCTTGGCTTAAAGGTTGCCAAGCCAGGAAAAATATGGATCAGCTAAATGCTCATACCTCCAAATTTTAAGTAACCCCGCGGATTACAACTTTATCCGTTAATCAGCTGCAGTAAATTGCAATAGCCACGAACCGCATGGCTACCTCGTTGCTTGCCAAGTACCAAGTTCTTGTCATGCCAAGCCATTAGCTTTAGCATCTAGTGATTTATTGGCACCAAATGCAGCTGGTTTAAAATATCTCTTGAATGGAGACTAGTCAATGATCGTGCTTAAGCCAATGTTGGGTGCCACAACTCCACAACTTAGAAAAGAAGACATTACCAAAGAGGAGAATGTAGTACGGACGGATCAACCGGAAGTTATCTTGGAGAGGGACAGTACTTACTACGTAAAAATTCTGTGGCTCTGGAACTCACTTATTAGCGTAGATAATAGTAATTAGAAGGTTTGCTAACGCATCTAACAAAAACTCTTAAATCTTATAACAGTCGCTCCATTCACTACCGGATGAGTGGTGCTAAGAACAGAATATCCATCAATGATGTCCTAATTAGGTGTGGTTTTAAGTTCCTTTTAAATGTGGTCAGGTCAGGGGATGATCTGACGCAGGTCGGGAGGGAGTTCCAGGCTTTGGGAGCATATGAACTAAATGCACGGTCTCCAAAGGATTTGAGGTTTGTTCAAGGTATTTGTAGACTGTTTGATTCCGAAAAGCGGGTGGTACGATGCTTGGCCTGACGTTAGAGTATATCGGAGAGATAAGCTGGAGCCATAGAATGAAGGGACCTAAAAGTGAGCGACAAAACCTTGAAGTCAATCCGTTGCTTGACTGGTAGCCAGTGCAGGTCAGCGGGAAGTGAAGTAATGTGGCAAGTGCGACGCTCACGACAGACAAGCCTAGCTGCAGAGTTTTGCACCAGCTGCAATCGCCTGATCGCACATGCCGGTCGGCCAGTAAGCAGTGAGTTGCACAGCTACATCCATGACAACACTATTTCTGGAAAGCTCCCAAATTAGCACTTTTAATAATGCTTGCCAGCCTTCGCTCTCAGACATTTATAATAATACTCGCTGATTTAACAGCCTCTTTTGCATTGCGACAGAAGAGCGTTGACGGCTTTCAACCCGCTTGCAGTGGCAATAACGGATAGCCCACCGCAGGATCCGAACCCATGACCTTGGGACCGAGATCATATACAGCCACCGCCTTTTCATTTTGATTGGTCAATATGTGTACATTTTTACGGGTCTAAAATCCTGTAAGTGTAGAATAACACATACGTATCCCTTAAAATACATCGCAGGTAGCCATCAAGGACGCAAAGCAGTGAAACCCCTCGTCGTCTAGTGGCTAGCTGCATTGAACTGGTACGGAAGCATCGGCTGAGGCAGCTGCATTTATTGACCGCATTTCAGCAAAGACTACTTCTGACTTATTGATGATATAGCAAAACTAATAACAATTTTACAGCATTTAACTAGTCATATAAAAAATGTTGACACCGTGAATGTCACATGTCACAATAATAGGCTTGATGTCATTGCAAATTTTTACTCTAGCGTTCGGTACATCATCTATAACTTGCATAGTCAAGTGCATTATGAAGTGCATAGATAGAGACTCGGTTGTCTGATGGCGATATTCAAATTAATTAGTATTTTAGTCATAATAATAATTAATTGACCAGCCAAGATCACTCACCGGACGGAATTTCTACTAAGCTGGAATCTATGACGGGGCATGCTGAGGCCGGCGGTATACGCATTCGCCTTGCGTAGGCGCTGGGCTTGGGCAGGCGCTATGGGCCGGTGGCTTTGTGCAGGCGCCAGCACCAGCGCTGGGGCTGGTGCAGGTGTTGGTTCTGGCCCCTGCGCCTGCCGTGGCGCTTGCAACGTGAGAATAGTTTTTTCGCCGCCTGGGCTGTGACGACAAAGATCGAGCGTGATTAAACCACTGTGTATGCGGTTGCACGGGCTAGTCGTGAAAGCAGACCCACCATCCATGTACCATTGAGGACCAAGATTCTATAATTACTAGCAGGGTCAAGGCTTCGAAGCTCGTCCGCGCCAGTCTATTCTCGTTAGCAAAGGTAATGCCTGTCCAGAAGGAAATGCGTTACTGTATTTATGAAATTACATTTTGAGGGACTTCAAACTTTCCAGCCAGCACTTGAAGCTGTCAGTGAGAGGGACGTTGAGGTTGCCTCAGTTGCACTGCTATCCTAGCTTCAAAGACAAATGAGCCTCCGAACTATAAAAATCATCCCACAGAAGATGTTTAGTCCATAAGTTCGCAGCTACTAAATCGGTCCATCAAGCTGTAAATTTGATGTCCATACCAAGGGTCCGAAACAGCAAAGCGAGGCAACCGAATAGGGAAGTGGGATGAAGAAATAGTCATACCAACAAGATAAGACTTCTTGTCTTGTAGAGACTCAACAGGTAAAACAAATAGCGAGGCCGGTGAGGGTCTGGGGCAACACACACTACTAAATATTGATCTTTTATACACAGGATAATCTGTAAAAATTAAACCGCTACACAAAGACAGCATTTCATAACGCGACATGTGCGTTTTGAGCTTCCACGAAATTCCGGTCATCAGACTAGCAGATGCATGTGGGAGTCATTATTGAAATAAACACATTCTTCAAGTATGTTAGGCACTCAGAATGCTGTTTGGAATACAGTTAAGTGGGTTCATAAATTCAAGTTAAATTACGTGCTATTACTCGAAACGGTTTGGGCTCTCTCAGCTGTACAAACAACTACCTAGTGGTTGAGCTACGATGCAGCTGTTTCTCAACTTTGTGTACACAAACGTAAGACTGCACTAGACTAGGTGTGGTGGGGAAGAGTAACTACCCAGCAAAAATCAGAAAAAGTGCCTACCTTCTCATGCGCACTTATTAGATTTGTATTTACTTACTCCGAAACTGTGCAAGATATCACTAACCAACTGACATACTTCTTCAACAGGGTATTTAACGCACATAGAATGAGATTTGGTAGTACTAATTCTGTAATCAATGCGAGCAATATTATTAGTAGCTCGATGCTAAGCACTGAGTAAAAGTAAGAACTGGCTTTATGAATAGTGCCCCACGTGGCTGCTGCTTTGACCTCTGTGCGCCACTTAAGACGAGTAGACTGCACAGCTTAAGGAAAAGGAAGCAGCATGCAGAGAGGTTAGCCCAGCACCATAACAGAAACACCGATTTGGCAGCAACAGCAAACTTTGGGTACGCAATACACTGATATTCAGATGTTGCCAATTGCTGATACTCTTATCAAAGAGATGTACACTGATTCGTTACGTCGGCGACACTTCGAGCAGCCTATGGCTACAGTACCAAGAGTTTACGGCGAATAATGAGTGCAGCGCACTTTGCATCAACTCGACCGTGCAGGCAGCGGAACTCTAGAGGCGGCACGCATGCACTAGAAGCAAGCCTAGAAATGCATTTGGTTGTCTGCGCAGGAAACAATTTTACGCCTTCTCATCCCAATCAGAACGCTCAAGCAGAAAAGAGGCTGAAGCGTCGTTGCGGCTGCTTGAATAAGCAGGAATACGCCAGTTGAAAGCACACGATCGGCTCACTAACGTACAGCCCAAAATTCTCTCTAGTTTCGTAGCACAACGTGGTCCACGGACAAAATGATTCAGCCGTCAAAGCGCTTTTGTGTGAGAGACTAATTTGAGCTCTTTTGATTCGCTAGGTTCAAGGTGGTTGAGTAGGAGATGAGCCAAGGCCTGATAAACACCAAGTTGTTATTCTGCATGTTATGTCGCAGCTAATCAATAACGTGCAGCTTGGGCTGGCGTCCAAGCAATGACCCTTTCAAGGAAGAACATTTAATAGTCGCCATAGGTACAACCGTCGGTGCTGTCTCTGCTGGGAGGGGTTGCGTTGGAGTGCTCGGGGCTAACAGAGTTAGAAACGTAGGTCACATTGCGGGGGCCCACAGAGCGCACAAGATGCTGCTTGCACCGCTCTTTTGAAATTCATTGCATGTTAAACGATTTCAGCAATGTCTAGAGAGCTATGTTTATGCTGAAAACTTGTACCGGCCGCATGACGTATCCGCGTCTCCCGTCCATGGCTCGCGAGCTAGCTTGAATCATGAGCTTGGCTGGCGACATGCATAAATGTGCTGCATGCCATTTTCCTTGTTCACAAAAATTACTTGTTCACTTAACTTCCGTTACATTTCATTATTCAACCTGAGTGTATAGATTATGTATGCAGAATGCACACAGTAAATCAACAAAAAATTACGAGAAATAATCGCGCTGCAGTACCTAGAGTGAGAGCAAACGCTTACCTATTGCTACGTCTATCTCAGCAGAAGCGCACGACATGTACATTATTATAAATATCCCATTTCACTTTTATCTTGAGCATTTATCTAATAATATCTGCAAATTAATATTCGAGTAATGTAAATGTCATGCATGGACTTCATATTCAAAGCTGCAGCGGGAAGAGCTCGAATCTTACCTTTAGTCTCTATCTATTTTTAAATTAGCGAATGTGAGGCGTTCGCTTAGCTTTGACGGTTCAAAATGCATTGGGGTTCTTCTTCAGTCTCTTCCTATTCTTCGAATAAGTCGAGAATGCCGACGTTTCTGTTGACTTCAGATTCCACTGTTTTGATTCTTTTCGGTCTTCTTGTTTCATTTCAGATACCACTGTCTTGTTTCCGATCTTGATTGTTTATTATCGTTGTCTGCCAGCTATAGATACTTCGATATTACTCCTGCTTAGGTCTTGTTAGTTCGAAATTCATTGCCCATTAAAACATGTGGGTCCACAAAGTTGGGCGGAAAACACGGAATTTATACGAACATTTGCCTTCACCCGTGAAACGGAAAACTCCCATATGACTTTGAAAGGCAGGCCTCAGTGCCCGCCGACGTAAGCGGTAAGGCTGCCTCAAAGACTGCCACGTTTCTGGTTCATAATTAATGGAGCAAAATATTTGATGAAATAAAAAATAATAGCGTATGCGTTTATTTTTCATGTTTTTCTGATAAAAAAAACTGAAATCATATTGTATCAAATTCATCCGTCAGGACCGGTTCAACGTTGAGGGCGTGTACAAACGTTGTGACACTTTAAAGTTATGTTCACTATAAAACATGTCCCTGTAATAAATTTGGCTTGCTCTTTTCCTGCGTGTTCATTTCTTACCAAGTACAGGTGTAGTACGGTTTCCGGTTGGTACGGCTCGCTGTGGTAGCTTTCAAAGACGCCAGCAAAGGTATTGACAGCAATTTCTTGAAAGTGCCAGTAATCTGTTTGCAAACTGTTTTAAGTGGACAAACTGCAAATGTGTAGCATTTTAATGGTCATTTCAAGTAAGAGAGAAAAACTTGATACTGCACGTGCAAATGAGTAAATCTTCTCCCTCTGCTCATTACGGATGTACTGCAGCCAATTTACGGCGGTGTACATTTCACTGGGAAATAAATGCACACATGACGTCAATGGTTAGGACGGGCTTGCGGATTAACTAAGTAACTCACTCAAAGACCTCGCTTTCAATGGGATTATATATTAACGGCGATGGTGGCCTCACCTCAATGCACAGTTGAGGCGCATTGCGTTTATTCGTATTGGACAGCCAGTGCGAAAGGCTTTGTGTAAGTAGCAGCGCTAAAGGCATCGCATAAGTAGCCGCACGCAAAGCCACTGCATTTTACATGCGGTCTATCCAGAGGATATCTGACATATATGAACGTCCACTCTCATTGGACCTTGGTTAAGATTGCCCCCGGCATCCCCTCAACCTAATTGCGATGCTTTCACGTAGCGTGCAGAACTTCATGCCAGGGCCGCATTTTATAGAGAACACAAGGATACCGTGGACCTGGCGAGGGATCGAAATTCAATATGGCCAGCATTTAGTTTTGTCATTAGAAGCCCTCGCGCCGTGATTACGACGCCATAGCAATGGAGCAAGAACACTTATCCTGCTAAAGTCGAGCCGTCGGCACGACAAGAATTGCGCGTCACCATGTGTCACTGGGCGATCGCACTTCCTTCTATGCGAGCTGATAGTGGCCGGGAGCGAAGCCTTCAATTCACCGCAGATCGCCATTAGCGTTGGCTGTGCGGTAGCCAAATATTGATCGCTATGATGTCACAGTTGCCACTCGTCTTCGGGGTCAGAATCGAGACCTGCACAGTTAGACAGGATAGCTGCTGTCGGAGTAACTTCGGCCACGCCGGCAGTATCAACCGAATTCTAATTGGTGAGCAAGTATTTTGCAAGTGAAACAATATCCGCGCCTTCGATCCACTCAAAATCAGATCGAATTTTGCAAAGCTAAGCTCCAAAGAAAACTGCCACATTAAAGTTATTACAATAGACAATCGCTTAGCGGGCCTGGGGAGCCGAACGTCATACTAAGTAAGCACTTTGAGCAAGGCAAGATGGAAGTTCGTCCGTTACCAATTCTAACATGCCCAATTTCCACAGGCAAGAGCCCAAAAGCTGCAAAACCTTCACCGACGGACTGAGACTGCTAGGAACACGTGGGCATTCTATCGGCTTCGGTTTAAATTCCGCTGCTTCTGGCCAGAACTTGATAGCATTCTGCGGCATCAGCTCTTTAAGTCACGGGAGAAGTCGAAAAGTGACGAGTGTCACAGAGACTCGGAGAGCAGTCGAAAGGTAACTAGTAGAACACCAAATTCGCGAGTGGCAACACCGCAACAGCCACAGGTGGTTAAGTGACAGACGGCACAAAATTTGAAGGACATCGAACGTAGGCGTAGCTGGACAGGGAGGACTACCAACTGATAATGGGATCTATCTGGAGACTACGATTGAGTAACGGATTGGCTTCATTGATCCATGGTCGGTTTGGGAAACCGAATGTCTTGTATTGCCAGATGGCAGCCGCGACGTTGTCATTTAATACAGTGCCTTTCTTCAGCGGGAATTCTTACGGCCAGCAGATGGTCTGGCAGCCATGAAGAATCCTTTTCCTTTTCGGGCTCTCGCATCGGTTGCTCGCAAAAAGATGTCGCTCAAAAATTGCTCGTCAGATCCACGACTAGGAGTGACAGACGTATAATAAATAAATAAATCCTAGCTGATTACACAGCCTCTTTTGTATAGCAACAGAAGAGCCTTTACGGCTATCACCTCCGCTTACAGTGGCGATAAAGGATCTCCCCACCGTAGGAATCGAACCCACGGACTCGGGACCAAGCCCGTGAAAGCAACAGCCTTACCCAGTGCGCAATCACGGCTCAGACGTATCGACGAAGTGGCAGCAAGGTAATAGACACTATAACGTGATGCGATCCGTTAACCAGATCGATTCACATGGGTAGTCCTTCGTTCGCATCGCATGGTTCCGAATGAACAAATGCGGTTCGGAGCACGATGCTGCCAAGCGAACGATTGCAGAGAGCGAGACGCTGCCGCGGCCACAATAGAGAATCCACGGCTAGCGCTCGATGGATGTTTATTATGGATGTCGATGTCGACGGATGCTGCTGCCAATGTTGATGCAAAATTTGATAGTGGATGTTGATGCCGACCAATGACGCACTCGATGAAAAGAACGACCTTTGGGTCGAATGCAATTGCGCTCGTCTTCGTAACAATTTGGCGTTGCTGTGATGCTTTTTCTGTGTGCGGTCACGCTCGTGTGATTTGGCGTGCGGCGACGCGATTGGGCATTTGCTAGCCACTTTTAAAATAATTCATAGGTCAGCGACGAAAACCATCCAACCCATTGCATGCAGTGTCCGGCGTGCGAAGATCTTGTCAGGATTCGTGATCTACCTATTTTTGCACGTCAAAACATTGACCTACGTTCGCCTGACAGCTTAAAAGTAAACGAACGACTTGATGCTGCCGCCATCGCTCTTTATTTCAAGAAGTCACACAGCACACCAAGGGGAATCGAAGGGCTAGGTCGAGCAAAAGCAATCCGGAGAGACACACGCACAGCACACATATAATCAGCAGCTCGCAGACAGAATTAGCGCGCCTTTCAGCAGCACTTTCCAGCGGCGGCCCCGAGGGGATTGCTCGACTGCAGTCGACGCTCGCGGCAATCGACTCGCTCCGCGATGGCGGCCAGCAGGACGCCACGGATCCCTACACGATAACGTTCTTCTCTTCGGAAGTGGCGGCAGCGGCGAAGCATTCGTCGACCCTCTTGCGAACGCACGGTGAGCACCACAGCGTCCAGCCGGCCGACGACAGGAAAGCGCCAGCCAGCAGGACAACCCACTTCCATTCGCCGTCAAGTGCCTCGATGATTTCCGCTTCAAAGGGGCTGACCGGCGGCGGCGGCAGGGCCACCTCCAAAACCACGGTGGCGCCGACCGCTGCCACCGCCGATGCCGTCACCACTCCGTCAAACTTCGCATCGTTGGCCGGCTTGACCATACCTGCGCGAAGCGAGGCGAGCGAGCGCTAGCTAGCGTCGCGTCGGACTGCAGCGGACTGGCATTAGCGGCGGCCGGTCGGTCGCTGCCGCTTGGCGCTTTCGCACTCGTCGCCACGCCTTAAGAGATTTTCCGGCAGGGTAACGACTTTGCGCCATTGTCAGGAGGACAATGCCCAAGAATAGTCCACCGACGCGGAGCCTAGTACCGGCGTCGCTTCGTTGGCAACCGACTGCCCCAGGGGGGGACCCCGAGACGGGAGAACGACGCCTAACCGGCGTCGACCTAGATGCGCAACGTTGCGGAAAAAGCTGCGCCGAAATACTTCTCGGGCGCGGTGCCGCCCGCCGCCTGCCGCGCGCGGCGAATTTGGCACCCAGCAATTAATTGGCGCCGCGTGGCATGTGCAAACGCGGCGAAATGTCACTGCCCCGTACGCGCGAATCATCGCTGCGCTGCTAGATACGCGGTGGCGAAGTTTCCGCCAGCCGCGCTCAGCTCATCTCGCTAGTCGCCCTCCTCGCGGACGCACTGCGCGCTTGAGCTCTCGGCGCTAGCGCTCGCGGAAAATGTGCAGTCAAAGCCGAGCCTCGTCCGTCCTCGGCATTGGAGAGAGTCACGGCATTCGAGAGAGAGAGAGAGAGAGAGAGAGAGAGAGAGAGAGAGCGAGAGAGCGAGAGAGAGGGAGATGAAGGAGCAAGAAAGCGGCCCGAATCAAGGCGATCGGGCTCCAAGTTTTTCTTCGCAGTTCGCTTTCTCCGTCGAAATGCTCGTCTGGTTAGCGTCGAATGCGGCTCCGACGGATCGCCGGCTCGCGACGGGCCGGCGCTGCTCCTGCGTACGCGAGCGAACGAGTGACGGAGCGCGCGCCAGCTTGCTCACCCGACGTCAAGTTTTCGATTTTCTCAAGGTAGTCATAGTACGCCGAGCGTTTCTGCGACCAGAACATTGCAGTCGTAAATGCTGCCGTGACCATGGCAAAGAAGAGGAAAATCGACATCACGCCCCAAGCCTTGTCCGCCATCTTTCTCTGCTCGTGCCGAATGCGAGAGTGCTCGGCAGCGGGCCGGAGCCGCTTTATATAGCAAAGCCGGGTGCGTGCGTCAGAACAGCGTAGGGTGGCCGGATTTAGCCGGTTTAATCCGGCGTAGGCCACGCGCTCAGCTCGTGCTCACGTGAAGGTGGGGTGACCTATACGGCGACGACGCTGGCGCCGCCCTGCGTTGCTGAGGAACGGCCCAGTGTGCGTCTGCGCTCAGTAGATCAGTTGGACGGCGCCGTTCGCTCTAATTTAGGATTTAATCTAGCAATCGCAGCTGCTGAGCTGAACCTCGGCCGACGCTACCGGACGTCGCAGGACGGCGGCCGGCGTTCCGTAGACATCCGCAAGCGAACGCTGGGGTCAGGGTGATTGCGCCGGGGCGCTATTCGCGCGCCGGCGTGGCGGCCTACTGGCCAGCAGCTGACGCCGCCACGGTGGCGACGGCATCGCATTTTCTGCTCCGCGCTAAAAACCACCGCGTTCCATTTGGCGCTCTCGGCGGTGACTGGTCGTGCTCGCTGCGCGCTGCCTCCGAGAATTGCTGCCGTGGAGTCACGTCCACCGGTCGTCGGACCTTTCGGCGCGTCTGTTCTGCGGCTGCGATGACTGCAAGCTGGCTGCGCGTATCGTAGCGCTCTCGCATCGGGCCAGCTCGAACGAGCTATACATCAGAATCGTGCACTATTCGTCACAGTCGCACGAGAGAACAGCGTTTCAACAACAGCACAGTTCCGCTTGCATTTCGCATTGCGTCCGCGCTCTCACACGCTCGGTGCTCGTCTACGTTTGGCCCCCTGCTTCACAATGATAAGCACTAATGGACGGAACGCACGAAGATACGCATCACAAAATCCTGTGCTAGAGAGAGAGAGAGAGAGAGAGAGAAAGTGTGAGAGACAGACAGACAAAAAGATAGACAGAGTGAGAGAGTGGCAGAGAAATGGAGAGAGTGAGATCAGTGCAAGCATGGAATTGTTCTCGCAGTCTCCAAGTTCCGTATTCGGCATTAGCTACGCGTGGGAGTGGTCACTGTCGTACACTCTCTGTTAGAGCAATGTTCCAGTGGAAGTAAGAGTAACTAGTAGGTGACTCGTCGAAGTACTAGTTTACTCGAGGAGACTTGGGGATAGTTGCTGTTGCCATGGGGTTAAAGGCGTCCCACACTTGGTGCTGCTATGGGGCTCAAGGCGTCCCGCACTAGCTGTTGCTATAGGGCTACAGGCGTCCCGCGCAAGCTGTTGCTATAGGGCTAAAGGCGTCCCTCACTAGCTGTTGCTATAGGGCTAAAGGCATACCGTACTTGGTGCTGCTATGGGGCTAAAGGCGTCCCGCACTAGCTGTTGCTATAGGGCTACAGGCGTCCCGCACTAGCTGTTGCTATAGGGCTACAGGCGTCACGCACAAGCTGTTACTATAGGGCTAAAGGCATCCCGCACTAGCTGTTGTTATAGGGCTAAAGGCGTCCCGCACTTGGTGGTGCTATAGAGCTAAAGGCGTCCCGCATTAGCTGTTGCTATAGGGCTAAAGGCGCCCCGCATTCTATAGCGGGTCTAACGAAGCATAGCCGTGCTTTCCAGTTGCTAGCGGAGACGGTCTTTAGGGTGCACACGTCAGAAGCTTCTGGATAGCATGGGCTGTACGGTCGATTGGCAGCCCAACTGTCCGAACAAAATGCTCAAACAGAATCCTCCAAGGGTGAAGTTAGAAGCAGGCGTTGCTACGCAGTTTAGGGCGGCTATAGTCAGGATAGTGTCTACCATAAACGTTAAATGGCAGCTGTCAAAGACTATTGAAAGACTGAGCGAATTGAAGGACTAAATTTGGTACGCTCGATTTGGCGGCTCTCAATTTACGCTCGTCTAAAATCTAAATCGGAGATCCGGCTGCACGTATCGTGCGGCGCGAGCCATACATGACGAGCGCTATTTTAGGAGAAATCGGTAAAAGCCGCAGTAAGCAATCGTCGCTAGCGTCCTCTCATTTGCTTAGTATTGTTCGAAAAAATGCCGTTCCTTACTCATCGCTGCAGCTCTTAAAACGTCTGCTAAGCATGAGCCTACACTCTGGACTCCCAAGTTCGCACTAGAAAATGCACTTTGCCTATAGGACAAGATGGAATGACGACAAGGGATAGCTTACACTTGGCGAACCGTATTTCAGGAGCGTAGGCGTACGTTTAATGCAAATTGTGAGCTCGTCTGCACTCGCACATGCACGCTCGTGTTGCACTCACATGCGTGCGGGCGAACTTGTCCTCGCTCTGCATTTGCGTACTGGTGCTTTAATTTGGGGTACATATACGTGGGTGTAGAATGAGCCTTTCTCTGTTGAGCTGAGAAGGGCAGCGTTGTTTATGGGTAGAATGCCCTCCGGAGCACTTCAAGCTTTTTCAAAAATTGCTAAGCAGGACGGCGCGGCTAATCCGAAGTTCAAAGAACGGCCCAAAGGCTTGACGTGTTCGGTTTAGGCATCAGGCAGAGGCGTGAAAGTGCCATATCCGCGAATAAATTTAGGCTCACGTGGCGCGCCAAATACCAGCGGTAGGAGCCCAAAATTCCTGCAGCTCTAGCTTCTGCCTTATAGCGACGTCAGCTGACGCAAGCCTCCGTCGGCTTTTAAGGGGCAGTAGAACCGCTAATTGGGGTTGGGTAGCTTGAAGTAGGGCGCCATAACGTGCGCCAATGCTTTTTTTTTACGCCAGCACGGTCGGTGGTACTCTTGAATCCTGCAGAGCAGTAGTCTCGAGCTGAAGTCTTAATATGACTCATTAATAGGGTCTTCAAAGCATAGCACGTTTTGTCAGCTATAGCACACATTGAAATTCATCCCAGAAAGAGAGACGCAGACACACACACACACACACACACACACACACACACACAGAACAAAGGACGAACAAAGCTAGTCGGAGGCAGAAAGAAGCAGACCAAGAGATAAAATCGGTCGCAAAATGATGAATAGACAGACTACTGCTAATGGACAGAGAGCCTGCAAAGGGATAGAGGAGCTGAGACACCGCGAGATACCGAGATAAAGAGAGCTGACCAACTATGAAAGACGGAGAGACGGACGAATACGGGGACCGACAGCGAAAGACAGAGAGATACAGACACACCGGCGGAGATGGCGATCTAGGGAATTCGAGCCGAGCACAGAGGGATATTGAAATGCAAAGAATGACTGAGAGAATAGAAGTCTGTAAGACATATAGATTGCCGTTAAAGGCAAACAGAGGGAGTCAGTCACGAGAATTCAGTCGGGGGATGAAGTCGAGAGGAACGAGAGAAGCGTGAAGCAACAGCAGAATATCCTGATCGCTGAAGCGCTGATATCCCTATCGCTGAATATTCAACGCCGAACGCTTACACGGTCCAAGCAGTCACATCCCGTACCTCATGTGCCTAGTGCGACGGTCAATGCCTTAATATATAATCTCCTAAAATGGAGCAACTATTGCGTGTGAGCATTCATTTGTGATCCTGTAATTAGTGCTCAACGAAACAGTGGAAGGTAGTCCACCCATCAACTGCCGATTGGTCCCATCAGATGAGACATAAAATTGCAAAACGGCAGTGAACAAATATTGACATTTTTAGCACAGCTAAAACCCGTAATGGATTGCGTAGACGCATACACAGACACACACACACACACACACACACACACACACACACACACACCCACACACACACACACACACACACACACACACACACACACACACACACACACACACACACATACTCACACGCGCACTCACACTCTCACAAACACACAGACACTCACAGACACTTGCACAAACTATATAACTACAGGGCACACGCCTAATCACAAAGATGAATACTCCTAAGATCCATCACGTGCACACACGACGCCATCGCAAAGATACATAAACTTATAAACAATCATGCACACACTTGCACACACACTCATACACACACACATGTACTAATGTAAGAGCTGGCCACTTACATACAACGACAAACCCGAACACTAGCAATCACGCAAATACATGCACACGTGTACACATCACTCAATGACTCACAAGCAAAATCACAGTCATGTGCACACACATAATCCCACACGTGCAAGCACTTGCACTCAAACAAACACGCCTAAACACACACAACCCACATGCACACTCCCACACTCTAGCACACGAATGTAGCTATGAGCATGCCTATACAATAAACAAACCCACGCCTATACAATAAAAAAAGCTAGCTGATTTAACAGCCTCTTTTTGTATAGCGACAGAAGAGCCTTTACGGCTATTACCACCGCTTGTAGTGGCGATAATGGATCGCCCACTGCAGGATTCGAGCCCACGACCTCGGGGCCGAGGTCGTGAAAAGCAACCGCCTTACCTAGTGAGCCATTACGGCTCACTAGCAACCTATCCAAACACATAATACCAAACTCACGCACCAAATACATACACACATACACACGTCATACACTGACGCACTCGTGAATGCTATAGAAGACACACATACCCACAACACACTGAAACATAGACACAAATTAAGGCACACACAACCATACACGCAATACACATGTGCTTTAGAACGAACGGAATGCAGGCACACACACATAAGCATGCACGCAGGCACCAACGTGCACACAGAAAAACGCAAACTCCCAGCATACATACCTACACACACCTGTAGTAATAAATTCACTTACTTTTACTGCCGAAAAACCCACCATTTTAGGTCACTATCTTATTTGGCTGAAGCCAACTGATCACATCTAGTCCCCCACCAGGCTAAGCATAGCAACAGTCGCTTTCCGGAGTCCTATCGCTTACCTTCACCTAGTATGAAGCTCACATCGTTTGGAGACCTTTGCCTCTAGTTCCTAAGCTTCCCTAACCTGGAGCTCACCTCCGACTTTCGTCAGGACATTGACTGACTTGACCACATTAAAAAAGAAACGAAAATGCATCTTTTTATTTCTGCATTTAGTGGATGCATATGACTTGATCTTTATGCGTTTATGCACGCTGATACTGGTTATGCAGGCAATAACCATATTTGCATCCTGACCCTGTGCATGTCACCCCGAACAATGTTATGCTTGTTGTCATTGATCGTGCAACCACCAACCATTCGACAGAGCTACCGTTGGAGCAAATGTACAGTACCTAAAAAGAAATTAAGTTCTATGAGGGCACTATATCAAATGTAACAATTCCTTACTATTACTACATACACCAGCACACACACACATACATACAAACACACACACTCACATATATATATATACATATGTGTACAATAATACGTACACACACACACACACACGCACACACACACACACATATACACACACACATACACATTGCTCTTCAATGTTATCTAGGCACCTAGTCTACCGATGTGAGTTCGGTTGTTGTTTAGTGCCAGTATTTAGATATTTTTTGCTCATTTCGTCAATAAAGATGCATCAGCCATTGACGAGCCAGAGTATCTGGTTGTCTCACTGAACTGTTGAATAATGCCCCTACCACAGAGTCGCTTGCTACGTGACCAGAACATGCTTCCACCTGCACAACTTTGTACTAGGGTAAAATGGCACCTCCGATGTCGCAAGACGAGGATGGCATCTGTGCTTTCATACTCCAGATGTTTCATAATAAATTTCTCTAACAATACCCTAGGAAATCTTTGGCAGAAATAGATTCTGGTGGAAGGCATTTGACAGGGGGATTGAGAGTCACGTAACCACAACTCTCCATCTGTTTACATGGGAACCGTGACTCGATTGCAGACGAATGCAGTTCTGTACTAAGCCAAACGTAGCTAACTGCAATTTAGGGCAGAATTATATTGACAGATTGTAACAATTTAATAATTAATGCAGCTTCGTGACTTACTCGAATACTTGCAGTGGCCACAACTGGACTCAAATCGATGAACCGGTTGCCTAAACATTTGTGGAGAGCAGTGTATACATATACCGACGTGCAAACGCCCAATACCGAAGGCGCCACCTATATACCAACACATTCACACACCATGTAGTAAAACAATACATACACTTACAGATACACGCACACATGCACACACACTCACATGCCAACATAAGAGTCTTACCACACACACACGCGCACGCACACACACACACACACACACACACACACACACACACACGCACACGGGCACGCACACACACGCACACACACGCACACACACATACAAATACGCGATTACACAGATTGACCACCTAAATCCCTATATCCATAAACATGCACATATCACTCGATCACTCACATACACAAGCCCAAAGAAATGCACAGACGTTATCAAAACCGTACAAAAAATACTTACAAACCAGTGGATATGCTAAAACACAAGACAATATATGTGCAGTGGCACACGCACCAGCACAGCCATGCACCTATGCATAATGCCATCCCAAACGTCAATACCCTAAAAAACCAATAACTGCAGAAAGATACAACGCCACACATACAAACACACGCACTCGCATGCACTCACATACTCACGCACACGCGCACCAACACACACTTAATCTCAAGTAGACATACACACACACACACACACACACACACACACACACACACACACACACACACACACACACACACACACGCACACACACGCACACACACGCACACACACGCACACACACGCACACACACGCACACACACGCACACTTAAGCCGTACCCACACTCGCAGCAGCATATACACTTACACCACACACGGACACACTCACCTACTTGCACATACTCGCACATACATGCGCCCGCACGTACGCATTCATATTAACACACACTGTATATTTATTATAGTACTGGCATTTTAAATATACATACGTATGCGTAGAATCTGTCTGTCTGTCGTCTCTCTGCTTAAATATAACTCGGTGATTTGCCGTAATTCGGTCCGCAGGAGGCAGTTAAAAAGAAGCTTGAAGAGCATTATATAGATTGTATACTGTAATGAGTTATTTTTGATGCAATCTGACGTTACAGATTTTACTGCACTGTATGGTTTGCGAGTTCTGGGGGGGCACCACTCTATTAGGCGCTGCAGCTAGAAGCTCAGGGGTCCTTTCAGGCTGCCCATTAGCGGCATGCGGGGCTAAAACGTCCATGCTAACAAGGTTTGCGTTACTCTTAAGTTGCACCGGTATTAGATATACTGCTATACCACATTCATCTGGATAACATTTGTGAGCTATAGGCTGCGCGCCACGCAGCAATATGCAGCGTTAAACTCCGCAGCTGACTGCAAGCGGCGGGCGGGCGGGGCCGCTCACGCAGCACTGAGCATCCATGTCAATAGACGCAGCCCCTACGCGCGTTCGGCGGTCCAAAACCTCAGCTCGATTTGATCGTAGATATACCAATCTCTTACTAGTAAAACGATAAACACATTCGAAGTAGCTTTTCAGCGAGTCATCTGCAACCACCGTCGGCCTCCAGTAACAAGCGCGGTGGCTGCGGTCGCCCTAACCCGGGGCAAGGTCAGGGCCTGCTTCCGTAGGGGTCGCGAGAGGTGAAAAGGGGGGTGTTTTGCGTTCGCCTCCAGCCTGCTCCCCGACCTCCTCTTTTGCTTAAGGCCTCTGTCGTGTTACTGTTTAAAGCTCTCATAGTGAGGGAAATGTTGAGTGTGCGTTTACGCTTAGCTGAGAGCAACGTCTCTAAATAACTCCATCACTTTAGCACAGTGCAAGCGAGCTGCCGGCGCTGCCGCGTCGAGCCCCTATCAAGCGGAGGCCCACGCATCTTCGGGATTGCACCAAGTCTTCGTGTGTAATAGGTGATTTTAGTACTCGCTTATATTTGCCGCATTAAATGGCCATGTGTTGCAGTATTAAATAGCTATGTTACGTGGGCGTACGCCAGGACCGCCGGCACGGCAGCTGTTGCTCGTGGTGCGGGTTACTATGGATGAGGGGGAGACAACAGATCGACTGGCGCCGCGTGCCCAAACGCCATGAGACTTTGCATAGATGCTTATAAGTACGATCAAGAGAATGCATCCCCATTAAACAGCCGCCCTTGGAATTTAGATTTAGCTCGTGACTGCAGTAAGCACCGCTCCCGTTAGCTACCCCACTGTAGCGGCTCGCGCGCTTTGCGTCTGTGGATATTGCACAGAATTTTCGGTGCCGTTGGTCTCTCGTAAGCTGCAGACTTTTCTCGGGAGACCTCTTCACTCGAACATGGCAAGCGTGCGCGGCCGCCCGGAAGCATATTCAGTGGCCTGCGTTATCTGAGAACTTGCGATCTCGAGTCACTCCAGGGGTTTTATTGAGCTGGGTTGTTCTCTGCGCTGCACCGCTTCGTGTCCCGCTAAACCTACTAAGATTCACTCGATGGCATTTTATCGATGCGCTCCGCGCTGCGAACTGTGAGAAATTGCCGAGTCTCTTATAGCGCTCGGAAATTGGTCGAAGTGCATTGGAGACAGCGATACGCCGAATTCTGCCGCTCTCCATTGCCGCTCTCGTACGTCTTAATGGTCTGAAACTTGCTTGAGGCTAGCATCGGTCGCTTAGTGTCACCATAGTGACCGGCCGATGCGATTGCGCATTCATCGCAACTCATATTTGATAGCTATTCGCTTTACCGTGCGCTAGCGACCGCAAATCAGTAATGCTGCTGTTCCCTTTTTGCGTCGATTGCAACGTAGCACGACAGCTCGTAGGTTTGCAGCATCGGGCTTTATTACACACAATACTCGTCAAAACCGGACAGAACTGGTGTGGTTCTCTCACCAGCCGCACGCCTCTCGGCGTGCGCGAGCAGGAAGCGAATTAGGGCTAGACCGATTAGTTACGACATATACGCGCAAACACGGAGCTGCGACGACGGCGACGCGGTCGCCAAGCGGAGATCACTCAGAGCACACACAGAGAATAAGAGTGCGCGGGTGGCCGATGCTGCACCCGACGCGCTCGGCGGCCGAGGCTTCAGATCTCAGGCTTCGGACCGCCGCGGCTGACAATGAAGCTGCTGGTGCTGGTCCCGTCGTTCAGCTCCTCCGTCCGTCCGCCCGAGCCGCAGCAGTCGCACACCTTGTCGGTCGGTGGTCGGCAGCACGGCTTGCAGAGCAGGCCGCACAGCGAGGCCATCAGGAAAGCGCCCACGCCGGCGACGACCGACAGCAGGACGCTCCGCTCGCGGCTGATTTCCGCGTCGGCGACGGGATCGCCGCTCGGCTTCTCGTCGATGCTCGGGATCAGCGCATGCCGGTCCACGGCTGCGTGGGCGAAAAGACGAGAAACGCATGAGCTTCCGCCGGCGCAGAGGGAAGAAGGGGAGGCGCCCGCGCAGTCGCGGCAACTCGTGATGAGAGGCGCGCGCCGCATGCGGATCGTCCAGTCATGGCAATCGCTCATGCTGCGGCGAATGCTCGCGAAAATCCGCGAGACATCAACCGCGAGCGCGCGCCGCTCGCGCACGCTGGCTTCGAAGAGCGGCGCCGGCCATCTGGCCGTCCAGCACCGCTGTTGCCGCTCAGCAAAAGCCCTAAGGCGAGAGAGGGAGAGAGAGAGAGAGAGGGAGAGAGAGAGAGAGAGAGAGAGAGAGAGAGAGAGAGAGAGAGAGAGAGAGGGAGAGGCGCGGGGCGCAAGCGTCGAACCTCGAAAGTCGTCATTGCCATTAGCCTTTTCGTCGTTCGGTTTGGCGTTCGGCCGCCATTCGATGACCTTGCAGCAGGGAGCCGAGCTTTTAGCGCCCGGGGCCTTGAGCTCGATCACCAGAGTCGCGGGCGCGGCTGGCTGGATGCAGACTGCGGTGAAGGCGGCGATCAGAGCGATGGTGGCGAGCACCAGACGAGCTGCACGGACGGCCATGTCGCTAGGTCGAGAGAGTGTGGCTAAGCGGTCTGCGCTTCGATTTATATAGCCGGCGAGCCGGCGGACGCGCGGCGCCGACGCGGCGCAATTCAATTGGCGACGCTGGTCTCCTTTGTGTGGACCGCTAATCCCCTATTCAACGATTCAAAGGGCGAGGGCCAGCAACGGAGAGCTGCAGCATTTAGCAGCGTCTCTCGGTGACGGTTGCCTGATAACAGACGGACGCTAAGCGACCGACGAATAGCATGCGGCGAAGCTCGCTTGGACGCTGTCCGATGACGCGGCAAAAAGCCTTGCCCTTCGGCCCTTCTCAGCTCGAAGCTTCGCGAAGCGTCCGTCGTACGCAGCGACGAAAACCGGAAACGGTGGAAAACGGTGGACCGACGACGGCAGAAAATGCCGACAGCTTTTGCTGCGCCTGCACGCGAGCGCCCGCCTAATAGCAGCGAGCGGGAATCTGTTGCCGAACGACGAAGCCGAAGAGGTTTCGTGCACGAGGAGTGTGCGTGATCGGTTCGTGGTCTCGTATCGGTGGACAATGGTTCGGGGCGTGGCTGGCAATGCGATCTGTGTGAGCTTGGCGACGCTTAGCCGCAGCCGCCGCTATAGCCGAACACAAGCAGCGGGAAGCCAACATTGCCGCCGCCACGAATCACTTGCAAACTTTATTTTTGCGATTTCCACTGCTATTGCACGAGGCGCACTGCACGAAAACCGGAGCCAGACCAGCAGGGCAAGTGAGCAATATTATCAGTTGGCATTTATTCGTAAGCTGTTCCGTTGCGCCGAGCAGATATAGCACTGCACGCAGACTTGCTAGCGGCCACGGCAGCCTAGTGCTCGCAAGGGTTAACGTGCATTCGAAGGCAGTGGCGTCGGCTCGGTGCAAATAGATGCGACGGAGGGCGGACTGCGAACGCGAATTCAATTTCCTTTCGCCTCTGGGCTAAGCTAGGATGCCTCTTGCCAAAACGGCAAGGCTACTATTTTTGAAGACGCCATCGACGCCACGTCGCGGTTCATGCCGCGAAAAGCTAGTCGTGAATCCCTGTGAAAAGGACCCAAACTGAGCGATCGCAGCGGCCTGCCAAACAGCTGTTGCGACTTGAACGGCGGCGGCGGCAGAAGCAGCAGTAGTGGCAGACGCAAATGAGATTGCGGAGTCGACCTAGTCACGACCCTTCGGTCCCAATCACGGCGGCTTAAGTCTGCTGGCCGACACCGTGTAGATCGCCTTGCATTAGTGAAGCAACGATCCGGGAAAATTCGCTTAGCGACTGTCTATCCTGCACTTATTAAGCACACTTCACTGGATTGCGGATAGGCAATCAAGCGTGAGCGAGTGCTTAGAAGAGAACCGCTGCGTTCGACGTAGGCCAACGCCAGTGGCACCATCCCATCACGCCACCGGACACGAAGACGCTGCGCGAGAGCGCCGCATCATCGCATCCGAGCACGAGCGGCACCCGACGGAATAGTGTGACCGATGCTCCAGCGGCGGAACCGGCCGCACTTCGCTTGCTCGCTCCTCGCGCGCACGCACGGCTCCTCGTAATCTACTGGGCACACCGCTGGGCTGACCAGTGACGTAGGCCATCGGTGCAAGACGCCCATCGTAGCGAGGAGCTTGAGTCCGAGTCAGCAACGCAAAGCAGCAGAATGGCGGTCGGCGATTCGATAAGGGCGCCCCGGTGCCGGCGTGCCATGGCTGCCTTCAAGGTCGGTCGGGGTGCCAGCGGCTGGCCGCTGGTGGATGCTGCTGCTGGTCAGCGGGTTGCTGCCGATCGCACGCTGCCGCCGAGGTTGATTGCCGATCGGCCAACCACCAAGGTCAATCGCAGCCAATCGCCCGCTGAAGCCAATCGGCTGCTGAGGCTCGCGAGCGCACGGGCCTCGGTGCGAGCGAAGCACAGCGCCACAGTTATGGAAGGAGCTGAGGGGCAGAGGTATTTCATCTGGTGAAATTAGAATAACAAGGGAAAAATAAGTGTGCGTTGCACTTTCATGCCGAACGAGAAGCACGTTGGTCGATCGGTTGCAGAGTTCGTGCAAGAAATCAAAACTCGCAGAACGGGCGGAGCAGGGGATTTATTCAGACTGAGAAACATCTGGGATTAGGATATGGATTTTAATTTTTATTATTAGTGCCAAAGAAACAGGATTATATACCATATTGATTGGTAGTTAGTTCCAGGTTTTTGAAGAGAATTAACTGATGCCAATGTCTCCAAGGGATTGCAGTTTTATTAGAGATGCAATAGCAGAATCAGTGGAGCGATTGATGCGACAGCTGGTCTGTAATAACATAATTCAAGCATGAATGGGCATGAAGCGAGCTAATGTTAGGACGAAATACGTGTGACTGAATTCTGTAACCGATGCGCTTCTTGATAGAGAGACCGTGGAAAAATTGATTAAAATAGGAAAAATGATGAAGAGACCTGCGAATTTACGCTCCAAAAACAGTTAGAAATCACTTTAGAAAGCAGTTTTCAAGCCAGTAAAGAAGGATTCCAATCGGTTTGTGATAACACGAACCGCACAATCAAGCACAAGTGGACGCTGAAAATGGAAATTTGCTCTGAACGGATGCGAAGATGATGAGCTGGCATGAAGAGAAAGGCTTCAGATTCTTCTTACAATTCTTCTTCTCACGTGACTTTGTGACTTAAGCCAAGATTGAGTTCAACACAACGAGAACTTGCAAACTAATGGCACAATTTTCAAATGATCTACTGTTTGAAAGAGGTGCAGATAAGTGACTTGAGTCAGAATAGCGGAACTTAGGTTGCCTAGCCTGATTTGGAGGTTTCTGATCAGACAGGTAGGCCGGATAAATTGAATGAAGCAACTTCAATGACTGCCAAATAAACCTTATGTCGCAAGGCTATTTGACGACGGGTAGCCAATCATATATTTCAGATTGATCAGAGGTTTTTCAGAATTGATTGCGGTATTTGTTTACTGTTGTGACAGATAATGCTAGCTCCAAAGTTTTTAATTATTCAAAACGATCAATTAATCAGGATAAAAGACTTGTGATTTGTTAAAGACAAAAGTGACGCGAGTTAGCTGAAAAAAGAAGACAGATAAGTTGTGGTAGGCTTCTCTTAGAGAAATGCTTGAGGTGATAAGATGCACAGTTGTTTTGTTGACCAATCGTGAGTGCTTTACTGTACAAACCGAAAGGTCTACACACTGCAAGCCACTATTCTTTTTTTGAAATGCAAAAATCAATGGTCTAGCTCAGAAATGGGGTATTCATTTAAGCAAGATGCAAACCAAGTAAAGTTGGACGATTCGGATTTTTAAATTTTGATAATCTGCGCATTTTTCACTGCAATTAGACTTGATACTCATTCTAGTTTCAAAAAAATGAGGCTCCGGTTGTAGTGAGTGTAAGTCACCTGCCGCCAAGGAGTTGAAAGAGTACGAGATGCTGAAAGTAAATCAAATGCAGGTATACTTGTTATGAATCTGCATACAAATAAGCGGCTTGCATACTTCTGAATATTTTCCCTCCAGGAGGGAAAGTTTTGGATTAATAAAATGTGCGCCAAATAAGGATCCACGCGGTACGTCCTACTTCAAAAGCACACACAACACTGTCACACTTCCATTGCCACTGTCACTGCCACCACACTGTCAGCCTTCGCCATATACACTTTAAGTTCCTTGCGTGAGATTCTAGATGAGGTTGTAAGTCAGTGATACACAAAATCTCTTGAACCTAGCCGAAATCAAAAGTGCCCGAGAATGTTTTCATAGCTGTGGCGTGATAATCTGCAGTAATTAAAATCGGATATAGCTTAAAGTGAGCCTCGCATTTGCATCAGCGTCTTATACGTAACTTATGAAATGACGAGTTCCATCAGCCCCGAAACTAAAGATAGTTATGAGCTCGAAAGATAGAATACATAAAACGACTTGACAAAGTGCACTGCTATATTATATCGCCATTTACGGTATGCTGCTCTATCACTCTAATTAATTTTGAACTTCGCGGTGCCAAATTTACAAATAATCTATTTATCGCACTATTGTTCACGAATTTTCGATACCCTTTAAAATTGGACTTTTGCTATTGCAACAAGGAAACAAAGTTTTTCGAGACGGAGGAAATTGAGAATTAGAGTGACATTTGGTGTCCCTTTGTGGAAAGCTTCATCATTGATGCCAGCCGTGAGACTCCGCCACTTTACAAAATCATCTTAGCCGAGCTGTTTTTCGAAGGAATATTTGCCAAAGACTTGATTCACTCAAAGATAGAATCTATCCAATTTTAATTACGGGTAATCGTCTTATTCACTTATGCTAAGATCAGACTGCATAATAGTCTTTGTAAAAAATAATCAAAATCTGAAAATCTCAGCTCACATCTGTACAACACCATGTTGACGGAGGGCTACGAGCAAAAAATTATAAGTCTGTATATCGCAAATATCTGAAGTGCTACTTTGGTGTAGTCTATTAATAGTTATACTAATAATACATTCGAATAGCATCCTCGGATAACTCAAAAGTTTTACTAGGCACTTTACATATGCTAAATTGGAAGCATGACCATATATGGTTAATAATAGCATGAACTACATCATCAAGAATGAAATCGTTGGAGATTACATGCACGTGGTTAGAATACAATTCAGTTAGTGGCATCATGTACGGTGGAAGCACACATAAGCAGAAAAGAACGAATCACAATGACTCACGACAATTCCGCGACAAAAAGGTGCGTTTGCAGCTTTTTTAAGTGTCGTTAAGTCAGGGATGTTATGATATTAGTCAGGAGTGAGTTCCACGCTTTTCGCGAATAGGAGGCGGTATTGGATTTCCAGAATCCGAGATATTTTTACTGAAAATAAATACGGCAACCATTTCTTCTATAGAAACCTTGAAAAATCTCTACAATTAGGTCACGGATATACAATTGCATACAATTTTTCAAAGTTGCGGAATGCTAAGTGCATTATTGTTCTGCTGAAATGCACACGATCCACATCAAGCAGCTTTCGAAGATTTTTTCGTTCTGTGGACTCTCAGTATTCCAAAATATTTATTCCTCATATCCTCTATTGCTCTTCAGTAACTCACCCAGTAAGCGGCGCTTCTACTTAGTATTCATTCCTTGACAGACAACGTCTAGACATCCTACGTTCGTAAAGCTAAGAACTCGCTACCGACTCGCGTAATGACGTTTCTTGACTGGCCATTCTAAGGGAAATTTACAAATCAGCCTCCCCTCGTGACACAGCTAACATTATACACTTTTTCATGCATGTGTAACTCATTTTTCTAAAGCCCTAGAACTTCATCTCTATTTAGGCGCACAACTTATGCTACGTGACTCAAGTCATCATCTACCTCGATCATCATATTCTATCTTCGCCTTGACCTTGATTCAAGGCGAGCACCTTAACCACTACGACAGACACTACTGCATTCTTTTTTATAGCCCGGTAATTAATTATGCAAGCATTCAGAAAATGTGCACACTGTTATTATTACTCAGTTGACGAGGAATAGTTTGTCTCGTTTACGTTTACTTAAAGTAGTATCGCAATATATGCAAATTTTACATAAGTGACTTGCTAATGTAATGTCATTCTGGGTATCTGGAATCTCCTTTTTATAGCAGCAACATTTCTTGCAGTACGTTTTGCATAACACATTCATTCTCTAAGACCAAGGGATGAGTGCTTCTCGGCTTAAAAAAGCTTAGATGTAAAAGCTTAGATTTAACTGGGCTCTGGGGTGACTAAGTTTTAAATAGAGAGCCAGATTTTCTTCAAGTTGATCACGACTTTGCCTTTATCGAATAAGAAGATGGCATAATACGCTGCCGCATTTTCCGGGTGGCATTTGTCAAATTTGGGTTACTCAAAGAAACCTGAAGCCGAACAACCCTTTTGAAGAGCTTGCAGAAATAAATTTGCTTTTGTCTATTTGATCGAACTAGCGCTCGCTCATAGACGGCAGGATTATGAAAATGTAATCATAGCCCATTGAATAGAATATCACTTTTATGCAGACGATACCCAGCTGCATTTTTTCGGTTAACCGTCAGAGTGTGCTGCTGAAACTAGTAAACTAGATGCTTTCCCTGCCGACATTTGATCGGAGAAGTCTGAATGTTTCTTGAAACTAAACTTCTATAAAACTGAAACTGCTCATACGACATCCTAAGTGTGTGGCTGTCTTAGAAGGCTTCGGTCTTCTAGCAGGCGAAGCTGCTGTGTGACCATCACCACGTGCTCGGAATTTAGGTATTATGTTTGACAGCTGCCTAAATCTTAAAAGCTTCATTCAGGAGACTGTGTCTACAGTTAAACGTCACGTCCGATCCCTTTCTAAGATAAGGAACTTTCGTCTACGGTGGCTTGCCAAAACTTCACTAGCTCCTTAGTTTGGTTTCGGCTACATTATTGTAATTTCCTTTTAGCTGGGCTACCGTAAAAGCAACTACGCAAATGCAAATGGCTATACATATGGCTGTTAGGCTAGTTTTCAAATCCCAGAAATTTGACCCAGTGTATCCTTTTCTAAAATCGCTATTTTGGCCGACGGTTGGTCAATGGATGCAGAGTAAAGCTCTTAAGCTGACCCACAACGCTCGCTACAGCTTTGCCCCTTCATACCTAGCTGAACTGCTGCACCAAGTTCTGACGCCCCTTGCCCTCGTGTCATGGGTGGACTATAAATTAGCTTTTCAATTCCTACGCTTAAAGACCGGTGGCGACAGAAAAGTTTGCTTTGCATCTCCTAGACTGTGGAACTCACTTCTACAATTCTTATGCAAGGATAACTGCAGCGATACATCGGCGAGTTGTATTCTATCCATGCCGGAACTCGTAACTCAAATTGCTCACATGTTAAATCAATGTTCCCTATTGAAATGAATTTAGATGCCCATAATCCGTTTCGGATCCCCTCGAACGAATAGCGATTATTCTGTCACATTTTTTCAGTTTAAATGTACTTATTATTAGCGCATGTTGTAAAAGCAATATGATCTTTTGCAATAAACGATTTTTATTATTATTAATGTACCGGACTAACTTGAAGATCGTACGACTTGAAGATGCTAATAGAGTTAGAGGAGAGAGGTTGAATTAAATATCTGAATCCTATCATATTCACTGATTTTTTCCCTTCTCGCCGGGCTTTATTCGCTTTCAATTTATTCGCTTTCAGCTTATTGGCTGGTCTTCACGCGGACGCGCCGATTGTTATCAGTTATGCATTGAACTTTCACAACATGATATTGCCTAAACAGAAAACACAACGTATTTAGCTGTTCCTGCCGTAGTCAGATTTAACGCAGAAATCTGGCGATCGTGTGCGTCCAAGCACTACGATGGCTCGCTCAAGGCTATCTGTAAGCGAACCAACAGGCCTGAGCTTAGCGTCACACCCGGGTCGTAGAACAGCGTCTTGCAACAGAACGTCGTTCGCTGTCTTACCCTCATTAACCTTAGTGACCACACGGAATGTGACGTACGCTACTGCAACTAGCGATAGATTGTCTGAAGCTGGTACGTAACCCAAATTTTAGCTTGCAGTTCAAGGCAAAAAATTGGCCAAGAGACAGCTCGTACCTCTAAGCACTCATAAGTCAAGACGCTCGTAGGCCGAGATACCACTGCACTCTCCTGCTCCAGACTGCAGCACATCCTTTCAAACCTTCCTGAGCTGCTACTTTCACGTTGCTCACTACCTCAGCTGCTCTGCTGACTCTGCTAAGCTTCCCCCTTCCCTTTGTTCCGTGAGACGAAGTCTGTTGGCTGCCGAATGAATGCCGAAAGCCGCTAAAGCTGTGAATGCGCTCTTCTGCGAAACTCTAAACATAAAACTAAACCCTAAACTCTAAACCCTAAAACGCGCACAGTCTTTGTTTCTTTGTGGAGTTACAGCCGGAGATGCATTACCTTGCATTTGCACAATCAAAGTTGCACCACAGCCAAAGAAGTAAGCTAGCCGTCGCTGCTCTCGGGCATGTTACCGCTCAATCCCGGGGTCACACCTTGACGACGCACTTTGCGGTCTTTCTGGCTGGATGTTGTCTAGTGCATGAAAAATCAATTAGTGCCCATGCAGACTCGTACACGAGTGATGCTCACTCTCACTATCTCTCTCTATCTCTCTCTCTCTCTTCCTGTTTCTCACTCGCTTCCTCTCATTATCTCTCACCCTTTCTCTCTATCTCTCTCTATTCTGCTTTCTTTCACTCTAACTCTCGCTGTCCGACCCAAGACTACCGCCAAGCGCTTGTGCTTGCTACGGGCTGGTTGGAACGCAGCGGTTAGTGCTTGCTCTCATGTCTCAGGTATCGCAATATCAGTCGACGCAGCCGTGGCCGGCATTGCGGTCACGGCAGGAATGCTTGCGCGCGCCACCGACACCGGGCACGGGTACGGCGCACTCGGACGCCGCCGCTGCCGCTGCCACCGCCGCCGCTGCCTCGTGCGTCACCGCCTGGCTCGCTCGCTCGATTTTCCCACGCTCCACTCCTCTTGGGTGTCTCATTGACCGGGCGCCTCCCGTGCGATGCGGGACTGCCGCAGCAGCTGCCGCGCAGCGTCAGTCGGCTGTGTTAACAAATGAGTCAGAACCCGCTCACAAGCCCGCTCCGGCTTACACGGCGGCCATCTGTCGGCTGAATTCACGTCCGAGTGGCATGCTGTGCAGCGATTGCGGTGGCAGCGAGGATCGTGCGCCGACGACGAAGACCATGGCCGTCGGACCCACGTGCGCTGGGTCCGACGGCGACTGCGGTCAGCTGACATATCAACCGCAGTGTGGCTCGCCTCCACGTAGCCGCGGTATATTAGCGCCTGACCGTTGAATTGCGGCCGACAGGACACTAAATAGCGGCTCGCTACTGAATGCGAACGTGCAGGCTGTTTGGATTTAGGTGAACAATGGACGAATGTCCGCCTTAAAAATGCATTCCGCATGGTCTCGTGAAATGGCTAAAGCAGTACAAAGATCTGACAGATGCGGGAGCTGTTAATGGCTCATCTGCCAGAAGAGCCCTTTTCGCTCCTAACGGGTCCAGTCAATCGATGACTCGGCGACTCTTGAAATGCTCGCTGTGAATTGAATAAATGCTGCATTTCAAAAACGAGCGTATAATTAAGAAACAACTAGCTGCTAGAAAGGCTGCAGCTGGAGGCGGCACCCAGTACTGCCCAGCTTCGAACTGCCCCGGAGAACTTGGCGAGGAGAGCGAAGAATTCTCAAGCACCACCAGCGGCTTAGGAATCCGGCGCTGCACACCGGTCTGTCGGCGCATTTGTCGCCGCGCCCGGCACACGAATCCATGACGTGCCACCCACACGATCACAGTCGCAATGCGCGGCGATGCACTACTCTACTAGATCAGAGAAATTCGACGCCGCGAGCGCTCCGCCATGCCGTGGATGTCTTCTCGCGGTTTGGCAGAGTGCATGACTTTCGAATCCTTACGCTAGCCATTGACATCGCCCTCACTGTCGCCATCGGCGGCGGCGGCGTCGTCGTTGTCGCCTTCGTCACCATCGTCATCGCCTTCGTCGTCGTGGCCAGCCGCACTGCTGTTTCGCAGCGGGGCCCGCGAATTTGCGAAAGCGAAAAAAATCTGCAGCAGCAGCTCAAACGACACGACGCCGATCGCCATCAAAAAAGATGCCGCGACGGCGTCGACGAGCCGCACGTAGCGCGAGCTCATCAGGAGCGCCGCGACGCCTCCTGTGGAGCGAGTGACTGCCTTCGATTCGACGTCGGGCGGGCGCGAAAACGCGTCCGCACGTCCGCCGTCGTCTACGCCGCCGCCGCCGATCGTGTGTCCAGCCAGCCACGACCCTGCGCCTGCAACGGATGGCCGCGGCAGTGGCTGCGTGGAAAATCGACCTCATCCGCGGCCGCAACTTCCGCGCCGGGTGACAGTGCAGAGCCCGGGTCGCAGTGGCGGTTGCTGGCTGACTGGCCGGCTTCGGCCAGATCGACCATAATCTGCTCCCGCTGCCCAGCGGTCGAAGAGGGAAGCGCGCGCTGGCAGAGCCTCCGGTCCGCGAGCCTGCCGCAGCTGCCTGGCCACTTCGTGCCCCCCCTCGCCACGCGCCCTCGCCGCGGCCACTGCACGCCAGCTGTCGCCGCCGCCGCAGCCGCCGGCGCGTCGGCGCGCCTTGCGAGCGGGCGCACATAGGGGAAAGCAACCAACTCGTTGGCGGCATGGATCCCGGGGCAGCATTGCTAGACGGCGTCGCAGCAGATGGCGCAACCGGGCAACCCTTGGGCGCGAGTACCGTCGCAGGTGCCCTCGCGACGCCGCGCGGGCGGCAACGCACGCGGTGCGCTTATGCCCGTCGCTCGGGCCGCTGCCGATGTGCCGCCCGCAGTTCGCTTCTGCGTGCTGCGGCGGCGGCGGCGGGAAAGCCGTAAGAAAACGCGGACTCTACGTACCGGCGACTCGAGCTCTCTGCCATTTGACGGCGACCGTGCCACAGCTCGCGGCGGGCGACTCGCACGCCGACTTGTACGCGCGAGCGCCCGGGGCGGCGGCGAAAGCGAGAGCGCCGCACACCGCGATCGCCAGCCGTCTCGTCGCTGACGCCGACGCAGCCGTGGCCGGCATTGCTGTCGCGGCAGGAATGCTTGCGCGCGCCACCGACACCGGGCACGGGTACGGCGCACTCTGACGCCGCCGCTGCCGCCGCCGCTGCCTCGTGCGTCACCGCCTGGCTCGCTCGCTCGATTTTCCCACGCTCCGCGCCTCTCGGGTGTCTCATTGGCCGGGCGCCGCCCGTGCGATGCGAGACTGCCGCGGCAGCTGTTGCGCAGCGGCAGTCGGCTGTGTAAACAAATGATTCAAAACCCGCTCGGCGGCGGCGGCAGCCGCACTGCGTGTCGAGTTACTCGGCGACCATCTGTCGGCTGAATTCGCGTCCGAACACGGCGACCATCTGTCGGCTGAATTCGCGACCGAGTGGCATGCTGTGCAGCGATTGCGGCGGCAGCGAGCATCGTGCGCGACGACGACCCCGTGGCCGACGGACCTGCATGCGCTGGGTCTGTCGGCGACTGCGGTCAGCTGATAGCATCGAGAGCTCAATTGGGTCCGAGCGGTCTACGAAGAGGCTCTTTGAAAACAAGGGACTGCGGTCGCTAGACCCGCCGACCTCGGTGGCGGCGGCGGCGGTGGCGGCGGCACGCAGCAACGGCAGCGTTGGCGGTGGCGGCGAGCACCGATTGCGCGCAAACACCGCCCTTCGCCGCCGGCGCCGGAGCCGCCGCGAACGGCGGAAGCGTGCATTTCTACGAACGAGCGTACGCGCGTCCGTTCGTCGGCAAAAGTAGCGCCCGAGCGCGGCGCGCGAAGCGGCTGCCGGCCTATCTGCGTGCAGCGAGCACGGCTGGCGTGTGCCCGCTTTGGGACCGGGGCCGGGTTGACGATCGAAGGCTGAAGGGTGAAGGGTGAAGGGTGAAGGCTGAAGTTGAACGAATTCGCAAGTCTCAAAACCAACGATCCGACGCCAGTTCGTCCGAGGACGAAATGCTTGCTCGAGAGTTCATTGCGTTTTTACTTCGCACCGCCAAAGAAAGTTTTCAGGAAGGAAAGGACAGAAGCAAGTACGCGGGAAAGACAAACGAGGAAGGAGAAATGAGGAAGTAGGGCCGGATAGGGAGCAAACAGAAGCACATATTTTGATTGGGAGACAGGGACGATGGATTGAAGAACGGACGGGTGGGCAGAAAGAGGAGGCAAGCAGTTCGGGAAAGATGAAAGGGCAGACGGAGAATTGGCATGGAGAGAAAATTGGAGTGACAGATTAATGCCGGAAGAAAGAAGGAGGGGAGCGGCTACGAGGGCGGGAGGGCAACGATTGGGAGGATGGGCACTAAGAAGAAGGTCGGGCAGGCAACTCCAAGGGTGATGCGCAGCTAAGGACGCGTCGAGGAAAGCTTCGCTCGCGAGCGCTTTTTCTCGTGAGCTCTGCAGTTGCCAAAGCAGCGTGAGAGCTACTGCTCTTTGATCGACTTCCAGACTCTATTTCTCTTCGCACAAAATCTTTCACAGTTGCACGAAGCGAGAAGGCTTATTTTAAAGGTAGACACCTTGATTGCTCCCTAAAATAACCATTCCGAAAATGATTACTAGAACAAAAAGATTTTAACGCTGTAATTTCAAAACTAGATCCCCTGTTTGGTCACTCAGAGTAGTGAGAAAAGTGGCACGTTAATTGATTGGTAAGAGTACTTTGCAGTTTGAGAACGCAGGGGCCAACTTATGAAGCCAGAGAGATTCTACGGTGAATTCTATCTCTACAGCTTCTCTAAATGTATTCTGGACGGCGAATTTCGACGCTTTAGTTACCATTGAGGTACGGTCTTTGGAAGCTAAAAGGCTGAAAGCTAAGTTTCTAATAGATTAGAGGTTGATAGCAGAACGACTAAACTATAGGAGGCAAAATAGCTGATTATTTTATTAATTATGTCTATAAAGAAATATGTCCTACGCAGATGTGCAGGAGCCAGTTTGCACAGGAACCTAGAAAGTTTCAAAACAGATCCTGGAATTAAAAGCTAAGCTTCAAAGCTTGCTAGTGAGTTCCAGTCTGGCTATAGAGGTAATCAACCCACAGAGTCAGCATTCTTTAGAGTATACAACGACCTACTTAGGAATGCAAACATGGGGAGAGTGTCTATGCTACTTTTGCTCGGTCTTTCGGCAGATTGGTAAACTTTTGATCACAAAGTTCTTCTAGAGTGCCTCTCATCTCGCCTGGGCATCACTGGCACTGCTCTGCAATGGTTCAGGTCCTATCTCAGTGGGAGTCTCTACTGTATTGACGTGAAAGGACAAAGATCATCCGAGGTACCTCTGAAATATGGGGTACCTCAGGCTCCGTGCCAGGTCCGGTTCTATTCACGGTTTATACTCTCCCTCTTGATGATGTGATTGCCAAGCACAATCTAGGCTTTCACTTCTATGCGGATGACACTCTGTTAAACCTTTGCTTTGATCCCTCCCAGCCTTCGAGCACCTCGAATTCTCTCAACTTCCTAGCTGCATGTAATTATGGCATCCGCAGATGGATGGCAGCAAATTTTCTAAAATTAAACGATGTTAAAACTAACTTACTAGCTATGGGAAAACCCAGTGTAATTCACAAATTGGAAAGGCTGACGCTCAGAATTGGCTCTGCCAGCATTTCTCCTGTTGAATCAGCTCGAAATCTAGCTGTCATATTCCAAAGCGACCTCTCGTTAGACGACCATATCGGCTCCACAGTCAAATCTGCCTATTTTCAGCTTCAACATATTGCTTAAATTCGAGATTGTTCAGATAAGGATACCACATCTAAGTTGGTCCATGCATTCGTGACATCCCGTCTCGACTTCTTCAACTCACGGCTTACTGGCCTACCGGCATGGTCGATCAGGCGATTGCAGCTAGGCTTGTCTGTTGTGAGCGTCGCAGTTTCCACATTACTCCACTTCTCGCCGACCTGCACTAGCTACCAGTCAAGCGACGGATTGACTTCAAGGTTTTGTCGCTCACTGTTAGGTCCCTTCATTCTATGGCTCCAGCCTATCTCTCAGATATGCTCCCCGATCAGGCCAAGCATCGTACCACCCGCTTTTCGGAGTCCAACAGTCTAGAAATACCTCGTACAAACCTCAAATTCTTTAGAGACCGTGCATTTACTTCGTATGCCCCCAAAGCCTGGAAATTCCTCCCGACCTGCGTCAGAACATCGCCTGACCTGACCAAATTTAAAAAACCTTAAAAACACGCCTATTTAGGGCAGCATTTAGTGGGTCCCTGAGATTCGTCCTTTATGTGCTTATGGGGGCTGACACTGTGCATGCTGCCACTAACCACATTTGCATGCTGACCCTGTGCTTGTCAGCCCTAACCATGTTTTCCTGCTATATATCAAGCATGATATTTCTCACCATGCAATTGCATTTCTCTTTGCAGCAAATTTAAAGTGCCTAGTAAGAGATTGGGTTCTCTGAGGGTGCTTTATCAAGTGCAATATTAATATTATTATTAAAGCGTTTAATGATTGGTAGTAGTGCACGTGCAGTGGAGCTGCATTAGTTGGCGATTAAGGTGATCGCAAATGACAAGCCAAGCTTCAGAGTGAGCTGTGCACCAACTGTAAGCGTCTTATAGCACAGACTTTAAAAGATTTACTAAGCCGTGAGTGATAAAAGTTCGCCGGTAGTTACGGAAGTCTGGTCGGAACGCTACAAATAGGCGGTTGCGTTTGGCCTCGTTAGGCTGAAGGAACGGAGGCCCAAAGAAAGATACAGCCAGAGAAATAGAAATAAAGAGAAATGAGTGACATTACTCGCGTACGCAGGTGAACCAGGTAATGCCGAGAGCTACCGTTAACAAATTATGTGGGCAAACAAGCTCCAGGCATGCGCTGCAGAGCTGCCTTCCTAACGTTCCGAGTCACCAACAACGATTTCGCTTACTGAAATGCGCTCTGCTTGCACATGACTGGATTGGCTTTGATCCGGCGGCTTCTGCGTCACCTGAACGTCAGTCAGATCGTCTAGTTGGTCGTCAAGTCTAGCCCACCGTAATGTCGAGCGGCGTTCAAATCACGAGGCGAGCTTCGCGAGAGATTGGAAGAAGTTTCTTTACTTCTTGCTTCTGGCTATGGGCACATCGACAACGCCGGCAGCTTTCGCAGGCTGCACTGTTGGCGACACAAGCAGCCAACTGGTTCTAATTAAAAGGATCGCGAATCTTTTATTGTTTTCAAATACAACTGGCTTCAATGCTCTTACTGATAATAATTAGCGCTTCACCATCAACCTGAGAAAATTTCACTCTGCTCAGGATGAATGTCAAAGAGATGAGGCATCGTCGATGAATAATAGCAATCATAACGCGCTTGATAAAATGCCCTTATATAACTCAATTTCTTTCTAGGCGTTTAACATCTGCTGCCAAGGAAACACGGTCAGATGGGATGGTTAATTGTACCATGCTCAATAAATAAAAAAATAGCATAGTTAGGGATGACATGCACATGGTCAGTATACAAGTGTGGTTAGTGGCAGCATGGATAGTGTCAGCACGACTACGCGCATAAAGACGAATAACGAAGACCCGCTATATGCTGCGATAAATAAATGCGGATATATATATATTTTTAATACGGTCAAGGCAGGGGATGACGTGACGCAATTCGGTAGTGGGTTCCAAGCTTACGAATCGTACGAGCTAGAGGAACGGTCTCCAAAGGATTTGAGGTTTGTATGATGTATAGGTACCTAGTACATTCCAAAAAGCGGGTACACGATGCTTAGCCTGGTAGGGCAGTATACGTAATAGGTAGGCTGGAGCCAAATAATGAAGGACCTGTTAGTGAGTGGCAAAACCTTGAAGTCGATGCGTTGCTTGACTGGGAACCAGTGCAGGTTGGCGAGAAGTGGCATGATGTTTTAACTGCGACGCCCAAGATAGAAAAGCCGCGCTTCAAAATTCCTACTGACGCAAGATGAAACAAAAACCTCTTATAAACTCTCGGGTGACATGATGGTCACTATATTTTACGGACTGGGTGACCAAAGATTTAACGCACAGGATGAGTCTAGCTGCAGATTGCAGTCACATATTATTTGATCTGAGATAAAACCAAATAAACTGCGAGCATATTCAATAACTCATAGCGCGGAAAGCCAAAGTAGAAGAGCTACAGCTACACTGCATATTCCATCGATTTGAAGTCAGTACAACGTAAACCTCTATTGAAACGGTTAAGGACGGTTATTTGATTATTTTTTATGACCAAGGAGCACATACAACTTTCATTTATTCACATAAAAAGCTGAGTTTGTTTGCTCAAACGTAAGAAATTTAGTTGACTATTAGGACGTTTGCCATGTTTTTTATTACCAAGATAGACGTGAACGATAGCAGCCAAGCTTGTCGGGGCCGCTTTCTCCATCACGTACCGCCTCTCAGAGAAATCGTCTCACTTAATCTTCATTATTATCGGTCCGCTTATTGAAGCCAGCCTTAAATTCAGCCTCCAACCGAAAGAGAAATATGTCGAGGTACTTTAAAAAAAGCCGCCATCGCGGAAATGATCACCGGCTCGATGTATTGTATCATCTCCTAGCTTTTAAAGCAATCGGTTATCAGCTATTGATTTGGCCAGCAATAGCTCCTTTAGCTTTTGCTCTATCTCATAGGATACTTGAAAAGTGCTTAAAACTTGACAAAAATTATTGCACGCGATAAATTTAGGAACAAAACGTCAATGAATAGCTGCAAAGACATTTGCTGCAAAGACATTTACTGCAACAGACCTCCTTCATCGCGTTTTCTTTTTAATCCAGTTTGTTATTCCTTACATTCAGTAAAATGGTCCGTTGCATGTGCAGAGAAACACGTAGCAGATCACGTAGTTGGTCACAAAATTGCTGACAGACTTTCAAGACGCCGGTGAGCAATAAGAAGAAACGCGACTCAGTCAAATCTCCTTGAACTTTGGACATCCCGATTCAGCAATCTTAGCGCGGCCGCACCTAGATGGCTGAAAAAATAAAAGTGGTCGAAGATTCCGGCATTTCACTTTCTGAGTTCCATTACTAGTTAAAAAAACCTCAATTGGAGCCATATAAGGATTATAATACGCAATCGGATGAACTTCTTCAAGTAATAAAACACAAAGACGAGTAATCTAAATGTAGAGAGCACGAAACGGCCAAGCGGGCTTTCCGTTTTCGTAAATCATTGGTATATGACGTTTGCCGCCGTCGCTTTCGTACTGCATGCTTCAATATATTGTTTTATACGTAGGAAAGCGCAAGCAAACAGTTTTATAGCTTATTGAAACCACAAGAAAAATGTAGGCAAGTCAAAAGTACGCGCTTGTCAAACTGTAAATGCAGCGTGACTCTAAAAATCAGGCTAACGGAATTATCATTGTCCTTGATGCATTATTACAATGAATATGGCTGCAAGGCTAATCTTCATGTCCCAGAAGTTTGAGCACTTGTCTCCTTTGCTAAAAGAGCTAAGATGGATGCCGGTTGACCAACGGATTCAGTGCAAGGCTTTTACGCTGCCCTCTATGGCGAGTCATGGCTTGGCTCCTCCGTACCGAGGCTGAACTGCTGCACCAGTTTCAGCCTGTCCGCGCCCTCAGGTCCTGCGTGGACAATGAATTAGCTGTCCCGTTCCTCCGCTTAAAAGACCGTTGGCGACAGAAGCTTTAGCTATGCAGGTCCTCAGGCTGTGGAACACGCTTCCACAATTCTTACGCAACTAAAACTGCTTTCCTGCTGCCGCCTATGGCCCATTCTTTTCAGCAGTCCTGAACTTCTACTTCCATGCTACTCACTACCTCAACAGCTCTCCTTACTCTGCTATGCTTCCCACTTTCTCTATTTTGCGAGAGAACAAGTCTGTTGGCTACCGAATGGGTACCGAAAGTAGCTTAGGCTGTGGGTGCGCTACAAAACTCTCCTGCGTAACACCCACATGGTCTTTGTGACTTTGTGGAGTGACAGGCTGAAATAAATTACATCGTGCAGCCTAGGCGAGAACAGGCATGGAAATATTCAAATGCCAGGCAACATGACATGGAGCAACCTATCCTTTTACTTTGTTTTTCGAGTACGGCACAATACGATGCCTTCAGGCCAAACACAACTAGTAGTTATCTAGGTTGCTATTCGCCAACCTAACAGCTGCGAGATGTCTCACATTTCTCTACATGTAGTAGGCTCCCCACCATGGAGTACATTAAGGTGGTGGCTTTTCACGACCTCGGCCCGAGGTCGTGGGTTCGAATCCTGTGGTGAGCGAACCTTTATCGCAGCTGCGAGCGGTGGTTATAGCCGTCAAGGCTCTTCTGTCAGTATACAAAAAGAGGCTGTTAAATCAGCTAGGATTTATTTATTTAAATTTATTTACAATAGATTCACAATTCACCTACTAACTTTAGGTTGTCTCAACTCTCTTGACCCGGCTTACTTCTGTGACACACATTCTTTTACTTGTTGAGTATTACCAATCAGGATGTCTGTCTTTACTTATTGCCCTGTTCTAACTTAGCTGGTACGACTCACGAGTTAAATCTACCGCTCCACCCCAACAGACATTTCTTGGTCTTTGATACTACATATCTCTTAAACGTGCAAGAAAAGCTGCCGTTCAATTACTCATTGCAAGTTGGCCAAGGCTATACAAGTGGTGCGCAAAATTTATTTGGCGATTCAAACGTACAGCAACAATAATCAGATTAAAGGCTGGCGGCTCTAACTTTATGGCATTAACTATTTAGTATTTTGTCACCGTTGCGTTCTTAAAGTTCATATTGGTGAAAAATCGTTTGATTGAAGGTCCCTCAAAGTTTACGAAGCTCAGTAATAACAATAATAATAATGCACTTGATAAAGCGCCCTCAGAGAAATCAATCTCTTTCTAAGCGCTTTACATTTGCTGCAAAGGGAAATGCAATTGAATGGTGAGTAATATCATTCTTGATCAACAACATGAATAACATGTTTAGGGGTAACATGCACAGGGTCAGCATGCAAATGTGGTTAGTGGCAGCGTGCACAGTGTCAGCACGCATAAGCACATGAACGACAAATCGCAGGGACCCACTAAATGCTGTCCTAAATATGTGTGTTTTTAAGGTCTATTTGACTTTGGTCAAGTCAGGGGATGTTCTGACGCAGGTCAGGAGGGATTTCCAGGCTTTGGGAGCATACGAAGTAAATGCATGGTCTCCAAAAGAATTTGAGGTTTGCACGAGGTATTTTTAGACTCTTGGATTCTGAAAATCGGGCGGTACGATGCTTGGCCTGATAGGGGAGTATATCTGACAGATAGGCTGGAGCCAAAGAGTGAAATTGAGTTGTCGATAAAATCCAGTTCACTCTTCGTAGCATCGCTTGGAAATCCTTCCTAAGTCTACTCTATTAGGATGCGTCTACTAGCACTTGGAATGCTGGGATTATTTGGCACTGAGGCCTAGCAGTATAAGTGAAAGCTCGTTCTTAGAATTGACTGTTTTGGATCGCTATTCTGATGTATCATATCCGGTTAAAGGAGTGCGTTCACCTGCAATTTTTGAGCGAAAGCGATACTTATTGTGAAAGCCAAAAGATTCGTCGCGTTGTGCGAATGTTTGAACGTCTTTTTAAGAAATCGGGGTCTGTGGCAGATCTAGTCAATTTCTCAGACTTCTTTCGAGTTTATAACCGGAAGCTTAAAAGCAATGGTTTAATTTACTCCTAAACTGAAATCCTGCCAGTCGGACCCAGACAGATTTATAAGACAGTAAATAGTGTACTGATCAATGCACAGAGGTCTGACTCTACAGATATTAAAGGTTCAGCCAAAAATTGTCAGCCTTTTTTACTGAAACAAACTGTGCACATTCGTGCTTCCATAAAGCCTCCTCTGAGTTAAGGAATTTCGGAACCGCAAACTGTGACCTCCCTAAGAATATATTCCAAAGTTTTTGCATGCGATCTGGCTACGGTAATAAGGTTTAGTAAAAAGAGATCGTCTCCAGAAGACGCTGTACTATCATCTCAGTGATCTTTACTGGTAGACCAACTTTGCCCCGCCATAACCAAGACTTTTAATACTTCTCTTTAAAAGGGGTTGTAAACAAGTCCTTCAAATCGGCAATCGTTAGAAAGATATTAAAAAGCGTTTAGCAGATTAGATACAGTGGTTCTTGCCAACTATTGCACAGTTTACCTTCTTCTTTTTTATCAACGAGCTTTGAAAAATTGTCGCTAAGCAGCTTCTAGCACACGTTGGAAAGAATGAAATGTCAGAAACATTCAAATCGGGGTTCATAAGGCAGCACTTCACTAGAGCTGCTCTCCTCTGTGTTAACAACAACATCGCATGCCACAACGATGACGGGAATGTCACTGCCCTAGCTCTACTAGATCTATCAGCTGCCTTCATCATTGGTCGATCACGATACTTGAACAATTGAGAACAACGATAGGTCTGGCAGGCGAGGCAATGGCGCGATTTAAATTTCGCTTGTCTGTACGTGTTCAATCCGTATCATGCGGGGGTGAGGACTTCACCACGAGACCTGTCACCTGTGCAGTCCCTCAAGGGTCCGTCAACGGTTTTGGCTGTTCTCCATTTATACTCAACATGTGGGAAAAGTGATTAAGGCCGGTGGAGTATGAAATCACTTGTATGCTGACGATAGTGAGCTTTATCTGTAATTCAGGCCGCCTCAATTTGCTGCAGCAACTGATAAACCAAATGCTTGCATGGCCGACATTTGATCCTAGATGTCGGAAAACGTCTTGAAACTTAATTACGATAAAACTGAACTGCTGCTCCTTGTAAACCCTAACCGTGTGCCTGGACAAGAAGGCTTCAATTTTTTAATAGGTGATGTTGCTGTGCAACCATAACCACGTGCTCGAAATTTAGATGCCACTTTCAACATTTGCCTAAATTTTAAAAGCTTCATTCATAAGACTGCTTCTACATGTAGCACTCACGTTGGATCCCTATCTAAGATAAGGAGCCATAATAATATTAATGCACTTGAAAAAGCGCCCTCAGAGAACTCAATCTCTTTCTAGGCGCTTTACATTTGCAGCAAAGGGAAATGCAATTGAATGATGAGTAATATCATCCTTGATAAAAAAATGAATAGCCATCTTTCACGGTGGCTTGCAAAAAATTTAAGTAGCTCCTTAGTTCTGTCTTGGCTTGATTATTGTAATTCCCTTTTGACTGGGCTACAAAAAAAGCAACTTGACCACTTCAAATGGATACGAATTTGGCTGCAAGACTAATTTGCAAGTCCCAGAGGTTTGACCATGTATCTTCTTTGCTAAAGAGTGCGCTATAAAAAAACCTACAAAATCTTTGCGGCTTCATGTAATGTAATGTAATGTATCTCCGTCAGTAACTCCACAAAGTCATAAAGGCCATGTGGGTGTTACGCAGGAGAGTTTTGTATAGCGCACTCACAGCCTAAGCGGCTTTCGATACGCATTTGGTAGCCAACCGACTTCGTCTCACGCAACAAAGAGAAAGTGAGAAGCATAGCAGAGTCAGGAGAGCAGTTGAGGTAGTGGGTAGCATAGAAGTAGCAGTTCAGGACCGCTGAAAAAAGATGTGCCATAGTCGGCAGTTGGGGAGTAGATGTCGTTGCGTAAGAATTGTGGGAGCGAGTTCCACAGTCTAGGACCTGCAGAGCTAAAGCTTCTGTCGCCAACTGTCTTTAAGCGGAGGAATGGGACAGCTAATTGATTGTCCACACAGGACCTGAGGGAGCGAACAGGCTGAAACTGATGCAGCAGTTCAGCTAGGTATGAAGGAGCTAAGCCGTGGCGGGCCTTGTGGGTCAGCGTAAGGACTTTGCTCTGTATCCTTTGCTCAACCGGCAACCATCCTAGCAAAGGTGACACCTGCTCAAACCGCTGGGACTTGAAGACCAGCCTTGCAGCCATATTCATAGTCCGCTGTATTGGCATAATAGCTTTCTTTGGTAGCCCAGCCAGAAGGGAATTACAATAATCAGAAGGCAGGGAATTACAGACGTGATATATTACATTAGGGAAAGATACATTACGCCGTCAAATGACGAAGCGCCTAGATCACGAAATACAGCGATACTAGGTGTCTCATGCTTTGACCTCTTTAAAGTTATTCTGATTGTTATTTGACCGTGGCGCGTAAGAAATTACGGCCCTTTGGATATCTAAACGCTTATCGCTTCGGGCTGCTGGGTCGCCCACGCCGGTGGCTGCCTTAGCTACGCCGGTGGCTAGTAACCTGCATGCTAGTAATGATCGTCAGCAACTGTTATCGCTTCGTCATCGTAGATCAAATACATTCCTAGATATTAATGTTGTTGCTAAGATTCATGAACTATGCATTAAAAAAGAAAAGCACCCCGTAGTCGTTGCGGTGGCCGGAACCGCCAGGTCAGACGCCGCTCGTTGGGGGAGCTGGGAGCTGAGTACCCGCTCGCTTGGTATATACCTAGCGTTGTCTCGAACCGCTCAGCACGCTCCCCCACATGCGTCACTGTAAATCTCTCTAACTTAGTGGTCATCAGGCCTGTTGTAACTCCATCGGCCAGACTTAACGCTTGCCTTTGGAATCCTCGCTCAATGTGCAATAAACCTCTGGTAATAAGCGACCTCATTTCTGAAAACGGTATCGATCTGCTCGCCCTAACTGAAACCTGGCTGAAATCAATAAACTGCCCGACAATTAAAGATGCTACTCCATCAGGTTTCTCTTTCTTTCACACCCCCAGATCAATCAAAACTGGAGGTGGAGTTGTTATTATCGCGCGCTAAAAATTCAACTTCAAGCCATTTTCAGTACCCTGGAAGCAGTCTTTTGAATCAAGCGTCTTGATCTCATCCGAAAAGAAGCTACCGATAGAAGCAGTAGTCTATCACTAACCAGGTACCAAATCATCCTTTATCTCAGACTTTTACGATCTTATTTCGATTCCGTATGCAAAAAAATTAATCCTTCCTCGTTATGGATGATTTCAACGTTCGCTTTGATAACCTATCTGACGCCTTCAGCACCAAATTTCGTCCATTGACTGACTCATTGTCTCTTGTGGCTCATGTTCATGGCCTACTCACATCAAGAGTCACACACTCGACCAGATTTTCTCATACAACTTCACTTTGTCATCACCAATTCTTACCAAATCCTGCTTGTCTGACGACATGCAGATCTTATTCAATCTACAGTGTGTGCCCACCTCCTCCTCTAAAATAACCTGTGAATCGCGAAACCTCAAGACCCTTTACATCGATGCTGTCCGTGCGAGAATATCTACTTCACCTCTGCTGCTCAGTCCTCCCTCCAATCTGTCATCATTGGTAGATAGCTACAACAAGACACTAGCTGACACGCTCGTCGAGTTTGCACCTCTGGCAAAGCGCACTGTGCGCCCCCGCCCAGACGGCCTGGGATTTACCACAGACATTAAACTAGCTAGGTCTACTAAGCGAAAGCTTGAAAAAACATACAGAAGATCCACAGCTACTGTCTATCGACAGGCATATGAAGACTACTGTAGGTAATATAAACCGATAAAATAAAGGCCAAGTCTAGCCACTATAGAAACATTTTTTAATCACAGATGCACACGCCAAAAATGCTGATGACAATAAACAATCTCCTCAACCGTTCCCAGATTAGCTCCTTACCTGATGATCCTTGTGATGATCTAACCGATCGCTTCTTTCGATTCTTTGTGCAGAAGATAGACAAGATCAGGGAATCCATCCCTGCGATGACAACCTCCCCACTAGAATGCTGTTCCTCAGTTCCTGGCTGCACCTCAATGTCTGCATTTAAGCAGGTCACCAGTGATCTAGTCCTAAAGTTCGTATCTCAATCAAAGAAGACAACAAGTCCTCTGGACCCTATTCCCACTGTCCTGCTCCTACGTTGCATTGATCTGCTGCTGCCATGCATAACTAACATCATTAATATGTCATTAGCCTCAGGTCATGTGCCAGCACCTTTCAAAAAAGCTGTAGTCAGGCCTCTCCTCAAGAAAGCAACACTAGAACAAGAGAACTTGAGCAACTACCGCCCGGTCTACCTTCTACCATTCCTATCAAAGACACTGGAACGGGTCGTGGCGGACCAGCTAAACTCATACATCAAAACCTCACACCATGCTAGTAAGTTCCAGTCTGGCTTTAGAGCTAATTACTCCACAGAGTCAGCATTGCTTAGGGTATACAACGACCTACTTAGGAATGCAGACATGGGTAGAGTGTCTCTGTTTGTTTTGCTAGATCTTTCGGCAGCTTTTGATACCATCGATCACAAAGCTCTTCTAGAGCGCCTCTCATCTCGCCTGGGCATCACGGGCACTGCTCTGCAGTGGTTCAGGTACTATCTCAGTGGGAGACTCCCGAGTACTGACGTGAATGGAAACAGATCATCCGGGGTACCTCTGAAAAATGGGTTAGCTCAATGCTCCATACTAGGTCCGGTTCTTTTCACGGTTGATACTCTCCCTCTTGCTGATGTGATTGCCAAGCACAATCTAGGCTTTCACTTCTATGCTTATGACACTCAGTTGTACCTTTGCTTTGATCCCTTCCAATCACCGAGCACCTCGAATTCTCTTAACCCACTTGCTGCATGTATTGATGACATCCGCACATGGATGGCAGCATATTTAGTTTTAAAACTGAGCGATTGTAAAACTATCTTACTAGTTCTGGGCAAACCCAGTGTCATACAGAAATTGGAAAGGCTGACACTCAAATTGGCTCCGCCAGCATATCTCCTGTTGAATAAGCTTGAAATCTAGGTGTCATACTCCAAAGCGACCTCTCGTTAGATGACCATATCGGCTCCACAGTCAAATCTGCCTATTTTCAGCTTCAGAATATTGCTTAAACTCGGGCTTGTTTAGATAAGGATACCACATCTAAGTTGGTCCATGCATTTGTGACATCCCGTCTCGACTTTTGTGACTCACTGCTTACTGGCCTACCGGCATGTGTTGTTATGCGATTGCAGCTGGTGCAAAACTCCGTAGCTAGGCTTGTCTGTCGTGAGCGTAGCACTTGCCAAATTACACCACTTCTCGCCGACCTGCACTGGCTACCAGTCAAGCAACGGATTGATTTCAAAGTTTTGTCGCTCACTTTTAGGTCACTTCATTCTTAGGCTCCAGCCTATCTCTCAGATCTACTCCCCCACCAGGCCATCCATCGTACCACCCGCTTTTCGGAATCCAACATTCTACAAATACCTCGTACAAACCTCAAATCCTTTGGAGACCGTGCATTTACTTCGTATGCTCTTAAAGCCTGGAAATCCTTCTCGATCTCCGTCAGAACATCCTCTGACCTGACTAAATTAAAAAAGACCTCAAAAACACACCTATTTAGGACAGCATTTAGTGGGTTCGTTTGACTCGTCCTTCATGTGCTTATGCGTGCTGACACTGTGCATGCTGCCGCTAACTACATTAGCATGTTGACCCTGTGCATGTTACCCCTAACCATGTTATTCATTTCGTTTGTTTTTTCAAGCATGATATCACTCACCATTCAATTGCATTTTCCTTTGAAGCAAATGTAGAGCACCTAGAGAGAGAGATTGAGTTCTCCGAGGGTGCTTTATCAAGTGCATTATTATTTTTGTTAATATCATATGAAGAGATAATCATGCCAGCGTCAGCTGTCCGCTGGCTGGTAGTAGATTAGCTTGCAATTGCAAACTCTATTGAAAAATAATTTTTTCTGCTAAAAATGCACTCTACTCTCTGTCTACTTCGATCGTATTCTCGTATCACATTCGTCTTACAAGCTAGCGGTCACAGATATCTGCGTACTTTCACGCTCACTCTCTCTCTCTCTCTTTCTCTCTCTCTCTCTCTCTCTCTCTCTTTCTCCCTCTCTCTCTCTTTCTTTCTTCCTATCACTTTATCTTTCTGTTTGATCTCTGCATCATAGCTCAGCTAAATCCGAGCTAACTCCATCACTTGCCGTCTACTTTTGCCTAATTCTCTTAGCTCATTAATTCGGGGACTTGTATGCCGCACGTGAAGCACATCATAAGAGCCGGATAGGTCCAACGAATTTATTAGTGAGTTGTCTTATCGGGTATAACAAAGTACAAATGTCCAAATCAGGGCATTGGAATGGACTGCTGAACTATGACTTAAAAGCCTGTGCATTTTTTACCTGGCTCGTGGTCCGCATGCATCGCCATCTCTGGTGGTTGATTAGTCTGCTGTACGCCAAAGATGAGGACTGGTGCTGTACTGAAACTGTAGAGTCTCTCTTTTTCTCTCTCTGTCTCTCTGTCTCTCATTCTCTGCGTATCTCCTTGTCTCCTGCCTCGCTCTCACTCTCTTTATCAATCTCTCTCTTCGTCTCTCTGTCTTTCTCTGTCTCTGTGTCTCCGTGTCTCTGTGTCTCTGTGTCTCCATGTCTCTGTGTCTCTGTGTCTCTGTCTCTCTGTGTCTCTGTGTCTCTGTGTCTCTGTGTCTCTGTGTCTCTGTGTCTCTGTGTCTCTGTCGCTCTGTCTCTCTCTATCTCTCTCTCCCTCTCTCCCTCTCTCCCTCTCTCCCTCTCTCTCTTTTTCTCTCCCTCTCTCCTTCTCTCCCTCTCTCCCTCTCTCCCTCTCTCCCTCTCTCCCTCTCTCCCTCTCTCTCTTCCTCTCTGTCTGTCTGTCTCTCTCTCGCTATTGCTGCGGTGCTCTGCTACCGCGGCAGACCTGCGTGAGTCGCTGCAGCATCCGTGGGTTCCTTATCCGCTTTTAGAGACGTCAGCTTGGTAGGCATTATACCCTGAATCTAAAAGAACCAGCAACCATTAAGGTCACTGCATTCATGGGCGGAGGATTTTAGCGCGGAATCCACTGCAGCTTAGCGTTCGCAGCGGTAGCGCACGGCACGCCACCCCTTTCCTACCGCTGCGCATTTCGCTGGCGGAACTGGCGCCGGGCTCTGCGCTGCGTCTGTCCTATTGCAGAAAAGAAGACCTGAAAAATATTCAGCCTATGCGAGCGCAATAGTTTCCAGCAGATTAGATTTCTAAGCAAACTACCGTGCCCACCTGAGCCCGGCCGTCGTCAGCCGTCGCGTCCACGTACGCAGCTTTGAACGGAGCTGCTGGAGCTGAGATCAGGCGCCAGGCGCCTGATCAGCAACAGAACCTGGCTGATTTAAGCTGGAACAGTTCTTGCTGCTGCAAGCTATAATCCGACTGGCACCGACGGTTGACCTGACTGGCGCCGCCGACTGGCGGCGGTGCCTTAGATCCGCGATTAATCGATGGTAGCTGCGCCCTCATCTTTCTAGCGGAAATCACCGAGACCCGATCGCAAGAATGCTAAGCGGCAGTGGTAGCGGCGAGCAGCGTGGCGATCAGAGCGAGCGGCGGCCGAATTCAGATCTGCATTCGGCATTACGGCGGTGGCGGTGGGCTTCTCTTTCATGCGGCCGCCGCATTTACAAATGAGGGCCGCTTTATCACTTTGCCGCTCGCCGTCTTCCCTTGCGTCTCATTGGATGATGAGGGCCTTCGAGCAGGTGTTTTTGGTCTCCCCAGCGGAGCCAGGGGGCTGCCGGGAGCGGCGGCGGGTGCGGGCGTTTGTTCTCGCTTCTCTACAGGGGGTAGTGAAGTGGGCCGTCCCCCGGTTCCCATGCCATGCGAGCGTCGCCAACGAAGGAATTATGCTATATTTCCATTCTTTCAGCAACCGGCGAGTTCGTGTAGAATCTAGCTGTGATTTTGCGCTACGATTTGTCTTCTTAATTGAGGATATGGCCGCGCCTACTTGAAAATCTTACGAGTCCTGCGTGCCCCGCCTACATAGAAAGTTAGTCGCTGTGTAGATGAAGATTCTGGTTAAATTAGTCGCTCTAGCCTAATTGTAGATGGTGATCCGGGCTCTATAGCTGGGCAGTTTACTCGGAATAACAATCAGCAAGTTTACAGTTTATTTTGCATGCTGTCAAGAGAGAGAGAGAGAGAGATAGAGGGAGGGAGAGAGAGAGAGATAGAGGGAGGGAGAGAGAGAGAGAGAGAGAGAGAGAGAGAGAGAGAGAGAGAGAGAGAGAGAGAGAGAGAGAGAGAGAGAGAGAGAGAGAGAGAGAGAGAGAGAGAGAGAGAGAGAGAAACAAGCGTCTTCCACTGCAACATACACCCTCCTGGGCTTATGGGCTGCGATAGCCCGGGATGGTCCGGCAGGGTCCCAGGGGCTCTCTCTTTATGATCTCAAGGTCGCGGCTTCGTTTCCTGCTGTCGGGTGATTTTTGTTGCCAAGTGCAAGCGTCAATTTGTTTCCGAGTGTATTTCTTTCATTTTCAAGCTACAATATTCACTCGCACGATTTTACTCTCGATATATTTGTCGTTCGGGCGAATGATTTACGTCTCATCTCAGCTACGAACGCGTCTGCTCTTCGAAGGGCTATTGTGCCCCCCGAAGGAGCTCACCTGTTTTAATTGAGCGCTTTGCGTGCTCACCGACTCTTGTCTGAATTAATGAACTAGGTTTCTGGGTTTGACGAAAATCGGTGTTCTTGGTTTTATCAGCTCGTTGTTAGACTTTCGACTGGCCTCCGCTGTTTGTGCAGGGAATTATGGGAATTATGTGCCTAAGGAAATGTGCCACGGGAAATTATGCTAAAACTCTTGAAGACTCAATCCGATAATAAGTTTCTAAAGCCGCTGAGATGGCTTTTAATTGAAGATCAGAGGCAAAATAAAAAATAATGTGTCATTTTCGTGTATCTCATCTTTCATACACCAAGCTGAATACCGGTCCGTAGTTCTCTTAGCTTTTTCAGAGTGCGCTATATTACCTCTTTGCCAAATCTGCTTTCAGGCTTCAGGCAATACAAGGCTTTACTTTTAAAAGTCACGAACAGAGTTACTCGCTTCGAAAGCTTATGTATATGCTATACATTTGCAACTGCAGCAACCAACCTTATGTAGCACTTTCTTGTAGTATCATTACGCCTACACAATGAGGCTCGAGTAAGAAGAGAAAAACTCCGGTCGCCCGCAGCTGCCACTTTCGCTGCTACTGCATTTTTAGCTACCATCATGAATCAGCCCTGTCCTCAATATCTCCGCTGCGTGAGATCGAGCCAATTTGTTAATGCCACCAGATATGCCCGCCGGAAACTACGTGTGCTCGCGAGTGTCAACGTAATGCCAACTTGATTAGCGTGGGTCCTTGCGAAGTAACGGATGAAGATACAAAACATTGCTCGCCATTACACGTCCGTTGTAACAGTTAAGATCAGTATATCGCATGACTTCTCAGCTCTTCAAAGCTGCTCGGGCTCCTCATCGAAATGCACATCGACTTCAAGGTCAACCACTTGCGCTCTGCTCGCTGTCTCAGAGCGGCGTACTTATAAAAAAGAAATACTTTCTTCTGATGCTGTCAACACTGTTAAGCCTCCACCACAGTGCGCGCGTACTTTCATCCATGCATTCTCGACAGCTCAGCTACTTCGGCCAATCAGTGCTCGCTGGTCTTCAGGTCGAAAGAAAAAGACGCTCCCAGTTGGAGTGACACCCTACAGCTTAGCTTGGTGAGCGTGATGGCACACTAGGTGAGGCGGCTGCTTTTCCCGACCTTGGACCCGAGGGGGCGAGTTCGAACCCTGCCGTGGCTGGCGATCGTTCATTGCCGCTTCACGCGGTGATGACAGCCTTCCAGGGCCTTCTGTCGCTATACAAAAGAGGCTGTCAAATCAGCTAGAATATTTTAGAGTGGCGTGTACCGAACGACGCATCGGAGACATGACGGGCCTTCTCCTCGCGAACAGGTTGCAGCTCACCGTGAGGCAGCGTATTGATGACGAGATTCTGTCTTACATTTTTAGGCATCTTCATTCTCTGCTCCGTCCATACCTATAAAAAATAAATTCGTCCTTATGACGTTCGTATAGTACCATCCGCTCTTCTGACTTTGGTCGTTTAGTTAGTCAGTGCCCCCAGCCAACGTTCAACGTTCTTTGGAGACTGGGCTTCCAGATCATGTGCTCCCAACGTTTGCAATCCTTGTTTCAAATGTCATCACTACATCTGCTGAATTGAAGTCATTCAAAAAGAAGAAGAAAAGCCACCCGCCTCAAAGCTGAATCCAGTATCTGACTCTGAGAGCCAAGAGCTACCGTCGTCTGAAACTCGCACTCTCAGTTCCCTACGCTCCCATGGCCGAGAATACTAAATCGCGTGAAGTCGCGTCGTCTCCCGATTCAAAAACGCTTGAAAGATCTATAACCCACCAGCTGATATACCACAAATCGGAGTTCGTCGTAGTCTTCATGCTTACACCTGCTGAATTTTTTGCACGACGTCACCTTTTGATTTTATGTGCGCTTTCTTTCGCGAGTGCATAAAGTGCAGTACGAGCGCATCTTACGCTTAATGGGACGCCGCGATTTTCCGCTAATATCACTATTGCTGCTGTAATTTCACAGCGATCTCCTCCATCAAGCTAAAGAATCCAGTCCTGTCTTTCAGTTTTACACTCTTGCGTATCCAATACGGCGGATACGTTCAGTTTCCGTGGATTTCTTATCTTTTCCGCATTCGTGCAAATAACTACGTTGGCCTTCGTACGCTCTCATATAATGCCGCTGCGGCTTTGAGCTAGATCGGAGTTCACGCTGCTGCGCTATCCGCTGCATCCACTTAGCTTTCTCGGGTTTTTTAAATTGCAGTCGTATGAGCAGCGAATAACCAGATACAAGCCGGCCTTTTTCGTCTGCCGTCACACGCCCCCCCCCGTCTCGGACGAGGTTAGTCTTCACCCGAGACAGCGCTGCAGCACTTGCGTTAGCCGCTGCGGCGCACTATCGTGCTCGGGGCGTTTTCACAACCACACGTGCCACTGCAACAGGAAGCGCTCTCGTCGATTTCGAACTCTATGAAGCGGAGGCGCTGCAGCAGCGGTGACTGCGGTGGTGGTGCAACGGTTTCCCACTCCTGCCTCCATCTGCCGCGCCCGTGCTGAGAGGCCCGAAAGTCGAGGAAATCAAGATCGCGTCTAGCCAGAGACTGCGCTTTCGCGATGTCTTGAAAGATGCTGATAGCGCTGCCGACGAAACGAACGCTCTGAGCGACGGACGCGCTCGTCGAGTGTTGCCTCACGTAGACGCTCGGCACGAGAGCGTCTGCTTTGCAAAGCCGCCACTGGGTCCAAGTCGGCTTGTGCTGAGCCACGATCCGAGCCGCCGCCAGACTCGAGCCTATCTTCGACCTTGCCCGAGAACGCCGTTCAACGCGATACCGATTCTGCCTGCCTGCCCACTCTCGGCTTCCTCGAACCCTTAGAAACGCTACGGACAAGCATTCCAGGCAGTTGTCCTTACTGTTATCGGCGCCCGGTTTGATTACAAATAACCGGCGACAGGTTGGCGCGGACCGCCGACGCATTTCCAGCGGCTTCGTGCGCCGATGCGTGCTGACACTGTGCATGCTGCCACAAACCACATTTGCATGCTGACCCTGTGCATGTCACCCCTAACCATATTATTCATTTCGCTTGTTTTTCAAGCATGATTATACTTACCATTCAATTGCATTTCACTTTACAGCAAATGTAAAGCGCCTAGAGAGAGATTAAGTTCTCTGAGGGCGCTTTATCAAGTGAATTATTATTATTATTATTATAATCAAAGCACCACCGGAACCCGCTCATTCTCAGCGATTCCAATGCAGCCGCTAGCCGTCAGTAATACGTTGGTCGTCGCGATCGCTGCGCGCGTATAATTCCGCGTAATGAACGCAGAGATAGAAAGAGAAAGAGAGGGAGAGAGGGGGAGAGAGGGGAATGGGAGAGAGAGAGACAGAGAGAGAGACAGAGAGAGAGGGAGGGAGAGAGATAGAGACAGAGACAGAGAGATAGAGACAGAGAGAGACAGAGAGAGAGAGAGAGAGAGAGAGAGAGAGACAGAGAGAGACAGAGAGACAGAGAGACAGAGAGGCATAGAGACAGCGAGACAGAGAGACAGAGTGACAGAGAGAGAGACGGAGAGAGAGAGAGAGACAGACAGACAGACGGACGGACAGACAGAGACAGAGCAAGACGATGGTTTGCGAAGTCAAATCGCCAAAGCCCTGTGGGAGCGACTCGTTTAGCCGCTGCAGTGCATGAGCATCGACGCTACGCCGAGTCATCGCAGCACGGACGTGATTAAGAAGCGTCGTTGCGCTTGAGGAGCGGCGGCGGCGCCGGCGGCTACTTTTTCGAAGCTGCCCACAGGGGCCGCTCGCTCAGGGCTGAGCTATCTGGGGCCTGCGGTTGAAAGGAAGCGATTTAGTGCAGCAGGCGACACGCGTGACTGAGCACGGCGTCGCATTAATTATAGGCGCCGGCAAAGCGCTCAGAGCTTAGGCGATGCGGTGCGGCGGCGATCTCGAGGGCCGTCGAAGACGGGGCGCTCCGTCGGACTGAGAGAGAGAGAGAGCCACCGGCGTCGGCGCTTTCGCGCAATTACACAAGCAAACTTTATTCATCCTCTGAAGCGACCCCAGTCCAGCGCATCAAGCATTCGAGCCGCTCTTGCGGCGTCAGCTGATCCCAACGCGACGGCGCTGCTTCCGGGGAGCCTTCACCTTCCACGCCACCGCCCTCTGGAATCGCCGGCTGGCGGAGCATCTTGCGGCGGAACACCCAGGCGGCCGCCGCTACCAGAATAAGGGCTCCCGGAACGATGATGGCAGTGCTGACGATGCCGACGGGGAAGTAACGCGCTGCTTTCGGTGGCGGCGGCGTGGTAGACGTGGATCTGCCTCTTGCGCAGGTCGTAGTGGCTTTAGTGGTGTTGAGTGACGGCGGCGTCTTTACTGACGCCGTCGGTTCGACCGTTTCCACCGCCGTTTCACCGGTTGCCGCCGTCGGTGGTGTTAAAGCCGTCAACATCGGTGCGACTGTCGCTGCCATTGTCGGGATGGTCCTTACGGTCGGTTCGTCCATATCTGTCATCGGGGCGACTGCTGTCGACGTCAACCCGACCGTCACCGCCTCCGTATCCCCTACAGCGACCGACGAGCGCGCGCCAGCGTAATCTCTCAGTTCCTCGCTCTCGATCTCATTGGCGCCCGGCGGCGGCGGCGGTGGTGGCGGCGGCGGCGGCGACAGACCGCGGGGCGCCGCAGCCGCCGCCGCCGCGACCAAAAGCGGTCGGCGAGCGCCAGCGGACCGACATCCGCCGTGTCGCGTGTCGCGGCGAGCGACGCAGGCACGCGCGCACCACTGCGACGCGGCCGCCCTGCCCCGAAAGCCGGGACTCTGGCGGCGCCGGGTGGAAAGTCTCGGCCGCGCCATAAAACCATAGATAACCGCCAGATGGCGCTCGCCGCGCTAGCCAACGCCGCCGGCCGGCGCTGAAGCTGACTACCCGTCTGGAGACTGGCGCGACGCGGCGTCGGAGGCGGCGGCGGCGTCGCAGAAGACGACGCGATACGTCTCCCCGGCTGGAGAGCAAACCGTCGACGCGGCGATACGCCAGAGCGCAGCTCACCGGCCCCATGCCGGCCGGCGAGCGGAGTAGGGAGTAGGCCCCATGCCGGACGGCTCGGGACGCATAGCGGCGGGAACCGTCACGGGAAAGCGCTCCCGGCGTTCAATCGCGCTTGCAGAGGCGCTTCGAAACGGCGAAACTGCTCGGCCAGTATCACCCGATACCGGCCTCGCCTCAGCCGCCATCGCCACCGCCAGCCGAGCTGGGTCGGAGAGAGCGGCTGACGGTTGGCGGCTGGCTAGCTAGGCGTGCGTACCACGCGCTTACCTGAGGGCACCGTCGGCGGTGGTGCCGTGAACGCCACTGTGCCTATTTCACCAAGGTACAGCAGCATCGCAAACATCAGCAGAGCGTGACCAAGACGAGACATCATGTCGCTGCGGAGCTAGAAATCAGACTGGCCGAGCCCAAGTGCTATCACACCGGTCCTTATTGTGCTGCACGGGCCAGAACAGACCAATCAAAACTACTTTCTGTGAAGCGACATCCGATTGGACACTGTGCCTGTGGTCGGTTAGTGCAATAACACCAGGGCCATCTCTGACAAGGCTTGATATATTTACAGCAAATGTAAAGTGCCTAGAGAGAGATCAAGTTCTCTGTGCGCGCTTTATCAAGTGAATTATTATTATTATTATTATTATCTGAAGAATACGAGCTACTCTCTTACCACGCAGGTCCTTACTCAGGCAATCTGCGAGCCACAATTTACAAGCTGTCACCCTCTGTGGTCGCCTCGTCCATCGATGGTACTGGGTGCCGTTCCTCGAGCGCTTGATCGGTCGCCGGCTAGAAGCAATATCTGTTTTGACTGGCCCATTTCGTTGTGTTGACTATTTCTTTTGGCCTTTGAAGCTGCTGCATTGTGATATTTAGTCCTGCAAATAGAGGTGAATCTACCAATCAAACAGGCAAGCGAGCAACACAAGGAGGCGTGGCAGCATTTTCAAGCTGATCTTCGATGTCCAGAAGCCCGCTGAGCGGTTCTACGGTTACTGATCTCAAGCAAAATAGATAGCAAGCAGATTTTTAGCTGCTAATCAAAACCCAATGACAAAGCACACTAGCTATATGATTAGACAATCGTGGCTAGCTAGTAAGATACATTTGGTATATGAAGCTTACCTGGCTATCTGGTTTGGTCTAACGGTTAAGGTGACCAAGGTCTGACTGAGGTCGTGGGCTCGAGCCCCGAGGCATATGTGAAGCGCCTGAATAGAGATTAAGTTCTCTTGGGCCGCTATATACGAATGAATTACATTTTTTATCGTTCCCGCGAATTTGCGTGTCAGCGTATGAACTGCTCTGGTTGGACTCCCACGGTTGGCGTAAGCTTCTCAAAAATTCCGCTTGTGAAAGCCTCTGAACCTGAGAACGATGCATCAAATTCATGTCACCCTACCATAGACTAAGTGCTAATGACACCAATGGGTCCGTCTAGACATGGACGTGGCGGTCAAAATAGTTCTCTCGTTTGAGGCATAGCGACTGGACACGGCTATTATCTTTGATCACGATTCTTGTGCCCTAAATCTGACACAACTGCTAGCAAAATGGGCAGCTGGTGATGTGTGTTCATGAAAGACTTAAATGCCAAATTCCATTATTTCAACCTGAGCTTCACAAGCCCCGCGTCACAAAAAGCGAAAGAGATTGAGTTGTCTGATGGAGCTGTATAAAGTGCATTATTATTGTAAAGAGTCGATTCAATTTCATGACCCGCTTTTCGACCTAAGAGGAGCTTTTCTCATCACCTTGACTGACCTATTTTCTCACTGACTGACCTATTCAATCTTCAAGCTCATTCTCCGTGTCTCCGCTCTAATACCATCAGCTCATTGATGTCCTGTCCTATCGCATTTGGGCACACTTAATAGAGTATTTTTGCGAGCAGGCATTTAGCTCCCTCGCGCAGAAAGTCTTGAACACTCTCCCGGGTTCTGTCGCCACTTGCAGTGACTGCAACCTCAGGTGTCTCAGCGCAGTCACGGCCGAAACTACGATACCTGTGACGTACAGTAATCATCCTCAGAGCCATTCATGTCGTGTAGCATCCCAACGTCAGCCAAGGAAGTCGTGAGCCGAGTTCTCACAATATTCCAAGATCCCAAGTCGGCACAGCTTAGTCAGCCTCAGCTGTACCTGCACTGTGACTTAGCACGCTCTTGTGCTCTCGCCGTCAATTCTCTATTGAATTCGCTGCTTGAGTTGTCTCCCCTAAGTGAACCGTCAATTGTCAGCAGCACAATAGTTGCTTGAGCCCGCGAAGCAGCTCAATCAAAGACTGGCGTTTCCGTGCCCAGCAGCTGTCTCAGCTCATTGAAAGCACAGCCATTGCCCGATCCTTCGAAATGCGATCGCTGCCGGGATTCTCGCGGCATGGCGTCCGCCCGAGAGCACGCACAGCACAGCAGTCACCTGAGCCCTCCAACTCGGTCGCCACCGTAACCATCGCAGCCTATTGGCACAGCCTGGTTCTCGCAGCCTAGAAAAGCTTGAGTGGACATATAGTGCAGAATTCATAGCCTGAGAAGCCACAGCGCGAGCTGAGCTGCGTGGGCATCGTCGTTGCGCTGCAGCTTCCTGAGCTCTCACACAGACCCGTCGACGTCCGCGCTCTCAATGCCCAGCAGCAAACCATGTTATTCATTTTGTTTGTTTTTCAAGCATGATTTTACTTACTATTCTGTTGCGCATCACTTTGCAGCAAATGTAAAGCGCCTAGAAAGAGATTAAGTTCTCTGAGGGCGCTTTATCAAGTGCAATAGTATTATTATTATTATAAACCAAGTGAAATTTCGCGGACCAAACCTTTCATCGCGCCGAAGCTCCCGCTGGGTCGCAGCTGCTTCCAAAACTCTCCCACGGAATAGATTCCGAGTCCGCTCACGTTCTCAGTTCATCGGCAGCTTTCCGCGGCGGCTTTTCCTCGGAAGCTCTTTTCCTCGGAAAAAACCGGTCTTTGCCTTAACTCTCACTGCTTGAAGGCTGCGCCGGCGCCTGCTCGAAGCCACGCGAAAAAGTGCACTTCTTCGCGGCGTTCTCGCGGGTTGATAGCGACGCAGTCACTGGAAGATCCATCGCACTAAACTCTGTAAGTTGTCACACAATTGTCACCAATTAAAGAAGTGCGGCGGCGAGGGTGAATAGATTGGCGATCAACCGCGTTTGATAATGTTACGCACCATAATTCTGGCCGAGTTTCCGGATAAACAGCTGGTGGTCAGCAATAGTGAGTTTAATAAACCAAAGAAAGTTAATGTAATTTAATTTATTGTATCTCTATCTGTAACTCCGCAAAGCCACAAGACTATGTGGGTGTTACGCAGGAGAGTTTTGTAGCGCACCCACAGCCTAAGCGACTTTCGGTACCCATTCGGTGGTCAACGGACTTGTTCTCTCGCAAAATAGAGAAAGTGCGAAGCATAGCAGAGTAAGGAGAGCTGTTGAGGTAGTGAGTAGCATGGAAGTAGAAGTTCAGGACTGCTGAAAAGAATGGGCCATAGCCGGCAGCAGGAAAGCAGTTTTAGTTGCGTAAGAATTGTGGAAGCGTGTTCCACAGCCTCGGACCTGCATAGCTAAAGCTTCTGTTGCCAACGGTCTTTAAGCGGAGGAACGTAACAGCTAATTTATTGTTCATGCAGGACCGGAGGGCACGAGGAGGCTGAAACTGGTGCTGCAGTTCAGTTAGATATGGAAGAGCTAAGCCGTGGCGGGCCTTGTGGGTCAGCGTAAGAACTTTGCTCTGAATCCGTTGAACAACCAGCAGCCATCTTAGCTCTTTTAGCAAAGGAGGTACTTGTGCAAACCGTTGGGACTTGAAAACTAGCCTTGCAGCCATGTTCGCATTTATTTTTGTAGGTTTTATAATTTTTATTATTTTCATTCCATTTTGTGAATACTGCATCCATGTTAATTTTATTTCATATTTTATATTTGTATCATCCATGGTCATTACCACCTTGACCATAGATCATTTTCTTGGATCTTGGATTAGGGTGTAGATGCTCGCACTTTACGACCAGTTTGTGCGTTGAGACGGACCGTAAATGATTCTTTATTGCCTACTGCCTAGAGATTGCGATAACATTTACGACTTTACTGCTCTACATCTTCAGCCAGCATTAGCTAGATCTCCGTGAATTGTTCTTGGTTTATTCACAACAGCTGACATTGTTCATGTAACCTTTAACCACATAGACATGCTTACGTTTCGGTATGTCCGGGTTTAAATTGCTTATAAAGAGATTTGGCTCTCAGAGGGGCTACACAAATTTTTAATCATACTCATCTAGAAAAATAAGTCTAAAAAGCTAATCTTTTCTTAGTCGAAAATTAAAATTGCTTGAATTTCATTAGACGCACTATTTAGATTCAGAATATTATTTTATTTCTATCTAACAAGATGACTGCATCTTTTTGCAGCCTTCAACGGCGGGTCAGCTACCTTCACCTAGCGTCGACAAAAGCATCTCTGACAAAAAAGCAGAATACTATTAGATATAATTATTATTAACTTTTATGAAATTTTAATCTGCATCAAGCCCTCGACGGTTAATTTAAAATAGGAGTGCATCTACAAAACGAAGCTTTCAATGTTCAAGTTTATAAGAAAATCAGGACGCCATTGTCTGCATTTATCAAATTTTGGCGAAGAAGCAGCAGCGAGTGCATGTTTCATGCAAAGTTTCCTAAAATAAATTAGTATGTTTTTCTATTTTTTTTTCTAAAATTGCCTAATGAGCATGAGCAAGTGTTTTCAAGCCCTTGCTCATGCATGTGAAATCGAACAGCGTACTGAAAATAATGAATTTTTTAAAGAGGATATTTCAGCCGATCAAATATATCCATGAGCACTTGCTGTGAGTTTTCAAATTACATTGCATGTGGTTGGCCGAATGTGTTCGTATAGACTTATAATGAAATCCTTTCAGATTTAAATATCTGCGATTATGAATTGAAATAGACTCGGAACTCGAAAAGGAACAGCTGCATTAATAGAAAGTCTCGGCACCATAATTGCCAGGGCTCTTTAGACTAGCCAACAGGCATGATTTCCTATTCGCCAAGCTCATCTTAGCTATGGACAACAAGTACAGTAGTTAAAATTGTATTTTGTAATCTGACAAATGTTAAACGCTACAAAATGTATGAATTTAGTAAAAGGCGTCGTTTTATTGCTTAGCATGATTGACCGGCTCAGATTTATATGAAGAAAAATTAAGATGCGTAGATCGCATTAGCAGAACCCGCAAGTTTACAGCGAGCGGAACTGCCCGGACAGGCTACCTCTGCATAATAGTGGCACCTATTTGAGAAGGGCTGATGTTTCGCCCACTAGCGGCGGGCCAATCCTCCGTCGCCGAGCTCGGAGCAGCTCGAAGGCACCTGCTGGTCTGAGGAGGGTCGAGTTCCTGAAGTCGGCAAAGCCCCTGTCACACCCTTGGAGACTTCCTGGGTCGAAGGTATATTGCCTCGTCTTCAGTGGCAGCATATTCGCTGGCGTTTACGTATAAGTAAATTACTTAGATTTGGAGAACTCTACCAAGTCAGCACGCACTTCTTTCCAAGTGCGCAAGCTTAATGAAACTTTGCCAGTTAAACTCTTGAATTGAAATAAGTAGCCTGGTGAGAACTAAAGTTTGCCAAGCTTTTTAGTCCGCCTTCGCTTTCAATACTTTCTCGTCTCGTTCAGGAATCTATAACAGAAGAAATGATTAATTTATATCTCACTCCTTGAGAACCTGTTCTCTTTCTCGAAAAAGAAAGCGTGTGAGTTCAGTAGTATCCATGCGCAGCTTCAGAAAACTGGTGCAGACGAAGGAAATTCTCGTTTGGTTAGAGCCCAGCCAGTGATGAGCGAGCATACTGGTTGTCAGCAATTTTGAGTGTAGTCTAATCAAGTTGTGGCACTAGCGACATTTGGCAGTTATCTACAGGCCTTGGAAGCATAGCGACTGAAGGCGAGGTCTCTGAGAGAGTTAAAGTTCTTTGTGAGCAAGAGCAACCAATCCGAGTCAGAAGAGAGAGAGAAGAGCAAGCGGAGTGTGCGAGCGGAGAGAGCGAGCAGTGAGAGCTAGCAATCGGAGCGAGCGGACAGAGCGAGCGCACGGAGAGAGTGGAGAGAGCGAGGGGACGGTGCGATCGGACAGAGCAAGCGGAGAGTACGAGCGGAGAGAGCTTGCAGAGCGAGCGAGCGAAAAGGCGAGTAGACAGCGAGCAAACAAAGCGCTCGGAGAGAGTGAGCGGACATAGCGAGCGGACATAGTGAGCGGACAGAGCTAGCGGACAGAGTGAGCATAAAGAGCGAGCGGACAGAGCGAGCGGGCAGAGCAAGCGCACACAGCGATCGGACAGAACTAGTAGACAATGCGAATGGACAATGCGAGCGGACAGAGCGAGTGGACACATTTAGCGGACAGAGAGAGCGGACACATTTAGCGGACAGAGCGAGCGGACACTGCGAGCGGTTAGAGCGAGCAGAGAGAGCCACCGGAGAGAGAAAGAGCAGAGAGAGAGAGCAGAGAGAGAGAGAGCAGAGAGAGCGAGCGGAGAGAGAGAGCGGAGACAGTGAGTGACAAAGTGACTGGACACCGCAAGCGGACAGAACCAGCAGATGCAGCAAGTGGGCTGAGCGTGCGGCCCGAGCGACCGAACTGAGCGACCGAACAGAGCGAGTGGACAGAGTTAGAGGAGAGATCGAGCGGAAGCGGACAGAGCAAGTGGACAGAGCAAGCGGAAACAGCGAGCGGACCCAGCAAACGGGCACAGAGCGGACGCAGCGAGCGGACAGAGCGAGCGAACAAAACGAGCGAACAGAGCGAGAGGAGAGAGCGAGAAGATAAATGGAGCGGAAACAGCGAGTGGACAGAGCAAGCGGAGAGAGCGAGCGGAGAGAGCGAGCCACAGAGCGACCGGACACCGCAAGCGGACAGAATGAACAGACGCAGCGAATGGGCAGAGCTTTCATACAGAGGGAGCAGACAGAGCGAGCGCACAGAGCGAGCGGACCGAGTTAGAGAAGAGATCGAGCGGACAACGGAAGCGGTGAGAGCAAGCGGACAGAGCAAGTGGACGCAGCGAGCGGAAAGTGCGAGCGGACAGAGCCAGTGAACCGAGTGAGCGGACAGAGTGAGCGAAGAAAAAGAGCGGACAGAGCAAAAGGAGACAGCGAGACGAGACAGCGAGCGGAAAGAGCGAGCGGACAGAGCGAGCGATCACTGCGAGTAGACACAGCGAGCAAAGAGAGCGAGAGCAGAGAGCTAGCGGACTGACCGATATGAGAGCCCGAGTGGATAGAGCGAGCGGACAGATCGAGCGGACAGAGCGAGCGAACAAAGCTGACGAACAGAGCGATTGGACACAGCATGCGGACAGAGCGAGTGAACAGAGCGAGCGGACAGAGCGAGTGAATAGAGCGAGCGCCGCGCTGGTTTGGTCCAGTGGTTAAGGTGCTCGCCCCGACCAAGGTCTGGCTGAGGTTGTGGGCTCGAGCCCCGAGGCATATGTAAGGCGCCTGAATAGAGATTAAGTTCTCTTGGGGTGCTATACAGATACATTATATATTTGTTTTATAGCGTGTCAGAGCGAACGGCCAGAGAGAGCGGACACAGAGAGCGGACACAGCGAGCGGAAAGAGCAAGCGAGCACAGAGCGAGCGCACACAGCGAGCGGACACAGCGAGCGGAAAGAGCAAGCGAGCACAGAGCGAGCGCACACAGCAATAGGAAAGATCGAGTGACCCGAGAAGAAGACGCACAGCTCAGTGTGCAGGTCAGTGGCAGCACAGGGATGGATCAAGCGAAGGGCTACGACGACGATGACTAGCTGTGGATTATTGGCTCTGAATATAACTGCGTCGGTCACTGCAGCTGACAAAGAGACTTTACGGTTCACCTTATAACTCCGATCACTCGATGATGGCCGCATAGCGGCACCTGCAGTGAGGAGAAGAAGGTAAGTCAGCCATTTTGTTCATGGCTTTAAGGTTTATTCTGAGGCTGAGCTATTTTGACCTACGAATTTTTATAATCTTTCAAGTTCCAATTACAATGTGCTTAGGAGAAGAACGCATGCAGCAATTGTAAAGAGCCTGGAAAGAGATTGAGTTCTCAGAGGGCGCGATACCAAGTGTATTATTATTATTACTATTTTAATGCAGGTTTTTAATAATGATTAGTTGATTAATGATTCATGAGCCTTTGATGTTTTGTGTATGTCGAGCATAGGCTTGCGAGGCCGAAGAATGGCGGATCCATCTCTCCTTCGTCTGGTGAATTCCGATCCATGTCTTCCACTATCTAATATGTACGAGCACTGTGCTAACAACTTTAGTTAGCCGATACACATATACGCATTAGTATGCTTATGAAACTACTGAACAACACTTTGTTTAATGCGGAAACGCGATGCTCTCGAAGCTGCGTAATAAAGTTGATTTTTCTTTTAAAGCGTTTAAAAATACTTTCGAAATTCGATTTAGATTTTGCTCTCTAAACTGCGTAATGAACTTGACTTTTCTTTTCAATTTCCTAAAACTACTTCAAAATGCCATTTGGATTTTTGTCTTAGGTGAATTGCGTGTTTATGTAAGCTCTAGTCTGTTCGCTTCGCTACTGAAACTCTTTTACTGAGCACAAACTTGCAGTATTCAAGTAATAACGACGTAATTTAAACAATTTTTAACGCTTTTTTGAGTGCAGTAAGGACCAAGTTCACCATAGACGTCTTTTTCATTCTATTATATTTATATTGCTAGCCTGCCATGAAATTCTTTAACGCACATGCTTCATTCCTGATATCTCCTCTTATCAAATTTCCTAGATTGTTGTTTTCTAGCACGACTGAGTCCCGGCTGCAGGTTGTAGAGCTACATATATCTAGAAAAAGATTTTATCAAAAGATTTTTAGATTTGTATATTGTCGTACTTGAATTAACTTTATTTGATATACGCCGCTCGACCGTCGTATGATGAAGGTTGAACGATGCTCGAATGACGCAAAACATTATCACACGCCCCTGATGCCAAGCTAGCTAGGTCTGCAGTGCGCTCGCGAAAAATTATTTAAACTGAAATTTGTGTAGAATGTAACTTCAGATTTCGATTGGGCACGCGAGCTTAAATTTAATCCGACGAATTTTTTCCGTACTCACGATTGCATCACTAGCTGTAAAAATATCTGAAGCTATTCATTTTTCCAGCAAGTAAAGCGGTTCCGTTCTCGCTAGGCTTCTTATAAAGCATATCTATGCCTTTCAGCCCCTCAACCCTTTGCGAGTTCTCGACCTTCTCTTGTCCTTTCCTGACTGCCGAGCTTGGAGCGAAGCGGCAGCGCTGACATGATCTGGCGGCATTGACGTGCATTGTCCTTTTTTCATTTATCCTTTCTTCAAGGCCACTCCATCGTACCCGCTTAAATAGTGACTCAGTCTCGATGTTTTGCAAGAATTCATGCTAGGGAAGTTATTTCGAAGTGCGGGTCTCTAAGGGGCTGACTTTGCGTCAACGACTGCTAACATATGAAAGCTCATCTCAAGAAGTCGTGTGATGCATGCACGAATGCGAACACCTCTGCAGGTTTTGAGGAGCATCCAACATTCTCCTCGTAGATTTTAACGTTCGGTGATTAAGTCTCTGTTGTTACACAGTAAACGATGTGCGCCAGAATTTGCACACCATTGGTACTCGTATGATGACACTCTCACGACTTAGTGATGCCACGCGTCTCCTTTGCTGCAAGAGCTGCGATGACTCAAGACTGCAGTCAACAGATACAGAAGTTTCTCTGACCTCGGCTGAAGGCCGGAGGCCTTCTCTCCCCTGATGCTGAACTGCTGCACCAGCTTCACTCCTTTTGTGTCCTCGGATTCTCGATTGGCAATAAATTAGCTGTTCCGTCGCTACGCTTTAAGACGGTCGTCGACGGACAGTCGCTTCGTTGCAGCTCCTCCGACTGCGGTTGCACTCGCGTCCACAGATATTACGCCAGATATTCTTTCCTGCTTTCGACGGCGGCAAATACTTCCCAGCCGTCCTCGGCCGCCACATTCGTGCTACTCACTTCTTCCACGATTTTAATTACCAGCGCGCTTCTCACTTGCTCTATACTGCTTGAGAATTGAATTCAGTCGGCACCAATATGCGCTAAAAATGCCGGGTACGCTGAGGAGGCTTCGAGGGGACTGTAGAAGAATTCCTTGGTTAAAACTCTCTTAGACCTTGTTGCTTTGAAGAGCTACAAATAATATCGCCATGCGGAAAAAGAGTGACAACTGAATTTCACAACATTTGAAATACAATTGCTAGTGATTAAGGCCCATGGAATAGGGTATCACTTTAATGCTGACGATACTTAGCTGTATCTGTCACTTAATACGTCGGAATCTGCTACAGCAACTGAGAAACTGAGCACTTGCCTTGCCGACATTCGACCCTGGATGTCGGAAAACTTCTTGAAACTAAATGACGATAAAACCAAACTGCTGCACATTGGACACCCTAAGCGCGTGGCTGGATTAAAAAGCTTTGCTCTTCTAATACCTGATGCTGTACTGCCAGCATCACCACGTGCTCGAGATTTAGGTGTCGTTTTAGACAGCAGCCTCAATTTTAAAAAGTTCATTCAGAAGATTGCTTCTGCAGCTAGCCATCACGTTCGATCCTTATCCAACATTAGGAGCTGTCTTCCACAGTGGATTGTAAAACATTTAACTAGCTCCTTAGTTCTGTCTCGGCTTGATTATTGTCATTCCCTTTTGGCTGGGCTATAAAGAAAGCCAGCAGGCCACTGCAGCTGACTATGAATATGGCTGCAAGGCTAGTCATCAATTCCCAAAGGTGACGTTTGAGCTTGAGTCTCTTTGGCTAAAATGGATGGATGCCGGTTGAGTACCGGATACAGAGCAAAGTTCTTACGCTGACACAAAAGGCCCGCCATGGCTTGACTCCTTCGTACGTAGCAGAACTGCTGCACCAGTATCGGCCTCTTCGCGCTCTCAGGTCCTGTGTGGACAATAAATTAGTTTTTCCATTTCTCCGCTTATAAACCGTTGGCGACAGAAACTTGAGATCTTCAGGTTCTAGACTGTGGAACTCGCCTCCACAATTCTTACGCAACGACAACTACTGTCCTGCTGCCGCCTATGGCTCATCCCTTCCAGCCGTCCTGAGCTGCTACTTCCATGCTACTCACTACCTCAATTGCTCTCCTGAATCTGCTATGCTTTCCACTTTCTCGTTGTTGCGTGAGATGAAGTCTGTTGGCTACCGAATGCGTACCGAAAGCCGCTTAGGCTGTGAGTGCGCTATACAAAACTCTCATGAGTAACACCCACATAGTTTTATGACTTTGTGGAGTTACAGACGGAAATACATTACATATGTCTACTTAGGGCATCAGGGTTCTTACAGGAAAATCCTGCTTATGGTTCGGCACTCATCGTTTCTCATCACTCACGCTGCCGAAACTCTTGCTAGCAATGCAACATCTGCTGGGCCCGCTGTGCTTTGAAGTGCATGCCAGCAGATTCCACGCCTTTCCACGTGCACCTTCTCTTGAGATGCACCACAGCCAGCCGTAGAGTCAGAAGAGAGCGATAGCGGAGATGACGCGGAAGTGAGATCAATACTGTGTATCGAAGCTGATTGAATCTAGCGCAATCAAAATAAGGAGTGCCAACAAAGCAGCTTTGCGCCCTGGGGCATGCAAAACCCATTCCCAAAACCAAACAACAATATGACAGCACGTGACAAATATTTGGACGACACGCTTTCCTGGAGACGCCCGCTTGAATAGTCCGTCTGGACAATTCATAATAGAATTTGGTACAAACCGTTGTATTTTTAATATAGAGATATAATGAATTGACGGCATTGAAAATGAAGCTAAATTCATCTACCTGTTCCTCACTAAAAGTGCCAAGTTTTTGGAAATTTGCCTCACTATGTTTACAAGTACAGAAGCTAGTTCCAACTATCACTAATCAGCTGACGTTCTTTATTTTAGGACTACTCAAAGTGCATGGAAATATGTTTTTTTCTATTGGTGATCTACAAACATATCCTCACTATGCTAACTCTTTGACCTTGAAAGGTTGGCTTGTAAAGATGCAATGGTGTTTTTCAAAATTCAACCGTTGAAGTTTGAGCGATGACTGAGATCAAATGCAGGGCTATGAAAAAACCCCCAAGTTCGTATATGAGCGTACAAGGTCACAGCGACCGTCAACGAGGGCGTAACAGTAAGCAGTAAGAAATAATGTTTTTTCCAGCCCTTAAAAGGTATTTATGAGTTCCTCTGTGGGCTTACTTCTAAAAAACCGGTTGAATTGCACCTGCACGCAGAGAACCGTGCAGGATGTTATCTATATATCAAAGGCTTCATTATACTCCTGAAATAATACGCAGCAGCTCTGAGGAACAAGCAAGGTCGTAAAAAACCAAATGGACATTTACTATTGTCTAATCCATACAATAAACAAAAAATAATCCCTACTCTCAAGGATTGCGTACCCTCTGTACAAAATTCGCTACTAGCTGGATGCGCCATGCATTCCAACAGAATCGCAGCATAATGATTCGTGCGTCAATGCTCACCATTGGCATATTTGCGTTACGTTTCAAAAAACGAGTATTTCCTTAGCCAAAGCCATAATCAATTTAATTTTCACCTACCTTGCTCACACTCCCGTTCGTATTTAGGTAGTATACATAGGTTTGCGATTCAAGAATGAATCCATCGAATGAATAAAATGTCTGACGGATCGCAGGAGTAGGAGAAGGCGTTTGACCGCCTCGTCAGTAAATAATGAGCTATTTTTTCCAGCGTTTCCAAAACAACATTTAACATGTAGTATCTCATATTTATTATGTATAATTCAATATTTTATATAATTTGTTTACTACTTAATATTTAATATTTAGTAATATTGTTAGCCGCCGTTTCCCTGTTAATATTTAGCGTTGACACGTTTTTATTTTGCACCAACCCCTCTTGCTCTCTTCAAATATCTGTCTGAAATTACTCACGGGTGCCTCCGCCAGGGGTGATACGTTTTTTCGTTAAACCCGTCAGATCTCTCTAGCGGGCTGAGCTCTGTATAAAGAGTTGCGTTGACTTTAAATGTTTACTTGTGGTGCTAACTGAATGACATCGGAAGTCCGTAACGCTGTCTATGTCATTTGCAATGGATAAGCAGAATGTGAACATATCGAAATATAAGGATTACCTTATTGCACCATTCGGCTGACGACACCACAGTTTACTGCAATGCGTGCAGCAGAAATTTAAAACTAACGAACGTTTAATATTACTCCGCTTTGCATTGCCTCTGGTAATAATTGCACCAATGTCCGTATTTATGAAAATATGACGTAAATATTTCCATCTATAACTCTAAACATCTGAAGACTCAGTTGATGTTAAGAACGAGAGTTTTGTGTAGCCCCCCTCAAAGACTAACCGGCTTTCGCTAGGCATGCGTTTGCCAAAAGACTTCTTCTCACTCAGCAAAGACAAGGTGACCTCTCTAGATGATTCAGGAAGGCCGTTGATGTAGTAAGTAGCACGGAAGTATCAGGTCTGGATGGCGAGAAAAGACGTTCTACATTCTACGGCGGCAAGAGAGTTGATTCCGTTGCGTAAAAATTACATATGCCAGCTCAACAGACTATGAATTGTATAGCCTCTTATAATAATCGTATGGAAACGAAGAAATAGTATTGCTAATGTTGTCCATACAGAATCAAAGATCACGAGTAGACTTTAACTGCTAGCAGCAATTCGGCTAGTGATAATAGATTCAAGCCACCGTGAGTCTTGTGGGTCACCGGAAGAAAATAACTCTATGTCCGTTGATCGACCGGAAGTAGCTTCTTCAGCAAAAAAGGCATGGCAGAACCACTGCAATTTGTTAGCTAGCCTTGAAACCATATTCGTCGCAAGCTGCGGAGGCAAAATGGCTTTTTTGGTGGTACAGGCAATATTCGAAATCATCTAGGCTATGCAGTACCTCGGAGCTGATTATAAGAAAACGTGAAAACCACCGTGGTTGACTTCCCTAATTTTAGACAATGATAGGACGCGTGGCTAACTGAGGAGGCGGTCTTCTTGATGAGCAATTTAAAATTAAGACAGCTGTCAAGAAGACGCAAAAATTCGAGAAAGCGGTACGGTCGTCAACAGTATCAGCTATTAAAAGAGCAGCCTTCCAGTCCTGCTACACGTTATCGGTATTCTAAGCATAGCACTTTAGTTTTTATCTTGTTTAGCTTTAGGAAATTTCCCGACATCCAGGATGGAATGTTTACAAGGTTAGCATTAACTTAACCAGTTGATTCCGTTCAGCAGATCACTTCAGCTGATTCAGATGGCTTATGTGACATTCCTGAAACAAAGGACCTAGAGCAAGTCCTATGCGGTACTTAATGATGCACTACTTTGGCGTACGCATTAATCTAGCAAAAAATTGGCCGTCGGAGACAGGCGTAGCACGAACGTAAGTAAGGGTGCGTAAGTAAGTAAGCGTGGCGCGAACGCCAGGGCACGTGCCTCATTTTGTCACGTACCTCCCTACGTTACGTGACTTCGTTGGTCACGTGTCTCCATCCGTCACGTGTCTTCGTTGATCGCGTGCCTTTCTCTGTCACGTGTATTGGCCAGGTAGATAACGTAGGTCCGTCGTGCTCTAACGATCCATCAAATGGTGCTCTGCTTTTTTCCATTTAAAGCGATACATGAGTTCATGCCCTATTAAAGGCAACTGCCGTAATTAGAAGTTATCATTTGAGCTTAGAAGAAACTAAGATTCATCCAGGCCTCGGCCGAGTTTGTCTCCGCAAGCCAATGCATTGCGGTCGGAGAGAAGCGGCATGAACGGCCAGAGAGCGGAGCGGTTTGTGGATTTGTGCTTTAATAATGCCGTCACGACAATCATGTCAACTTAATATTATTATGACTGCGACGGCTAAAAAGACTGCCGCCATTTCTCAGATAAAAATGAAAGGTCACTGCCGGTTTTAACATTCATGCGAGCCACTGAGACAAATTTAAGGCCTAGCTGTCAAGTGTTAAGGAGCCTATCACGTGACAGGCTCCTCTTAGTGAGTGCCGCCAGCGCCTTTGGACGTCGTTGAGTTCCGAACGGAGTGTAGCGGTGCACTGAGACCCTTACAGCCGGTGCAAAACCTGGCAGTTATATTTGTCAGTCGTGAGCGTTGCAGTTACCACATCTCACCACTTCTTGCCGACCTGTGCTGGCTCCCCGGCAACCAACGCATTGACTTCAAGGTTTTGTCACTCACTTTTAGGTTCCTTTGTTCCTTGGCTCCAGACTACCTATTAGATCTACTCCCCCACCAGACCAAGCCTCTTACCGCCCACTTTTTGGAGTCTGACTGTTTACTTATACCTCGTACAAATCTCAAATCCATTAGAGACCATGCCTTTAGCTCGTATTATCACAAAGCCTGGAACTCCCACCCGACTAGCATCATGACATCTCCTGACTTGTCCATATTTAAAAAGAAACTAAAAATGTACCTATTTATCACAAGCAGGTTAGGTCAAGTGGTTAAGGTGCTCGCCCCGACCAAGGTCTGACTGAGGTCATGGGCTCGAGCCCCGAGGCAAATGTGATGCACCTCAGTAGAGATTAAGTTCCCTTGGGGTACCATGCAAATGAATTACTTAATTTTGCTTTAATCTAATCACGGCATGTTTTGGTCCCTGCGATTTGTCCTTTGCGTGTTTATGCGCACTGGCACTGTGCATGCTGCCAATAACCATGCATGCATGCTGACTGTGTGCACGTCACACCTAAGCATGTTATTCTTGTTGTTTATTGAGCACGCTACCACTAAGCATTTGATCGCGCTTCCTTTGCAGCAGATGTAAAGTGCCTAGAAAGAGATTGAATTCTCTAAAAGCGCTGTATCAAATGCATTGTTGTTATTATTATTCCCTTCGCTCTGAACTGAACGGCACAGGTAGCAGGCTTGTAGCAGTGCCAGTCACAGCCGACGCGCGACAAATGTTAGTGAAGCCCCGATCATTGCAGTCACGCCTACCAACTTGTGGTTGCAGCGCCAAGGTTCACGCACATATGTGGGTCGAAACGGAATGCAGCAGTCAAGAGGAGCGCCAATGCCTCGTGATAAAACAAATACGTATCCACAGCGCAGAAGTACATCTAGCAGCGACGGCGGGTGTCAGGCGATCAACTGGAGCCACGACGTGCAATAACTCTCTTGCCGCTCAACTGCCAGGAGGGCAACTCAGCTTGCGTGTCAAAGCCATCTCCAGAAGCACGATTCCTTACCAATCACTTGGATATGGCTTGCTCAAAGTCTTGGCCATGGTAGTCGCAAAATCTATTCCAGCCATTGCCATTCGGGAACTTCATACAGTTAACAGCAGTCGTCCTGATTTCAATGAGTTCACAGGCCGCCATTTCAGTTTACTCTCTCCGCGCATTAGCTGAGAGGAAAAGCTGAAAGCTTCGACCACGTCACAGAAGGAATGATAATTATAATAATAATAATAATAACAAAAATACACTTGATAATGCGCCTTCAGGGAACTCACTCTCTTTCTAGCCGCCGTTACATTCTCTGCAAAGAAAACACGGTCTAATGGTGAGTGGGATGGTGTTTGATAAGCAACATGAATAACATGGTTAGGTATGACATGCACAGCGTCAGCGAGCTAGTGTGATTAGTGGCAGCACGCACATTGTCGGCACGCATAACCACCTAAAGGACGAATCACAGGGATTCGCTAAATGCTGTCATAAATAGACCCGTTTTTAATTACAGCTTCCGCGTGGACGCGGTCGGCGCGAAGGCACTTCGTTTCGCCTGCAGCCAACAGCGCATTGAGAGCGGAATAGCCCATCACTTGCCCATCGACTGGCTAATTGGCTCGCTCGTCGCTCGTAATAATAATGGTAATACAACACATTCGTTTAGCGCCGAGCTGGTTAGGTCCAGCGGTTAAGATGCTCGCCCCGACTAAGGCCTGGCTAAGGTCGTGAGCTCAAGCTCTGAGGCATATGTGAAGCGCCTGAATAGAGATTGAGTTCTCTTGGGGCGCTATACATACGAAACATATTATGAATTACATATGAGAACCGAATCTCTGCCTAAGCACTTTACAGATGCTATGTGGACAGCACAACCACATGATTGGTGGGAACATCCGCAAACAGCAGACATCTTGTAAGCACGTACATGCTCCTCCTAAGGAACCCCCTAAAGCTGTAATAAATATGTGACTGTAAAACTTCTTTTTAAATATCGTCGTCAGAAGACGTTGTGACGCTGGCTCACCCAGCCGCCATCTACGTCTCTGCATTTTATCAGTCTCCCACTGCTTGCAGTACCCGAAGCTGGTTCAAAATCTGAAAATGGCGAACCATTTTGCAATAGGTACCCTTTCGTCGTAGAGGCAAGGAACAGGGTGGTGTTCAATAGCGCCAGGTATACCGGCTTTCTAATCAATGACAGAAACGCAAATCCGAAAAAAATTCGTGCATTCGCGCGCTCGCAGCCACGATGCGGCGGCGCTGGCAACCAGCCCAGCAACGGCAGACCGCGCGGTTTGACGCATTCTGTGCGATTTTGTGCATCCGAAGCGTCGATGCGTCGATTGCGTCCGCTCAGTTTAACGGCAGTCTGCATTTCTCACTTGCAATAACGTCTAGGAGGCTCGCTGGATTCATCTGTGAACAAGCGGACGTCTCCAGCAACTGGCAGTATCAAATAGGCACTAGTACTACTACGCCACTTCTACGCGCTGGACTCAGACAGAGAGACCTCGGACGAAGAAGGGAGCAGCGTGCGACGCCCACTGAAATAGTAGTCCGGCGCGCCCTTTATACCGGAAGGAAAAGCTTTTGGGAAATGCTGCGAGCCTCGAGAGCTTGCACTTTTTCTGACAGCCGAAGGCGGCACGCTCTGATCTTGTAGAGCAAAATCCGAAAGACCGCGAGCGAGATACGAGATGCCGACCGACGGCTCCGACGTCAGCTCGCCGCCGTTGGACCAATTTTCGTGAAACCCCCTCGGCTCGAGCTCAGCTGCCACCTGCGACGATAGTACGGCTACGCTGGGACGACATATACGATGCCTGATTGCAAACGCGACGCAGCATCATCGGATCTAGTCGATGCGTCGAGCTAGCGGGTTTTCGAGCCGCACTTTTGTCATCAATCAACTTTTGTCATCGCCGCAAGCCGCGCTTCACCCGCGCGGCTTGCGGCGCGGGGCGATCGAGCGGTGCCGCTAGCAGCCAATGGGAGGCGAGGTTGGGCGGTCCTTCAGTCGGCGCACACCTTGCTAATGGCCTCCAGTCACCGCCCACCCAGTGGGGAGCTCGTTGGCCAGCGTCACATGCTGCTCGCTAGAGGTGCGCGAGCGCGCGCGAGAGCGAGATGCCCGCGAGCAACTGCGCCGCCGTCGCGGCAGACGCGCTCCTCTCAAAATAGCCACGAATGCGCTGAAAGTCGGCCAGGAATGCAAGTTTTATCTAGGGAATGCACCAATCGTCTCGCCATTGAATCTCGTCGCTCGCTAGCGACACCGATTGAGGGGGCGTCAAGCGTATGCTTGCACGGCGCGACGGTCACATTAGGCAAAGGGACATTTCTCGCTGACCGGATTAGCCTCGACGTTCCTGAGAGCGAAACGCGACGTTATTGTGGCTCCACGCCTGACGCCGACGGTGAATTGCCGAATTTGCGTCTGATAAACCTAATAATAAGCAGACGAGCCTCTAAACCATCCTCGGACTTTGAAAGCCACGAGACTAACAGGACTGAACAAGAGGAAGCAGAGGTAGACAGGATGGGGTGGAGGAGGAGGAGGTGGAGGAGGTGTAAATCAGTGAAGAGAAGGAGGAAGAGGTGGAAGAGGGTAAGAAAGAGGAGGAGGAATAAGAGGAGTAAGAGAAGGATGAGGCAGAGGAGGAGGAGAAGGTGGATAAGGGGAGAGGGAGAAAGCATAAGAGGAGGAGAACGATGAGGGAGAAGGAGGGAGGAAGTGATCGGTCTTCAACTAAGTGTGTCAGAGTAGCTTCAGCAAGTAGTTATGAGTATTGAAATGGCGCAGCACTAATCCAGCCAGATTATTAGTAGTATTATTTATTCGTCATTCCTGGATTGCAATGGTTAGGAACCGATTGCGCTCGTGATATTTTATTGCGAAGGCTGCGTACAAGCAAAAGCCGTCTCATTAGCAGTGAGTTGTGCTACGGGTGTACGCCTTGGCATTTGATCTGAGTTTAGCCCTAGGCCACTGGACAGTCGTACGAGAGTTGTTACGCTTTGTGGCCGATTTTGACCGCCTGCAATTGTCCGTTGCGGTCTAATAGACCTTTGTACGCTAAGGATGCGATCTAGTTATCGCATGAGATGGATGTTACTCGTTTCAGCTACTAGTACGCAACTTTTCGCATAGTTTCTTGCATTGAGCCTGCACCTACATCCATTCGACACGTGAATTTGAGGCTCAGTGCTTCGCAGGGGGTCGTCGCGAACCGGCCGTTACTAGAACCGCTACGAGCCCAGTGCTTGGACTCTAATTGTGACCAGACACAGAAGTCAGTACATGCGAAATAGAACAGCATTCTTTCATTTTACATAAAAGCTCTTACGTCGGCTTATCAAAAACTGTTAATTGAAATACGTGAAATGCACGATCTGGTTATTTTCAACTGCGAAAACGGACGACCTCTCCCTGCTCTTGCACAGGGATGGCCATCTTTGCGTCGGCAGCCTACCAGCACCCGCTCGCTGTCTTCTTCGTTCAGCGGACGTTCACTTAAGCTTTACAGGGCTGTACAGGTAAAGGGTCAGCGAATCCTTACGTTCCGTGCCTATGGTTATTGGCTACCGTACTCTTTCTCTCTCTCTCTCTCTCTCTCTCTATCTATCTATCTATCTATCTATCTATCTATCTATATATATATATATATATATATATATATATATATATATACATATATATATATATATATATATATATATATATATATATTCATCTCTCTCTCTAGCTCTCTCTATCCCTCTATGTTTCTCTCAGACTCTTTCCCTATCTCTCTCTCTCTCTCTCTCTCTCTCTCTCTCTCTCTCTCTCTCTCTCTCTCTCTCTCTCTCTGTCTCTCTCTCTGTCTCTGTCTCTGTCTGTCTCTCTGCTCTCTCTCTCTCTCTCTCTCTCTCTCTCTCTCTCTCTCTCTCTCTCTCTCTCTCTCTCTCTCTCTCTCTCTGTCTCTCTCTCTCTCTCTCTCTCTCTCTCTGTCTCTCTATCCTTTCTCTCTCTCTCTCTCTTTATCTATCTCTCTCTGTCTCTTTCTGTCTCTCACTCTGTCTCTCTCTCTGTCTCTCTCTGTCTGTCTGTCTCTCTCTCTCTCTCTCTCTCTCTCTCTCTCTCTCTCTCTCTCTCTCTCTCTCTCTCTCTCTCTCTCTCTCTACAAGATCACTCTGTGCCAGTTCAACTTGTGAAAGGACGGAGGTGCGGTGAGCTGCCGCAATTCCGTAGCATGCCGCGCGCGTCTGGTGGCACCGCGAGGGCAGAGATTCCAAGCCAGATGCCAGCTGCCAGAACGCCGGTCTAGTAAAGAAAATGCCGCCAGCCTGGCGTTGCTACGTTAAGACAGTATATTGCAAAGCCACCTGCTGCGACTAATGACAGAAAGGCCTCGCGGCGAGCGGAGGACTTTCAACTCCCTCCCCGCTGTGCATCTGCGGCACAGCTCGATCCGCGAGCAGTGCTGCGGCGGCGCAGGCGGTGGCGGCGGCGGCGGTAATTAGAGCCCACCCAGTGGAAATCCGCAGTCGGTAAGCATGCATACTTCTTAGGTCCTAGAGAGCCGCCGTTGGCCATCAAGGTGAAGAGTGTGAGCCGGCAAGCGTTGCTCGCGCGTAGCCATCGCTCGCCGAGCCCTGAGAGCGCGCGGCGACTGCTCGTACTTCCGCAGCTTCTACTTAACTCCGTTTTAGCCGCCGGCCGGCGTGAGAGCTACTGACGCTTGCTGTAGCAGTGGAGATTTCAGAGGAGATAGCTGGAGTACTGTAAGCTAAAGAAAAGCGCACAAGTCGGCTTGCTCGATAGCCCCGGAACGGTGGCCAAAGCTAGAAGCTAGCCGATGATTAAACGACCTTCGACCTTGCGCAGCCTCAAGGAAGCCGCAGTAGCGGCTGTCTCCAGCGCATGAAGCGACGGCAGTACGCGACGGCACGCCGCTGCAGGGCTCGAACGCACGGCCTTGGTCGTGTAGGGCAAGCACCCTAAACTCAGGGAACTACGAATCGTCGCCCAAACCCACCCACCCGCCCGCTAGCAGCTGCCTGCCAGCGTCAGGCCGCCGCTAAACTATTAGTTTGGTCCAGTTCTAAATGTGCTCGCCCGACCCAGATCTGACCGGTGACAATTTCCAAGCGACGATCTCCCGGTGGTTCAGATTGGCAATTCGAGCGGAGGTGCGCGTTCCGAGAGACCACGAGAAACTGCGAGATGCGGCTAAAGAGATATTGGTAGGCGGCGCGTTGGCGAGAGATGCCTTAGAAAGCAGAGTTCGAGGTCAAGAAAAGGTCGGCGACAACCAGAGCAGCGACGGCGCCTAATGCATCGGCGACGCGAGCGCTTGCGGCGCGCGGCGCTGATTGAGCCGCGCCGTCGCCAAATGTCGTGAAGTGCTTTTGCGCTTCAATAGACACTTCATTCGTGGTCCATATTAGTCCTGTTATAAGGGAGTTAGCGCCGCCGCCGCCGCCACCGCCGCCGCCGCCGCCACCGGTTTGCTTATGCCGACGGTCACGCGGCCATCTCGCCGAACGAGGCCACGTGGTCCGCGGCGCCCGCTTGCTCTCGCGAGTCGCCTCTCCCTCGCCGCCGCCGCTAGCCTTTCACCGGCAATCGCCCGCTCTTCTACCCACCATCGCGGCATTCCGGATCGGGCGGCGCGGGGGCGGCGGCGAAGTACAAGCGATCGGCGGCAGAAGCGGGCGAACGCGCCTCGCTCGTCGGAATGTTCAGCGCGCGTGCCCGCTCGAGTGATCCCGGTAGAGAGCGCGCGTCAAACGTGGTAAGGCATCAGACTACTGCAAAGACGCTGTTTCTGCGATCCATCTGCGACTCGCCACCCGCTTCTCCGGCGGCTACGGATCGCGGTCGAGCGCACGCGGCGCGTTCTATCCGGCGCTGACGTGGCAAGCGCGCCCGCTTCGCCGTAATGCGTCGCCGAGCGCTCGCTCCAGATGCCGCCGCCGCCGCTCGCACTCGGTAGCTCACACCGCTTCTGCCGCACACAGAGAGCGCTATTCGATTGTCGGCGAAATCCGAGCGCTCCGTCGCTCCTTGGTCGATCCAAGGGCCAGTGCGGCGAGCACATCGCGAGACATTGCGATACCCGGTCTATTTCACGTACGGGACACACGGCTTCTTCGTCTGCAGCAGCTCGTCGCTCCACGCAGCGGGCACCTTCGCGAGCGCCGGCATCAGAGGCGACGGCGGCTAGAGCTACGTCGCTCAGGCTGCCTAGACCGTCGTCTCCTCGTCCTCCTCAGCGATGGCGCTCAGCTCCTCGAAAGATCGCGGGTGCTCGTCGGGTGCCTGCGGGCGGGGCCGGTCGTTGTGAAAACTCAGAGCGGTGTAGCGTAATACCTCGTATGGTGACATCTCGTCCTCAATCTCCTCCTGCCGCTGCTGCTGCATCCGCCGGTGGCCAGTCGGCGGTCGACGCCTCCCGCGCGCGTCCGGGCGCCGACATCGGTGTATCTCGCGGCGCAGCGCGCGGACCATATCACCCTGGCGCTCTGGTGGTGCCGCCTCGCCGCCTGCGCCACCGCCGCCGCCGCCGCTGTCGCCACCGTCTCCTGCTCCTCCGCCCGTGCAGGAGCAGGCGCCTCGCGTGCAGTCGTCGGTGTAACGGCACCAGCCCACGCAGCAGCAGATCCCGACCGGACCGAGCACGAAGAACGCAATAATGGCGCTGAGCTCGAACGGGATGCCGACGAGGGGCGCGCGTGGCGACGATTCGAAATGGCCACCTTGCCAGTCTAGTGGCGGCGGCGCGCTCACGTTCCACCGGGAGAAGAAGATTGGCAACCGCGCCGCCGCCGCATCTAAAATGCGAGGAGAAGTATGCGATGCGGCGAAGTGAGCGCGTCGGGCTGCCCCTGCCGGCGACCAGCTCGCTCAGCGCCGCTAGCGATGCGTTCCTCGAGCAAGCGCTCGGCCGCCTCGTCGCTGGAAGTCAGAAGTCACTCCCTTGCGAGCGCATCGATTCGAGGGCTATAGCCTTGGACAACGAACTGTTTGCGACCGGAAGGACATGCAATATTGCGCTTCCAATCAAGTCTGGCGTCTCTAGGGAAAATTGCGAGCGCACGGTGTTTCTCTGCATCTGTGAAACGCGCGCGCTCTCCTCTGCGCCTTGACGTCACGCGCCCAGCACTCGCGCGAGTCTCAATCGCCCATTTGGCGTTGGCGTGCGTACCTGCGGTTCCGCGGGGCTCGCTTGCGTTCTCTCTGTAGACCTCGGTCGTCGAGGGACGTAGACTTTCCGCGAATTCCAGGGGTGAAGCAGTGGGTGCCGCCATGCCGCACGATAAAGCTCCTGCGAGCAGGAGCGACAGGAGCAATTTTCGCAGCATCTTCGCCGGCGGTCCGTCAGCCGAGAAGGCCTACTGTCGCCGCTGCCGCGCCCTATTAACACTTCACCCGACCCACCGCTGCGGAGCGCGGAGCGTGCCCGAGGCCGACCGTGGGGGCGGAGACGCGGCTGTCTCGCGCTCATCCTCGTGACCGCAGCGACCACCGAACTCCAACGCCTTGGGGGATAATTGCCACCGACACTACTCTCGCGCGCGCCCGCAGCACTTGCATGTGCCGAGGGCAAATGTTTGCGAGCGAACGAGGGAATGAATCGGCGGAGTGCGTGCGTCGGAGCGTCGGGTGGCCTCGAATTCCGTAATCATTTTCGCAAATCGGTCCGTTACACTGGAATGGCTCCAAGAAGGGCTGCGCGCGACACGTGACCATTGGCTGCAGCGAAAATAAATAAAAAATAAATCCTACCTGATTAAACAGCCTCTTTTTGTATTGCGACAGAAGAGCCATTAGGGCTATTACCGCCGCTTGCAGTGGCGATAAAGAGTCACCCATTGCAGGAATCGAACCCACGACCTCGGGACCGAGGTCGCGAAAGTAACCGCCTTAGCTAGTGTGTCATCACGGCTCACCAATGAAGACGTCCGAAAAGCGGGCGGCAGCGGCGGCGGCGGCGGCGGCGGCGGTGCACGCACGGTTTCCGATGCGCAGCTTTAGCGGCGCTCGTCGGCCTGATCAGTCCGCTGTCCGTAGCTGCGCCCAAAGCTGTGCGTTTTAACGCGTTTCTCAGCGCCTCACTCCTCGCTGCTGCTCTGTTCGTCTGCCTTACGGAAGCTCGATCACGCGGTAGCTCGATCGTGCGGAAGCTCGATCGCGCGACTTCGCCGCTTCTCGCCGCTGCCGACGCCGTCGCCGAAAGCAGAGGTTCGTCGCCGGCCTCTTTCTTGTGCAATGCGACACCGTAAAGTACGGTTGACAAGAGCCCTGGCGTTTTCAGCGGTTTTTGGAGGCTGGGCACGTTTTACCGCGGTGCCGCTCATGCTAAACGCGGTGCTACGTTTCGTTGCTGCTGCCGCTCCTGCTAGTGGTACTTTTAGTCGCCTCTTTGTTTCCTATTAAGACACTCTACGTGTTTAGAGTCTTTTGATGGCAGCACTCTAAAAACCAAAGCGACGGCGAGTCCCACTTTTTTGCCCTGACAGTGCTAAACTAACAACAACATGACTAAAAGAAGTCGATAGAATTGTGCACTACTTGCCCTTCGCAACCCACATTCTCGGCTTGTGCGGTGACGCAGGCATTGCTCACCGCCTGCTGCCGCGGCGGCGGCACGGAGCGGCGGCGGTACGGAGCGGCGGCGGCGCGGCGTCTCTCTGACGCTCCCGGCAATTACTCTTATTCCAACACGCCGAGCGATCAGAAGCCGTCTCCCGTGGGACTGAGCTGATTTTGACGATATTTTCACCGTCGGCGGTAGATGGTCGCCCAAACGGTGGCCTGCCAGTGCAGTGCTCCACTTGTTTGGTTGTCGCGATTACTCCCCGTGAAGCCTTCAAGCTCAAGCTCGACAGTGTCGGCCTTGACATGCCACTCTCGAGCTGACGTCACGACCTCAGCCGTATGCAGTGAAATCCGGCAAAGAAATAAACGGCTTTTGACTTTGCTACTTTGCGCAGCGCGTGAATGGACTTTCAATGCCGGACGGCCAAGAGTAAAGCAAGACAGAAAATACTGCTACAGTTAACTGTGAGGTGTTTTGACATTTCAAACTCCACAACGTTCAGCCAGTCAGGCCGAGCCGCAAGGAGAACGCGAAGAAAAATAGCCAAAGGCCAGTCGAGGTGGGCGCGGTGGCGGTAGCGCCCCGCCTTCATCCGTGCGGGTGAGCAGTAGCAGTTGCGATTCGTCTCAAGTGTGACATTGCTAGCAGTGTACTTGATTTTATTGGTTGCCTATATTTTCCGCTACGAAAATGAAAAAATGCGAGCAGCCACACTTTATTAACGTCGTGATAACCTGAACGGGTGATTCTTTTTTCAAAGTTTTCGCTGATTCCGTGTCAAAGCTGGGGTTGGTCCGGCGGTTAAGGTGCTCGCCCCCGACCGAGGTCAAGGCTGAGGTCGTGGGCTCGAGCCTTGAGGCACATGTGAAGCACCTGAATAGAGATTTAGTTCTCTTTTGGCGCTGTACAAATGAATTATATAATTCGGCCTTGAATTTTGAGTCCAAGCTAGAACCGAGAAAGGTTGGCACCGTTGCTGCTATACCGTGAGTTGACTTTGTTTGAGGGAATATGCAAGGAAAAAGGCGTTCTAATATACTTAAAATAAACTGAACAATAATCAATATCCTCCATTCTTGAGTCAGTTTTCAGAAGTTCCAATGATCGAACGCAAGTATCCAGCTTAAAAAAATTGCAACCCACTTGAGGTCTGCACCAGTTTTAGTTAAATTGGCTCAAAGAAGGCCTGACTCTCGTAATGCGCCATCAGCCAACTCTTCGGTATAATGCGAGAAGCTAGATAAGCTCGCGTAACCTTTTGAAGGATTCCATGGGATGCATAATTTATTTGCATAGCACCCTAAGAGAATTAGATCTCTATTCAATCGCTTCGCATGTGCCACAGGGCTCCAGCTCAGTCCGCCTCGGTAGTCGAACATGATGAATCAGCTTGACTTCGATTGTCAAAGGCACCATTGCCGCTGAGCTTAACCAGGGTTAGGTCGATATCAATGTAGCTGCATAAGATCAACGCACGTGTGTGCGACCGATAGCCGAGCCTGAATCGTTGAGTTCAAGCTCGAGGCAGCCACAGACAGTCTCACACTGCGATAGTCTCCCCTGCGATAATGATCTCACCCTATCGGGCTTGTATTTCCTTATCACTATGCGGTAAAGTCAGAAATGGTCCAAACCCCAGCCCCTTTCTTCAAGAAAGCCTGCACCTTACCATCAGTAATTCGACGTGCTTCTATAAAGCCAAGACTCGCCTAAACATCTCGGTTAGTCTCTCAAAAGTGGAAGATGACCTTTTCGCCTAGCTGCCTTGGTTGGATGCATGTCACCTGAAGGCGCGCTGCACGTAGCGTGCAGAAGCCGAGCGTGTGAAAGTGGTCGGTAATAATAATAATATAATATATCTAGCTGATTTAACAGCCTCCATTTGTATAGCGACAGAAGAGCCTTTGCAGCTATCACCACCGCTTGCAGTGGCGAAAAAGGATCGCCCACCACAGGATTCGATACCACGACCTCGGGACCGAGGTCGTGAAAAGCAACCGCCTTACCCAGTGAGCCATTACCTTGCCACAGGCTGGATCCACGGCCACGTGCCCCTACCGATGTTGAGGCTTACTGAGTCAAGCTTCGTGCTCTGGAGCCAACTAATTCGGGTGCATTACCATCGTCATTGTAATTCTCCTACGGCCACACCCCGAGCGGAATAGCTAAAACCTTTTGCAATGGCGAACCTCTATACGACAAACCAAAAGTGCCCAAAACTAGCCACCACGTTCGCGAAAGATTCAAATATCTCAAACTCACGGCGGCTGAGCGTCTTAAAAACCGTGGAAGCGGTCACGAGTATGCATACGTTCCGTAGGCGCATAAGATCCACGACGCTTCGTGGTTCAAGTGACTCCAGTCTTATCTTCAAACACCTACACTTGATATAATAATAATAATAATAGTAATTTGTTTTATATGGCGCCCTCAGAGAACTCAATCTTTTTCTAGGCACTTTACTTTTGCTTGCAAATGAAGGATATGCGTGCGTTCGAATGATTCAGTGGCTCCCGACTTCCTGACTTCCGATTCTGCCTGCGAGCAGCTCGCCCCGACGATGCAGCAGTAGCGGTCGGTGGGGCGTGGCGTGGGTGGCCAGCTGCCAAGCGGAAAGCAACTGACTTCGAAGTCACTAAAAGATTCAAGTTTTGTTCGGTCGGTCTGCACTATGGCTCACAACAGCTAATTGGTCTCAATTCACCTGCTGTTGACCAGTTGCAGCTATGGGCACGTCAACGGCTGCCTTCTGCCTCTCACCCTCTTAATGCGAATGCCTCGATATCTAGGGTGTGCACTTTTTTCTGTTCAGTTGGGCTAAGCCACCGCTGCGAATGCACTGAGCCACGCTAAGCCTGACCTAGAATCGGGGCCGAACTCAGGGCAGACTCAACGAAGGACGGACTAATCTGCTCTCAGAATCAACGAAGGGCAGACCAATCTGCTCTCAGAATCAACGAACGGCTGACTAATCTGTTCTCGGACCCACGAAGGGCAGACTAATCTGTACTCAGACTCAACGAAGGGCAGACTAATCTGCTTCGCTTGTCATTGGGACCTCAAACTGAGTCGCATTAGCCATTCCCGAGCTGGCGGCAGCGGCGGTGGCGAGCGGGCAAGGGGGGAGGGAGGGTACGGTGATTTGGCGATTATTTGCGATGATGGCTAGGCTGTTCGGTGGGACAGCTTACTAGCTAGCTACGCAGGGCGCGCTCGCAGAGCGCGGACTGCGTAGCTAGCTAGCTAGCCAGAGCGCTTGTCGAGCGGAAAAGAGCAACCAAACGAAGCGCAGCCGTTGACGTGCGCAGCCCGAAACCGCTCTCGAGTTGCGGCAGGTGCGAATTTACGTCGCCGCGAGCTGCTGCACCTGTCCTCAGAGCGGTGGCTGCAAATGCTGACGCTAAGAACATCCGAAAACGGATGGCGCTCAACGAAGAGGTGTGAGCACCCTCTGTGTGCGATTTTGACTGTAGCGGTTGAGCCACTGGAAGCTGCTCAGATAGGCGATCGTCGAATAGGTTAATTCAGCGGAGTTCAGCCTCTGTCGGATCACACACGGGCAATTCTTGGCGGGACCCAGTACGTTTTCGGCCTCGCACTAGTCATCCGGAAGCAGTTTTGTCGACGGGAGTTTGATCAGCTGCACCTGACAGCTCGCGCAAGCCCATTCGGTCGATGCAGTGAGCGTGCGCTAGCGACAACCTGGTTTGGACCGACATGTGGTCGAGATGCTCGCCTTGACCTAGGTCAAAGTGAATTTATTGGACGGCAAAAGTCACGTGGGCTCGAGCCTGTAGCATATGTGTAGCGCCTGAATACAGATTTAGCTAATATTTGGCTCTCTACAAATAAATCATTTATGCAATCAGTTCATTTGACACGTAAGTGGTAGAAGAGAGGGCGTACTGTTAACGTCTTGGGCACTTCGATTGGTTTAGGGCTCGCTACACTCTACACAGGAAAAAATACTTCCTCTTTGTCCGCGAAAGCTTTTGCGCCGGCTGCTTTTCTTTGCCTTTCGCCGCTCGCTGCACCGCAGCTGCGAAAGGAAAAGGTCGAGAATGTCGACCAGAGTTCGGGTCTGGCAGCAGCAGCAGCAGAGCATGCGCTCTTTCTTTCTCGCTCGCTCTCTCTCTCTCTCTCTCTCTCTCTCTCTCTCTCTCTCTCTCTCTCTCTCTCTCTCTCTCTCTCTCTCTCTCTCTCTCTCTCTCTCTCTCTCTCTCTCTCTCTCTCTCTCTCTCTCTCTCTTTCTCTCTCTTTCTCTCTCTCTCTCTCTATCTCCACGGCCTACGGCAGTTTTATTGCTACCCTAGCGGCAGCAGCTGGCTCGTATTCATCATTACAAAATGTCGTAAAGGTCCTCGAGACCATAAAGCTCATCGGGCTGCCATTTCCCTTTGCGAAGCGACTTAATTAGCTCCCGCCGAACCACCGCCGGGGAATGCGAGTCTCAGGCTGCGCGCGGTCTGAACGGCACGAGCCCCGAGCGTCGGACTGGCGGGCGGGCGGGCAGGCGCTGAAGAATGGGCGCCACCTGAGCGCGAGCAGCAAGAGCTCGCATTGGTGTTTCCGGTCGGGGTTTTCGGTCGGAAACAGGTGCGCGCTCCAGCGTGGTATCGGTGGCAACGTCAAAGATGCGACAGCGTTGCATCTGAGCGAGCTGTTGGAAACGCGCTAGCACTCGTTGCTCAAGAATGGCAACTGCACGGAAGGAAGCGGGTGAACGTGGCAGCGAACGTGTGCATTGAGCAACGCTCAATTTAGCACCGCTGTGCTGCTGAAAGAAGTACGCTGACTCGAGTGCAGCGCGGCTGATTGGCGCGAGCTCATGCGATTCGCAAACGGTGAAATACAGTAAACCGGCCAGGCTGCTTGCAGCGGCTGCAGGCAACGGTCACGCCGAGCCAGTGTCGAGGGCTGGTCTTATCAGTCTGTCTGCGCCTTGTTCGCTACGTTGCCGCAGCAGATTGGCGCCTGCTGGGTTTCTATTGCAGGGATTGCACTTGCAGGGTCTCCTTCACAAAATGCAGTGACAATTAGCGTGCATTAACAAGTATCGGAAACAGCAATAGCATTCGCTATGTCCTTCAGTTTTGCTGCGAAGTCCGAGCCTGCATGCGATCAGCTAGGCACTAAGCGAGATCGCAGCTACTCTCGGATTGTTTTTCTCAAGTGACGATGAAAATTCCTGCTGCCATCGCCTTCGTAAATGGACGCGCGAGGAGGAGTCGCCGCTAATGAGACGTCCGTGTGGTGGCGGATAGTGTTTCGAAAAACAAGGGCGGGTACCGCGAATACGGCTTGCATCTCGCTAATGGAACCTAATAACGACGGAAATCGAAGAGCATGGCATCGGGGAAAATGAGGCTCCCAACCGGCCGGCCAGAACGCGACCAGTTGATCCTCGGCGCTGCCCGCGAGCTAAGTGAATTTGAGCAGAGGCTCGCTCGGCGTTGGCGCTCCGCATTGACCAGGTTCTGGACGCGCGAGAGCCCGCCCCCACCACATTGAGGCACGCTCGCTGAGAGGTGTTACCGCGACGGCAAGAGGACGCTTCGCTCCACCGGCTGCTCGCAGCCGATCCGTGCATTCGGCGGCCACGCGGCACGTGGCCCGCTTGTGCTGTCTGCGCTCATTCCTTTTGGCGACGGCACAGCGACGTCCTCGACCTCTAGTTAGAGCGTCCGGTCTAATGCTGCGCACTAAAACAGCTTCAAGCCACCCGAAATGAACGGTTGCACTGCACGAAAGCAAGTCGAGTGCAGCGGAAGCGAAGGAGACAGTGGTCTAGAGCGCGGCGCGTGCGCCTCACGCCTGGCGTGCGCTCGGCTCGTGTTCGCGCGACGGAAATAATCGAAAGCAGCGAACGCCGCCGCAATATAATACATCGAAATATAGCCGCCAGAATAGATAGGAATGCGGCGGCGGCGGCGTGCATAAGTGCTGCGGACATGGAGCTGAGCGGGATCCCGGGGAGGGATCCGGGAGCCGATTTTGTCAATCGAATGCGAGCGTCGAGTCCGACGCTATTACTATTTGCGTCTCTTCGTAGTGGAACCTGCTCTTTCGGTGGGGCGCGACGCGACTCGAGTTTGCCACGAGCGCGCAACGCGGGAAAGCGTGCACCGTTCTGCGGACACGTCTTCATTGAAGAAAGAGAAATTAAGCCAAGACCGGATCGCTCTTTGTCCACGCCGCAGTTGCTCGCACTTCAAGACGACGGATCATCAACGGTCACGGACGGTCGGATGAATGATCGCAGGCAATGATTCCGACTGAAAGCCGTTCTGCGTGGCTCACTATAAGCAGTGGCCATGGCCGTTAAGACCGTTCTTCTGATCTGTAAAATGGATGTGGCAGTTCCATCAGCCGACCTTTTCTTCTACTTTGCTGGATACTCGTCTAATTTTAGCCGCCGCTTTCTACGTGTTACTGCTAATGCCAACAGAAAAAGGTCTCTATCCCCGAGCACAAATATCTGGAGGTTTTGATATCTTTATTAGAAAGGTCGAAGCGTGCTTGTGGTTAGACATGTCATTTTTTCGTGGTGCTTAGCCAGATCCCTAATGATCTCTACGTCTCACGCTTAATACGAATATCTCTTGCTGTTTGTGAATCTACTGCTAGGTTCCAATACTGCGTAGTACTTATTGCACCGACTTAGTGGACCACAGTCACTCAGCGTTGCAGCGCAGCTTGGCATACAGTCAGGCCCGGCAGCCTCATCAACTGGATGACTTGGCATAGTACATACGAGTGTCGAGAGCTCTCGGCCGCCATGTGGCGCTTGAGATTGCCCGCTACGGTTCAACCAATTTGCCAACCATGTCAGCTTCCCCATCCATGGGTTGTCTATACAGAAAGCACGCTGTGTCTCACCTATTAAGACAAAACTTCCCTTTTCTTGTAGTGCTTATGGCGAAATACATCGCTGGTAGCACACCAATGGCCACTTCTTGCCAAAAGGTTAGAGTTGCTGAATCTGGATCCACGGTAACTGGATGTAAGATTAGGATCCTAAATGAGCACTACCCATCTGACATTCAGGTGCTTCGCAGTAGCAGAGGGAGAGCATAACAGTAGCCTACTGCAATATCGAGCGTCGGCGACTGACTGATACATCCTGTGGGCGGCTGCTATGTAAAAGACCCGGCGGAATCTCGTGGGAAGCGACGTCAGGCTGCTAAACCCCTGACTCTTGTCTGTCTATCTGCCCTGGCACGCAGTCATAGACGAGACTTTAATCGCACGCAAGAATAATTGCTTACTTTAACTAAGATGGATGCTGAAATGACATGAAAGTCTACTCTTGCGATGCTAGAACCTCTGCCTTTACTCTGCTACATAATATGCTCCTCTGATCAAGCTTTTTATCGCACTGCTATTTGGCGGGTAGGGTTGAGGGCTCGCGTAGCTGTAGCGATGATGCCTTTGAAGGATGCGCAACAAACGTACTCGAGCTCGTAGGAATTCTTGCATCTAAGGCAGTCCGCGGCTTTTGCAGCTGTTGCAAACGGCTCCAGAGTACTGAATCTGTAAAGCATACATGCCGGCGATTATCGTGCCCGTGACAGCCATGACCGATAGAACGCATACGATGTGAATACTTTTTAGTTCAATTTATTTTAATCTCTCCACACTGTTGCAGTCAAAAACATGCACTGCAGCTACAGCTTAAGCAGACAGCGGCCTTGGCGGCAACAATATTTCTGAACACGTCGAGCAGAAACTTGGTCTTAAGGATGGTTGCCTGCTCCACGGTGCTCTTTAAATCGGGCTAGCAGGATCCTGAAGTGCGCCCCCACTGGTGATATACTACGGTTTCGAGAACTTCATAATCGGTCGTCTCACCTCCGTTGGCATCAGAGGGACTGCCTGCGCTGGCATTCATTTCCCGACAATTGACTTCGATTTGGGACGATGAGTCGAACTCGGTCATGCTAATTATTTCGGTCTGAGTATCCTCCGGTACTTCGGTCGTCAGCGCATTGAAACCATTCAACGTGAAGCCCGGATTCTCGGTATTGCTCTTACAGAAGCGGCAGAGACAGCCAAGGCATGCAGCTAAATAGCCAACTATGGCAACCGCAAAGGCAACCGTCTGAATTATGGATACATAATTGGTAGTCGATCCATCTCCTTTATGGACTGCAGGGCCTGTTGCTGGCTTGGTAGTTTCTGAGCTCATGGATGTAATTGTTATCTTGTCGCTCGTCATTAGGCCATACTTGAATGTCGATGCTACAAAGAGGAAATTCACATAAGCCTCGCTACAGCCAAATAGGCTACCCATTTTCAGCAAGTTCGGCTTTGCAGACGACATGTAGGCGTAATGTACTCTATATGTTAGCGTGGTAGACGCATTAACTAATTTACGAGCAGTCATATATCGTCAACTGCATAGAAATGCATGTCATTCGAGCAGGTACAAGGTTACGGTGTTGCTTGTACGGTATGGTAAGCGCCGGCGAGCTTCAGGCAAGCTACATTCCTGTACAGTCGGTTGGAAAGCATCGGATGCGGATGACCTAGTTACTTCCTGGCAATAGGCAACATATCCTGCTCGCTACTCAACCCTCGTGCCAGTGGCAGCCATTGCAACGCGCGTCATTCCTTCAACCGCAATCAGCTCAGGCAGCTTTTCCATTGCGGTACAAAAGCCGACACGGCGGCGATGCGACGAGGCTACCTTACCGTCCATCTCTGAGCTAGCCGGCTCCGTCGAAATGAAGACAGTCGATGCGGCTGCACAGACCGCGACTCCCGTCGCTGCGAGGAGGATCAGTGCGTACAGGAGAATCACCTTCAAGGCAGCCATGCCAGAGAGCCGAGAGAGAATGCCTGCTACCCGCCCGTTCCGAACCGATCGAGAGCCCGGCTCCAGATGGAACCACCCAGCAGCGGCGAACAACATTTATAGTGGGGGAAAAATAGGGCTGGCTGGCACCGGGTCGCTCCAATGACATTCCGCAGACGTCATTCAGTATCGAAGGACCGAGAAGCCCAGCGTAAGTCCATAAGTGGGCATCCCAGGGATTAGCGTGGCGAAAAACAGCCTGGCCCATAAAACCCAGGCTAATGACTGGCCGGCCGGCAGGCAGAGAATGCCTTGGACGCCTGAACTACAAGGGCGTATCTCCCACGAGAATCTGGCGGCGGTTCTCTCCACAGGCCGACCGCAGCGGCGGCCGCGCTGCTGCTTCTGCTGCTGCTGCTGCTGCTGCCATTTACCGCACCTATACCGCACCAACGGGCCCTGACCGGTGCTCGCCGTCTGCTCAAGGCGGCCAGCTCCGCGCCACTGCGCCACTTCGAGTAGCGAAGTGGCGCGGTGGCGCGGAGCGGGGAGCTCTCTCAGCTTTTGACTCTCTGCTGACAGCTTCGAAGCGCTAGACCGGCCGCATGTATTGGAGCGATGTCGCTCTGTGCACTCGAATCAGATATGCACGCTGTACTCGCAAGTCATTGAGGAGCTAATTAAAGTTCCGTATAACCAGTCTCTCCCGCAACGACAACTACTCTCCTGCAGCCGACTATGGCTCATCCTTTTCCAGCGGTCCTGAGCTGCCGCTTCTATGCTACTCACTACCTCAACTGTTCTCATGACTCTGCTATGTTTCCCACTTTCTCTTTGTTGCATGAGACGAAGTCTGTTGGCTACCGAATGCTTGTACCGAAAGCTGCTTAGGCCGTGAGTGCGCTATACAAAATTCTCCTGCGTAACACCCATATGTTTTTTATGACTTTGTGGAGTTGCAGACGGAGATGCATTACATTACTCTCCTCTCAAACTGGGGCTTGCAGTGTAACTGATATCCACGCTGAATATCTCAGCTTGCTTGTGTCTCGGAGCTGTCTTATAACGATTAACTCACCAGGTACATCATAACTGCACCTCTTGGGCACCGGTGGTAATATTCAGACGCGCTCCTCGGTAGTGTTTCAGTGTAGTTGTCTTAACTGCGCAATGGACTCTTGTAGTGACATTCGAATGGATCGTAATTGCATTTTGATGGCCTTACCAAAACTGAGAGATAACATGCGGTTCAATTAGATAGTATCTCGCTGGAATACAAAGATTTTCACATATATTTCACCACAAGGACTCGAAAGACGGAAAGCAGCCGAGCATACGCAGAGCAGTGACAGCAGCTGAGCTCCAGAAAATATTCCTGGTCGCTGAAAATAGCACGACTAAGAGGCCAGCACGTTCGCGCGACTCGCGACCCCTACATTAACAGTCGCCAACTGATCTGGCTGCTGCTGTGTAAATATCAGCCTTCGTCGTCTGCCTTCGGTCAAGCATAAGTCGCGGAGAGCTTGCTATACAGTCTAAAAACGCACTACAACCAACCTCGTGGCATTGGAAAGGATCGCCTAATGGCATCTCACCATGCTTATTCGACGGTCGGCAAAACGCATTACCAATTTGCACTGCCACTGATAGATAGCAGCGACGCCATTCGGATATGTTTCAGCTAGCACTAGCACTCTTTAATCTCCCTCATTTGTTTCGACAGTCGCTAAATCACGCGCCATCAAATCCCTCACGGAAAAATCACAGGAAATATGAGCACGGGATTCCTCTAATCATTCATATGTCATAGAAAAACTGAAAACCGGCAGAAAGGAGCATGGAATTCTCGCTCAGCCACGGGGCTAATTGTTGCGAAAGACTCGCTGGTTCCACCCGGAAGGTCTTGCTGCTCGCCGACCGGTCACCCCGAGGAAGCATCCAGCTGGGTCACGCGGTCGTGTGATCGCGCGGCGGCAGCATGAGCCAGTCGTTTGCTCTTGGACTCACGGGGGGGGGGCGGGTAGCGGACCAACGGTATATTCAACCGCTCGACCTACATCACCTGGCAGTGACAAAAAACCGCCAACGGTAGCCTCTGGGTATGCTGGTGAGAAGTTGGCCTCTAGGCAGCGGCTCGGCTCGCTAGAATCGACCCGAATGTCGCTCTGGCAGAATTCGCGGCCCCAGGGGATACGAATGAAACGCAGCTGGGCGGGCTGTAACTGAAAAAACTGAAACGCTTGCCAGTATTTAGTCGGCGAGAGCCCGATCGCACTCGAGCAGCAGCAGCAGACGCTGCTGCTCGAAAGCTACTGCGGAGCTTCCGCTTTCCAGCCCACATCCGCCAAAGTCTTTCCGCTGCATTCGCTCCTGACGCGGACACCGCGTCACCGGTCCAATATCCGCTCTATAGCTCGTCGCGCCGGTCCAGGCATCGCTTGCGCTCAGGCCGGGCCGGCGCTAGTCGACGAGCGGCGCTAGAATCCGCGCAGCAATAACGCGGCGGTGCCGCACACGCACACATCGGGGGGCGAGGGCGGGGTGAAGAACGACAGTGGGCAGCCCAGCCGTTCGCTGATCGGTGTCGCCGGTTCGGATTACAGCTGTGAAAATCGAACAGAGCGGGTAATTCAAATCAGCTATGAAATTGGCAATCTCCAAAGCGACTCAAATCGGCTATCAAACAGAACTTGGCAACTAAGCAGCATTATACTCATTGTTTTATTCCAAAGTCTTGAATGTCGTCCGATTTCAAATGGCGCCGCTCAGCCCTTTAATCTCTCTCCCTCGTCGCTTGTTTGCTTCATTGTTGTAACCTGCATTTTAATAGAGGTAGAAGTGACTTAGACGCGGTCGCTACCGCTTGCAGTCAGTAGTAAGGGATCGCCCACTGCAGAGCTCGAACCCAAAATGGATCGTGAGGAGAGAGCACCTTATCTCTTACCCCTTACCTCTGTTCATTAATCCCCTTCTTCAATTTCTGCACATCTCTCAGTAATTCTCACTAGAGTCGTCGCGGTCCTCAAATTTTGCTAACTTATCTAATTCGTTATCTCCGGTTCGTCTTTTGAAATTTTTATTTCCCCTCTACCTCCTCCTTCTCTTCTTTACTCTCCTCCTCCCCCTCCTCAAACTCCTCCGCTCCATCAATGCAGACTTTCGCTTCCGCTTTTCTACCACCGCATCCTCTGCCTCCTCTTCCTCCTCATCCGTCTCAACCTCCTCCTTTCCTGTCTCCTCAATTTTCACCTGTATCGCCTCATGTTTCTCATTTGCACCATCCTCCTACTTCTCCCTGTTATACTCCTCTTTCTCCTTTCCCTAATACTCGGTCTCCTTTTCCTATTTCTCCTTCTCCTTATACTCGTCCTCCTTCTTCTTATACTCGTTCTCATCAGTCTTCACTTTTTTCCAGTCCCGTGTCCAGCTCCAAAATTACCTTCGATCCAATTAGAAAATTCACTTCACTCTCGGGTCTGCATACTACTACTAGCTTTGTAAAATAGCCCAAAATTTAGGTTTGCTTTGCGATACCATGGGAGAGTGATTCAGCATACTCGTGACGTCGTATTTAGAAGACTAGAACTATCTCTCTATCTCTCTCTCTCTCTCTATCTTTCTCTCTCTCTATCTCTCTCCCTCTCTCTCTCTCTCTCTCTCTCTCTCTCTCTCTCTCTCTCTCTCTCTCTCTCTCTCTCTCTCTCTCTCTCTCTCCTCTCTCTCTCTCTCTCTCTCTCTCTCTCTCTCTCTCTCTCTCTCTCTCTCTCTCTCTCTCTCTCTCTCTCTCTCTCTCTCTCTCTCTCTCTCTCTCTCTCTCTCTCTCTCTCTCTCTCTCTCTCTCTCTCTCTCTCTTTGCATGCCTGTCTGCCTTTGCGACCACACGCTGACAGATGGTGGAAAGTTGGACATTTGGAAACAACAAGTAGCCATTGCAGCTTCTTAAAAACTGTATTCAAACCTGAATGCACAATCTTTATGCTGAATTTGATTGTTAATGACTAGATATACTGTGTTGGCACTTTTATTTCGAACCGGTGAGCTGACCGATTGCGATCGTGCACAGTCAGTCAGATGAACCAATAAGGTGAAGGAATGGCGTTATCACATCTCAGAAATTGCGATCTCTAATGAGATCAAGCTATAGCTGTTGCTACTTGCATACATAAGAGCTACCATACTTCTCCTGCCCACAGTCTTTGTTTCAGCGCAAATTGACAAGCACCTTCAGCTACTTTTTCAGAATTCGAGTGCCATGAAGTGACGCAATAATCAGAATCAGAAATTTTTAAGCGGATACATGCGTGTCGAACTAGTAAAAATCCGAACTAATGCCTTCAGTTTGTAAGGTGCGCCAGAGGCGCTAGAAGTGGAAAAAAGAATATAACCTTAAAAGTCATCGCTTGGTGTCAAGCAAGCGTAACTTTACCTAGACGCTATTTTAGTAATTCCAGCTCGGCAGCATCAGATCGCGGCAGCCCTCTCAATGCGGCTACTGCTGTCGAATAATGTAATCAATACGGACAGATTTAATGGATACGGGCGAATCGCAGGTCAAATCGCAGGTCAAATCGCAACTAGTGAAGCGACTTTACTCGCTCCATCGCACTTTGCGACTTGCCATAAGTGACACCAACTCCAAAGAAGATAGCACGAGTGAATAGCTGACTACTACAGCCTCAGCATGTTGATACGGCGAGGCCAGCGTGCTGCCTAGCGCGTTTTTCAAGAATCGCTGAGCCTACGTATGTCAGAAAAGAGGTAAACAGCTCAGCGAATGATTCGGCAGTGGGACGGACTCTCAAATGGACTTGCGCCATCGCTTGCAGTGGCCCGCTTTGTGTCGGCGAGCAAGCTTATTCGTTCGCTAATCGTTTATCGGTGCAACTGGTCTTTGCAAGGCAGGGAATATCTGAATCAAAAGCCTCGTGTCTCTATATAGCAGAAGAAGAGCGTTAAAGGCTATCGCCACCACTCGCAGCGGGAAGTTAAGGATCTTCCAGTGCAGGACACAGACCGACGACCCGACGTCAGGAAGTGCAAGCGACTCGGGCCCTCGCGCGGGAGGCGGGCAGCAGCAGCAGCAGAGGAACCGAAACGCAACTGCGGCGGATGCAGCGCTTCACTTCGGGGCATCACCATCAGCGGCCATATTGACGGCTACAGGAAGCTTTGGCTGCTCTCTTCCGTTAGCGGTGCTATGTCTCCAAGTTTCCGACGTCGTCCATCGATTCAGCAGCATTCTGTCCACGCCGTCGGCGGACCACAGGAGCACGTCACGTGCTTGCTGATAGACACGCGCTCGTAGCTTTAGGCAGAAAGAGCAACTGTCTGAGGTGACGGTTTCCTGCAGGAAACGAGATCGAAAAACTAGCGCTAGAGGTGAGATTTACAAATCCGGGATTCGAAAGAATGTGAACAATCCACTTTTTCGCGGCTCTTGACTGTGTCTTTATTATTTTTTACATGCAATTGCAACGTAACGTGTCGTTTGTAACGTCGGCGAGTCACGAGTACTAAGTGGGTTTAACGCAGTATTTCCTGTAGAGAGCAAACTCAGAGCCTGCACGGCTTCCTACAACAGACTTAATCTCGATGTGTTTACGGTGCACATACGTCTACTTATTCTGCTGTTTACGGTGCACGTGCGATAGCCAACTGATTTAATCTCATGCAGTAAATAAAATACGATAAGACGCACTGCTGAGTCACGGAGGTGCTCCAGGAAAGATGTAGCGCGGAATTAGCAGCACGGAACGCTCGCGAGGAACATGCCGCAGTCCGCAGCAGAAGGAACGATGCCGTCGGCGTAAGAATCTTAAAGTGAGTTTCCAAAATCTAGGTCCTCCAGAGCAACGGCTTCTCTCGCCGACGGTTTCTAGGCGTAGGAACGGCACAGCTTGTGGTTTGTCCATAGCGTGATTACAATGTCCGCTAGCCTCCTAGCCATCGTCTGCTAGTTTTATCGCAGATTTGTCTTGAAAATCTCGATAGACTTCTTTTTATACGATTCTCGAGTTCTTCCTCAGAGACGAATTTCAAGGCAGCGAGCCGAGCAGCGCAGCCTCGCTTTTTCTTCTTCCGGCCAAGCGCTGCAATGCAATGTACACTGAAAGTATTTGTAACCATGATCATCCAGAGCTCAGCTCAAACTTTGAAATGAAAATGGCTGCCAACCTACGTCGGTCCCTTTGTTGGTCCCGGTCGTGTGTACGATAAAAATCATCTGATCTTGATTCTATTAGTCCGGCACCTTTGTGGACAAAAAACGCGAGGCCTGAATTCTTACTCGGCTGGTTGCTCGAGTCGCCTATCCCGTCCACTTTCCGTTGCCGTTGCTGTTATTACAACTACTAATAGGTTTTATATAACAATATGTACTATTTCTTAATTGATGTCAGTGGCGAGCCGATCGTCCGCAAAGTTTTAACTCCACTTTCACGATACAGCGGATCGATCAACTGCAGATTAATCTCTGCGATTGATTCACTTCAGCCCAGGCAGCGTGCAGTGCGATTGCCGCCGCACTCGCTTGAAGCCCAGAAGCTGGACGCATGCCCAGGTCGAGGTCGAGGCGAACGTATTTGATAAACGAGGTCGTGGGCTTTAGCCTCTTGGCATATGTGGAGCACATGAATAGAGATTGAGACCACTTATGGCGCTCTTCAAATGAATTGCTATTTATCATTAGGAAACTCCATTCCGGAAGTCGGCCCACCATTCAGTTTTAGCTTTCAAATCGCTCATTCTGTCAGTCGCGCGTGCTATCCAGCTGCAGCTTCAGTCATGTCACCTCAATACAAGATTTCGTTCTTCGCGGTCTCTGAGCCAAGCCCTGACCGCAAAGATTTCAACGAATGTAATAAGAAAGTGCAAGTCGTGGCAAGGCGCTCGGTGAGCTGTGAGCCGTGAGGACAGAGCTGACAGCAGCTGCAGAGTCGCGTCTGCGAGCTGCTTTGAGAGCAAGAGCGTGTCATCATCGCATACGTGATTCGTTGGATAAAAGCGCCTGACGACGTGAGAGCCAGAGGCCATTGCCGCCGCTACGTGCTCGCCCGAAGCTCCATTCGCTTTGCTGGTGGCCGCAAGTTGACGTCCCGCGATGAGCGGGCACTGGCTGTGCCGCGTGATTCAATCGAGCTTCGCACAGATCGAGTAGAGACCACATGGTGGTGAACCACTCTGCTAGTGCGAAGGCTTTGCTCCGGATTACACTTCCAACATAGACATCCTAAAGGCCTTCGGCTAGTTTTTTTAATGTTCACCGGAGGCTGTCGAAGAATTAAGACGAGCTGCAGATTCACGTCAAATAAGAAAGAGCAACTTTTAAATCCCAGCGGCAGCTGTTATCTCGGCAATTATCATTGATCCTACCGGTAAAATAACGATGCTAACTCAAATTAGGGACTCGCTTTTAGCGACTGATATATAATGCATGTATTAATATGTGCTATATTAAATTAACTTAATGCAAGCTCTGTACAGCACTAAATTTATGTTCTTGCAAACAGTTCCTGGGCTATTTAAATTTAATTACCCAAACCCCAACTTCAGTTTGACGTCGTACTCTCTGTTCTCCAGAATATTTAGTTGCATTAGAGAATGAAAAACAAATGACAATTACATTCATTAGAATTGCAACGTTAAAACGCTGCTGGCTTTTGTGCCAGATTTAAGGTATTAGGAATCCTATTGTCATACGAAGGCAAGGATCTCCACGTTTACTAGCATTACAGGTTTTAATTGTATAGCATTCAAAGTGTGCCGCGAGGTTTGTTAGATCAAAGCGAGGTTATCAGCTGCGCTCTTAGCACTCTGAATTCAGCGAAGTTTGACAATGAGCAATGATTTGACGATGAGTGATGATTTGGCAATCAGCGATAATTCGACAGAGAGCAAACGCTTGACGATGAGCAATCATTTGATGAGTAGCAGTGATTTGACGATGAGCGATGAATTGGCGACGAGTGATGATTTGACGGCGGAAACCATAAGTCTCTCTTCTTGCTTTGCTCGATCTTTTGGCAGCTTCCGATACTATCGATCATTGAGCCCTTCTTGAGGGCCTCTTATTTGGCCTAGGCGTCACTGCATTGCAATGGTTCAGGTCCTATCTCAGTGGGAGACTCTGGAGTATTAATGTGAATTGACTAAGATCATCCGAGGAACCTCTGGAGTATGATGTACCTCAGAGTTTTGTGCTAAGTCCCATTTTGTCTCGTTTTATCTCGTTTTTGTCCCGTTTTATCCCGTTTCTCCTTCTTGCCGCTGCGACTTCCAGGCACTTGTATGCTGATGCAGTTGTACCTTTGCTTCGATCACGTCAAGCCCTCGAGCACATCAAATACTTTTAACTCCCTAGAGGCATGTATTGATAACATCCACACATGGATGGCAGCAAATTTTCTTAAATTGAACGATAATAAAACCAACTTATCAGTTATGGGCAAACCAAGTGCGATTCAAAAATTGAAAAGGTTAGCACTCGCATTCGTCTCGGCAACCACATAACTTGTTTGTTGATTTTGCACGAAATTTAGGAGTCATATACAAAACTGTCTTTTTATGAGACGACTCCATCAGCTCTACAACCAAGTCTGCTTAGTTTCCCCAACACAACATTGCTAAAATTGAGGCTTGTTTAGGCCGGGATACCACATCTAATTAGTCCGTGTATTTGGGACATCCCGTCTTGACCCTGTAACTCACTGATTGCTGGTTTACCGGCCTGTGCAACCAGCCGCTTACAGCTAGTGCAAAACTCTGCAGCTAGGCTTGTTTGTCTTGAACGTCGCAGATGCCGCATTAAACCACTTCTTGACGACCTGCACTGGCTCCCAGTCAAGCAAACATAAGCTTCAAGGTTTTGGCATTCACTTTTAGGTCCCATCAATCTGTGGCTCTACCTTACTTATCAGATCCATTGCCCCACCAGGCTAGGCATCACACCATTCGCTTTTTGGAATCTAATCGTTTGCCTGTGCATCTTAAAAAGCTCAGATTCTTTAGAGACCATGCCCTCAGTTTATATGCTCCTTAACCTTGGAACTCACTTTCGACTTGCGTCACGACATTCTCTGACTTGAATACATTTAAAAAGAATTTAAAAACGCATCTATTATCACAGCGTTTAGGGGTCCTTGTGATTTGTCCTATACGTGCTTATGCGTGTTGGCACTGCGTATGCTGCCACTAACCATATTTGCATGCTGACCCTATATTTGTCACCCCTAGCCGCATTATGCTTTTTGCCATTCAGCATGTTACCACTAACAATTGGCTCGTGCTTCCTTTGCAGCAAAGGTAAAGCACCTAGATAAAGTTCTCTGAGGGCGCTATATCAAATGTATCAATATTCTTATTATTATAAATATTCATTGTGGTCGGGCAAGCAATTAATCAGAGCCGAATTAAGTCAACTGAGCTATTTTCGTAATTTATAGCTTTCAGGTTAAGAGAGTTTTCACACAGATTTTTAATCAGGAGCCTATGCTCTATACAGCAACCGTTTTATAAGAAAAGTGAGCCTTGTTTCAATCGTTACATCTTGATCAATCACTTGCTTGCATTTTTGATTATTACTTTTTAAAATAGCTAAAGTTCAATGACTCACACGAGGCCAGCATGTTCTTACTACAAACGAGGAGCGATTACGTTCATGTAAGCTGGATGCTACAATAGCAGACTAACCTCGATTTGGTACGTTTACGTGTGCACGACCGAGCTTGCGACATTTCGTTGATGAATGCGGGCTGATTTTGACAGAAGAACTTAGGAGGCTAAAGCTACCTTAGGACGTATGGTTTCGGCACTTGACACCGTACACCACGAAAAAGCTATAAGGTAGATGCTGACTGGGCTGATTTTGAGACTGGAGACTTCCGGCTCTTGCATAACCCTTGGTTTTCGCAACGCACGCTGCAATCAAAAACCACTGAAAACCCGTTCCTCTCCATGTGGTCAAGTATCTTTTAAATAATAATATATAATACTTACAATATAATAGGAGGAATGCTATGGACTAGAGCAAAAAATCGTCTCCACAGTCAATCCTGCCTCTTCCAGCTTTAGATTATTTAAAAAATTAGGCCCAGCTTAGACAGGAAAACCACACATCCAAGCTGGTCCAGTCGTTTTCTATATCCTTGCTCGCAGGTGCTCTGCACAAAAATTCTGACCTAACGGCATTTCGCGGTTGCTCCGAAAACACTTACCCTCTTCCGGCACTATCTTCGAGACACAAACGACTGTAGACTACTCAGGATGCCGTCTGCCTTGGACTCAAAACGTCTGTTTAAGTTGGGACAAGTTCCCTGCATGCTCGAAATGGGATACGCCAGCCACAGTGGACGCGGGTAGTATTCGTGTAATGACCTTCATCGGGGGAAGGTAGGCTGGGTCGAAAACTCAACGATATGCATGACGTAACGACAAACGATCGGGAATGACTATCGATCAGGACACGCAGCAGAGGCTTGGGTGCCGGCGAGGAGCAGAGGAGCGACGACTGTATTTTGCTGGTGGGGCACCCAGAAAACGAACGAACGCCGACAGACGCCGCGAGGCAGGTAGAGGCAGCGAGGCAAACGACGGTTAGACACCGGATCGGGGAATCCGAAATAAATAAATCCTAGCTGATTAAACAGCCTCTTTTTGTATAGCAACAGGAGAGCCTTTGCGGCTATCACCGCTGCTTGCAGTGGCGATAAAGAATCGCCCACTGCAGGAACCAAACCCATGACTTCGGGGTCGAGGTCATGAAAGCAACTGCCTTACCTAGAGTGCCATCACGGAAATGCAAGAGCGCACACCTAGCTCGGGGTGGGATGTACCGGACGCGAGCAAGTGCTGCTGTGCGAAAAAAGAGAAGGTCTGGGGCTCCTCGTGCAAAGAAAGTCAGAAAGAGCCAAGCTTTGGGGAATGAGCGGAAACAGCTGTCCGGTGTGTTTTAGGCAAGGATCTCTCCCCCACCAGACGTCCACGGCGTTGAAGCGGCTCGAGCTGCAAGCACTGTGCAGCCATCGGCAGATGGAGTTGGCAGCATAAAAAGGACGGAGAATGCCTGAGTGAATTCGTTGACATGGAGGATTCGCCTTCGGGTGCTCACCCTCGAACCAGCAAGAAAGTTTAATTCAGCATGCAAATTAGACGCGACCTTTAAGGAAACAAGGCCAGACACCTGCAGCCGAGGCATCCCAAACGGACGATCGGTCTATCTGAGCAAAACCGACGACCGGATTAGACACGCGTTTGAGTTTTTCTTGCTTCGTTTTTTGTTTCAAGGGCAAGGTCAGAGGCCGAAGGCAGCCGGACTCAGAAGAACGTCAGATTGGAAATAAAATAGAATCGTTGTAAAATTATTTAATGTAGGCAGGCGCGAGCGCAGGTCCCGCCTGCCTGCCAGCCCAGGCTTAGTTATGCTGTATTGTGTCTTGAGCTCCCGAACGTGTGGAGGCTGTAGGCAGATGCCATAAAATAACACCAGAAGAAGAGAGACAAGGGCCACGTTATGGAGGCCAGGACTACGACCGGAATCATAGACAAGACACACTGAGTCTACTTCAGCGGCGGCCCCCATCGTCGCTTTGTGGGTGCTGGTGGCACTGGCTGCAGCCACCTAGCAAGAGGTGCAGAGAAACGAGGTCACAGCGATTGCGATCTGGTTTCTAGATGGACAGTCAGCCAGTCAGCAGAGGGCACGTTCCTATCGACCTGCTTGCCGAGCCGAAAGGGCAGGGGGCAGTGAGTCGGCTCCCGACCGATGAGACGATTATGTTAATGAGATTCTGCCTCCAGGGTTAGTAGGTAGGGACCACCAGAGAATTGCTGGCCACGGATGGGAGGATCGTCAATCCCACACTCTGGGACGCCCACGGACGTGCAAGAGCCCACGAGCCAGACCAGCAGTAGCACTCTCCGTGCAACCGTACCGTGTGCGTCATGTGAACCTGGCAAGCCGATATGCACTGGCTAAGAGTCAAGCAACGGATCGACTTCAAGGCTGTGTCCCTCACTTTTAGGTCACTTCATCATTCGGCTCCAGCCTACCTATCTGATCTACTCTCCCACCAAGCCAAGCATCGTACCACTTTTCGTAAACTAACTGTTCACCTATACCTCTTTCACACCTCAAATCACTTGCAGACCGTGCCTTTAGTTCGTATGATCCCAGAGCCTGGAACTCACTCCCGACTTCCGTCACGACATCCCCTGACTTGACCACATTTAAAAATAAACTAAAACGCACCTACTTATTAAAGCATTTGCTATGTCCCTGTGATTCTTCCTGGATAAAACTAACTTACTAGTTATGGGCAAACCCAGTGTGATCCAGAGATTGGAAAGGCTGACTCAAAACTGGCTCTGCCAGCATATCTCCAGTTGAATCAGCTCGAAATCTAGGTGTCATATTTCAAAGCGACATCTCGTTAGACGACCACATCAGCTCCACAGTCAAATCTGCCTATTTTCAGCCTCATAACATTGCTAAAATTCGGGCTTGTTTAGATAAAGATACCACATCTAAGTTGGTCCATGCATTCGTGACATCTCGTCTCGACTTCTGCAACTCACTGCTTACTGGCCTACCAGCATGTGCGATCAGGCGATTGCAGCTGGTGCAAAACTCTGCAGCTAGGCTTGTCTGTGGTGTGTGTCGCAGTAGCCACATTACTTCACTTCTCGCCGACCTGCACTGGCTACCAGTCAAGCAACGGATTGACTTCAAGGTTTTGTCGCTCACTTTTAGGTCGCTTCATTCGATGGCTCCAGCCTATCTGTCAGATATACTACCCCATCAGGCCAAGCATCGTACCACCCGCTTTTCGGAATCCAACAGTCTAGAAATACCTCATACAAACCTTAAATCCTTTGGAGACCGTGCATTTAGTTCATATGCTCCCAAAGCCTGGAACTCCCTCCCGATCTGCGTCAGAACATCCCCTGACCTGACCACATTTAAAAGGAACCTAAAAACACACCTATTTAGGACAGCATTTAGTGGGTCCCTGTGATTCGTCCTTGATGTGCTTATGCGTGCTGACCCTGTGCATGCTGCCACTAACCACATTTGCATGCTGACCCTGTGCATGTCACCCCTAACCATATTATTCATTTCGTTTGTTTTTCAAGCATGATTTTACGTACCATTCAATTGCATTTCACTTTACAGCAAATGTAAAGCGCCTAGAGAGATTAAGTTCTCTGAGGACGCTTTATCAAGTGAATTATTATTATTGTTATTATGTGCTTATGCGTGCTGACACTGTTGTATGCTGCCACTAACCGCACTTGCATGCTGACGCTGTGCATGTCATCCCTAACCATGTTGTTCATGTTGCTTACCAAGCATGATATTTCCACTCAACACTACTATGAACTACTACTACTAACTACTAACTACTAACTACTACTACTATAACACTACTACACGACTATGCTTCCATTGCAGCCACTGTAATGCACCTAGAAAGAGATTGAGTTATCTGGGGGTGCTTTATCAAGTGTATCATAATTCTTATTAAGCACACGTGGCCAGCAACCACTGCCTACCGGCTGTAATCCCGAAAACACCATCAGACGACATCCGAGATGGACCGAGTTCTAGCATCAGTCACCCCACGTGCGTGAAACTTCTGGGACGAAAGAGATTTGAGGCACGATTAGATGCACCTGCAAGAGTGCGCCCGTTAGTTTATACCCGAAGTAGTCACATATATAAGTCAATAGGCGGCGAAACCAGCCCTCAATTTGCTTTGGCTATCAGCAGTCGGAAACTGACCCCATGCTCGGCAGCGCCACCTATCGTCCTATTGCAACCTTGGACATCATGTGTCTACCTTCAATTTCAACCCTCGGACTTGCGCTCTGTCACCCCTGCCGTTGTATGACTGTAGATTTGAGCCACTACGAATAAAGCATCTGACATTAGCTGACCTGACGTCTGACTGCCGGCAACAGTCTATTTCGGTTGGATTGGCCGACTATGTCAGTGCATGCCATTACCATGTATAGGTATGCATCGACCTCCTTAAGCAGCTGCTCCTAACCATATAAGCACAGCGCTTGCTCTGACCTCTGGCAGGCAGCGGACAGCATCTTCTGCTGGCTTCATGATCTCCGAGCACTAACAACAGCTCAAGCAGCAGCACCGCAAGCCACTTAGCATCGTCCCTATGCTCCTGTTGCAGGCATGCGGCAGCCCTTCCCTGGCAGGAGTTTGGCATTAAAGCCTGGCTCTAAAAGGCTGGCCACACCTTTGAGCTTGTGCGTGCGCTCACGCACACACACGCGGTCACACAGAAAACTGACCTGCAAGTTAGTGGGATCCTTGCATTCTCCTCCGACGTAGTCGGCAGCTTCTCGTCGATCCAGCTCTCCAGATAGTCTGCTTCTCTCTTGAAGTAATGATACTTCCGCCTGTCCTCGAGTAGTTTCGGATGCTACTGAACAACCCTGATGTTAAGAGAGAGCGAACCGTCGCACCGTAAGGCAAGCCTCACTGATGTCTAAAGAGACTTTATTGAGGCTTGCCGTAGACCGGAGACAAAAAACGGTGCACCCTAAGTTAGAGAGCATTCAGCTACGATGCGCCGAGGCTGCGTGGCGTACGCGGGCAGCCGCTCTTCACGCTCTTCGGCCTGCCTGATGTTGGACGTACCAGGAAATAAATCGTTAGCACCATTGAAAAACGAATAGTCTCCTTGAAAAAAGGAGAACGTCATCCTCCACAAATCAACATGCCTGCCTCAATAACTGATCTCTGTGATTGCTAGCTTATATCTGGAAGTGTAAAATCTCTTATCGCCGTTCGATTTCTCCAACGAGCCACACTGACTAAGTTGGTGTATGCTCGGGATTTTTTTGTAGTGCGCTGTAATCCTAGGAAGCCTGCGACGCACATACGGTTGCCAAAATGCTGCACTCGCCCAGCATAGAGAAAGTGAGAAACATGTCCGAGTCAGGGGAGCCGTCAAGGAAGTCAGCAGCACGGAAGCTGTAGCGCAGGATTTCTAAGAACAATAAAGCAAATACTAGGTGATTTAGCAGCCTCGTTTTTAACGGCAGCAGAAGAGCCTGAAAGGCCCTAGCCGTCGCTGGCAGTGGCATCAAAGGATAACCCACCACGCAGGACTTGAACCCACGACCTCGCGATCGAGGTCGTGAAGAGCAACCGCCGTACCTAGCGAAAGGACAGTTCTTGGCCAAAGGGCTTGCCACTGGGTCTTATTCTGCCGACAATGAGCTCACACTTCACACCGCAGGTGCAGGAGGTGCAACTCCTGCAGCTTCACTTCGCTATAATCATTGTCTGCCTGCCTCCGGTGGATCGACTGGTCTCGAGTCTCTCTGCTGCAGCATTGTGCACTGGGCTTGTAGATGAGCTACTGCTAACCTTGTGAATAATTTCGCCTTTGCTTTTTACTTTTTACAGCCGTAAAAATCCCCGCCCATTCCTTCTTGCCTTTATCTTAGGAGGCGCTTTAGCCCCGGCACCACCTCCACTCACAATTCCCCCTAAGACCTCAGTCGGAAGGATGCGTTTTAACAAGAAGCAGCTCACTGTAATCAAAGACATTTGATAATCTAACATAATTTAACATGTATTTTTACTAAAACGTTCGTCTGAATGATTGATTGACTGCGCTGGGGCAAGTCACCTCAAAAGACTACCGAAAGGTCCGTTTTGACGCTTTACCTCCTAGGTCCAGCGGGCCACCTTGTGACTTCCGAAATCTAGTAACCGGTGAAACGTGGTCCTGCACACACCATCTTTCATACGGTTTCTTAATTCCTTTGGACCGTTGGAGAATTTCATCCGGCACGAATACGCATCATTTTGTTCACAGAGGTTCGCCTCCGTAAAGGCACTGCGTTTGTAACTGCCGTATTCAGTTCTAAAGTATCGCTATGCTGTATTGTTCTATAGTATCACTAAGTAAACACTATGCCTACTGCTTACAGATTTCCTCACCAAACATTTGGTAATGCTTTATAAGCAGCACCTGTAAATTGCCTAGAGATAGAATCGATTCTCTGAGGGCGCTATACAAAAATATATTAGTATTATTTTAATTCGGCCTGCTACGCTACATTCATCAAATTGCATATCCTTATCACTTGATTGACAACTGACGTGAAGAGCCATGTTTGGGGACTTGGAGCATGGAAAGGCGAGTCACGAGATTCAGGAGATTCTACGTGGCAACGACGACGGGAATTTCACTGCCCTAGCTCAGCTGGATCTGTCTGCTGCCTTCGACACCATTGATCACGAAGTTCTGCTTGAACGATTGAGAACAACGATCGGTCTGGCAGACGAAGCACTGGCATGGTTTAAATCGTACATGTCTAATCGTGTTTAATCCATGACGTGTGTGAGTCAGGTCTCACACACGAGACGGGTCACCTGTGGAGTCCCTCAAGGGTCTGTACTCGGTCCATTGCTGTTCTCCATGTATACACAACCTCTGGGAAAGGTGATTAAGGCCCATGGATAGGATATCACTTTTATGCTGACAATACTCAGTGGTATTTTTCATTCAAACCGTCGGAATCGGCTGCAGCAATTGAGAAACTGAATGCTTGCCTTGCCGATATTCTATCATGGATGTCGAAAAACTTCCTAAAATTAAATGGCGATAAAAACGAACTGCTACTCATAGGTCACTTTAAGCGTGTGGCTGGATGAAAAGGCTTTGCTCTTCTAATAGGTGATGCTGTTGTGCGACCATCACCACGTGCTCGAAATTTAGGTCTCGCCTTCGACAGATGCCTCAATTTTAAAAGCTTCATTCAGAAGACTGCTTCTACAGCTAGCCATCACGTCCGATCCCTATCCAAGATTAGGAGCTGTCTCCCACAGTGGCTTGTAAAAAATTTGACTAGCTCCTTAATTCTGCCTCGGCTTGATTATTGTAATTCCCTCTTGGCTGGGCTACTAAACAAAGCTGCTAGGCCACTGCAGTTGACTATGAATATGGCTCTAATGTAATGTAATGTAATGTAATTTATCTCCGTCTGTAACTCCACAAAGTCATAAAGACCATGTGGGTGTTATGCAGGCGAGTTTTGTATAGCGCACTCACAACCTAAGCGGCTTCCGGGCTGCAAGGCTAGTCTTCAAGTCCCAGAGGTTTGACCACGTGTCACCTTTGCTAAAAGAGCTAGGATGGATGCCGGTTGACCAACGGATCCAGAGCAAGGTTCTTACGCTGACCCACAAGATCCGCTACGGATTGGCTCTTTCGTACCTAGATGAACTGCTGCATCAGTTTCAGCCTCTTCGCGCCCTCAGGTCCTGTGTGCACAATAAATTAGCTGTTCCATTCCTCCGCTCAAAGATCGTAGCGACAGAAGCTTTAGCTCTGCAGGTCCTAGCCTGTGGAACTCGCTTCCACAATTTTTAAGCAACGACAATTACTCTCCTACTACCGACTATGGCTCATTCTTTTCAGCGGTCCTGAGCTGCTACTTCCATGCTACTCACTACCTCAACAGCTCTCCTGACTGCTATGCTTCCCACTTTCTCTTTGTTGCGTGAGACGAAGTCTGTTGGCTACCGAATGATTGTACCGAAAGCCACTTAGGCTGTGAGTGCTCTATACAAAACTCATCTGCGTAACACCCACATGTCTTTATGACTTTGTGGAGGGACAGACGGAGATACATTCCATTCATTACATTACACAGAAACTGCTCGTCTTACTCGGAAAAAATGATTTGTTGGGCAGATAGCAATGGGCCCTTTGTTCTGCGCGAGTCATTTGAGTGTTTGAAAATGCCATAATGGGGCTCTCTTTCAGCTGAAGCCCAGTTACGGAGCTTCTGGAGGGTGCAATTGAAGGCGATCCACGAATGCATAGCGAGAACCACGTGCCGTCGTGCCGTCGCTTGGTTTATTAGAAACGGTAGAAATGCGCTTAAAAGAAGGCAGAAGTCGAGCTCGGAAAATGAGCTAAAAGTGGGGAAATTTCACCATTGATTCAATAGACAAACTTCAAGCAGGTCATGCAAGAAACGATCCACTGATCACGATATACATACGATAGACAATACACGGAGCACACAGGCGCTCCTCGTAGGTCGTTCCCTTTCGCTCAGCAGTGAGGTGCTGAGCAAAAGCGACCATCCAGGTCACGAAGCGTCAGTTCAAGAATAGCAGGATAGTATTAGCAGGGGCAGAGCCACTAAGGCTCATTTGCCGCTAGACGCATAATTGAGGGTGTTATATCCAACGGCTTTTACGTTATTATCCCCACAGTCAATCTGTACAACATCATAGCTGTTTCGGTCACTACATGCTATTTTCGGACAGTTTTTGTTTGCCACAAATGTATAGGAAAAGGCCTGAATTTCCATTAACCTTGCGTTTTTGCGCATGATAGTTTAAATTTTAAATTCACTTGCTTTCCAGAACGCTGGAAATATAGCAATGTAAAAGTGTCTGATCATAAATATAACATTCACGTTTCGGTATGTAATTTATTTTTTGTACGTAATCACACAAGCAAATTAGAGGGCAATGAAATATATTCTGATTTTCTTATAAGCCTAAGACCCTTTTAAAAACTAGTGTCCTTTTAATGCGTTTCTTTGTATGGTTGATCACTAGACAATGTCGTTGAGACGTGCTACGTTTTAGTTTTTCAATGAATTAAGGCATCATGATTACTTTTAATCTTCATTGGTGAAAATTTCCAGTAATATAAACCTTATTGTTAATACAGTAACCTTAAGCGCACCGGCTCTGTTTAGTTACAGCAGCCTCAATGTATGCGTATCTTCATTGCTGGAAGCTTTAATATTTCAGTTGCCGGCAGTCGGATTGTTCTACATTTGCAGCCAATTTAGTAAGACACTGCGAAAATGTGGTCCGCGGATACATTTAAAAATTTGTGGGAAGTGTACAGGCATATTTTGCCATGCTCTCCAGGAATCAGGTCAAACGCAAGGCACCACATTTCCCTTGCCAGAAGGCAAGAAATCTCTGCATGGTAAGACACTCCGGGTCTTAACCCAGCAAAAGGTGCTCGCTCTTCACGATACAGGTCGTGGGTACGAGTGCAGTGGCGATCTTTATTGCCTTCTGCAAGCAGTGTTGATAGCCGCTAAGGCCCATCCGCCGCTATATAAATGACGCAGGTGAATGAGAATGTAAAATTGTTTCTCGAATTTTACGCTATAAAAATTTTAGCCGGAAACGAATTCACCATGGGTGAAATACTTTCCTTGGGTAATTATTTTAACGCTACTTTTTTATTTAATGATCGGACGGAGCAGCATAAAGCGGTAAATGTATCTTCTTTACCAATGACTCTTGAGCCTGACTATTCTACGAATTGCTAGTTCTGAACGGCTGACCCGTCCATGCGTTATAATGCCAAGCCTCATCTATCCCGCATCATGACTTTTCTTCATCCATCGCCATCCAGTGCATCGCTTGTCTGAGCGATGCACCGTCACGCACTCCTTCAAAGAGAACGAGCCTTCGTCTTCAGAAGAGCGCAGCCAGTCAAACAAAAAAAGGGGCATCTAGGGCAGTCTATATCCAGCTGGCAAATGCCGACTCTGAGCTGAGGAAAAAACCCGTAATCTCACCACCAAAAAAAATAGTGTCAAATTCAACAGCCTCTTTTGCGTAGCATCAGAAGAGTCCTTAAGGCTGTCACCACCGCTTGCAGCAGCAACAAGAAAGGATCGCCCGCCGCAGGATTTGAACCCGTGACCTCGGGACCGAGGTCGTGAAAAGGGCAGAAGCCTTACCTAATCGGTCATTACGACTCACTAACCGAATCAAACCTGTGTGACGTGATCAGATACGAAACCGTAGTCTTCCACTGCACGCTCGAGACCGAGCTTCCCGAGTGCTCCAGCCGGAATTCTTTCCTCTCCAGCAAGCGCGACTGCGTGGCAAGCGCCAGGAAAGAGACTCTGTTCTCTTGGAGTGTCGTCAGAATATCCGACTACTATCATTTTTTTATAATTATCATTGCTATTATTACCATTGCTATCTGGCTGAGTCCGCGCAAGTCATTTGACCCTGTGCATGTGACCCCTAACCATGTTATTCATGTTGTTTATCAAGCATGATATTACTCAGCATTCAATCGCGTTTCCTTTTGCAGCAAATTGTAAGCGCCTAGAAAGAGATTGAGCTTTCTTAGGGTGCTTTATTAAGTGCATTATTATTATTATCTGATGAATGTTTACTCCGATAGGAAAGCGCATCGCCGTGCTTTCTACTCGTTTCTCAGTTGAATGTCATCGGTAGCCCTCAAAGCCGGGCTGCTCAAGCTGAGAAAAACTAAAGGCCTCTTCCTCTGGCTCACACCGCTTGCACCTCCAAGAGAGTTACTCCGTCAGCGTCAAGACCATGCTGGGCGCATGGAGGTGCGACGATCAGCTCTGGTGGGTGCTCATCGAAGACTTCATCATCGAAGACTTCATAATCGATGACTTCATCATCGAAGACTTCATAATCGATGACTTCATCATCGAAGACTTCATAATCGAAGACTTCATCATCGAAGACTTCATCATCGAAGACTTCATCATCGAAGACTTCATAATCGATGACTTCATCATCGAAGACTTCATAATCGATGACTTTATCATCGAAGACTTCATAATCGAAGACTTCATCATCGAAGACTTTATCATCGAAGACTTCATAATCGATGACTTCATCATCGAAGACTTCATAATCGAAGACTTCATCATCGAAGACTTCATCATCGAAGACTTCATCATCGAAGACTTCATCATCGAAGACTTCATAATCGATGGGCGCTCATCTAGGACTTGGTAGTGCTGGCATTGTTACGGGTCTCTCTCTCTCATGCACAATCGCATCCAGGTCATGCGCTACGCTTCCCAGCCATATTTGCCTGTGGGACAGCAGGGTCGCTAGGTGGCGCGCCGCCTACGGTCGGGCTGGCGCTCACACGGGCCACCGAGCTCTCGTTGGTGAAACGGCAATGTCACGTGGGAGCCACTGGCGGACCTCGGAGAGTTCTTACGATACGATTGCACATCATACGGTTCCTTAAGAAAGAAACTGTCGCAGATTTATTTAAGGAACCCGAACTAGCGGGTATGTCCGAATCAACTTTACTGAGCTGTCTGAGGTAAAGGTCAAACCTGGAGTCTCTTTGTGACCACAATGCTGCCACTAACCACACTTGCATGCTGACCCTGTGCATGTCACTTATAAAACATATTATGTTTACTGCTTATTGAGCATTCTACCACTCACCATTCAATCGCGCTTCCTTTGCAGCAAGTGTAAAGAACCCAGAAAGATATTGAGTTCTCTGAGGCAGCTTTATTGGGTGTATTATTATTAAAAATAAAAGATTGGCTTGGGTGCATTCATCTTATCAAATAGCTAATTTGTAAGGAGGGGGTGGCTTGGAATTGGCTTCGTCGGAAAAGCTCGGGGAAGTCTCCTGAGAAGTCAGCCAAAACATAAGTACAACTGGTTGCTATTCCATTGAGCTAGGGCAAAACGGGCTTCAAAATGTCCGCTAGCGTACATTTCCTCCTCCATGCTTATCTTAATAAATCCAGAGCGATTGTGGGCTTATTCTCAATGGAATGACATGCACTCTACCAGCATTTACTGGACTCGAAATACCGCTAAAAGGGAAAATGTTACGGCCACATCATGTAAAACTGCATTTGGGGTCTTCTTTTTTCAAATTGATTTAAAGAGTGCAAAGAAATTTAAGTTATAATTATTCAGTAACCACATGCACCGTGTGCATATAGCGGCAGACGAGCGTTAGTGGCTAATACTCTGTTTGCAGCAAGTAATAAAGAATTTCTTTTGCAGAACTCGAAGCCTATTACCTTGGTCGTGAAGTGCGAACACTTCCCTTGGGCCTAGACCTAAGTCACGGCTATAAAGTAACCTTTAACCTCTAAAAAGTACTGCCGTACAAATCTTTGACGTCATGTTATTTAACTAACTTCATTATAAAATACGTATTAGTTCAATGTTTAATTAATTAATTTAATTTAATTATTTATTTAATTCAAATATTAATGCTTCCGATTACACTTTTTTAAAGAACAAGTTTTCAATTTTTTGCAAATGAGCCTATTTTTTATTCATCACTGTCTTTAAACGTTTGTGGGCTATAATTGCCAATTTTCTATACGTTTAGAGCATCAAACTGGGGAATAGCACTTTCTACGCAGGAACGAAAAAGTGTTTGCGTAGCATTTTTACCAAACAGACGCTGTTTTAAGCGATATTTGCGAATGTCGATCCACAATCGGAGTTCATGGAAATGGCGCTGGCTCACGTGTTTGTGCTGTTCAACACCCAGTTGGGCATTAAAAAGTGTCTCTGCATCCACATATTACAAACAGGCATGCTTTTTCCGAACAGCGATGTGGCCAACGAATTTCTCTTCCGAACGAGCACACAGCGTGAGGCGAGACGAGATAGCTGGCACGTATCAGTATCGCATTCAACGAAGATTTTCCATGCCAGAGTCTTCACTGGGGTTAGTCAATCGCACCCACGTTTGCGGCATTGGCGAGACGGTAAAAGTTCAAAGTTCACGTGAAATTCGCTTTGGGCACGCTGACCGACTGCCTCAGCAGCCGACCATTGATTTTATGACCTATAGCGAGGTAGTCAGTGCATCAATGCCCTATCACCTCTTGCTTTTAACGGTTATGTCTTAAATCTTGTTTTCTTTACTCAATCTCGATTTTATGCTTCTCTTGGATTTATTCTTTGACGGTGAAGGGTCTTTCTGGCTATCAGCTCTAAGCCTTACAGTCTGTTTCTCTCGCCGGTAGCGGGTGGAAAATAACATGCTGGTGCCTTAAGATGCACATATTCGACTTCTTTATAGTTAGACATTGAAGTGTGATGTCAGGTCATTTATTCTAAGAAGATCTTCTGTCCAAAAATCGCGATATTTATTTAAGAACATCGACTCTCTTTCTAGACGCGAATACTCGATCATTGCATAGCATAAGACAGTGTTCCAAGTGATTCGGAGTTGAGGATACGAAACTGGTTGCGTACTCCCAACAGAATTAACTTCCGTCAGATCTCACAGTGGTTTAGTCCGTGAATGATGCTAGAACAATTAACGCTGCAAAATATCTACATCCAAATCAGTACCAACTTGAGAAATCTCATATTAATAAAAGTGACGGTGCAGCAAACAATGATATGAAGCCATATAAGCGTTCCGCTAGAACGGACGCCGATAGCAGAGCCCCACTGCAGCAGAAAGAAAAGAACTAACTCGTTAGTTATGGGCAAACCCAGTGTGATTCAGAAATTGGAAAAGCTTACGCTCAAAATTGGCTCTCCCAGCATATCTCCTGCTGAATCAGCTCGAAATCTAGGTGTCATGTTCCAAAGTGACCTTTCTTTAGACGACCACATTAGCTCCACAATCAAGTCTGCCTACTTTCAGTTACATAATATCGCTAAAATTCGGGCTTTTTCGGATAAGAATGCCACGTTTAAGTTGGTCTATGCATTCGTGACATCCCGTCTCGACTTCTGCAACTCACTGCTTACTGGCCTACCAGCATGTGCGATCAGGCGATTGCAGCTGGTGCAAAACTCTGCAGCTAGGCTTGTCTGTCGTGAGCGTCGCAGTTGCCACATCACACCACTTCTCGCCGACCTGAACTGGCTACCAGTCAAGCAAAGGATTGACTTCAAGGTTTTGTCGCTCACTTTTAGGTCACTTCATTATTTGGCTCCAGCCTATCTCTCAGATCTACTCCCCCACCAGGCCATCCATTGTACCACCCGCTTTTCGGAATCCAACAGTTTACCAATACCTCGTACAAACCTCAAATCCTTTGGAGACGGTGCATTTAGTTTGTATGCTGCCAAAGCCTGGAACTCACTCCCAACTTGTGTCAGAACATCCCCTGACTTGATTACATTTAAAAAGAACTTGAAAACATACCTATTTAAGACAGCATTCAGTGGGTCCCTGTTACTCGTCCTTCATGTGCTTGTGCGTGCTGACACTGTGCATGGTGCCACTAACCACATTTGCATGCTGAACCTGTGCGTGTCACCCCTAACCATGTTATTCATGTTGCTTATCAAGCATGATATTACTCACCATTCGATCGTGCTTCCCTTTGCAGCAAATGTAAAGCGCCTAGAAATAGATTGAGTTCTCTTAGGGTGCTTTATCAAGTGCATGATTACTATTAGAATATTATTAACATCTTGACATCGCTGGTAGTGCCTTTTCAAGAAGTGCTAATGGGAAAATTCAACGATGACCAGATTATTCAACAGTATGGCCGTATCGGAGACATTGTGAGTGAAAATTCAGTCAGTTTCGATTCCCTCCTTGAGAGAAAGCAATGGGGAGACGACCGCGTCCAAGAACTTGCAGTAATTTTCTGAGGGTGCTAAGCAATATCACCTATTATTAGAATTTTTATTATTAAATTTACCTCGTGAATATTGCATCGTTTGGTAAACCATTCGGTATGCATCAGAGCTTGATCAAGACAGCGTAAAAACAAATTGGCAGCAAACATCGGCCTCAAACTCTGCAGCTTGTCGCGCTTGTTTAGACCCTGGGGTCAAGATGCTCGCCCCGGAGACCAAGGCAGGCCGAGGTCCGTGAAGCTCCGTGAGCCCCGTGGCGTATGTGAAGCGCCTGAATAAAGATCAAGTTCTCGTGGGGCGCTATACAAATAAATTTTTCTATCTACGAAGCGATGATTGCGCGTGTATCCGGGCGGCCATCGTCCAAAGCTTGCGGAGTAACTATAATGGATCTCCTAGACTGTAACACTCGGACGTGGGATGCAATCGGTGCGCTTTTTGATGCGAATATAGCACTGGGTCGTGGCGCCTCACTTCCGGCCCGAGGTCTAGCGATGGCAGCTGCGCCTCGAGCTGCCAAACTCTGAGAGGGGTGCGTGCCCGTCTGCAGCTCCGGCAAAGCTGCGAGGACCAAGTGGGCGTAACTCCGGAGATTTTCCCAGAGGCGTGCTCGAAGCCTAAGCGGCTTTCAGTGCACATGCGATAGCAACCTCGCACTGCAAAGAGAAAGCGAGAAGGATAGCCAAGTGATGTGGGCAGTAGATAGAGTAATCGGCAAGAAGAGAGCAATTCAGAATGGCTGGAAACAACGCGCGCCTGCAGCGGCGGCAGCGGCGGCAGCGGCGGCAGCGGCGGCAGCGGCGGCAGCGGCGGCAGCGGCGGCAGCGGCGGCAGCGGCGGCAGCGGCGGCAGCGGCGGCAGCCGCGGCAGCGGCGGCAGCGGCGGCAGCGGCGGCAGCGGCGGCAGCGGCGGCGGCGGCAGCGGCGGCAGCGGCGGCAGCGGCGGCAGCGGCGGCAGCGGCAGCGGCGGCGGCGGCGCGCAGCGGCGGCAGCGGCGGCAGCGGCGGCAGCGGCGGCAGCGGCGGCAGCGGCGGCAGCGGCGGCAGCGGCGGCAGCGGCGGCAGCGGCGGCAGCGGCGGCAGCGGCGGCAGCGGCGGCAGCGGCGGCAGCGGCGGCAGCGGCGGCAGCGGCGGCAGCGGCGGCAGCGGCGGCAGCGGCGGCAGCGGCGGCAGCGGCGGCAGCGGCGGCAGCGGCGGCAGCGGCGGCAGCGGCGGCAGCGGCGGCAGCGGCGGCAGCGGCGGCAGCGGCGGCAGCGGCGGCAGCGGCGGCAGCGGCGGCAGCGGCGGCAGCGGCGGCAGCGGCGGCAGCCTTGAAGGAGCCCCAGCCGCCAATCTGGCCATGCGTGTCAATGTGAGAGCTTTGGTCAGTATTCTTAGAATGGAGTTGGTATAGCACTCGGAGAGAACTAAATATCCTCTAAAAAACTGTATATACATAATTTATATAAATAGCATGTTTTTATTTATTTGTTTGTTTAGTTATATATATATATACGTGCTCAATTGGGAGCTATCGCTGCTCCTTCAGAAAAGGAGAAGCAGAATAGGTTAAATGTCTTCGCAAAATTGACTTAACATTTTTGCTAAATGTATGTTTGCTAAATGGCTTTCCCTTGGCAATTAAAGCCGAGGTACAGCAGTCAGGTCTAGGCAGAACCGGAAATCTAGTCAAATCTTTAGCCAGACGACGCGGTCCCTAATTTTTCACTGATACAGCCAGCCGCCATTCTTTAATCCTTTAGCCATTAGCCACGGTCCCTAATCCTTTATCCTGTCGCCGCGGTCCCTAATTCTGCACTGATTCTTTAGCCAGCCGCCATTCCCTAGTTCTTTAGCCATTAGCCGCGGTCCCAATTCCTTTATCCAGTCGCCGCGGTCCCTAATCCTGCATTCAGTCGCCGCGGTCCCTAATTCCCTGGGGTCGGGGATCGAACGTCATGACCCAGCTGTGCAATCGACTCACCGTGGAAGTGGTCGTCAAAATTAGACTTTCAGGCGCCAAGCAATTATGCCTAGTGGGCACCGAAATTTTGAGCACTTGACTGTCGTCCTATTGTGGTATCACCAATTATAAAATCCGTCTCTTTTTTCCAGTCGCACTATGTCCTATCATTGATATTGCATGCATACTAAGATTTCTGCTTTCTGACGATTGCCGCTCTTGCATTGAAGGTCTATTGGGCAATACAGCAATACATTTTATCTGCAAAATCATTATTCTGAATAAGCCAATAGATCACTACGCCGGATCAATAATATAATGTGAGAGCGCTTAGCTTGGCCTTCGCTGAAAAGGTGAGAGCCTTGGATAGATCGGCCAATGCAGCCAATACCATCGCCTCTGTCTACATTTATTCATAATTTCAATCGACCTAGATAAATTGTAAGTATTGAGTGAACGTGCTATTCCGGGCCGTGAGGCTTCTCCGCAATCCCAAATCACGCCATACTACTAATAATAATAATTAGTATACACTTGATATGTTGCTTTCAGAGAACTTAATCTTTTTCTAGGCACTTTACATTTGCTGTTGGTTGCATTCGGCAATGCTTCATGATTCAATTGGCCGCTTTTTGGGATGCCGCCGATTACTCCATCCTTTAAGCGGGCTAACTGTTGTATGTGCATCAGCGTGGGCAACTGTCACTTCGCTCACAGCTCGTATTAGGTCGTGCATACAGCACCAATGACCAAAAATATTTTAAGGAAAATGTTATCGTGCTACACTTTAATGTGAATGCAATTTCAGACTAACCAAAATGTTATTAGTTCTCAGACTTTTCAAGATCTCTTCAGTACAACTGAAACGTGAGTACTATTCTTCGCCGACTTAATGTAAGTGAGTGAGTACACTCTAGCCCCTTCTGCAGGGCAGTTTCTTCATTTCAACGAAATGATCCCGGCGTAGTTAGCTTCGCAACTATCTTATCAGTGTAGAATATAAATATTGCCAATAGGACAGTGGCGTCGATCTGCAACATAATGACACTAATGTTGAAACCCTATCAGGTTCATGTTGAGTCCAAGAGAGATATTTCCATAGATTCAAGGATCGCCTAGTTTCTTTATCAAAAGACGCCGTCGTGGATTACTTTTGACCCACATCCAGTCAGTTAGCATACAGTTTCTTAAGCGCGGAGGCGGCGCCCAAATACAGCCGCCGCGGCCGCCGCGTCCAGCGAGCTTTCTAGCCAGCACAGCATGGCGGCGTCTCGAGCACGGTGTGAGTGCCGCGAAACCTGGACGACGCCGTGCCCTTCAACGTTGTACCAGCCGTCGCGTACTTCGGTCGCGCGTCATCTGTCGGCCACCTACTGTTAACATTTACTAGGTTCGGTAAGCGGCAGCGTGAAGCGAAAGCCGAGTGGGACGCTCGGACGCGTGCGTAAGGCTTACTGAGGGCCTCGCAGTCCTACGGCCTCTGAGATGGTCAATCCCAAGGATTCTGCTCGCCAGGCACTCCGCCCGAGCGAATGCACGGGCGACGGCGCACTATGTGTGCCAGCTCCGGTTGTAGGACATTTCCCCACCCCCGGAGGTTTTCCCGGACATTTTCCCCGGACATTTTCCCCGGTGGACCCTAAGACATTGCCCCTTGGACATATCCCCAGGGTAGGACATTTTGCCCACTATGTTGATGAATGCATAGCTAATAATACAGATATATATATATATATATATATATATATATATCGACTCAGTATAAGCGGCGACTCGATAGCCCGATGCACGGAGGTGGTATGGCCAGCGTGGCTTCTGCGGCGGCGTAGGCATCGGCGTAGGCGGCGGCGTAGGCGGTGGCGTCGGCGGCGGCGTAGGCGGCGGTGGCGGCGGTCGACGCGCGACGCCCGAGGCCGCAACGACTGCTGCGGCGGCGAGGTTTGAACGGGCGGTAGCCGGTTATGCCGATGTCGGGAGGGGCTGCGGCGGCGTCGGCGGCGGCCGAGGATACTGGTACGCGCACGCGGCTGTTGCCGAGAGCGTCTGCTGCTGGCCGCCCGGGGCAGAGCTCTGACCTTGCACTTGGCGGTCTGCTGAAAAGCAGGGCCGCAGCGACCGCATTTCTTATGACTATAATATAGGAATGTGTTATATGTTATATGCTATATAGTATTTTTACAAGATATGTAAACAAGACAGTTTATACCATGGCATTTCCATATGGGAGGGGAGAAAATGCCCTACCCCAGGGGTTGAAATGTATCTCCGTCTGTAACCCCACAAAGTCATATATATATATATATATATGTATATGTATATATATATATATGTGTGTATGTGTGTGTGTATATATATACATATATATATAAAGTCATAAAGACCATGTGGGTGTTGCGCAGGAGAGTTTTGTATAGCGCACTCACAGCCTAAGCGGCTTTCGGTACGCATTTGGTAGCCAGCAGACTTCGTCTCACGCAACAACAAAAAAGTGGAAAGCATAGCAGAGTCAGGAGAGCAGTTGAGGAAGTGCGTAGCATGGAAGTACCAGCTAAGGACCGCTGAAAAGGATGAGCCATAGTCGGCAGTAGGAGAGTAGTTGAAATGTCCTACCCCAGGGAGGAAATGTCCGGTGGGAAATCACCGTGGGGAATGTCCGGCGGGGGAAAGTTCGGGGAAAATGTCCGTATCCCGCAAGCACCTGCCGCTGGCGGAACGTCCAAGTGGCAAAGCGGCGGATGCAACCACCAATCCGAAGCAACGTATAAATAAATAAATCCTAGCTGATTTAACAGCCTCTTTTTGTATAGCGACAGAAGAGCCTTTACGGTTATCACCACCGCTGGGAGTGGCGATAAAGGATCGCCCACCGCAGTAATCAAACTCACGACTTAGGTCGTGAAAGCAACCGCCCTACCTAGTTAGCCATCGGACGCGCTGGCTGCCTGTCCGCCGTGAACCGAGAGCCGCCGTACGATTGGCTGCCTCTGACGAGGTCAGACTCGTGCCTGACCATGGGGCTCGGGTCCTGGCTTCGAGAGCAGGCCACTCTCGCGATGCAGCGCGCCACCGCCGCGGCCGGCGCTGGAGCGCTGCACCGCGAGAGGAGGATCGCTTGCGGACCGATGCGCGACGCGATCGTGCGCGAGTAAGCGACGCTCCGCTGGCGGCGCTTCGGCTGCCGGCTCTAGAGAGCGGTAAAGCGGAACTCTTTTTTTTTAAAGCGCGCCTCTCGAGTAATCCCTTGAAGTCTGCTGTTTCTTGATAATAAAACGCGTAGCAGAAGTCGCCGCTGCCGCCACCGCCACCAGCGAGCGCGCGCGAGCGAGCGCGCGCCCTCCGAAGATGCGCCTTCGCTCCAACGTCCTCGCTGCCCAGTCGCCTCGGCTCACGAGCACGGCACGGCGAACGTGTGCAGCCGCAACAGGCACCTGCCCGCGGCGCCGCGCCCGAAGAGGTACGTCTCCCTGAAAATGTAAGCGCGAGCCATTAGACGCGAAGTGCCTCCGCCGACAGGCGGCGTAGCAGCGCCTCTGGGCCCGCGGCGCCGCGGTCGCCGCCGGCTCGGAGGCGCCGCCGCCGCCGTCTGACCTCTGACCTCTGTCGGAGCGGGAAGTTGCCGGAAGCCGGCGTGCGCGCGCGCGCGCCTTCGAGGGCGCGCGGAGGCCGCCGCCGCGGCCGCACTTACATGCCCTCCATCGCCTTTTTCCCGGAGTCGACGGAGGATGACAAGGCAAACTTGACCACTAAGTAGGCCAAGCCGTCCGAGAAGGCGCTGGCGATGTCGACGAGCTTCATGGAATTGTATCCTCCCTTGTAAATGCCCTCCAAGTTGTCGACGTAGCCTGCGGCATTGGCAAAGGTCGTCGTCGCTGCGACGACATGCGAACGGCGGCCGAGCGTCGGCCAATTCTTTGTCCGCAAGGCCGCGCCCTTCCTTCAGCCGGACGTGACGTCGGCACCGATGGCGAGTGCAGCGGAGGGAGCCTCTAGCGGTCCCGACGGGCGTGGTTTTCGGTGGCCGAGCGGAGTAGTAGTATATAAAGTTGATGCTCTCGAACCTCACCGTTATCAACTCGAATTCGCTCTTCACTGCGTTCAGAGCTCATTCTCGTCTTAAGTGTGAGATCTCGTGAACATCAATTGTATACACTACACGCGTAAATGATCAATTTTTCAGGTCGGAGATTTCAATGTTATGGAATAGAAGTGTTTAAGGGTCAATCTAAGGTTATTTCAGGATCACTGGCATTTAAGGCATTTTCTAATTCATTTCCTATTAAACAAAATGTTCATATAATATTATGGATTCCAGAAACTTCGTACTTTTCAGGCGCAAGGGTGAATTATTCAAGGACCATATAAAAAGAGAGTTGTTAAAGCTTACAAGAAAATTGTCAACGCTAATCCAGTTCTAATGAAGAAATATAGCAATTCATTGATGGGCATACACTTTCCTTTATCAGCTGCAGATGTGCATAAGTTGATTGATGAAATAAAAAGTCAACACGATATAAGCCATCCTTCACTTAATTATAATGTGCAGTATCAACAACCAACATATGAGTCAAAAGTACGAAGGTTGTTGGATATAGAGTTAACTGACTGGATGTTAGGTTGAATGACAAATAGTCGTAAGGAGATTGATTAGGATTATAAAGGGTTTAAGTATGCAGCATCTATTTAAATTCTTTCAAATAAATATCTAGAGCATGTGTAGTTGGTATCATGAGGAGATAAGTATTCTCTTTAAAGGATTTAAAAATGACTATGTTAATTAAAGTAAGACTTGAAAGTGACTCAGATAAGATTAGCACTGTCATAATATTCGGTGATAGACGGATCTCAATGATAAGGTTGTCAAATCTTTAGTCAGCAATAGATAAATATTTTCTAAGTTTACTGTAAAGTTAGAAGAATGGTCTGAACGTGGGTAATATTCGGTAATTATTGAGATAATCGCAATGTATGCCAGGTTCACTAGATATTCTGCTCAAAGAGGAGTCACTTATTGTGAGTTACCAGAAGGACTACAGAATTAAAGGTGTTATAAATATAAAAAATCCTGACGATAATATTTGTGATTGTTGGTGTGCAATTAGGAAATTACAGTGGAGGGATTATTGTGTGGAACAGATTCACGACCTTACGGAATTATTATTTACAAAGTTGTTCATACCATATTCCTGAACTTGAAAAACTGTTTAAGAGCAGTGAAGGATCATCATCGTAATCTGTGAGTAAAATTCCCAAGTTGGCTAGTATATTTGGAGTTAATATTCATGTTCATGATTAAGATAATATTGTTTCTCTATTAAAAGAAAATGAAAATGTTGAAATCATGTCTATTTTTTGTACTTGAATAAAGCTAAAACTTACTTCATTATTATAATTAATTTTAACGGATTGTGTGGATCAAAGCAAGATCACCATTCTCAGGTAAACTGTTATACTGTAAGAGATCTATCTCAAAATTGTATTCTGCTGATAAACTGAAAGAGCATGATAGATTGTTTAGAAGGCCACTGTGGAAAAGCTCAAATTAAAATGCATACTAAAAAAGGAGAAAGATGTAACATGAGATATTGTGAGGTTTAGGGACCATGAAAAATGTTAATGTCTCCTTTTGTTGCATATGCTCAATTCGATTGCTTTCTTAATAAATTTTCTGCAACAGAAGACTGATCAGTTTTAAGAGGTTATTTTCAAGAGCATAAACGTTATTCTGGGACATTTATCATAGTAGATCAAGAATCAAATAAAGTTTCAAGAGGTTACTTTTCAGGAAATAACTGCGTTCAGATATAATTATATACTTAAAAGGGAATGTTCAAGAATAAAAGGAGAATAATCTTCGAGAAAAACCATGAGTTTGATTTCGAAATTAACAAAAGATTAAAACAAAGAATTTAATTCATCTGTTGAATTCTGGCCTGGTAAAAACTATCTAGAAGAAGAAGATAGAGTATCCAATCATTTTCATATAAGTGGGAGGTATGGGGGTAGTGCTCATAGAGATTTCAATGTAAGACTTCAAATATACCCAGATAGATTATTTATATTACATGTGTACATCCATAATTTACGGGATATGATTCTCATCTTATTGTTAATTCATTAGACTGCGATTCTGATGAGAAAAGGGTAATTGCAATGAACATGGAAAAGTTCTTAACAATTGAATTTGGAGACATCTGTTTTAGAGATTCTCTTCCAATGTTACCTTCTTCATTAGATGAACTTGTTACAAATCTTAGAGATTCAAAGAACCCTTTCAAAGTTACAAGAACTGCATTTCCAAGGCAATCTGATTCTGACTTCGAACTACTAATTAAAAGAGGAGTATACACATATGAATACAGGATGGCAATCATAGATTTAGTGAAACAGAACTTTCAAGAATTGATAACTATAATTCAAGTATACCAGGAGGCACTAGTCCGGAAAATTATAATAATGCTATTGATGTTTTGAAAACTTTAAGAATGACTAATCTTTGCCAATATTATGAGCTATATTTGAAATTAGATTTACTACTTCTTGCGGATTTCTATGAAACATTCAGGAAGTCGATATACTCTAGTTACCAAATTTTCCCAGCAAAAATTACTACTACTCCTCAAATGACATGGACAATTAGACTTAGGTTAAAGGAAGTTGTATTGTAATTAATAACTGATGCAGATAAAGATAAATACGATTTTTTCGAAACAGTTATAAGAGGAGATATGACTCAGGTTTCTGAGAGGCACGTAAGAGCAAACAATGAGCACAATCCAGGTTTGAAAAAAATACGAAAACAGAATCCGGGGTCAGATTTTTGTCTGTTGGTGCAGCCGGCAAACAATTGATTAGCATATTTAACGAAAAAGATTAGTAGATATAGGAAAATTTTTAACGGAACGACTTTCTCCGGGAAGCATCGTGGCAGCGTGCAAGACGCACTTAACTATAAAAAAAGACTGCAAGATTTACAAGACATACGCGACTCAACAGAAGTACAGAATGACCTAGAAGTTGAAAGGCTTCAACCAGATATACGGCAGCTAGAGATACGGTTGAAGCTCATTTGGATCGAGATCGGGCTTTAGGCAGATCAGCAGATAATACCGGTAATTTAGCTTTTGAAAACTAAAAGAAAAGTTAGGCCCGGTCTTGCAAGACCAATACAAACAGTGCCGGCAATTGAAAATTTATATACTGGTCCTGATTTGTCTCTAACGGCTGGCAGAGTTGCTAAGGCTGTTAAAGAAAAGAAATACAGAAGGGTAGTACAACTTTGAAATGCTGCATACACTAATTCTCCCAATGAACAAACTAAAAATTCTATTGAAGCTCTGCAGAAATACATAGCTGACTAATTAGGCATTAATCCAAGCACGGGAACTTCCAAAACAGCCCGCGCCAAGATATATGGTGTTTTAGATGATTTACCAAAAGGAAGAAGATTGCCTGCTGGAGGGAGACAAGAAGTAAAAGATTGTAAGAGAACTGGAGATCCTGCTATGTTAAAAAGTGTTTACTGGAAATTATCTGATAAAGATCTTTCAAAACGGGACCTAATAAATAGGTCGAGCCCGGTGAAAGAATCCAGTATGAAAATGTTAACTCCAGCGAAAAAATCTAGTATTCCAGTATTAGTAAAGAAATCTAAAACTCTAGTATTAGCAAATTTTGCAAGTCCTGCACAAAAAAAGTGAATGCCCAACGAGCAAAAGCATGTACATTATTTAAGGAAGCAGTAGCACCGGTTTTGTCGTGACAGAAATTCCATTTTTTGATAACCAAGAGTCAGACGGTGCTAGAAAACTAGAACTATGGATTCGTGAGCTTGCTGCATGAAACACTGGAGTAATAAGTTCGATTAGCTCTGCTGCAGATTACTTAGGCAAATCCGGAAAAGCTCCAAAAAAGTACATTGCTAACATTAATAAACTGTTTTATGACCTTAGTGTATAGAAATAGCTGAGCTTGTTATAATTTCTCAGGAAAATTTGAAGAACCATAGAGCAATACGAAAAGCTAGCCAGTCGAAACCAGCTGGATACATGTTTAACATTTCTGGCACAATAAATCAAATAAGAATCCAAATAAATTACCCTATTATGCAAAGAAGCAAAAATTAATTTAAGATCTGTTTTAAAAAGTTTGTATGAACTAATTCAGTAAATAATAATACGGACTCAAATAGCGTTTTTTTGACAGTGTGTCTGGGGGATCCGAGCAAACAATAGCGATTAGACCTGGAATTTATTCTGCTGTTTCTTATGATGTTAACATTGGAATCGTAGATACCATAAATAATTTGGTGACACAGTCTGGAGCTACTACTGAGAAGTTCAAATTCAGAATTGATACCGCTACTTCAAATTTCTGGATTAAGATGCCTACTGGGTGGACATTTTTAGCTAGTAAGTCAAGTATCTCTGGGTTATTTGGCATCACCGGAAGTGATTATACAACTGATCCTAGTTTTAGTGCAACTTATTCAGAGATTACTGACGAATTGAACTGTACACCTAGTGTTAAATTTGTTTCAGAAAAGGAAGTGTTTGTCTCGATGTAAACTTAATAGTTGTGCATTGTAATCTTGTTGCTAGCGACTCAGTTTACACAAACGGCGAATAATCACAAGTACTCAGAAGTTTTGCTTACAACTTTTATCCCTGGGAACAAATGGTTTACGAGCCGAATACTGTTGAGTATCATGACATAATAATAGATACAGCTTATGATATATTAATTACTGTTACGAACCAAAATTTAAAAGTCTTAGACTTTGGAGGCCAACAGTTCACATTTGCAATTGAAATTGTTGAAGTATAATATAAGAATGTCAATAAGAGTCACAGGAACAAATAGCTCCGAAGCAAAGACATTAAGTCCACGAGTGTTACTAAGATATGGTAGCTACTATAAAATTGGATTACGACGAGTTGAATTCGTGTATGCTAGCAGAGTTGTCTTGAATGATGTTACAAATTTAAATGATTTGCTATAGTATAAAAGATCTATGACTGATACTTCTGCACTTTAATTAGTGTTGCTCCAAGTTATTCTGATTCTACTAAAATCGTAGCTACCCGGAACTTGTTATTGAAAAATATTCCTGACCCAACAAGTAATAATAATGGCTACTGTGACTCTTCAAAAAAGATAGATGCTGGAATTAAATTCAGTATACTCACAGATGGTAACATAGGAATGCAAATAGTGAGTGATTATGTTGTTCTAATACAAGATGGTTATAATCTATATTATTATAATATAATTAATATTATTATAATATAATTAATATAATAGTTATGGTGTTATAGAACCAATTAAAGACACTGCAAGATTTAATGCTAATGAACAAGGGTCCTTCGATCGAGGTATGGTTGGAGGAACTCCTTATGAAGCGATAGAAAAAGCGATGAACATTTCTGGTACTTTCAAAGCATGGAATGAAATAATTTTCCCAGATAACTAAGGCGTGAAATGAATTAGTGTAGACTGTGTCTTAGCTAATCCTGATATTAATTACATAGAGTGCAAACCCGGATTTCTTTCACAGTGTTGTTCGTTGTATGTCATAGAAACTAGTGAGCTAAATCCTGGAGAAAAAGCTTAATAATAATAATAATAATGCACTTGATAAAGCGCCCTCAGAGAACTCAATCTCTTTCTAGGCGCTTTACATTTGCTGCAAAGGGAAATGCAATATTTCAATTCATTTACAAAATGTAATGTTTTTACCGACGTGGGGTGATATTGAAGCAATAAATATTTTGAAAATTAATTTGACAGACCAAAATGAAATTCCGTTTAATGTAGTTTCTGCTGTGATTTTCAACATAGAAATTTCTGAATAGTATAGAGAATGGGAAGTTATGCCACATTTGGACATGGTAAGATAACTGGAGGAAAATATGGATCCGGTGTACTTGATAAAGTTATTAATGGAATCGGAAAAGTTGCTCCAGCGATTTCCCGAATGACTAGCTTTGCTTTCAATCTTGCCAACAAAGGAATTGAAATGCATTAAGCATGAAAACTTGCTGAACTTCAGACTAAATAAGAAAAAGCTGACAAAGAGTACGCTCAGAAACGTAGAGAACTAACTCGATGATAAATTTGAGGAAGAAAAACGGAAAAGACAGCTTAAATATGAACTAGAGAAACGGAAAAAGGAGAAAGATCGCGACCGTAAGATTAAAGAGATGGAGCTTAAAATCGAGAAAGCTACGATAGAAAAACTAAAGCCGAGAATAAAACAAATCAAAAATTGTCATTTCTGATGAAGATGAAACTGTGGATTACTCGGAGGCTTTGAAATGAAATGATCCAAAACCTTACAAAGAAATTTGAACGCGTTATCAAGAGAAATCTGTTCAGGGAATTACATCTTTGCCGGAACAAACTAGGCCTGGCGGCTATGGTATGTACATGAAGAAAGTCGAAGCTATAGGTTATATTTGCAAGGCTAGAAATAAAATTTTACTTTTCCATCGAGAAGAAATGGCTAGTACTCCGATTGACAGTATCCTTGAATTGAGCAATTCAAATCTATTTAGGTATTCTTTTAGGAATTACCAGTATCGTGAGTTGTACCAAATGACTGGCTCCGAGCTTGACACTATCGCAAATAAGTTTGTAACTTGTACAAGTCCAGGTGAACAAAGTTTTTGCTATGTCTTGTCAGACTTTTTTTTACTACTTGAAGGGCAAATGTAGCTTCAGACTGCTGCTAATGGAGTACTGGCACCTAATAGAAGCCCAGCAGCAGATCTTGTTAATAATGCGGACTCTTGGATGTTTAGTTCTATGAAAGTTCGCCTTGGAGCAGAAGAAATAGAAAGTCTTTCATTGCCAAAAGGACCAGGAACTGTTTCAACACTTATGGAGTTATTGACTTATCTAAATGACTGTAACCGAACAGAAGGCCCTGCTACTGGATGGAAGAAAGATTAAGCAAGTGCCATTGGTTATATGAATACCGGAATCACAAAATACATTAGCCCTGCTGCGTCTGGATATAGTACTTAAAAAACATTGGGTTTATCTATCGAAGGGGACTTAGCAATAGTTTGACTAATACTACTGGAACGTTTAGTATCTCACTGTCATCGTCTTGGTTGTCCGGATCCTGCACAGATATAAATAGGATTCTTTATAAAATTCCATTTACACTTGAACTTGCTCGAGTTTATGGGTTCGAATATAATGTTGCAATGACTGGAGCATCTGGAACAGCTGCTAATACTAATGACGCATTATCAACCAGAGGTTCAGTGTTGGTTCATACCCAAGGTGGAAATTTTCCCCTTATAACCAATGGTGATGGACAATAGACTGCATTTAAGATTAAAATGTCAAAAATGAGACTTAGAGTTCCATGTATTACTCCTGCTCTTAGTGTTTAAAGAAGTCTAGCAGAAATCTCTAGTGAATGTGGAAAGAAACTAAAACCGAAATACATAGTTACGAACGATAGTTTTCATTAAATTAAATGTTACATTTCATTAAATTTTACATTTCATTAAATGTTACATTTCATTAAATGTTACATTTCATTAAATGTTACATTTCATTAAATGTATGGTAGTTACATTGGGAATCCTAGTAAATACAGCCATTGCAACATTAAGAATACTGTTGTAATTGCAAATAATTATATTCAATATCCTACTTTAGCGAGAAGTAGTCATCATAAAGATGGAAAATGCTCAACTGAATATCAAGACTTCACTAAATTCAGAAAACAAATCTTTGGACTAAATGAAGTAACTAAACCTGTAGGTGTTACTTATCATGAATGGTTAAGTTTGAATCCTATTCATGTAATCAACTTATAATACAATGACCAATCTTTAAGGAATAGACTACTAGACTTTATGTGAGTATCGAACTCAACGAATCGATTCCACGAGGAAGGCTGCTGGTGCTCAACAAACGTCTATCATTGTACATTACTTAGCCATCTGTGAGAATACGGCCGACCTGACTTCTAACGGTAACGGATCCCACTTTACTTGCACGAAAAGATCGTGGATATATGAGAATATTTATACTGAATAAAATCCTAAGCTGAATGTACACGGAAAAAACTGGATTTGTACAAGGCTCTGAAGAATGAAAAAATCGATAGCCTTGAACACCGGAGGATCAGAGGTGCATTCAGTGCTTGGTCATGATATGATATATTTGGCGACCAAACTGTAACAGATATTGAGAAAATGGAAATCCGAAAACAAAAAAACTATATTGCTAATAACACTGGATTAATTTTCCACCAATGCTATTTGATACATTTTGTGAACCTATCGTTGGAAAATTTTTGGAAATGAAATTTGGTGTACAACTTGAATGCGCTTTAATGATTGTTTTACCCGGGATGGTGTTTGTAGGTATTCTAATGGTGGTATAGTTGATGATGCTACTTTAGCTCACATAAAATGCTTATGGAATAGGAGTATCATTCAGGATTGTATGCCTAAGTAGTATCGTGTGCAATGTTTACTAGGCTTACATTTTTTAGGACTAAGTGAATGCTATTACTCTGAGTTTGAAATTTGTGTTCCTTGATTAAACTGTGAAGAAGTTTTACTTGATTTTATAGCTGCTGATAATATTAGAATTCCGACTGCCTGTGAATTTTATTTGTCAATAGGTTGTCCGATGCTTTATGTTCTTGCTTGAAAATGAAAAGTACATTGAATTCAAGTTCAATATTATAAACAAATACGGTAGATTTAACAATAAATCGAGGCCATGTTATGATGTGAAGTATTACATCAGAAGATCTTTGATGCGGGCAATACATGAACCAGATCTTGATAGATTCTCATGAATAGTTCCTGTTGCAAAAGAAGTGTTAAGCAGGTCTAAATTTGTAATAACTGATTAAATAGATGAATGGCAAAGAGATCGTAGTGGTTATGTTTAAAACTCAAATGGCTATCTATTATCTGATCTTGATGCAAATGGGAATCGTATTGTGAATTTAAGTGATCCTGTGAATTCTTCTGTTGCTGTTACGAAGTCTTACGCGGCTTCTAATTTCTCAGTTTTAGGGGCTGGTACAGTTTATTTCAATGGACCACCAGCTGTCAATCTAGGACCTTGAGTTAATCCAAGTGATACTGTAAATATATTAATTCAATTAAGTAATTATGTAAATAAATTAGATGATATTATTACAGAAGATATAAACATGAATGGATTTGCTATCACTTCAAGCTATTGGAACTAAAGCAAAACTACTCCTGCATTTCTTCCTGGTGACTTTTTGTGTAGCTTATGGTGGACCGAAATGAGATGCGATGCTCAATAGAAGCCTTGCTATAAGATCCTCTTTGATTACGAATGGAAATTCGATGGTTAATTTTGCAGTTTCGATGGTTAATTTTGCAGATCATGTTAATCAGAGTGATTTAGTTAGTCAAGAATATTTTGACAAAACGATAAGAAAAGTAGCAGAAGTAATACCAGTGTCAGTCAATCCTAGGTCAATGAATTATATTATAAAAACTTATGTTAATTATTCATGGGCTAACAAAAATGTTTCACCATTGACGATGTTAAGCGTACTAGTTGTTGGTTCATCTATATGTGCATTCCTAAGAAAGAGCACTGATACTTCAGTTGTCTCTGGAGAAATACGTGCTATAAATACTCTGATTATCTGATTGGAACAGATTTCAAATAGTATGCATTCTTCAATAGATTACCAACTGATTATTATGTCATTGATAACCTACGTAATTTAAGGATCAATCTCTAGGTCAGTTGTATACTCACGTGAGATATACAAATGGAAGGTTAATACAACTTTAATTCTTTTAAGTTTGTAGCTTTACGTTTACCTATTCCGTATGGAAGCAATTTTGAAATAGTGCAAACAGCTTCATGGCTACTACATCTATATAGACAATGTACTTCTGAACACCTTTTTTAAATTGTTTTGTTGCAAGACAATATAGTTTAGAAGGTCTCTCCTTAGAAAACTTATTAGTAGCATAATAACAATCAGTGCATATTATTATTTTTATGTAGGATATTTGTGTGTAATTCAGTTTCAGTGCTATCAAGATGACAGATATCATATCTTACTTTATATTTTAACTTTGGTCTTCGAATAATTTTTACAAAAGCAGAATGACCTGTCTCCAGATATTCAATCTTTGATAAAGTCTTTGGACAAATTCTTATATTTCTATAAAATGTCAGTTTTAACTTTAAAAGAGAGAAAAAGGAAGCTAACTATGACCAGTATTCAGATATAAGCCAGGCATTCAAACCAAGACCAAAAGAAATTTCTAATGGTTTGTTGGACACAGTAGTACCTTATAAAAGTCATCATGCAGATATACTGCATGATACGCCAACTGACTCTGGGTATAAATACGCAGTGATTGATGTGATCGATGTTGCTAGTAGATATAAAGACTGAAAAGCACTTGATATTCAATCATCGAAAGAAGTAGCTAAAGCAGATAGTTGACATTTACTTAAAGGGTTCTTTAGAATGGCCAAAAAAAATAACAGTAGATCCTGGATCATAATTCTTCAAACGAGATTTCAAGAAATTAATTGATAGAGAGGGAACACGTGTAATAGAAGCGAATAGTGAGAAAAGTGTTGCATTGGTTGAAAGAATAAATCGGACAACAATATAAAGAGCTTTCATTGCTCAGTAGGACAAGGAATCGGAAACTCTGAATAAATGAGATTATACCTTAAACAAATAATGGATTAAAAATCTACCTATGATTCTAGACTACCTGAACAATAAAATTACAAAATCAACAGGAGAAGAACCAGCTAAAGCTATAAAAAAGAAAGAGTTAAACCAAAGAAACCAAAGTGCAGTAGAAAAGTAGGAAAACTTGAATAGTTATTAGACCTTGGAGCAACCGTTAGATATTTACTACAATCAGGTGAAGGCTAAGATGAAAAAAGAACATCAGCAGACCTGATATGGAGTATGGCAAAACACATGGTTGTTAGAATAACAGTAATAAAAGACCAAGCAGTGCGTTGTCTGGTTAATGATGTAAAGAGAAGTTTTGTTAGAGAAGAGTTACAATTTATCAAACAGAATTAGTTGCTTTAGATGAATCTTCTATCTCACAGGAATCTTTTAAATTTCAAAATATCTTTAAATTCTTCATTGTTTTATTTCATCTGACAATGCATGTGATCTTTGAAATAAACTTTGACTTTGATTTTGGAGTTAATCTTTAACGTTTGCTGGTTTCAGCAAGGACACCATCAACTGTTAATAGCATTTTAGATACTGCTGCAGAAATTGGAACCATGTGACCTAGATCAGGAACATAAGGAATATATGAACTACTAATCGTTACTCCTAAAGCTATGACTATGTTTACAGGAATTTCAGAGTATACCTTATTTTTGTTAGATTTTTTAGGCACGATCTGACTCAATTGTCGTTTTGAACAACTTTCTTCATATCTTTGGGTGGCATATTTTTTCTGAGGCTCGACATTCTATATAAACTTAAAAATTAGCATTCATAATCACTATCATTTTGTTCTGGTACTTGGTTAAGTAAATCTTCTTCTTCATCGTTAGGTTCTTTTTCATATCCTAAATGCACTTTTCATGAATATGAGTAAGCTCAATAAGAGAATCCTTACCAGTTGTGATTTCGAATGGAGAAGAATAATCGCTATTTCGTTTTTTCGATCTCTTAAATATGATCTTCATTCACTTAGATATAAATTTCTTTCGCTAACTGTGTCTGACATAATAACTATTTTCATTTCTTTTTTATACTATAGAAATAATTTCCTTTAATGTGTTTTTAACTCAATGATCCGAGGTTGTTGTCAAACATAAAGTGTCTGAAAACTTCTTCATCTCTTACATTCATGTAGCTAGAATGATGAACTGCGGTGCTAACCCGTGCATCTATTATTTCCGTGGGAATATCAGAATACGTAAATTTCTTCCGTAAAATAGTAAGCGTGACTTTTGTTTCTTAGTAAAGCAGAACAAACCTGATCTTCTTTGGTTTGTCTGCTCTCTCTATAATATTAATATTATTTTTTCTAGCACTATAGTGATCATTTTTATCTTTTACACCATAAATAAATCAGTATATTTCTTAAAATGCTAAAAGTGATCCTGAAATAATCTTCGATTGACCCTTAAACACCTCCATCCAATAACATTGAAATCTTCGGTTTGAAAAAGTGGCCATCTACCTGTGCTGTATATAAAGTTGATGTTCACGAGATCTCACACTTGAGTCGAGAATGAGCTCTGAACCCAGTGAAGAGCGAATTTGAGTTGATAAGGGTGAAGCTTAAGAACATCAACTTTATATACTACTAGCGGCGTCACGTGCCCACCGTAGGGTCGAACCGGATGCGTTGAGTGCAAGCTAAATACCGTCCAAGCATCGGCGAGGTAAAAGGCTCGCACGAACGAGCAGCAAGTGCGTCTCTCTCTCCCTTTCTCTCTCTCTCTCTCTCTCTCTCTCTCTCTCTCTCTCTCTCTCTCTCTCTCCTCTCTCTCTCTCTCTCTCTCTCCCTCTCACTCTCTCTTTCATACTTCCTCTCTCTCTCTCTCTCTCTCTCTCTCTCTCTCTCTCTCTCTCTCTCTCTCTCTCTCTCTCTCTCTCTCTCTCTCTCTCTCTCTCTCTCTCTCCTTCTCCCTCTCACTCTCTCTCTCTCTCCCTCTCACTCTCTCTCTCTCTCCCTCTCTCTCGCATGCGAGTGAGCGATGGCCATCATGACGCCAAGGCGCTGCTCCGACCTGGCGCGTCTCAGTTACCGAACGGCTAAGCGTCTGCCTCGACCGTCGGAGGTCTCGCTGAACTCCCGCAGCTGGCTGGGTGTACGCGTTGGCGAAACTCGACGAGCTTTCGACGCCGGCTTCGAGCTACGCTATGTGCAAGCACACGGCTCGAACACCAGCCTATACGTGTGCCTATGTATATATATGTATACGTATATATATATATACGTATATATATATACGTGTGCGTGCGCGTGCGCGCATGCGCGCGTGTGCGTGCGCGCGCGCGTGTGCGTGTGTATATTATTATCACTATTATTGTCATTTCGAAGAGAACTCCGACGGCCGAGACTGATGCCGCCGCGCCGTCAGTCGGCCGGCCACGGAGCAGAGCTACGGTTGCAGACTGGCGTAAAAATGCGCGAGGGAAGCAAAAAACAATTGGTTCATTTCGCAGCTTCATTTCCGTTGCAGCAGAAGAGCATTTGCAGTTATCGCTTCCACTCGCGGCGGCAGATGCAGTATGACCTGCTGCCTGATTCGAACCTACCGCCTGAGGCCGTTTAGCTCAAGAACGTCGCCGCCCCCTCACGGGGTGAGACCGGGTGGGATAGAGCCCTGGTGGTCTGGAGCCTTGGCCTCGATTCGGGTTTTTGTCTCGCTCCGCATCTGCATCGGCGGCGACTACCAATCGCCTGCCGGGGCGCTTGGCTGGGCTCGCCCTCGGCCTCGGTGACGGGCGCGCCGTGGGAGCGTGCAGCGCCGCCGCTTCGCAGTGCAGGCTCGCAGCAGCGAGCATTCTTTTCTCTTGCGGACCGTCTTTGTGCACCGACGTGCGACCGCAGCTCTCTGAGCTCTCTGAGCTCTCTGAGCTCTCTCTCTCTCTCTCTCTCTCTCTCACTTTCTCTCTCTCTCTCAATACCCCTCTGTCTCTCTCTGTCTCTCTGTCTCTGTCTCTGTCTCTGTCTCTGTCTCTGTCTGTCTCTCTCTCTCTGTCTGTCTCTTTCTCTCTCTGTCTCTCTCTGTCTCTCTCTGTCTCTCTCTCTCTCTCTCTCTCTCTCTCTCTCTCTCTCTCTTTCTCTCTCTCTCTCTCTCTCTCAATACCCCTCTGTCTCTCTCTGTCTCTCTGTCTCTGTCTCTGTCTCTGTCTCTGTCTGTCTCTCTCTCTGTCTGTCTCTTTCTCTCTCTGTCTCTCTCTCTCTCTCTCTCTCTCTCTCTCTCTCTCTCTCTCTCTCTCTCTCTCTCTCTCTCTCTCTCTCTCTCTCTCTCTCTCTCTCTCTCTCTCTCTCTCTCTCTCTCTCTCTCTCTCTCTCTCTCTCTCTCTCTCTCTCTCTCTCTCTCTCTCTCTCTCTCTCTCTCTCTCTCTCTCTCTCTCTCTCTCTCTCTCTCTCTCTCTCTCTCTCTGTAATCTCGCGGGACCGTTGACAAAAAAGTAGCTCGGCAGGAGCCGCCTACTACTCGCACTACGATGCTGCGGCGATTTCCTTTGACCACCTCCGGATTGGCGATGGGCGGAGGATAAACTGAAAAGTAGCTCCTCCGCTCCACGTCCTCGGCGCGCGCGGCTCACTCTGCGACGCCGCCTTCGAAACCATCGAGCCACCGGAGGTGGGTGCGGTGGCTCGCGGCGGTCACGTGCCGGCAAGGCGTCCATTACCGGCAACGGTCGCCGCGCCTAAGAAGCAGCCGCGCATTCCGACGCTCTTCTGGATTAATCTAGCTGCTAGTATTCTAATCGGTCCCATTACGATGCGCAGGCACACGGACAGAGGCGCGAGGCAGTCACGCTGCACTCTCCGACGTCAGCATGGCGGCTGCAGCAGGCCGCACCTACTGAGCGAAGCCCCAGGCGATGCCAAACGCTCGAACGTCCGCCGCAGCAGACGACTGCTGCGAGCGCGAGCGCGCTTTTACCCGACGTCTCTCGCTCTCAAAGTTGGCCCATCGAACGCCTCCACACTCGAGCGGCTCAGACAGTCAGCGAGCCGTGGTCCAGAGGAATCGACGCATGGCTACGCCGTTCCGGCAGGCGGCGCCTGTGTCTTAGACAAGTTCTCGACTCGCCCTGCCTTTGTGACTCCAAAAAGTACTTCCCGTGGCCTAACGTAACGCGTCGATACAACGAGCCTGATCCGCGACTTGGTAGAGCTGACTTTGAAGCAGTCTACGGCGCCCCGCTCTCGAGCTTCTGTCCAACAGGCTTTATACCGCGAAAGCTCCCCGGATCGCTGTTTGACTGCTCGCTGTAGATTGAAGGAAGACGCATTCCGCAGCTAGCCAGATTTTGTCGCCGGACGGATACGCTACGCCGTTTCCGCATCGCCGCAGCCGCTCAGCGCGGCAACACAGGCGGTGTGGCTTAAAGCCGCAGCGCCGCCGCAGCAGCACCCGCCGCAAGCGCCGCCGCCGCCGCAAGCGCCGCCGCCGCCGCCGCCGCGTCGCTCACGCTTGGTTGACGCGCGCCTCACCTTTGGGCCCGAAGACGATTTCGCCACTTGGCCGAATGAGACGAACGTCGGACGAGACGAGCTCCGCTATGGCGGCAAAGTTTTTGCTGTTGTACGACCTTTGATAGTCTGCTAAGAAAGATGACGGGTAGCAGAGCCCGCCGCCGCCGCCGCCGGCGGCGCTGAGCGGCGACTACAATGACAACAACAACAGTAATAATAATAATAATAATGGCGATAATGACGACTGCGACGATATGGGCGTTTCTGTAGCGCGTTAGGAGAATTACCACTTCTCCCTCGACTCTGTACATTTGCCACATTAGACAGGTCTGTGCCGCGCCCAGCAAACGATGGCGCGGCGCATTCCGTTCTTGGACGCCGCCGCAAGGAACGCCAGAGCGCGCCAGCGCACGCCAGCGCGGCGCGGCGCGCTCTCTACCTCCACGTCGTCGTCGTCGTGCGGCTCGGCGGTCGCGAACGGTCGGAGCGCGGTCGCCATAAAGGCAACTACGAAGGCGACGTGGAAGTGCATCGCGGCGCAGATCATCGGGGCGGCGGGCGCAGCGGCGAATGACGACGACCGAGCGCCGACCGCATTTGAATATTTTCTAGATGACGTGTGCCCGCGTGCGCCCAGTCAACTGTGTTCTTCAGCGGCTCCGTGGCGACGGCTGGGCGACGGCCTTCCTGCCCGGCTGCGACCTCCGCGTCCATGGTCCCGGCGCGAAAGCGCGCCGGACGTTACCGGCGCACTCCGGAGCGTCGTCTGCCACCGTGCGCGCCGGCAGCGTCGCTGTCGAACGGGTGGCACCGCGCGAATGGCGGTAGATCGTCCGCGATTGCGTCGGCAGTAGAGGCGTTGAAGCCGACCGCAATCGAGCGCACCTATTTGCCACTTGGAGCAGAACGGCTGCTTGAAGTGTGCTCAAAATGTACCCGTCCGCCTCCGAGTCGATGTAGCGCGTCCTCTCCGGCGAGCGAAGCAGCGGCAATTAATAGTTTAGCGGAGCGACAGAGGCCGCCGGGAGCCACCTGCGGGCGCAGACGTTAGATGACTGCAGTTCCGTCCTTCGGCGGCCACCGCTTCGGCTGCGAGCTCTGCATTTAACGCGCTGCCGGAGGGCAACGAACGGCAGCAAAGAGCGATAGACGGCGATCGTCAAGTAATCAAAAACCTGCGTCCCCAGATCCCCGATGATTGCGGGGATATATATATATATATATATATATAATACAATATACGATATAGCTGGGCACAGCTTGCCGATAGAATGTCTTCAGAACCTCTGAAGAGTAAAAATGAGAACCGTTTACGTAAAAATGAGATTAGCACGGCGACAAAAGCATTAACCCAGATGTCAATGAGCGGTCCGTGACTTTTAATAGTCTACTTGTCATGCAGATTTATATTTGTAATAATAGTAATAATAATAATATATTTGAATAGAGCCCTCAGAGAACCCAATCTTTTCCCTTTGCAGCAAATGTAAAGCGCCTAGAAAGAGATTAAGTTCTCTGACGGCGCTTTATCAAGTGCATTATTATTATTATTATTAATCTCTTTTGAGGCACTTTACATTTGCTGCAAAGGAAGCGTGATCGAATGGTTAGTGGTAGCATGCTCAATGGCAACAAGCATAGAGGTGAAAATGCATAAGCACGGAGTCAGAATACAAGTTAGAGATGGCATGCATAGAGTCAGCATGCAAATATGGTTAGTGGCAGCATGCACAATGTTGGCAGCACGCACAGCACCCAAAGGACGAATCGCGTGAATCCACTTAATGCTGCTATAAATAGATGCGTTTTTGGCTTCTTTTTTTATAAAGTCATCAAGTCAGGGGACTTCGTGACGCCAGTCGTGAGTTTCAGACTCCAAGCATACGAACGAACCCTCAGTCTTCAAATAATTATAGAGAGGTTTGTATGAGGTGTAGCTAAACGATTTGATTCGGAAACTCGGTTCGCGTTCTGTGGACGCACTAACATGCAAAAGTTTCACTTTCTCTAACTCGAAATGCAGCTCATTGTGGTAGCGTGCAGACTTTCACTCGCCTAGACTTACCAGTGCTCCCACTCTCTCGCCTAGCTCGCTTAGCAATCAGCGGCTCGGTGGCCGATATCGCCTTGAAATTTTCGCCAACCAATTTGCGGACCCGTCTTTAAAAGATGAGCTTCCTAAATGGCGCTGATGTGGAGCCGTTTTCGCTAAAGTTTTTTTGCAAACATCAATGAAGTTCTGCTTTTCTAAAGCATTCGCATCCCCAGCCATGACGCGCGCTTGAGTAACTTGAGTAACAACGATAGAGAGAAACGTAGCCGACCAGATTGAATACAAGACAAATCCACTAGAAGACTAAAAAGCCATCGGTTCCTTGGTTTGTGATCGGTGGCTTATTCATATACCTGTGCCACCTGCACGCAGCTGATCGCAGACGGTGAAGCGTTCCAGAAGTAGAGGCGGCAGGCTCTAGCACACCCTCTCACTCGTCGCTATCGCTAGCTTGATTGACACCGTCAAAATGCAGCCGAGTGACGTACAAGCGGCTGTTCTTTACTCTTTACGTTGACTCGAGGAACGGTCGAAATCGAGGTCAAAGTCGCTTTATCTTGCTCAGTAGATAACCCGAAATGTTCAGAATCTAATGAGTGTGGAACTTTCGCCCACATTTTGTCACACGCGTCAAAACACATCAACATCGACAACTGATGCCTTCAGTTCAAGGGACTTCCCAAATATGGTAAGATACGGATTGAGGCTGAAATTGTATCACCACATATAAGGTGAAAAATTGATAGCCACTTGCTGCACTAGGCATTTATTACGGAAAAAGACAAGTACGTGTAAAGGGAATTATTACGGAAAAATACATGTACGTGCAACTTACGTCAACCGAGTCAAGTACGGTATCCAGCCGGCAATAGGCTAATCGACTTATTTCATCTGTATTTGACTCCATATTTATAAATGCATAAGCTTCACCTCAGTCTTTTACGTGTGTGTGTCCCTCATCTATCCCTCTTCTGCCGGCTCTCTCTCTCTCTCACTCCTTTCGCCGTTCTTTGTTACTCACATCTATCTGTACCTACCTGCCAGTCTCTCTCTCTCTCTCCCTGTCTGTCTGTCTGCATACACCTGCCTGTCTCTCTTTCTCTCTGCTGCATTCACCTGCCAGTCTCTCTTTCTCCCTGTCTGTCTGTCTGTCTGTCTGTCTGTCTCTCTCTCTCTCTCTCTCTCTCTCTCCCTGTCGCCGATCTCAATCTCTCTCGCTCTAATCTGCGAGCTTGTCTGTCTATAGCTGTCTGTCAGTCTTTGTCCGTCTATAGGTCTCCATTGCATTCAGTGTGTCCGTAGGTTTTCCTCTCTCCTCTCTTGACCCTCAAATCGTGAAAAGCCGCACGTCAATAATGCCTTTCATGGCCCCGGTAGGACCAGAGTGCATTTGTCAGGCCGCACTATCGGGAGTTGCACAACTCACAGCCTCGTGAGCTCGTCCGGCCGCTGCAGCAGCCCATGTCTGATTGGGCAGAGCGACTGCTTTTGACAATGGCACTGACTGCACTGCCATCAATTTTTCAAAGGCACCGGGTGGGGTTTTATTTTAAGACAAGCAATTCTCCACCATCCTACTCAGGTCGACCGCCATTAGTTGTCACTATTATGACAGCCAGACGTTGATGACGGTGAAGCACAATACATGAGCACATTCCACACTAGCACATCAGAGCACGTCAGCATATTCCGCTGCTGCCACGCACAACCAAGTGTGAAAATGTCCTTGTCAATGAGTGCAAGGAAGATGCAAGAGAGTGCCTGTAACCACAAGCAAGCAATCGTTTCAACCGACTTCCGTGAAAGCGTCTATGCTGTTATTCCATGCATCGTCACCAGCGGTCGGCACTTGTGCGATGGGTGACCTTATCTTGCATGCTCGGTGAGGACGTGAAGAAATCAAAAATGGCTGGTTGTAGCAGTCGATTGCTTCCACTCGGTAAGTATCTTCTCGGCAGCATCTAGAGTACTGTCTTTCTACGAAAGATCCAGCAGAAGACGAACATGTAAAACAGCCAATGATTCCATGAGACTATAGGTGCGGTTTTTAATAAATGGGAAAAGTCACAGTAATAATAATAATAATAACGTACTTGATAAAGCGCCCTCAGAGAACTTAATCTCTTTCTAGGCGCTTTGCAATTGCTGCAAAGGGAAATGCAATTAAATGGCAAGTAAAATCATGCTTGAAAAACAAACAAAATTAATAACATGGTTAGGGGTGACATGCACACGATCAGCATGCAAATGTGGTTAGTGGCAGCATGCACAGTGTCAGCACGCATAAGCACACCAAGGACGAATCACAGGGACCCAATAAATGCTGTCCTAAATAGGTATGTTTTTAAGTTCCTTTTAAATGTGGTCAGGTCAGGGGATGTTCTGACGCAGATCGGGAGGGAGTTCCACGCTTTGGGAGCATACGAACTAAATGCACGGTCTCCAAAGGATTTGAGGCTTGTACGAGGTATTTGTAGACTGCTGGATTCCGAAAAGCGAATGGTACTATGCTTGGCCTGATGGGGTAGTATATCTGAGAGATAGGCTGGAGCCATCGAATGAAGGGACCTAAAAGTGAGCGACAAAACCTTGAAGTCAATCCGTTGCTTGACTGGTAGCCAGTGCAGGTCGGCGAGAAGTGGAGTAATGTGGCAACTGCGACGCTCACGACAGACAAGCCTAGCTGCAGAGTTTTGCACCAGCTGCAATCGCCTGATCGCACATGCTGGTAGGCCAGTAAGCAGTGAGTTGCAGAAGTCGAGACGAGATGTCACGAATGCATGGACCAACTTAGACGTGGTATCTTTATCTAAACAAGCCCGAATTTGAGCAATGTTATGAAGCTAAAAATAGGCAGCTTTGACCCTGGAGCTGACATGGTAGTCTAACGAGAGGTCGCTTTGGAATATGACACCTAGATTTCGAGCTGATTCGACAGGAGATATGCTGGCAGAGCCAATTTTGAGCGTCAGCCTTTCCAATTTCTGAATCACACTGGGTTTACCCATAAATAGTAAGTTAGTTTTATCATCGTTGAGTTTAAGAAAACTTGCTGCCATCCATGTGTGGATGTCATCAATACATGCAGCAAGTGAGTTGAGAGAATTGGAGGTGCTCAAAGGCTGGGAGGGATCAAAGCAAAGGTACAACTGAGTGTCATCCGAATAGAAGTGAAAGCCTAGATTGTGCTTGGCAATCACATCATCAAGAGGGAGAGTATAAACCGTGAATAGAACCGGACCTGGCACGGAGCCTGAGGTACCCCATATTTCAGAGGTACCTCGGATGATCTGTGTCCATTCACGTCAATACTCTGGAGTCTCCCACTGAGATAGGACCTGAACCATTGCAGAGCAGTGCCAGTGATGCCCAGGCGAAATGAGAGGAGCTCTAGAAGAACTTTGTAATCGATAGTATCAAAAGCTGCCGAAAGATTAAGCAAACCAAGCAGAGACCCTCTACCTATATCTTCATTCCTAAGTAGGTCGTTGTACAACCTAAGCAATGCTGACTCTGAGGAGTGATTAGCCAGACCGGAACGCACTAGCAAGGTTTGAGATTTCAATATGAGTTCAGCTGGTCCGCCACGACCCGTTCCAGTGTCTTTGATAGAAATGGTAGAAGGGAGACTGGGCAGTAGTTGCTCAAGTTGTCTTGGTCTAGTGTTGCTTTCTTGAGGAGAGGCCTGACTACAGCTTTTTTGAAAGGTGCTGGGACATGACCTGAGGCTAATGACATATTAATGATGTTAGTTATGCATGGCAGCAGCAGATCAATGCAATGTAGGAGCAGGACAGTGGGAATAGGGTCCAGAGGACTTGTTGTCTTCTTTGATTGAGATACGAACTTTAGGACTAGATCAGTACTGCCGTTAGCATGCATAGCCAACCGAATGAGACGCATCAAAATTTGCCAATGACAACAGTATAAATGCAATCGCAACGGAAATTTCATGTCAATGCAAGAGAAGCAGCTAGCAATGGTGGTATCTAAAAATTAAACATGATGACACAATTGTTAATGTGCTATACCTCAGCGCGTTAATAGGATCAGTTACACATATCCATAAATATGATCGGCTACCGCATTCCTGTAACTAATGAAGTACAGACAAGCTTTGTCTAGGCATGACACACTAATACGAACTTTGTTTAGATCCCTTCACTCTCTTGCTCCAACATATATATCTGAAATGCATACTCTTCAGGCTTCCCGTCGTACAAACGATTCCTGCGACTCTGGCCGTTTAACTGTGCCTCAAACCAACCTCCGATCCCTAGGAAACGGTTCTTCCAGTTCCTAAGCACCGGAAGCCTAGAACTCTACCAACACTGACACATCCCTGCCTTAAAGACATTAAAAAAAAAGCTAAAACTCCACCAGTTCCTTGCAACATTTACTTTAGCCGTATGAGTCGTTCCTAGTCAGTTTATGCGACCTCAAGTTAAGCACGATGGTGTTTCTTATTTAGTTTATATACCTCCATGTAAGCCTTAACAATCCACGACAACTGCTCTGCTTTGGCTTGAATTCGTTTCCCAAAATAAGCCGACTCTTTGACAGATGACAATTCTAAACACAATCGTGGCTTACATTTCCATACCGACGACACTCACATCTACATATCCTTCAACCCTTCTAAGCCTTGCTCAAAATCTTACTCTTGCTGCATGCATCAACTACATTCACCCTAGTATGGCATTAACTTAGTGAAACTTTACGTTGACAAGACCAACCTAATAGTTGTGTGCAAGCCTGGTGTCAACCAAAAGTTGGAAGACCCCACTTTCAAAATTGGTTCATCTAGCATCACTCAGGTGACGACTGCCCGTAGTTTGGCATGCATTTCAATAACATCTTGCGATTGTGAAGAACACAGCCCAAATCGGGGCCTGCTCAGACGAGAGAACAACAGCCATACCGGCTCACGCGTTGGTGACCTTGCATCTAGATTACTGTGAATTATTTTGCTCAAGACTCCCAGCATTTGCCCTCATTCGTCTGTGACTGGTGCACAACTCAGCAGCTCGTTTGGCCTGCCGTCGATCTCCTTGCTTCTCCAGTGTGCTCTCACACCATCGGTAACAGGGCTTCCAATCGTCTCGCCGATCATCGCAATATTTTGGTGACTGGCTCTTCAGTTGATATGTCGAGGATCAGTTGGCGAGTCAAAGTCCGGGACTCCCATTCGGCATCCTGTCTAAACCTGCACTGACTTTGCACCATCTGATCAGGTCTCAGATAAAGAGAGACCCTTCTACTCAGCTTTCCCTTCGTGTCAACGAGTCTTTTCGGTCGTGCGAATGCGCTTACCTATGCATAACTTGGTGCATTCAACAACGAGGAGCCTTCCTAACTTGCGGAAATAAGCATCTGGCTGTTTGCTTTTGCATGCTGGCCTGAGCACGATACTTGTGAGCTTATGCATGATGTTTCAATCACGTCACAGTGCATGCCCTTAACCTTTTGCTATTGATTCCCTTGGACCGAGTTGCAAGCACCTGGATAGAGATTTAGTTCTCCTAAAGCGCTATCTAAACGACTTGGAATAATTTTAATACAACTAATAACAATACATTTGCATAATAAAAATACTAGCTAATTTAACAGCCTTTTTTATAGTGACAAAAGAGCCTTAACGGCTATCACCACTGCTTGCATTGGCAATTAAGGATCGCCCACCACAGGATTCGAACTCACGACCTCGGTCGTGAAAAGCAACCGCCTTATCTAGTGTGCGTGCCATCACGGTTTACCTGTAAAGTCTCCTCAAAGAAGTTAATCTGTTACCAGGCATTTACACATGCACGATCGTATGGTTACTGGTAACACACACAGTGTCATGCATAATATGGTTAATGGTAACATGCAATGTGTCAACATGCAAATACGGTTAGTGGCAGTGGGCACAATATCTGAACGCATAAGCACACAAAGCAGAAGTTACAAGGTCAGCAAACGCTGTGACAAACAGGCGCGTTTTAGATACTTTTTAAATGTTGTCAAGTCAGGGGATGTCATGACGCAATTCGAAAGCAAAGTCCAGACTTGGGGAGCAAACGAACTAATGTGCTGCATCAGTGGTTGAAAAGTATTTTTACAGAAGCTAGACTTGCCCTTTGCTAGGATGATTGGTACGATCTATACTAGTCCTCGTTTATATCGATGCCACAGCCAGTCCTGATCTTTTCCATGCTTTCACATGCTTTGGCTCAGTAGACCTAGCTAGTTTAATGTCAGCAGTAAACTACGGGCCATCTGGGCCTATGGTTTACCAATGGACCTATACTAAGTAGTGTAATTATTACTGTTAGTATCACTATTATTTTTATCACTATTGTTTTTACTAAGTTAAGTGGCTAGAAAGAGATTAAGTTCTCATGGGCACTATACAAATGCATCATTTCATTTATATTTTTATTACAAGTCCAGAGGACCCTGAGTGCATCGAGATGGCACTAGTGTAGCTATGCCAACTAGTACTCAGGCTTCTATCTCGGGCACTCTGCACGCACGCACTCACACACGCACACAACACACAAACACATACACGGATATTTAGAACTCTGTGGGACACCAGGAAAGCCAGCAGCAGATGGATGACACAGCTGACCAGCACATGCAGGCCAAGCAGACTCCTTAGTATGTCAAGACTGTCCAGGCAGCCTCGCCAGGCAGCTTGAGCCGAAGCTTCTATAGCTTCCGATAGCTTCTATACACAGAGCACCTCGCCGGAGATTGCATATGCAAAAGCCCGGCTGGCCTTCGTAATGCAAATTCAGAAAAAATCAGCCTTTGGAGGCCCGCGACGATAAGTTTGCATCAAGTGTGCTTTTCCAACTCGGCACATCGATCGTAGCTGCCTGCATCCTGGCTAAGTAGGCAGGTAGCACAAGTAGGTAAGTAAGTAGGTAGCACACGGCGCGCACACACACACACACACACACACACACACACACACACACACACACACACACACACACACACACACACACACACACACACACACACACACACGATGTTTCGGTGTGCAATGCCTGAGCTTCTGCCCCTACCACACATGCATTGGCAGTGGTGCTGCGAACAGCGCCGTGGGCATTGTCATGTCGGCATCTAAAGGAGATGCTCACTCTTGCCGCTGCATGCTTAACGCAAGGCTTAGTATGACCTGCCTGCTACGACCAAACCTGCGCTACTCACTTTTATAAAACAGAAACGAATGTAGTTCTCAGCAAGGTGCTGGTGTTCTTTGGAATAGAAAGCTGACACCGGGATTGTGGCCAATTTCTGCAACGACGGCAGGCAGCGGAACGAGCACGCTCTTCACGGCACGCTACGCCGAGTGGGCAAGAGCGCTCAGGAGCGAGAGCAACGAGAGCAAGCGATCTCTCAAGATCGAGCGAGCAGCAGCCACAGCAGGACCGGCTCCCCAAGTGGTAGCCACACGGCTCGCACACAGTCTGCGTACGCTCCGCAACGAAAGCGGAAAGCTGCTGCAACGTGCGCACGCATGCGCAGCTGAGACGAAGCGGCAAAGCCTCGAAGCAGCATCGAGGCAGAGCAGCAAGCAAGCAGCCCCTGCTCCTCCTCCTCCTCGGGGAACCTGTATGCCCCACCCTCTCGACGCTGACTGCTCGATCGGCCATAGCTACTGATGGCTACGCGAATCGCTTGCACTCGACCCCCGCCCCCCACCCCCGCCCGCCTCTCCGGCCAGCTCCTGGCCCAAGCTGCCGAGTGCAAGACAGGTAGCTTGAGCCAGGTCTGCCCTCCAACCCGAGCGCAACAAACAAAAAATTATTTTTGAACATCCAACAGCGGGCAAATGTGCAGAGCAGCACGAAGAGATAGCCAGATGGAGGCTAGATAGAAGTAGCTAGATTCTGCTCTCCCATCGACTCATCTGCTGCTGCTGCTGCTGCTGCTCAGTCAAAGAGTCAACCAAGTCCCCCCCCCCATTGAGCCAGCCAGACGTAGATGGATATTGCTATCGAGCAAAAGTCTCTGTCTCTGTCTCTCTGTCTATCTCTGTGTCTCTCTCTCTTTGTCTCTCTCTCTCTCTCTCGCTCTGTCTCTCTCTCTCTCTCTCTCTCTCTCTCTCTCTCTCTCTCTCTCTCTCTCTCTCTCTCTCTCTCTGTCTCTCTGTCTCTCTCTCTCTCTCTCTCTCTCTCTCTCTCTCTCTCTCTCTGTGTGTTTCTCTCTGTCCCTTTCTCTCTCTCTCTCTCTCTCTCTCTCTCTCTATATATATATATATATATGTGTATATATATATATGTATATGTATATATATATATACATATATATATATGTATATGTATATATATATATATATCGTGTCTATCTGCGCATCCGAACATAGCCCCTGCTAAGAGCATCAGAATTGTGCACCCTCAACATGTCAAATATATACCAAATATTTGTAGGGCCTATATACACTCTATGTGCATAGATGTATACCTGTACGTGTATGCTACGCAGAGGCACACCAACATAGGTAACTACAGTGTAAGCATCAACAGCGCTTATCGGCTAACTGAGAGGGGTAGCTTAAACTACAACGAAACACTCAGAACGCCACGTGTGGACGGCCAACATACGTGCCCTTTCCACCCTGCACGAGAAGCACAGGACCCCCTCCTCCAACCGACTGTACTAGCGCACTCAAGCGCGCATTAGTGCGCAAGAGAGCTCGGCACAAACCGCAGAGGGCGCTCTCTCTCAGTCGTGCTTCAGTGGCCAGGCGACTGCCTCGAGCAGACAAAGGCATCTGGTAATCTCCGACAAATCGACTTGCAAGCAGAGCAGTGTCACCCACACCGCCGTGCTCTCGACATTTTCGGGAGCGCTCAGCAGTCCACAGGGCGGGGCGGGGTAGTACCTTCTCGGTTGTAAGCCACCTTACAAACTTGAAATCAGGTGACTCATCGAGATCGGCAGCAATACCATCAACGTTGATGCCTGGAAATGACAAGCAGGCAGGCGTGTGAAATGGAAGCTGCAGAAGAAACGCTAGCGCGCTACTACGAATTATGCGATCCTAAGAATGACGAATTAGGCAAAAAAAAGGAATTGGGGAGAGCGGAACTGCATCCGGTCTAACAGCAGCTTGATAGGCCTCGAAAGCAGCCGACGTCCGGCCTTCCGGTTGCCGCCGACTGCTCACTCCTGTCTGGGGGGGGAGGAAACCTGCAGCTAAATGCAAGCAAAGGCCCCTCTGCCCCGCAGGCAGTAAAATTAGAGTAAAATTAAATATTAGCTGATGTAGCAGCCTCTTTTCTGTAGCAACAGAAGACCCTTTACGGCTACCACCACCACTTGCCAGGGCGATAAAGAGTCACCCACAGTAGGATTCGAACCTACGAACTCGCTTGCGACCGAGGTTGTGAAAAGCAACAGCTTTACCTAGTGTGCCATCACGGCTCACCGGCTATAGACGTTCGCTTTCGGCTTGGGGCGGAACGACTAAGCTATGGAGCTGCTCTGAGCTCTGTCCTGGCTGCTCCAGTGCACGACAAAGTTAAAGCCATTCCTTCCAGACAAGTCACTAACGTGGAATTGTAATTGACACAGCACCCTGATGCAGATATTGCCAGGCTGCACAGACGCCTCTGCAGTGCAAAGGCGGGCACCGCTGCTGCTGCTGCAAGGTGGGCCCGGACGCCCACCCTCCTCCTGCCCACCCTCCTCCTGCCCGCCCCCAGGGGAATATTGAGTGCCTTCTACGAACGGCTCAACATTGCGCCGAGACGTGTCACGTGACATGCACACGCACGCGGGGCGCCGGTCTAATTGCCATTGCATCGCACCAGCACGACAATGACAGAATTGTAAGAATGGTACGGCACATACAATTAAAACAATGGACCGTCATCGAGTGTCTGCATTTTCTCATTTGCGCCTCTCTTCTGCCGACGACATTGCTTGAATGGACGGTCGAAGACGATTGCGCAAGCGGCGGCCGGCGCTGCGCAGCTGACCGAGTAGCTGTCTGCTGCTGACGCAGGCAGGCAGGCAGACATTCACTCAGTCAGTCAATCGCCAGCGGCTGCTCTCTGCTCGCGGTCTGGGTGAGGGCTGCGGAAGCTGGTGCTTTGCCGGCGGGCCAGGGCAGCTCGGCAGCAGACCCGACCGAGCCAAGTTGGACTGCAGACCGAGTTGGTGGCTCTGTCGACGACACTATTTTCACGTAAGGGCACGCAAAGCGAGTGCGCCGCACAGGAACAGGCGGCGACGGCAGCGGCAGCCGACGGCGCCGTCTAGCGGCCACAGAGTCGCATCGACAGCATCGGCTGCTTCCGAACCTCAGCAGTGAAGCGCAGGGCCCCGATTGAATCGGCAGCCAAAGCATCGGTAGTGGGACACGCTGCTGCCGCCGCCGCCATCAGGGAAGGTGAGCGACACGACAGCGGAAGCGCTACTGTAGAGCTGCTGCCGAAGTACCCCATACATCGCACCCTCGGCTGCCTTCCTTCCCTCCTTTGAGAGAGGGAGGAGGCAGCACTGCTGCAGCTCTTGCTCCCTGGCGCCGCCAAGAGGAAGGCGGCGCAAAAACGAGGCTCTCTGGCGCTGCTGGGTGCCTCCGAGGAGTGGGGAGGGGTGCTACAGCGCTAGCACTTCAGGCTCCCGACCGACCGCTTGGCATTTTCCAGATTCCTACACAATAGCAGCAGCAGCACGCCATTTTGTCCGACGGGGACGCATTCTCGCGCGATCGCATGTGGCACTCCCATTGTCCTTCAGCAGCGGGTCACGTGGCACGCCTGCCAGCAAGCAAGCCAAACTCGGCCTCCGCGATCAGTGACACCCGCGGCAATGCCTGCTGGCTCACCCCTACCACCGCTGCCGTCGGAGGAGAGCGTCAGACGGCTGCATCTGGCTATCGAGAAGAACAGGAAGGATGACGTGAGCAAAGCCCTGCAAGCGGCAGGCACCGGCAGCTCAGCCGCGCAGCTCTGCGAAGCCCCTCTGAACGGTGTCACGGCGCTGCATCGCTGCGCCAAGAATCCGCAGCTGCTCAAAACGATACTGCAGCTAACAGGTGAGGATGCCGGCTCGCGCGCCCGCTGTGCGCATCAGCGCTGGACTGCCGACCATCCAGGGTGAGAATCATTGGCAGTATCATGCACTTGCTGTTCAGCAGTGGCACCAGCCCCGGCCGCAGTTGCGATTTCGATGGCAGCAGCCAACGGGTTCTTAGGTACCCAAAGCACAATCGACAGTCGGAGAGGGTGAAAGAAGGGGCGGCTGCTCAGACAGACAGACAGACAGAGAGCAGGCTCATCGGCATGATGCTAGGAGTGGGCTCCGCCAGATGACACACGGGCCGCCCTCCCTGCACTTCCCGCTCCGGATGTAGGAGCCCTCGTGCAGACAGTTACCAAAAGGTCATCATTTGCCAAATTTACCAAAAAGGCCCTTCGCACTGCCCCTAAAATACAACCCCCGTGCCACTTATGTGTGTTGACTACTTTTGCCACGAAGGTTAGACTATTGCAAAAAACTCAGAAAACTAGCAGGGCTGCCAGAAAACAAAGTTGAGTGGTTTTCCTTTTCGTGCCTTCTTTGCCGATTTCTCGCATCTTTTCAAACCACACCTGGCACATGCTTACTTCGAGCGCTTTACTATTACCAAGACAGTACAGTGATCGATGAAACTTGTTGCTGGAATTCGTTTTCATAAAGAGTGTACATGATTTATACACCGAATAGTAGGACCCCGGGTTGGTAGCATGCACTGGATTGTGCAAAGGTAGGCACTCAGAGCATGGAAAAACCAAAGACAGGTTCACTGGGATGCACAGAAGGCTGAGCTGGATGATGTCTGGCCAAGATGGCTGGGGTGTCTGGCCAAGGTCGTGGGCTCCGTGGCAAATGCGAAGCACCTGAAAAGAGATCAAGTTATCTTAGCGTGCTATACAAATGAATTGCATTTGTTTATTTTTATTTAAGTGACATGCGTGTGGCTTTTTACCGCTGCTGCCCACTCGTGCAGTGGCTAAATAGACGTAGCAAAGCAGTCGATTAAGACAAGAGACAGTGATTGTCTGGTGCAGAGAGCTCGGCATGCAGTGGCCACTGGCCGAAGCGACCCATTTAGGCCTTCTGTAAATAGGACCAATCTTGAGGGTGTCGACAATCTGATCATGGTAGCCCTTGCAGCATGTCAATGCTGGATGGCTGGTGAAGGACAAACAAAGCCAAATATAGGAAGTGACACTTGGGTCCCTGGCGACCGAGTTACTTCCCAATACTGAAAAAACCGGAGGCAGAGCCCACCTGGGCTGTGGCATAGCAATTTGCTTTGCAGATTAGTAGCTGGGAGCCTGGTGACTGCTAGCGATGGAAAAAAGGCTCACACAGACACACCTGGCTTCTGCTGCTGCTGCTTAGTCTGCGAAAAGTAGGCTAGCTTTCTCAACTGCAGCGACCTGCCATGACTAGACCGATGTGCAGCAGACCCAGCAAGCAGGTTTGGTACCGATGGCACCGCCCAGGGACCGATCCCAAGGTGTGGCCAGCTGTGACAGTCATCATGTGACAGTCCTTTAACAGGACCGGAGCACTGATTGTCGGGCCATCGATTGATGCGGCCTCTTTGTAAATATTGACGACGGGAGGGTGCAGATCGATCAGGGAGAGCCGCAGCAGCTCATGATGCAGTCAACGTCAGATCCGGGCTTGAGTAACCAGTAACAGAAACTGCTGGAGCGAGCGCGACCAGCCACGTGCGCGCTACTGGGCGGCGGCTGCGGATCGAGCTCACCAGAGCCACCTCCGCCGGGGGATGCCTGCCGCCCCCCCCCCCCACGCATGGCCAGACCCCTTGGCAATGCTACACCAGGGTCGCCCTATTGACACCTCACATGGCTCGAATGCTCTCAAACAGGGGCTCGCAGTAAAACTGCGCAAAGGCTAGGGCAGGAGGTCTGCCACACCTACAGCTAAAGACAGTTACAACGTCGAACGAGACTATGGGGGCCGCAGGCGAGTTGAGCATGCCGAGAGCTCAACTCGCCATTGGCAATGCCAGAGCCCGGCTCGGTAGCCCAACGCAAATCCTCACCGAAAAATGCAGGGCACCGACAGATAAAGGTTACAAAACAGGATGCTGTGCAGATGGAAGTGCACTTATTTGCGCTTCTTTCAGCCCACATGCTGTTCACAAAATTCTCACCCAATGCATTCATTCATTCATACTTACACACAGAGACTTACAGCAGTGCACTTATTCAAGTAAACAAATGCATATAGCACACAAACATTTAAGCACGTGCACGGACACACACACACACACACACACACACACACACATCCCTACCCCTCCTCTGTAGCATTATTTTTGCTCCTGTGTGCCACACAAAATTATTTTGATAGCCACTGCCACACCCATAAATCATCCTTATTCCAACAACTGCAACAAGCTCTGAATGTTTCACGTGTGTGCACGCAGACTGGCACACGGAAACGTGTGGCAAAGCTGCAGAAATCAGGCAACAATGGTAAAAATAAAAAATAGACAGATATAATTCATATGTGTAGCACCCTAAGAGAACCAAATCTCTATCCAAGTGTTTCACATATGTCGAAGGGCTCGAGCTCACGACCTCGGTCGTAAAGATGAACACCTTGACCTCGGTCGGTAAAGGTGAGCACCTTAACCCCTGGGCTAAACCCGGTAAACAAGGCTGAGCCACATGTGGGGTAGTAGATTGTGCAAAAGACTAAACATAAGCTCTCCTGCCTCAACTGAGCTCCCTTCAAAAAAATGAAGGGCCTTTACTTGCTGGCCTAAGCAATTAGAGAGTGCAGCTACACCAGGCGAGCCCCTTAACCAAACCAATCGCCTCCAATACCCTGGAAGCCACCGGCACCTGTTTTTCGTACCATCTTTAGCAGGCCGCAGGAGCCAGGCGACAATTCAGCTCGTAGCTGAGCAGCGCTCAGCTTGCATTGATCAAGAATCCTTGATCAAGAGCCTTGCGATAACCAAGGATGCCAAAGCAGTCATCATCATCAATCGATCCGCACCTGCTTAGCAGTGAAAACAATTAAGACGATCTATGACAATCAGCAATTACAGTCGCCCGGAATTAATCCTATTGATGTGCCGGCATACTGCCGAGTGCAACAACAGCGCACCACAACGCAACAGAACATCAACGTGCCAGCAGCGATTCGAGTTCACAAAAGGATGCACAGTGTGTTCTTAATGTGATCCTTGTTGGCATGCAAGCAAGCCTAACCGAGCGTAAACCACGGCACAGATGGGCGTGTCCAGCACTGGCTAGCTCAAACTCACGAGCTGTAGCTGCCGGCACCCTGCGATACGCAGGGGCTTGCTCACACAGCTGCCACAGCATGTGCCACAGGGCGATCAGCCAACGGTGTCTTGCCAAGCCTACTTCCAACTGCGCAGCCTCACATTTTTACCCTGCCCACAGCACAGCCTGTGCGCGATCCAGAACAGTCGACTAAAACGAGAGGGATGCTGCACCAACTACAAATGAAATGCAATGTATCTGTGTATGCAACTCCACAAAGCCACCAAGACTAGAAAGGTCGCGACTGACGAACTGGCGTTCTAAGCGACCAGTGAGCTTGACAGCAGCCAAAGCCTTTCAGCGGCACCATTGGGGGCCCCGGATAATTTTGCACGCTCTTCTAGCTAGGAAGACGTAGAGTGGGACAGCACAAAAGGCGGCGGGAACACTCATCGAGGGGCGGGGCAGCACTGCCTTCTGCTCCTTTGACTTACACCGTCGGTGGTTTAGCCTCAAAGTCACAATCTCACTCTCATACTCTCACAGCTACCGCACTTGCATATAATTTCTGTCCGAGTTCGTCCAGCAACGGCCTCTGCCCTGCTCGCTGCTGCGGAGGCAGGCAGGCAGGCTGCAGCAGCAGCAGCAGCAGTAGCGCCTTTGCCTTTGCTGCAGGCGGCAGCCCGGACGCGGCAGTGGCCGCGAACGGCCAGGATGACGAGCTGCCGTTCACCGAAGGTGCCACGGCACTGCACGCCGCTGCCTTTTACGGCAACGCCGACAGTGTCAAGGTCCTGCTCGAGCACCAAGCGCAGCTTGAGAAACTGGACGTGGCCGGTGAGCTGCTGCTGCTGCTCCCTCAGAGGGGCCCCTGCCGGCGCCGCACGGCGCAGCGCCGGGCGGCAATGGGCGGCAATGGGCAGCGGTCGGACAGCCTTGAACCGAGCGCGGCCCACATCAATCCTGCCCCGATCAGTCATGCCACGGCACCGGCGTCGGTCTGGGCCCAGTTCTAGCATCAGCAGGCCATCGCATGCATAAAGCAGACGCCGACTGGTTGGCTCTTGGCACTAACAGGAAATATAGAAATTAAAGAACTGCATAATGACTGAGGATAACCATACCACTTTCCATGCCCTAGGCATTTTCTGCAAAGCAGGCTTTTAACTATACAGTGATAATAATGTAAATACATTTGTCATAGCACCCTCAGAGAACTCGATCTCTTCCTAAGCACTTTAGATTTGCTGCAAAGGAAGCATAATCGAATGGTGATATAAAAATGCATACTCACAAACGCACACGGCCACTCATGCAGACGTTGTAAATGCCGCGAGAAACTGATGGACTTGTAGCTCCTTTTTAAATCCAGTCAAGTCAGGGACGTCGAGATGTGAATGTGAGCAAAAGGAATTAGAGGTCTATAAAAGTGAGTGGCTGCCAGCAGCTGCTGCTGGAGCCGGTGAGCCAGGTCGGAAACGTGGGAGCTACTGCGTAGGCTGCACATCGCCAGCAATCGTGAGCAAGCATAGAGCGAGTGAGTCGGGCGCTGAATCCCTCGTCGTCGCTGGCTGCCTGCTGAGAGCGCACCTGAGCGCGCTCTGCTGCGCCGGCTGCCGCCTGCAGGTCGCACGCCGCTTCACATGGCCGCATCGCAGAACCAGGTCAAGGTCGCTCTGCAGCTACTTAAGGCCGGCTCGAATCCGAACGCCCAGACGCGCGTCGGGCGCACGCCGCTGCACGTATGCTCGTCGAGGAGCAGCCAGCAGACGGCCATCACTCTGCTCGAGAACGGCGCACAGGTGGACAAGCGAGACGCTCAGGGGTAAGCTGCCGGCACCACCGCACTAGCAGCTGCTGGCCACTTCTGTCCGTCCATCAAGGGTAGCCATTGGGGCTGGCAGCGGCCGGTCACCTGCCGGACGAGACTTCCACCTCCTCCCCTCCCTCCCTAAACAAAACAACTCTGCGCCAGACCCTAGAAGGTGCCACCGCTGCCACCGCCGCATCACGGCATTGCAGGTGCACGGCCCTGCATCTGGCTGCACACACCGGCCATGCCGCCATCGTGGAGGTGCTGCTCAAAGCCGGCGCCGACCTCACGGTCACCACGTCCGACAAGGGCCTGACTGCAGCCATGTTGGCCGCGTGGTACAGCCACTCGCGAGTGCTCCAGCTGCTCATTGAAAAGAACGCAGCAGTGGCGATCTCGGGATATGACCACGACGGCAGGAGTCTGCTGCACATCGCCGCACGCCGAGGTGAGCGGCTGCGCAGGCCGAGCGACGATGCTGCAGCAGCGGCACGGTCCCGGCTCCCAGCCCAGTTCCTCCGCGCGCTGGCATTGCACTGCAGTGCGCAACACGCACAAATCGGCGACTCGGCAGGCAAATGGTCTCACGAGAACAGCAGCAAGCTAGATAGACTGCTCGCTAGATAGATCGCTCGATAGATCGCTTGCTAATTCACAGCGGACGTCAAGACCATCGAGATGGTGATCGAGTACGGAGGAGCAAACTCGATCGCTGCCACCGACGTATTTGGCCGAACGGCGCTCCATCTGGCAGTCTACCGCAGTGACTGCGAAGGTGCCATCGACACGCTCGCTGCCAACGGCATAGACGTCAACAGCCTCGACGATCGCGGCAGGTAAGAGATGACATGCGATGATGTGTGCTTCCTCCGGCTGCAGGATGCAGCCGAGGCTGACGAACGACAGCTCCAGTGGCAGAGCCGTCGTCGGCCGGCAGCTTAACCTTTGTCGTTCACGTCGGCCATTCAACACTCGGCCTTCGAGCTCTGTTCCAAAGCAAAATAATTTGCTGCTTAGTCGCAGGAGCTTGCTCGCTTGGGTTTGTCGGCCATCCTGCTGCTACTGAAATAGCTTGGACTTAGCTGATCCTCGACGAATGCAGGATGGCAGCAGCCAATGACAACAGACAATCAAGCCCTGCTCTCTTCTTCACGGCAAAAGCTCACTCGCTTGACTCGCGCGTTCTCCTGCCACTGGGAACATTGGAATCAAAGCGATCGTGGGGTGCCCTTCGTCGGCCTTGACTCCAAACTTAACTCTTCCCCCTTCCCCTATAACTAGAGCCTACACGATCGGATCGCTTGCTCAAAAACCAGAGCAGCAGTGGCTGACTAGCGCCCGATGCGATGCTTCCTCCCTCCATCCATCGCTGACCCACGACACGCTGTACGAGCGGCTGTAAAACGGCGGCCTACAGAGCAGAGCACTGGCATTCCGTAGAACCGCCCTCCACCTGGCCGCAGCGGGCGGCAACGAAACGGCAGTGAACCAACTGCTTCAGCGTGGAGCCGCCACCGACGTCATCGACCTGCGAGGCTTCATGGCCCTGGACTACGCCAAGGGCGGCAAGCTTCGAGCGGCGCTTCGAGCCGGTAGCAGGAGCTCGGCGGCGGCGGCAGGTGCAGCCACCCCACGGGCAGGCGCCCAGTACCAGCTCTCCGTGCCGATGCTGGGCGGAGCGGCATCGGACACGCACAGCCTGCTCTCGCACAGCCTGCTCTTGCAGCCGGCGCCGACGCTGAGCAGCTCGGCGATGCTGGGCGAAGCTGCAAGGAGCGGGGCCGCCTCCGCCGTCGCCTCCGGGGCGCACTCGAGCGAGTTGCCGGCGGCCGGGGCCGAGAGCAGCGACCGCACGCGGCTGGCGCAGATGCAGCACGAAGTCGAAGACATACTGGCCTCAGGCGAGGCGGTGCTGCGACAGGGCGTGCAGCAAGACATCGCGCACATGAAGAGGGAGGTGCGCACCCTCTACACGGACGCGCGCCGCGCCGCCCGCTAGCGCTCGTGCACTATTGGGCAAGCAGCGACGGAGTGACCAGTCCGGCGCGGCGGCGGCTGCAGTGGCAGGCCAAAGCGAGGCACATGAAAGCCGTGTAGCAACGTTGTCCGATGCCATCGTGTTCGCGACGCTGCTGCCGCTTCCCACGTACCGAAGGGGCAGAGTGCTTGGCGAGCATGGTGAGCGCTCTCGGGGCTATGCAGCGATCGGTCTGAGCGACGACCGATTTCCTTGACGATGACCGATTTACTCGACGATGCGGGGTGGGGGCTGCAGGCTGAGCAGAAGCTGGCTGGGATGCGCACCTCACTGACAGCAGACATACTGCCCGCGCGAGCAATTCATTCCAATAATAAACGACTTCTGTCAAACACGGCGGCAGTTTTGCACACAAAAAACGGCAGGTCAGCCTCAGGGCTGACCCTTGGCCGAACGTGGCCGAAAAGATCCAACGTTCGCACAGAAGCCGGCACAAGGCATGCTCTTCCTGCGGGCACGGAAAGAGGAGCTAGCCTGGCAGTCACTGGGAGTGAGCCAGCAGAGAGCTGCAGAGTAACAGCAACAAATGCCTGAAGGGGCAGGCTCACAAAGGCGGGGTGAAGCTGCAAGTAAATAAAAGAGAAACCGGGGTTAGCACAAATAACAGACTCATTCAGTATAGCGACAGCAGAGCCTTTTAAAGCCGATCACCAGCACAGTGGGCAATAAAAGATTGCCTGCCGAGCGACTCAAACCCGGGATCTGGGCCACGAATTAAGACCGCTTATGGCTACGGTCAAGATCCAGACTACAAGTGACCTTTACTCGTGCTTTCACACTCTAGCTTGAACCGTAGCTACGGCTATCCGCTAGTGCAACGTTTCAAAAAGGAAACGACCGGTGCACTCACCAAGTGTCAGCCACACTAGCCGTCCGACGAGCAGTGACCTCTAAACGTTCCAGAGTGAAAAAGGAATCAGGCTGCAAAACGCTCAAGTGAATCTCAAGTGAAGCAGGGACGCACTACAGTGGCAAACTCTGCCTAACTGCACTTCTAGAGTCTGCCTTCAGCACAAATCGGCAGCCATCTTTGCAAACTAACCCTCTTTGGCTAAAGGCACCGCAGAGCGTCGGTCTGCTCTCGCGATGAGGCACTCAGGATGTCTGTAAAAAATGGTCTTCTCGAGGGCGAGAATGCCAGGAGGACAAAATGCAAGTCCGAGAGAGCTAGCACTCGCTTCCATAATTCTTAAGCAACGACAACTACTCTCCAACTGCCGACTATGGCTCATTCTTTTCAGCGGTCCTGAGCTGCTACTTCCATGCTACTCACTACCTCAACTGCTCTCATGACTCTGCTATGCTTCCCACTTTCTCTTGGTTGCATGAGAACAAGTCTGTTGGCTACCGAATGCATACCAAAAGTCGCTTACGTTGTGAGTGCACTACACAAAACTCTCCTGCGTAACACCCACACAGTATTTGTAGCTTTGTGGAGTTACAGGCGGAGATACACTGCATTAGGCATGGAAAGGAGTATGCACCACCACCCGCATGCTCACATCGGCAAAAAACAGTGCGCGACCCAAGGCTGCGATTCCAGGTTGGCAGCATCTCGACATGGGCATCCTTCATTGGCATGGCTCTGCTGCCAGCCTCCAAACATGGCAGAGCAAAAGACCACTCGAGCAACGATACGCCACACAGTGATCGACAAAGGCCCATCGGAACTGATGCATTCGGCAAAACCACATCGTCAACCAAGCTAAACTCAGGGCATGCCCTAAGCACACCTAAGCATATGTGTCTATACTAAATATGGGTTCACAGTGTGTGCGTGAATGCCCATAGACCGGCTCAAGCTCACGATGCCTGCAATGGACAGCCGACGGACATCTCCTTCAAGCACTTATGCCATCTGCCAACAGACTCAATCTTCACCTGATGAGCAGAAAACATGCACATTAGGTCTTTAATATTATCTACTACGAGACCCCGGGTTAGACCAGCACATGAGAACTTTCGCCATCAATCATAGGTCAGACCGACCCAGTTCATCATAATTTACTCTACTTGCTGCATTACATTCGCTCAACTTTCGGTAAAACTGTATCTGCCCAGCAGCCTCAGCCGACCAAAAGGATGCTCAGAACACTGTAAGAGACTGCTCGAGGCTCTAAGAGAGCACTTCAACCTGTCTCACACAAGCTCACTCAATAGGCTAGAGATCCTAAGAACTGCATAATAATACTAATACATATACTTAGAGCCATGCCGTTGGCCCCCTCCAAGGACTTTCGAAGAACTCTTGGAGGTGAGGCTCTTCCTTGACCTCTCCCTTTGATCTAGTTCAGCCAGTTTCAGCAGGCTGAACTCGCCTTGTCGTGCCTCCGCTCTATGCCTTCTAGAGCCTTCTAGGTACAGTTTCATTCTTAACGTGATGAAAATACCTCTTTGGGTTGCCAAAAATTAAAAGAAAAAAATATAAAATGTAATTGATTTGTATAGCGCCCCAAGAGAGCTTAATCTCTAATCAGGTGCTGCACATGTGCCACGGGGCTCGAGCCCACGACCTCAGCCAGACCTTGGGGTCGGGGCATGGAGCACCTGCCCTCCCCTCCGCTAACACCTGCTGCTTGGTCTCCTTCACATTGCTCACAACCATCTTGTGATAGACAGTGATCTTTGATTCACAGGTTTCAATTCCTATGTCTTTCCTGTGGCCTAGGAGTATCGCACAAGCCGTTACAGAAGGCGAGCATAGCTTATGTCTGCATACAAGCACGCCCACCAAAAATCTCAACACGTTTGAGTCGAATGCTAATTGGACTGCGAGTAATAATTCACATCCCGTCATTCTTAAAGGTACCAAGTCCGTTTAAGCTTTGCATGTGGTTTTCCTATATAACGGCTATTGCCAATAATAATAATAATGCACTTGATAAAGTGCCCTCAGAGAACTCAATCTCTTTCTAGGCACTTTACATTTGCTGCAAAGGGAAATGCAATTGAATGGTGAGTAATATCATGCTTGATAAACAAACAACATGAATAACATGGTTAGGGGTGACATGCACAGGGTCAGCATGCAAATGCCACGCAAACGTCGCCAGCGAGTCCACTTTTTTTAGTCAACACTCACGCTTGCGTAATTATCGGCTCACACCATCGGGGAGTCTTCAGTAGGAAAAAAGCAAGCGGCATCATCACAGCGTTACTCCATATGCACACGAGTGCGAGTGCACGTGTGCACACAGCGCTTGACCTCGCTCACCTCGCTACCGGGCCGCCGCCGCGGTGACTCGCGAGAGAGAAGAGCTCGAGCAGCGCTGCGACAACGGCAGGATGCGGTCAGGCTCACCCAGCTTCGACCAGTCGGCCAGCATGAAGTAGCCTCCTTCTGGCAGGACGGGTGTCATGCCGCAGGCGGACAACATGGCCGCCATCCGGTCTCGTTTGGGCAGCAGCGAGGCCGGAAGGGCATGGAACGAGCAATCCGGAGAGCCGATGCGCGGACCGTCCTTCTCAAATCCTATGGCCACCACCTCCTGCAACGGGGCAAGAAGGGGGCGAGGCTGCAGAATGACCGACCACACTAGCAGTAAGACTGTGAACAGTTCACCATAATTTTGAATCGCTCAAACCTAAATCCAAGCTTTAAAAATAAACTAAAGCACAGCTAATTTAACAGAGTCGTTTACGTAGCAGCAGACAAGCCTTAAAGACTACAGATGCCGCTTGCACTGGCGATAAAAATTTGCCCGCTGCACGACTCGAATCTGCGACCTGTGGGTCGCGAAGTGCGAGCGCCTTACCCCTGGGCTAAAACACCGGATATAGTTTGATGACTCGTGGTCTCGGACTGCTTGGCAGAGGCAATTTAATGTACTTACTCTCGCCTGTTACGCCGCAAAGCTACGAGGATTACGCGGGTGTTATGCAAGAGAGTTTTACATAGCGCACTCAAATCGTAAGCACCTTTCGGTGCACACGTGGTAGCCAACAAACTTCACCTCACGCAACAAAGAGAGTGTGGGAAGCACACGCTAAGTCAGGAGGACAGTCGAGGTAGTGATAAATGTGGCATGTCTTATCGAGCAGCTCTCAGCTGCTCGATAAGACATGCCGCACCCAGCAGCAGGACAGGAGATGCTGTTGCCTGAGAATTGTGGAATGAGATTTCCATAGTCTAGGACAAACGCAGAAAAAGCTTCTGTCAGGCTGGAGTAAATATAAATATAAATATAATTCATTTGCATAGCGCCCCAAGAGAACTTAATCTCTATTCAGGCGCTTTACATATGCCTCCGGGCTCGAGCCCACGACCTCAGCCAGACCTTGGTCGGGGCGAGCACCTTAACCGCTGGACCAAACCAGCTCGGCGAGTAGCTAATCTATTTACATGGAGGAGCCGAGAGGGCACGAGGAAGAGGCCGACATTGCTGCAGCAGTTCAGCTAGCTATGGAGGAGCCGAGCCGTGGCGGGCCTTTCGGGTCACAGTACGAATTGCGCACAATATTCAGCTGTATCGACCTGGAGCTATCGCGGCTCCATCAGCAAAGGAGAGGCGTGGCTAAACCTGTGAGCTTTTCTGACTAGCCTTGCAGCCATATTCATAACCAGCTGCAGAGGTGCGGCAGCTGAATCGGTCTTCCCTCACCTCGGTCTCGGCACCGGCCGCTTGGCCAGGGGTAGCACTAGCAGACAGGTTGTAGAAGGGAGAAACGGCCGCTACGAAGGCCTGTCCTCATCACGAACAAGCTGACAAAACCTGCTAGCCAGAAGGCACTATGAGCGGCGTGCAGCTGTCTAGTCCTAATTATGCCCGGCGCCCGAGCACAACAGCTCACGTAAAGAACTCACGAGTGTTCGTACGAAACTGTGGCAGCTCCAATAAAATATCTAAAATATTTTCTGATTTAACAGCCTCTTTTGTATAGCGACAGCAGAGCCTTTACGGTTTTTACCACCGCTTGCTGCAGCGATAAAGAATCGCCCATTGCAAGACTCGAACCCACGACCTGAAGACCGAGGTCGAGAAAAGCAACCACCTTAGCTAGAGTGCCATCGCGGCTCACCAGTAGGATGCTAGATCTAAAACGGCTCACCAGAGGCACTCTGGTTGGACCTCCTCCGGCTCTCTACTGCTTACAGTCGTTCTTTTAATAAACAGACCGGGAAATATTAACTCTCTCCTCTCTTTCTCCCCCTCTCTCTACTCTATTTCTAATCTCTCATTCTTTCCTTTCTTCCTACTCTCTCTGTCTGTCTGTGTCTGTCTGTGTCTGTCTCTCTGTGTCTGTGTCTGTCTCTCTCTCTCTCTCTCTCTCTCTCTCTCTCTCTCTCTCTCTCTCTCTCTCTCTCTCTCTCTCTCTCTCTCTCTCTCTCTCTCTCTCTCTCTCTCTCTCTCTCTCTCTCTCTCTCTCTCTCTCTCTCTCTCTCTCTGTCTCTCTGTCTCTCTCTCTCTCTCTCTCTATCTATCTATCTATCTATCTATCTATCTATCTATCTATCTATCTATCTATCTATCTATCTATCTATCTATCTATCTATCTATCTATCTATCTATCTATCTATCTATCTATCTATCTATCTATCTATCTATCTATCTATCTATCTATTTCTCTCTCTCTCTCTCTCTCTCTCTCTCTCTCTCTCTCTCTCTCTCTCTCTCTCTCTCTCTCTCTCTCTCTCTCTCTCTCTCTCTCTCTCTCTCTCTCTGTCTCTCTGTCTCTCTGTCTCTCTCTCTCTCTCTCTCTCTCTCTCTCTCTCTCTCTCTCTCTCTCTCTCTCTCTCTCTCTATCTATCTATCTATCTATTTCTCTCTCTCTCTCTCTCTCTCTCTCTCTCTCTCTCTCTCTCTCTCTCTCTCTCTCTCTCTCTCTCTCTCTCTCTCTCTCTCTCTCTCTCTCTCTTTCTCTCTCACTCTCTCTCTCTCTCTATTACATATTACATACATACATACATACATACATTACATTCTCTATTCTCTCTATTACTCTTCTCTCTATCTCTATCTCTCTATAAGGCGGCTGCTTTTATGACCCCGGTCCCGAGGCCGTGGGTTCGATTCCTGTGGTGGGCGATCCTATATCGCCACTGCAAGCGGTGGTGATAGCCATCAAGGCTCTTCTGTCGCTATACAAAAAGAGGCTGTTTAAGCAGCTAGGATTTATTTATCTATCTATCTAGCTGACCCTGTGCATGTCACCCCTAACCATGTTATTCATTTTGTTTGTATATCAAGCATGATTTTACTCATCATTCAATTGCATTTCTCTTTGCAGCAAATGTAAAGCACCTAGAGAGAGATTGAGTTCTCTGGGGGCGCTTTATCAAGTGCATTATTATAATTATTATTATCTCTGTCTTTCTCTCTGTCTCTCTTTCTGCTCTATTATCTCTCACAAATTGAATCACATGAGCAGAGCATGTGATCTTCCTCATGTAACGAAGACAATGCAAGCCCTTTAGGCCGTGTGCCAATGGCCAGCAGCTGTTTCATTTTTACACGAAAATACTCCAGTCCCTCCATCATTTGGCTGTGAAAAGAATTTTGATGATTCGCGGCCCAGTAGAGGACAACTGTCTCACTGCCAGATGCTCGGGTCACGTGGTTCTATCGTCTGGCAGGGGCACGATTTTTCATCCATGATATATAACTTCAATTCTAGTTTCAGACAGACCATATGAGCCTGGCAAGCTAGGTATAGATACACTCAGATATACTACCCCATCAGGCCAAGCATCGTACCACCCGCCTTTCGGAATCCAACATTCTACAAATACCTCGTACATGCCTTAAATCCTTTGGAGACCGTGCATTTAGTCCGTATGCTCCCAAAACCTGGAACTCCCTCCCGACCTGCGTCAGAACATCCCTTGACCTGACCACATTTAAAAGGAACTTGAAAACACCTATTTAGGAAAGCATTTAGTGGGTCCCTGTGATTCGTCCTTCATGTGCTTGTGCATGCTGACACTCTGCATGCTGCCACTAACAACATTTGCATGCTGACCCTGTGCATGTCACCCCTAACCATATTATTCATTTTGTTTGTTTTTCAAGCATGATTTTCTTACCATTCAATTGCATTTCACTTTGCAGCAAATGTAAAGTGCCTAGAAAGAGGTTAAGTTCTCTGAGGGCGCTTTATCAAGTGCATTATTATTATTATTAGGTGATACTAACAAACTTTGTGCCGCTGGCTGTCTCTGCTGTGCAGCAATGCTGAGACCGTGGTCGTGCACGATCGGCAAGCACGCCAGGTTGCCTGCGAGACTTTGGAGCGCATCATCCACATTTGCCTGCTCACACATTGCTTGGCTTGCGCACACGTGACCAACACACAAGACGTCCACGCAGGCAGCCTCCTCCACCCACCTGCAGAGGTGTGCTGCATGTGTACACGCAGTTCTGATGCACGGTCATGGGACCTTTCATGAGGTGCTCCGGGCCGATCGTCCATCCAATTTTCCAGCCAGTGACACTGAACGTCTTACCGGCCGAGCCGACGGTGAGGGTACGCTCCCACATGCCAGGTAGCGTGGCTGCAACCATCAAAATGGTTTGGAAATGGAAAAAAATTGGTTTGCGAGTCACAGCACACACACGTACGCACAACACACTCCTTGACTAAGGCGAACTATGCATAAACCAAGACCAGAGAGTGAACTTGTTTACAACACAATATCTATCATTGCTCCCTAGTCAGGAGCTACTGTTTCATACTAGCGCCGAGATCGGTGGTAAATAAAAACCCAACGATCCACAGCTTCCGGTGCAACCAGCAGTGCAGTACTATCTTGACTTAACGAGTTCAATTCGTTCTATGACAGAGCTTGTAACTCAAAATACTTCTATGTCAAATCAATTTTCCCAATAAAAATGAATTAAAATGCCATTAATCCGTTCCGGACCCTCAAAAAACAGCGGATTTATGTGATGCTTTAAAATTACAAAATGCACTCATAAATAACGAATATTTTTTTACAAATGCAGTACAGCAGAGCATATAGACAACTAACACTTACGACCAAAGGCGTTCCAAGGGAATTGTGCGCAAGGGGTCTAACTGCTGAAACGCAGTTTACTTACAGGGCCTTTTTGCGGACGCGCCGATTGTCTTTAGTTACGCAACGATCTCTAAGACGACGGTACTGTCTAAGTAAAGTACTTACTGCAGCGGTTCCTGCATAGTCGGTCTCAACCCCGAAGGCTCACTCGAGTCGGTCGTGGAGGGAACCAACAGGCCCGTGCTTGACGCCATGTCCTGACAGTCAGAACGTCTTCTGCTGCCCTTCCCTTACGTGCCTTAGTAACTATACACTGTTCCTCTCTCCACTCTCTTACTTGCCTCGCTGGCACACCCATTTGCACTTGCTAACAACTCTGGCACAAATCCGTCACGGCTAAGGGCTGCCACAGCTAGCCGTGCGCAACGCAAAGTCGCAGTTGTAAAATCATACTGCCAAACGTTAAAAGCAAAATCAAGCACAATAACAGTTAGCTCTCAACTCAAAGCAAAAAGCTGCCGAGAGACGGATCGTGCCTCGAGAACTCATTAGTTGGGATACTACAAAGTCAAAGTACCTCTTTAGTGAAGGGGAAGAAAACCTCGACAAAACTCAATTAGGCTACAGGTCCATCGATAAATAACTAGGTGGCCGCTGGGCCGGACTGGAGCCCTAGCTAGGGCCGGATCTGGCCAAAAGGCCGGAGTTTTCAGACCTCTGCATTAGGACATGGGCAGTGGCCAGCTTCATTGTAAGTAAAAACCAAAATAGTAAAAAATGTAATTCAGGGAATAAAAAATATATAATTATAATATTATTAATTATATATATATTAATTATATATATATATATATATATATATATATATATATATTTGAATATAAAGTATATATGATAATGTATATAATATTATAATATAATATAATTATTATTGTTATTTACCTTTTAACCACTATAAAAGTCGCTGCAAAAGACCTCCGGGCACTCAGCGGGAACTCGGAACCAGTGGCGCATCGCATCGGCGACTCCGGGTGAGCCCTGTTGCTCCAAGTGCGCAGCAGCAGAGAGCTCTCGAAGCTGAGTGCTGGCTATTTGAGCGTCCCATAAGACAACTGCTCGGGGGGGGGGGAGGATCGAACAGGTCGACTCATTCGGAAGGCCACCCCCATAGATAGTTGACACAATCGATCACACTTCACAAAAATGGGCTACTGACTGTGAGTGACCAGCTTGAGATCTACTGGCTCCCTAGGATTCCTTTCCACGCAGGGCTACTGAACCGCAAGTCGTGGCGAAGAGCCAGCAAAAAAAGCGAGTACGCTGCCTCTGCACAGCTGCTACTAGCAGCGACCGTTATGTTGGTCTTTACATCCAAAGAATTGGCGGTCGATCGGCATACACAAAGTGCAAATCCTCACTCTGGCCGACAATATCTTTGCCCTGGCTTGTTCACACTCAGCTATACTGCTGCAACGCTACCCTCACGAGTCTTCTGTGGACACTACATTATGTGACTCTGTCTTGCAGTCACGTGATCACGTGTGGCGCCCCCATCTTGCAGTCACTCATTGTTGCCTACAGAGGCTGAAGCTCCACGAATCCTTGGCTTTGGAACTTTTTAGTGGTTCTTGTGCAGTGACGATATCTACTCTCCTGTAGCCAACGATGGCAGCTCGATTAAGGACATCCTCGCTGCTGCTGCTGCTGCTGCTGCTACCACACTGCCTACTCCATCGACTGTGCTCTTGACTGAGAACCGATTCTTACCACTACTTGCTGGGTGAGATCAAGTCTGTTGACACCATATTAACACCGACGGCAGCTTAGACTTTGCGCACAAAACAGAAAAAGCAGCAGCATAACATCTACTTCATCTGTATGGCTTCATAAAGGTTCGGCCGGAGGTATATGCATGCACATTGTTCTAACTCAGAACCAAAAACAGCCCCTCAAATCCATACATAGTAACATAATAATAATAATTACGATGCCAAAAACCAAAGCGACATGTGATGAGCATAAATAAAAACTAGCAAAACAAAAAACTGTTTGCCCTAAAAAAACTACACAGGATTACGTGCAGTCAAGGAAATCTGGGGTATATCGGATCAGTCTTGCCATATCGATAGGCAATAATGTGTGGGTGATAATTGACACTAAAATAAAAATAATTTGCATAGCACCCTTAGAGAACCGAATCTCTTTCTAGGCACTTCACATAACTTGTATTTAAATATATGTACAGCTGCAGACATATCGTGAGGATTTCGTTTTGGCTGTGTATGCTGCACACACCGGAAACTGTCGTGAAAAACCCTCTTATTACCCAAACGATTTACAGCTGCAGCCATAACTCGAGGCTGTGGGTATGGACATGCAGGTGTATATAGGCGTATTTAGACGAGCACACAATACGTTTCCTGCCATCTACCATCCCCTGTCTCCTCATTATAATGCAAACAAAGAGACCAATCAAAGATGCTAGGAAGTGACATATAGGGAAGAGTGCAAACTATCAAATGTTGAGAACGATTGCCAATCAAGCAATGCCTCAGCGTTAAGTTAGAAAACTACAGAGTGAGCCCTTCCAGCCTTCATTTCAGGTTGTCTCATTTATGGAGCGCTACGTCTCGTCGGGGCGAGAATGATATAATAATTCATGTTTATAGCGCCCTAAGAGAACTTAATCTCTATTCAGGCACTTCACATATGCCTCGGGGCTCGAACCCACGACTTCAGCCAGGCCTTGGTCGAGGCCAGCACATCAACCACTGGACCAAAACTGATACCCCCCCACCAGCCATGACGGCTGTAACAGTGCTTTCCATTGATATTAATGATTGAGACCCCGAGGTCAGAGGTTAAACATGGGCAACCGGTGCCAAGACGACTGCTCCACTCAACGCCTTGTCAACGCATGGCAACCGGTTAGCCTACACTGCTCAATTGACCTCGTGCCGTGTGATGTTCGCAAGGTCATGCAGATCAAAGAGACAAAAGAGGGCAGTTCTTTAGTGGGGGGTAGAGAAGAGATGGCAGGTGTTTGCTCCACTCGAAATCACGTTACAGCTGGGTGCTGCAAAAAGCCTTGATGTTAGACCAGATGAGGGGCTGCAACATCTGGCAAAGCAAATAACTGGGTCTCAAGTAACAGCAAATGCAGTTGCAAAACGACATTGCACTCATTCTAAGCCTTTGCAGCAGTAGCTCGAGCAGCAGCTCGAGCAGCTGCTGCACATCGCTTGCGCGCTCACAGCGAGTCTGCAGCTGCTGTCAACGCTTGCCGAACGGTGCATACCAATGCGGATATGTTCACAGCCTGGGTACACGATCCACTCGTAAACTTCGTCGGAAATGCAGATGACATCGTGTTTAATGCACAGCTGTGCAATCTGCTGCAGCTCGTCTCTGGTGTACACCTGCACAAACAAGGAGCAGCTGTGGTGATGTACATGCGCATGATATGCTTGCCATAAACATGGCAACCATACAAAAAACATTTCAAAGCCAATCACAATGAGGATCCAGCAGTGCCCACTGTGACTGACAGCTTGGCAGCGTGTGGCTGCAGCAGCCACTATAGACGGCAACTGTAGAGAACCTGCTAAGAAGTAGACCAAACCAAAGAGAGACCAGAGAAAAGTCAGGTTACAGAAACAGTGAAAATTCACTTAGTAATAATGACTCATTGAATAGTTGCTATGATTTTAGTAATGATTTAGTATTTATTAATGATTTAGTAATGAGTTATAGCTTATAACTTGTTGCTTACACCAGTGACTTATTAGAGATGATTAGATTTGCAAATGGCCACAAGACAGGAACTAGCAGGCAAGACCAATCGAACAAGCAAAATATAAGGGAAAGCAGGCCACAGATCATCTGCCATAATTGGACTCGAAGCAGAGAATGGTGTGCAAGCATGTGCTTGCTGCCAGTTCACAAAAGCTAGCACGCTGAGCACAAACCTTGCCGAGCGGATTGTTGGGTGTGTTGACGACGATCATCTTGGTGCGCTCGCTGAACTTGCTGGCCAGCTCGTCGTAGTCCAAGGTCCAGTCGGCACTTGTGGTGGCACGTCCGGTGGTAGCCTTCTGGTGAGCGGACAGGAAAGAAATAAAACTCAAATCTACAGCTGCGGCATGACGCACGTGAGCTGCAGCTGCATCGGCTCACGAACACCGGCAGTCATGCACACTCTCACCCGATGCAGCGTCAACATCCAGGGAGAGGAAAGCGACGAGATAGAGCATGAGCACGAGTGTGTGTATGCATGCCCATGAGTGTGCGCATGTGTGTGCACGAGTGTGTGCGTGCGTGTTCATGAGTGTGTGTGCGTGTGTGCATACGTGTGTGCATGCGTGAGGATGTGTGTGCATTCGTGCATGCACGTGTGCATGCGCGTGTGCATGCACTCGAGCATTAGAAAGAGACTTTGAGGGAGAGAACGAGAGAGAGAACAGAAGTGGGTGTGTTCGAGTGAGAGTAACGATTCAGTCATGAAGAGACACAGAGTTGGAGTGGGAGAGAGCGTATGCATGTGAGACAGCAATAGAGGGTGAGATAAGGAGAGACTGGGTGGCGGATGTGGAATGAGAGGAGGTGAGAGAGGGGAGAGCAAAGAAAGATAGTGAGGTACAGAGTGAGTGACAGAAAATAAGTGGGGTAACAGTGAGACAGCGATAGACAGAGACGAACGGAGATGAGAGAGACAGAGTGCATGTGCGTGACAGAGAGTAAGTGACTGACAAACAGATTGAGCAGGAAATAAGAGAGAACAATTGACAGACATGAAGAGACAGACACGGGGTGTTTTGTATGAAAAGAAACATTTAGATAGAAATTCGACAAGATCTCTGCACTCTGTTTCACGGCGGCCCTATATATGACAAGCAACGTACTCAGCCATTCGGCCATACTAATTGGCCTGTGTGGAGACGGCAGCATGCAGGCTTGCTGCAGCAGCATGAACACTCTATAAACAGGACAAAAGATGATTGTCCAAGACCTCTAGTCGAAAAAAAGGTCGGTCAATGTGAGGACCGATGGCTTGCACTGAGTATCTCGCTAATGCACATAAAAATCGACCAGGAGGCTGAGATCTTGATAAATTGACAGGTCTCTTAAGCTTTGTACATGATGTCACCGCATTCATAGAGCACACGTAATAAATAATACCAAGACATTTGTTTAGACCTATGAGAGAACTAAATCTCTTTGCAGACACTTAATACATGATGGAAATGAACTATACAAATTGGCCGGTGATCATATGCAGGTGTTCTGCATATATAAGCACGAAGGATTAATGCACATTATGACAGAGAGTGTGGTGCGAGGACGGGTGGGCGTTTGGAATCGTGTCTCTCTTGGTATCCAGCTCAACTATTTGGGATTTTTTCCAACTCGTCGGCAAGGACTTGGGTGTCCGACTGCACACAGTTACAAATATCAGCGAATGCCTGCAATAGAGAGGGAGTAGCAAACTCTCTCAAGCTCAGCAAGCTTAAGGAGCTGCTGCAAGATCTGCTCTTGCTCTCTTAAGCTCAGCAAGCACAGCTCTCATGCTCTCATGCTACTTGTAGACTGAGCTTCTGCAACTCACTGTTTTGCAAACATCCAAAAGAGAAATCGTGATATTTGCACAGATCATACAAAACAGAGCTGGCTGCTCCAATGATGCATAGTGGCAAACATGGGATTTCTGATATTAAATAGTTGGGAAAGTTTCACTGCTGCAAGTAGAAGAGTGGATAGTATACTAAGTGCTCATGGTATCACTTAAAACTACAGATGCTCCCTTACATATTCTACACACAGCCTTCATACAGCCTTCCGGAAGACTACAGACCACTTGAAGAGTTTAGATCAACGGACGACTGTTTCGGCCAGCACGGACGTTCATCCACTCCAGCATGAGTGACGATTGGCTGGCTGCGAATGATTGTTTGATGGTCCCACTAAGTTACTGATGGCTACTAGTGCTTCATTTTCCCAGATCACTCCTAAAAACAAACTCGCCGCCTGACACTGTCTTCAGAGCGGATTGCAGCCGAGCCGTGGCCGGCCGCTTGATGCCAGAAACGTAGGAGCAAGACCTGCTTTCCGCTTGACTGAATAAGTAAATTGTGCTCCCACTTATGCTAGAACTCTCATGTCTCCTCACAAAGTCAGACTAGGATAGCACATTGTTAACGGTGCCTTCCAAAACCAGGGGCAACTTGTACAACTGAGCACTTCCTTCGCTTTTGTAGATGGCAGTGACTGGCACTCTGAAGTGTCAACTGCAAGCCTATTCCTTAGCGAACGTAGTGATCAAGTCAGCTCTCAAACGATTTGCTACTAGTAGCCTAGCTTTTCAACACCGGAGGTTGCCGGGTCAGGGAGTAAGTTCGAGACCCTGCAGAAGGCAGTCCTGTGTTGCCAGCTACCAGCAGATGATAGCCGGTAAGGCTCTTTGGCCATTGCAAACAAATGACGTTGCTAAATTAGCTACCCTTTACGCTTTGTTCAGCCCTGGGAGGCTTTAGCCCAGGGCTAAGATGCTTATACTTCACCGCCCAGGTCCCAGGTTTGAATCCAGCAGGCAAAACTTTACTGCTCCTGCAAGTACTAAAATTCCTCCTGCTGCTAAAATTCCTCCGTGGTTATAATAATCAACAAGACTGCTGAGCCTGCTGACCTTTCCACTCTTGGCCTCTGGGCATTAGCTTAGGGGTTACTTACTTGAACTGCATGACCCAGGTCGTGAGCTAGAGTGATGAAGCAGGCAATTCTGCATTGCCCACTGTAAATGAGAGCGCCTGCTGCTAAGGCTCTTCTGCCGGTATAAGTCAATCAAGTTGTTGAATCAGCCACCTGTTTAACCTTTTTCTTTTTTTATTCCACATCTTAGCCTTGGGACAAGGCAGTCGCACTTCGAGACCCAGGTCGCAGTCCTGCAAATCCTTACATAGCCCATTGCACGCGGAACAGATAGCCACTAATGGCAAATATGCTGCTACATAATTGGGGCTGCTTAAATCAGCAGACTTTTACGTAATAATAATAATAATATTGCACTTGATAAAGCGCCCTCAGAGAACTTAATCTCTTTCTAGGCGCTTTACATTTGCTGCAAAGTGATACGCAATAGAATAGTAAGTAAAATCATGCTTGAAAAACAAACAAAATGAATAACATGGTTAGGGGTTACATGCACTGGGTCAGCACTTTTTCGTTAGAAAATTATCGGCCGTATTTTAGTTTTCATGAAGCACAGTCTTCAATGAAGTTGGGCTGCCCCTGAGAGTTGCAAGATGCCCATAGCAACATGCAGCCCACATGCCCATAGCAACACAGTACTGGCAGCCAGTTGCCCATGGCACTGATGCATCGGCCTCGAAAACTGCCGCAAATGTAGCATCTCACGCTCCGTCCGACGAGCTACAGCTAGCTTCATGCAAAAAGTGCGAATGAAGCATCACGACCAGCAGCACACAGAGGCGAATGCGAGATGTGCAAGAGCTTTATGTCACGACGACGGTCAACAAATGGCCTTACCGGACGAAGTGGTACGAACACTGGTGTGCCGCCAGCCACGGTGGTCATCGGCGCGTAGCAGTCAAAAAATGGTTCAATGATGATCACCTGATCAAAGTCGCAGGGTCACATGTGGGTAGGCACGCAAGCATATCTGCTGCAGCATACAGGAAAAGTGTCATCGCACTAGATGCTAGCAGCTCACGCCCTGCAGTTGTGGCATGCAAATGTCATCACCTGCTCTGTGGCACGAAACAAAGGTCACACTAAGATGGAACAATCAACGTTTTGGCCAGCTGCAAAATTCAATTGGGGCTGCCCTAGACATACATAGACAGATCATTCCTCATCTCTTTCCAAAGACTCTTGCGGTAACAGCGCTGCCATATTTGGACCGGTATACCGCCATCACTTTGCCCCGTTAGAGTGCAGCTGTGGGGCTAGCATTATCGCTGACACTCTAAGCTTCAAAGGCAGTCATTTTGCAATACCCCAATAGGTATTTTGCACTGCTAACTGTTCTTGAATCCCAAATCAATCAAGTGAAACCAGTAGATTAATAACACTATCTCCTGGTTTGTGCCAGAAAAATGGGCCAAATCTTAAGAACTGTAGCTCTACTCTCTGTCTCCTAGCGACGTCCTACCCTACCCCCAAGGTAGCAGCTACTTGCTGAACAGCCAGGTCACTTTCAGCCAAGGGAAATTGCTACGGGCATCATGGGCTGCCCACAATCGCTTTTAGCTGACAGCGAGCTTCCGGGACAGACTCCGATCGCTGTGTTTCCCCCAAGGCAGCTTCTTTCGTTCTCTGAGTACCATAACCCAAAATGCATCGGTGACAAAAGACAGCACGGCTGCTTCTCTCCACTGCCCTTGTGCCACCCTTGTGCCAAAGAGTCTTTCACAATGCCTGTGTACTTATTGATCTTGCTGTCTGCAGCCTTATCCGTGGTGTCAAACGGGATGATGGTGACATCTGCAGGGAACGAACCCCATCAGGCCTCACTATCGGACGCGCAGCATGACCAACAACGAGAGAGCCAGCGCAGAGCGAGCCGCAGATGTCCTCTCCGGCACCTGCTGTGCATTGCACAGCGGCGTCAGCGAGCAAGCAGCCGCACTCTGCATGCTGCTGCCAAACGCTTTCTTATGGTCCGGGAATGTGGCAAACGGCTAGCAATCGTCCTACTGGCTGTGTATAGCAGAACTGAAAGCAGCTTCCGGTCAGGAACGACTGCTCGAGGCAGCCGTCGAGCAGTCAGGCAGGAAGCCCTTCGGCTGCTGGGCTGCAAGCCAGCCAGCTGACCGATGGTGGCCAATCGGCTTCGAGGGCAAGCCACCAGGTAGCACTTCTGCGGCATCAGCAAAAAAGCAGTCGTGTCTGAAGTTGCCGGTTAGCAAGGCCCCGCCCAGCTTGTGGTGGCGGATGGTCCAGCCATCCTTACGTGACACCGGCATGTCGGAAAGTGAAGGCATGCATTGAGGCACCGTGGCTATGAGACGACAGTTTGGATCAACAGCTCTAGTGGTCTGCATCCCCGGTGGCATTCCCCGGCGAGGCGCCTCGTACGGGGAGGCAGCCGGCGACCACAGCAGCGGCAGCTGCTTTGCAAACTGAACCGTCGGCTGCTGCCTTCTCCTCACATACCATAACTTCCATCCGGTTTCCTCGCAGCAGCTAATAATAATAAAAATTATTCACTTGATAAAGCGCCCTCAGAGAACTTAATCTCTTTCTAGGCGCTTTACATTTGCTGCAAAGTGATATGCAATAGAATGGTAACTAAAATCATGCTTGAAAAACAAACAAAATGAATAACATGGTTAATAATAATAATATTGCACTTGATAAAGCGCCCTCAGAGAACTCAATCTCTTTCTAGGCGCTTTACATTTGCTGCAAAGTTATATGCAATTGAATAGTAAGTAAAATCATACTTGAAAAACAAACAAAATGAATAATATGGTTAGGGGTGACATGCACAGGGTCAGCATGCAAATGTGGTTAGTGGCAGCATGCACAGTGTCAGCACGCATAAGCACATCAAGGACGAATCACAGGGACCCACTAAATGCTGTCCTACATAGGTGTGTTTTTAAGTTTCTTTTAAATGTGGTCAGGTCAGGGGATGTTCTGACGCAGGTCGGGAGGGAGTTCCAGGCTTTGGGAGCATACGAGCTGAATGCACGGTCTCCAAAGGATTTAAGGTTTGCACGAGGTATTTCCAGACTGTTGGATTCCGAAAAGCGGGTGGTACGATGCTTGGCCTGATGGGGTAGTATATCTGAAAGATAGGCTGGAGCCATAGAATGAAGAGACCTAAAAGTGAGCGACAAAACCTTGAAGTCAATCCGTTGCTTGACTGGTAGCCAGTGCAGGTCGGCGAGAAGTGGAGTAATGTGGCAACTGCGACGCTCACGACAGACAAGCCTAGCTGCAGAGTTTTGCACCAGCTGCAATCGCCTGATCGCACATGCTGGTAGGCCAGTAAGCAGTGAGTTGCAGAAGTCGAGACGGGATGTCACGAATGCATGGACCAACTTAGACGTGGTATCTTTATCTAAACAAGCCCGAATTTTAGCAATGTTATGAAGCTAAAAATAGGCGAATTTGACTGTGGAGCTGATATGGTCGTCTAACGAGAGGTCGCTTTGGTTCGTATCCTCTCAAAGCCTGGAACTCACTCCCGACTTGCAGCAGAACATCCCCTGACTTAACCACATTTAAAAAGAATTGAAAACACGCCTATTTAGGACAGCATTTAGTAGGTCACTGTGATTTGTCCTTCGTGTGCTTATGCATGCTGACACTGTGCATGCTGCCACTAACCACACTTGCACGCTGACCCTATGCATGTCACCCCTAACCATGTTATTCATGTTGTTTATCAAGCATGATATTACTCACCATTCAATCGCATTCCCTTTGCAGCAAATGTAAAGCACCGAGAAAGAGATTGACTTCTATAAGGGGTTTTTATCAAGTGCATTATTATTATTATTATTATTATTACTATGCGGGTGAATTACAACTTAACTGCAGTAAGTTAATTTTGATTACAGGCATGTGACTGGTACAGGCAATATTAAACATAAGCAATATTGGCATGGCAACCATAGGCAGATGATCAACGATCAAGATATGTCTCCGAGATACGGCTGCGAGAAGAACTAAAGAAATACCTTCCAAACCGGTGCCGAGCCAACACACATACACACTGCAAACAGACTACACTGGCACATTCCTAGCAGGTTCGTACGAGCCGACTCTCGAGAGCCTGTAAGCTCAGAGCAAACAGCTGCACTCGTGGTGTGCAGACGAGCCCACGCCCAGGCTGAGGTTAACTCACCTCATCACCGGGATTGACGAACCCCTGGAAGATGCAAAACAGTGACTCGTAGGCGCCGCAGGTTACGAGGAAGTTCTTCAGTGGGTCCAGCTGGCGGCCGAACAGCGGCCCGAACGTGTTAGCCATGGCGTTAACCATCCGCGGATGTCCCTGGAAGAGAACGGCGGCTCGTGAGCAGCCGCGCTCATGACAGCAGAGGTGCTGACAGCACCGGAACTGATCGTTCAACGAGGCCTGAACTATGCAGCAGCAGCAGCAGCATCGGCAGGAGCCAGAGCCGGCAGAGCGGCGGAACAGTGTGAGCAGAGAGAGCCAGAGAGAGAGAGAGTGCACAGAGCGTGCACGAGTGCACAGAGCGAGCACAGCACAGAGCGAGCACAGAGCGTGCACAGAGCGTGTACAGAGCATGAACGAGTGCGAGCTGCATGACAGCGAGCACAACTTACGAAGCCACGCGTGTACTGCTGCATCAGCGGGTTGGTGCTGCCGGCAACAGCTGTCAGTGCTTCGGTGACATGGTGAGGCGGCAGGTAGTCGGGGAAGCCCTGGCCCAGGTTCACGGCACTGTTCAGACGGGCGAGTTCGGTGAACGTGACCCTGCATGACGCGAAATGCATGCACCTACTGGCACCGCTGTCCGAGCCGGTCTGCACAGCACGCAATGCTGGACAGCAAGACGCGCCAAGCGGGGGGGGGGGGGGGGGCCCCCGGCGGCGCGGATGGCCTAGTCCAAACTGGATAAATGCCAAGACAGCGGTCTGAGATAACTGGAACTAAGCCACGCAGAAAGACGACCACATATAGTCTTTCCCCAAAGCTGCAGTTATTCACTGGCTCTCTAGTTCCTCAGGCTTACCACGACCCTGCCCCGCCACCAGCAGCAGCAGCACCTCTTGACTTCGGTCAGCTGTGCCTGTAACTAACCTCAACTCCAACAAAGCCCATGCCTTCAAGACACTAATAAGAATAATAATAAAACACTTAAACAGCAATCTAGCAGAACCAGATCTATTTCTAGGCACTTATTACTTCCTGGAAAGGAAGCAAACCAGTTGGCTACTTCGACAAAATACAACATGAACCGGAGACCCGTCTGCGGCAGAAGTCAACGCCAGAAGTACTTTGCATCGAGCCGATAGAGATCCTGCAACGTCTGAATAGCCAGCCTAGAGCTCTAACCGATTGAGCTACCGACGATTCTCTCCCTACAGCATTCAACACTGTGCTACAAAGTCTGGGATTTGAAATGCCAGTGACGTGTTCAAGCCAAATGGAGGTAGACAGCGACTGTGAATGTGCTCATTTATAACTGCGAATTTTGGCACCAAATGCAATCACTACGTCTGCTGTTGGGGCGAGAGAGAGAGAGCGTATCTGCTGCTAGACTTCGAGGATGGGTCCAGGCACGTAGGATAAATCCCCACATATGGTCTGGCACTGAGTCCTTGGCTAGTCATAAACTGGACAAAGTCAGCAATCACAAGCACACGAAGTACTATTCATTTGGTCACTGCAATGGCTAATAGTAGCAGCAATATGGAGCACAAGATCAAGTACATAAAACCTAGTTTACAGCTAGCAAATTTTTCCTGTGCTTTCGGCAAGATGAAATTGAATTAACAGCTTTGCAGAGACAGAAGCCTTGCCCCAACCAGGCAGCACACACTGAGCAAAGCCTCATTGCACTAATATTGATCTCTGATTGGCTGGTAATGGGGTGTTGCTAGCAATAATAATAGTACATTTGTGTAGAACCCTCAGAGAGCTTTATATCCTCCTAGGCACTTTATATATGCTGTAAAGGAAGCACAATCGAATGATTAATGGTGGCGTGCTCAATGTCAACAAGCACAACATGGTTAGGGGTGACATGCACAGGGTCAGCATGGAAATATAGTTAGTGGCAGCTAGCATAAGCACACAAAAGGACGAATCACGAAGACCCACAAACTGCTAATAACCACACGCGTTTTAGCTTCTTTTTAAATGCTGCTGAGTAAGAGAAAGTCGTGACGTCACTGTAATGCCTATGTTGAATTACTGGGGAACAGATCCTAACCGGGTTATTTAAACAAACGCTAAATTTTAGTTGATTAGTGCTCATAAAAGTATGCATTTTCGAGGTGGCGGAGTAACAAGCAAGACTAGTCCAAGTCACTGCTAAGGCTATAACTCAAAAATTACCGTGAGTTTTGGCCTGAAACTCTTTTGCATATATCAGCAGCATATTAGTATGCTACTATGGATACAAGGTCATTGCTTTGCACGAGTACAGCATGGTATTTGCCGTAACGCCAGTTCTTTTAAACCGTATACGCCCATGTGCTTCCCCTGTGAGTTTTGCAGTTGGGCTTACTGCCAAAATGACTAATGATCTGCTTAATGACAAAAAGCATATCACCACTAACCCACTGACTATCGGCGATTGTATCATTGCATCATCAGCTACGAGCTACCGGTTCGATGGCAATTTGGTCTCTACCCCCAGCATTTGTTTTTACCACGACAGACGTCACTAGCTAGTCAGTCCGACTGGTGGACCGCAAGGACAGCATGCTTGTCCCGAGATGATCTGCACGGTCAAGTGGTAAGCGCCACGATCGGCACGTGGCTGGGGGGCTTCGGGTGAACTGGCCGTGGCTCCGGATCGCGACTGGAGCGCTCACGAGGTACGCCGCACAGTAATATCAGCAAGTTGGATACGAGAATGACAGTGAGCTACGACGAGCTGAATCCAATGAATCTCTGACGAGCAGCGGCAAACTCCGCTACGTTACCAAACGTTCTTTCCGGTACCCTCGAGGCGCTTGGCCAACAGCTGTCGGGACATCCTTCGGATCTGAAAAAGCCGAACTGTCGTGGAGCTCTCAATCAGCACGAGGCTGCCAATGTCGGCTGACTAACACTGGGCGGAAGCGCTACGGCACGTGCACTGGGCCACCGCCCCCACTCACCTGGGAGACGACCGGCGGCGGCGAGGCACACAGCGAAGCCCTGCAGACGCCCACGGCCAGAACAGACGGGAGGCGAAGCAGCATGGAATGTGAGCAAACGGGTGGCACGAACCCTGGGCACCTGCGAAGTAAGCGAGAAAGCGGAAGCTCATCAGGACACGCCACCGCAAAGCCGTTCACCTGAAGATGGTGCGATGACTGATTTCCGGCGCTTGGCGAGGGGTGCATGCTTGACCACCGATCAGACTGCTCGCCTGATCGCCACGCCACTTTTTCGCATCCCGGTGGACAGTGTTTTCAAGAGCGCGGCAGATTTTGGGCGAATGAATCAGGAGTCGCCAGCAGCGGCGCGCCTTCCGAACGTCAAGGAGCAGCAGTGAAGGCAGCAAGCAAAGCCATACGGCGACGGGAGCGCGCGCAAGTCTAATGACATCACAGTAATGCTTTGATCGTGCCGTCATTTACTGGCTTTGTGAAAGCCCGCGACGTAGATCACTGGAAGTAATGACAGTCAGAGGAAAAGCGAAGGCAAGATAAGAAATCGACAGACTTGTGCGCTGCGTGCGAAGCTGGGTCTCGGGGTGGCGGTGAAAACATTACAAAGCGTTGCGCGGAGATACTTGTAGAACCAAATCGTCAGAAAATGACTAACTATTCAAATGGGCTATACAATCGCGGGCCACTAGAAATAGCAAGGAACCAAGTGCACAAACCCCTAAGGCGGTAGACGTAAGGTAATCCCTCGGTCGGCAACGAGGAACGCAAATGAGAAGAGTTAAGAGATTTCCATTATTTTTCGCAATAAAGACGCAAGAATTATTTATATAATTAAAAATATTAATAAAAATGAAAGTGAAGGTTCATGCAGGTAGACTTATCTCGTGTATTTACAAACTCCAGCAAAGCTTACATCTATGATTCGACAAGGTGGGTGAGCAGCTGGAAACATTTACGAATGCGGCCACAGTATCCGGTTTCGCCAGGGGTTGCCCCCCCCCCCATCACGTTGAAACGGACGGACCAATCGATAGGAAGGTCGCGGCCACTGCCTACCAGCAGCCTCGATTCTATCGCTGCCACGGCGTCTGTCGGCGGATCGGACCGTTTTCGGGCGCTGACTGCTCGACGTTCTGAGATGTGCTCACAGCTAACTAGCGCATACGCGGTTCACTTTCGCAAGCATTCAGAGGAGATTGCTCGGCAAACCAAGGGCCTCGTTGCTTGGATACTGGCTCTCGTTTTCCACGCGCCGACGAGCTGTTGCATTTGCGCCGTGGCCATTTTGTGTTCCGTTTTGTGAGGGACGGCGATACGACGAGAGAGCGGTGTGAGAAAAAGAGAGAGGTAAGAGAGAGCGGTGAGAGAGAGAGATGCGTAGAGCCAGTCGATGCCCGGGCGATGCACGAAGGTAGAAATTCGACGAGCCACTCGGCGGCGAAATGCCAGCACAATTTGGCATTCTCGAAGACCTCGGAGTTGTGCGACGTGGCTCTGCGTTCCCTCTGCTTCCCTTCCTTCTCTCCTCCTAGAGGATGCTAGGCGATCTGCTGCACAGCTTATTATTCATAGTTACAGTTATTAGGTCAAAGGTCATAGTTTTCGATGTCTAGCCCCACACTCCTGCTCTGCTCTATATTCTCGCTATTTCATTTCTATTATGTATACTATCATGTAAGTATGAGTATTTCGGCTGGGCTGACACCGGGTGCTCTGACACTGCTACCGGGAAATCCGCTAAAGATTAGCAGAAGTCCGCTTGGCCTTTTTCCTTAGAGGTAAAAACATGTATATCTGGGATGGTATCTGCGATATCTAACGTGGAGCCTGAGTGGCGTTCGTGCACCGTCCCACTGTTTCCGTCTTACTTTCGTGCTATCCACACTATCTGATCTCTCTCACCTCTCTCTCTCTCTCTCTCCATTGATGACGGATGCTTTGCTCTAGATGTCCGAGACTTCAGAGCTCACATTCGCAATTCTTACGCACATATATTCTCCTGCTGTCGCCTGTGTCGTACTCTTTCCAACCGTCCAGGGCTGCTACTTCCATGCTACTTACAACCTTAACTGGCGTCCTGACTCATCTGTGTTTCTCACTTTCTCTTTGTCGCACGAAGTCTATAGGCTACCGAATGCATACCGAAAGCCACTCAGGCTGTGAGTTCGCAATAGAAAATTCTCATGCGTAGTACACGGAGTCTTCGTGGCTTTGCGGGTTTAAAGATGGAGATACATTGCATTTCCGAGCCGGCCCTTTTTTGCTTCAAGTACTTTCCGCATTTAAAAATAATAATATAATCCATTTCTGTAGCGCCCGCCTAGAATCTAATCTCTTTCAAGGCACCTTAAATATTCTTTATTTGTCATGCTAGTTACATAAAATAATAAAATTACCTTACGATCATTGGAAAATAGTACCATATCATATCATACCGTATCATATTGAAGCCACATATTTCGCTAACATTTCTTGAAAATTTGACGGTTTTAAAGCTTTGTAGAGCCAGTATATAAATAAATATATAATATATATATATACATATCTTTTTCTTTATTTACTTGTACAGAGCACGTGCTTTATGATTATTCACAATTGAAGCTGGTTTGGTCTAGCGGTTAAGGTGCTCGCCCCGACCTAGGTCTGACTTGAGGTCGTGGGCTGGAGCCCCGAGGCATATGTGAAGCGCCTGAATAGAGATTATGTTCTCTTGGGACGCTATATAAATGAATTATATTTTGCCGAGCTGGTTTGGTCTAGCGGTTAAGGTGCTCGCCCCGATCAAGGTCTGACTGAGGTCGTGGGCTCGAGCCCCGAGGCATATGAGAAGCACCTGAATAGAGATTAAGTTCTCTTGGGGCGCTATATAAATGAATTATATATTTTATTTGACTTCTTTCACATCTGCGGGCACTTAACACTGACAACATAACAAAGCGGTTATTCCAGATATTGACTCTCGCGAGAGCAGCCATTTCAAGTCTCGTGCCGCTCCGGTAACCACTCACGTTGCGGTCGCCGCCGGATGTCTATAGTCAAATTCGTTTGAATGATACTAATTGATCTTTTTGTTGGAATGAACAACAATGCCAGAGAAGATTGCGGTGTGAGTTCCAATTGCTGCTCTCTTATAAAGCTTGCGGCTTGGCGATCAAGCAGGTCAGCACAAGATGCTGTCTTAGTCCGGCAGTCATGAACGCTTAGCTTTTTCTGCCGTCAGCTCAATCAATGTCATAATAGTAATCGCGCGTATGCGCAGCTCATGTGACATTGAAGGAAAATGAAAGCAACATTTCAGCTAAATTAGCTGCAAACGTGAAACTGAGCATTTCTCTCCGGCATTTTCACTCCACGGCCATTCGTAAGGTTCGCTCATGTAGGTCGCCGACTACCTGGCGATCCTAACCGGTTCGCGCGACCCTCACTGGTTCAGGTGGTTGTCTATACTCGCGAAAGCGTATGCGAATGGGACGCTCTTAGCGCACCAAACGTTAAGCGGCGAAATCCAACCAGCCTCGTGTCCTCTCGGGCAGCCCAGAAGAAACGACGTCTGCAAGTTGCGACAAGCGTGCATGCGCAGGGCAACGACTCGTCGGCAGTCGCCAAAAAGAGTCATACGCTTGTCTCAAAGATTAAGCCATGAGTGTCTAAGTACATACCTCGACACGGTGAAACCTCGAATTGCTCATCATATCAGTCACGATTCATTAGAACGCACAATCCTACTTCTGCAAGCTGTGACAAGCGCGCATGCACAGGGCAACGACTCGTCGGCAGTCGCCAAAATAAAAGAGAATAGACAGGCGGATTGACAGAGAAAGAGTCGGCCGCCGCCTGGGTCTGGCTCTCTCCTTCCTGCGTGCCGGCGAGGTATGAAATCGTGCATCGACGACGGGGTGACGTAGATCAACATCGCGCCGCTCATGTGCCAGATCATCGCGGCTATTTCGCAAGCGGTCTCTCCAGTTCAAAGTCACCGGTCTCTCTCGAAGTTCGTAAACAAGGGCTATAGCACAACAGCACCGAACCGGAAGGCGGAAATAGCAGGTCAGCGGCCACTTCAGGAGGCTGGCATCCCGCGAAGAGCCTTGCATCTTTCGCTTTGACCTCGTTTTTTGACCTCGTTCCATTCCAGACAAAACGGAGACGCATTGCCGCGTACTCCCACGTTGGCAGAGTCTTCACATTACGGCAGTACATTCACGGAAGCTTTACTACCGGTCTTTGCTTGCTGACGCTGTCTCATGCATGCCACTCACTACCTCAGCAGCTCTCCTGACTCTGCTATGTTTTCCACTTTCTCTTTGTTGCGTGAGATGACGTCAGTTGGCTACCAAATGCGTACCGAAAGCCGCTTAGGCTGTGAGTGCGCTGCTGCATAAAACTCTCCTTCGCAACACCCACATAGTCTTCATGGCTTTTTGGAGTTACTAGCGGAGATACATTACATTGCAATTGCGCATTTCCATATATTTCTCTTCAAAATGTAACTCTGCAATTTATTTAAATAACCGACAGTCCACATTTGAGCTTCGTGTTCAATAGTCGGTAGCTGTTGACGTAAAAACTGTAGCAACCGGTTGCCATTGGTGCTGGCGTAAGTAGTTAATTCGACTGTAAATTGCTTGTCCAAATTTTCATGCACGCTGCATGGTAAATGGGGTCTTATGATGAGGCAAGCAGAATAGATCCCTAGCAGTATCGATAAAGAACTTAATTAGATTATACAATGAACGCCAAAATATAATGCATCAGTTCTAGAAACCTTAGTATCGGCCATTTTCAGACTGACAGGGAAGACAGCTTCAAGACAGCCATTCCATAATGCCCTAAAGCAATACTCCCCAAATTGCTTGTGCAGCCGCCCTGGTTGCGAAACTCGTTACGAACACCTACTGCAGTCTGTTCAAGCGGCTACTCTATCAGCCAAATTTTGTTATCGCAATCGGGCTGCAACACCAAGCACTAGCAGCTCTTTAAATACGTATTCATTATAATTTAAATAATAATTGTAAGACATCTTTGGTGCCAAAACTTCTAGGCAATTCACGAATTACTAGTATTCTAACAAAGCCTCGATGCAGTTGCTAGTCTTGATGAGACATAGTAAATTAATTTTTCAACGCCTTCATTGAAATTACATTGAAGAGTCTGTAAAAATAAATTCGTTAGCTTAGTGTTGATTGGTCTACATTTAAGACAAGTCGGATGCCCATATTTAAACCTCTTTCAAATAAATACGGTATTAAACATGCCAAAGGAATCTCCTAACCCCAATCGAAAGTGTGCTAGCCTAATATGAGGATTGTGTCTTTAAAAACTATTCGGTAAGATCCTGAAAAAATTGGCCTAGACTAACAATCACTTCATCACTTAACTAATTTCTATTTATCCAATTTTTATCAGTCTAAATCAATAGCTGTATCTACTGTCGTCTCTCTGTCTCCCTCTCCCTGTCTCTGTTCTTCCTCTGTGTCTCTATCTCTCTTTGTCTCTCTCTGTCCGTCTCTTTCCTTCCTGTCTGTCTTTGTCTGTCTCTGCTGTCTTTCTCTCTCTCTCTCTCTCTCTCTCTCTCTCTCTCTCTCTCTCTCTCTCTCTCTCTCTCTCTCTCTCTCTCTCTCTCTCTCTTTATCTCTCTCTCGGTCTGTCTGTATGTTTCCGTATCTGTCTGTCTCTGTCTGTCTGTCTGTCTGTCTGTCTCTGTCTGTCTGTCTGTCTCTCTCTTTCTTTCTCTCTCTCTCTCTCTCTCTCTCTCTCTCTCTCTCTCTCTCTCTCTCTCTCTCTCTCTCTCTCTGCAGCTAGTCGCTGGCTCTCGTAAGCATCCACGTGAGCTATGCACCAACAGCTCGCCTGCTCAATCGCCTAATCTAAGCGGATGCTTACTTTTAATTTCATCGCCATCGTATAGCACTCCGCAGACGACTACTTTCGGAAAGGTTTAATATTCACCATCAGTAAAGCGAGACTTGCATGCTTTTCGATCGGGCTGCATGCTTAGCCGCTAGGAGTGGAGCAACGGATGCCGCGTACTACGGCGACTCTATTTACCAATGTGACCCCCCCCCCACTACGCAGGTTACTATACTTTATATTTGTACACCGGTCCCTCGCTTTCCGGCCACCGACCTCACCAGGTTAGCACGAGTATGTGTGGCCTGCGTGCACTTGCATTCTCGCTCTCGCTGCCTGCCATATTCTCCATTCGCAGGCTTATATTTGTAAATGCTACCACGTGCAGCCTCGCTTCGGTATCATTTGCAATCTACTGCTTCGGATCAACCCCGGCTCGTCCCAATCCCTTGCACACCGTGGAATACTCGTAGGCATTTCGATACCGCACAGTGACTTCCAAGTGCGAATGTGGGTTTTCCGCTGAGCATACGTCAAACCACTCATCCAAACATGCGCCGACGCCACGTAAAGCTACCAGTGGCGCTTATACGATAGGGTTTGCCCGTAGACGAATTACATAGATGGCCTTCGCTAGATGTGATATCACATTTGTTTGCAACAGTACCCCGATCCAGCGCCAGGGTACGTAGGGCCATCTCCCTTCCGATAAGCCACTGCATGCTATGGCGCGCGAGCAGGTGGCTGAGCCGTCGGTCGGCCAGCTGAGCTTTTTTGACCCCTGTTTGACCCTGTTTGCTTCGAAACTCCCCATCCGATCCGCAGCGAAACAGCATTTCGCGCGTTCGCCAATAAAAGTGCAATTCTTTCAGCAGCCCTTCTTATGCGAGTTCTCTCAGGTTTAGCCCCGTGGCTCCCAAAGTGGGCTCGGTCCTCTGACAACGAACGCCGCAGGAATGCGTAGGCGGACGTTGCAATGCTCCGCGACTATGAACTACGAGCTCCACAGCGAACCTTGATTATAAGCTGTATAAAAGCATGGCCGCCGAATATAAACACTTCGACCGTCTATGAAAGAGCAGACATAAACCGAGGCAGCGCGAGCAGCGCGATTTCAAGATCATACAAGAATGAGAATGTAAGAATAAGAATAATAAATAAAAATAAATAATAAGAATAATAAATAAAAATAACAATAAGAAGATCATATAAGAATTGCTTGAACACACCTATTTAGGACAGCATTTAGTGGGTCCCTGTGATTCGTCCTTGATGTGCTTATGCGTGCTGACACTGTGCATGCTGCCACTAACCACATTTGCATGCTGACGCTGTGCATGTCACCCCTAACCATATTATTCATTTCGTTTGTTTTTCAAGCATGATTTTACTTACCATCCAATTGCATTTCACTTTACAGCAAATGTAAAGCGCCTAGAGAGAGATTATGTTCTCTGAGGGCGCTTTATCAAGTGAATTATTATTGTTATCATTATTACTATAAAAGGCACGGGCTGGACCTCGGTTGCCCTCTTATAAAACGGTCTGCCATTCGGCGAGTCAGAGCGCTGTGGGTGGGAGCTGCTGTAAGCTTGCAAGCGAGTCTGTCAGATGGGACCTGCTGTATCAGCCGTAACGTTAATGTAATTCATTGTCCTTGTCCTACTACAGTGTTTGTGCTGCCAATGTCTGCAGGATTTCAGACGATTTCGAGCGTCACCACCGTCGTTAGCGTATTGCGAGCTTCCGGCCACTGCACGGTGCCTGTGTTTGGCCGCTAACCGAACTAGCTAGGGTCGCATACCTCGATAACAACGTGCCGACGCAGCTAGGAGAAATCCGCGCCAGCGGGGAAAAGGCCGAAATCTCTGCTGAATTGTAAATTCGTATATGTCTATGCGTTTCTTCGTCTGTAGCTCTGCAAAGCTATAAAGACTACGCGCTCACTAGGCCTGAGAGGTATATGTGGCGCACGAAAAGTCGAAGCGGTTTTTTCGCAGGCTCTAGGCACTGAGAACTTCTAGAAACTTTGGTACGCAGGTTGTCGGTACGCAGGCTCTAGGCACTAGGAACTTTGGTACGCAAGTTTTTGGTACGCAGGATCTAGGTAAAGGACTTAATCGCACGTAACAAAGAGAAAGTGAGAAGCATAGCTCGCCGAGGTGGCTTTAGTATGCGTGCGGTGGTGTGTGTGTGCATGCATGTGCACGCACGCACTCACCGCCGCACGCGTATGTGTGTGTGTTGGCGCTCGCTCGCGTGCACGTGCGCGTGTGGGCACTTGTACGCTGGAGAGTTTTCTAGAAGTTAGCTCACATAGCACATTCTTAACTTAATTCGCGACTCACAGCTTAACTTTGATCTCATTATTGATATTCGGGGATATTATTATTATTGTTGGTATTGTTAAGGGATGTTAGTGTGGAAGTTCTCGATGAGAAATTTTCGCGAGCCACAAAACTTTAAAAGGGGCGAGTGTGTCACCGGTTTTTGAAAAGCTTTTTCAGCAAGTGAAAAAACTTGAAAGCCACTTCAAGCCTTAACGTACGGAAAAGCCAGATGTCAGGGCATCCGAGATCCCAGCAAATTTGTTCGTGGCTGAAGGAAGAGGGTTGGCGTTAAAAAAAAACGCTATTCATAACTTCATGCCAAATTGCTAAATGTTATCAACGAATCACTCTGCACCATACATCTTTAGACGTTTGGTTATACATCATGCGTCTCTAGACGTTTAGTTATACATCATGCATCTCAAGACGTTTGGTTATACATCATGCATCTCTAGACATTTGGTTATACATCATACATATATAGACGCTTGGTTAGACGACGCCCTTTTTTGACTTCATTCGTCTTGGAATTCGCGCCTTCAGTTTTTAGTCTTTCACAGCTTGGAGCTCCCGATTGACATCTCGACATCTCCTGATTCGACGGCATTTTAAAAGAGGCTAGGCGTGCATTTGCTCTGCACAGCTCTGTCCGAGTGGATTGTCTTTTTTGAGCTATCGTATACGACAATACGCATGTCATTTACGAAACTACGCTTGGCGTCACCGAGGGTAGGAATTATTTGCTTTCGTATTGACCGTCCTCGCTGAACTCACCTTTTTTTCCGGCGCGATTTGAGCCCTCAACTGTTCGTGATTCTGTGCACGCTAATAATCAGGGGTACGAACCAGAGGCCCCAAGTGACTTTTTGTTGCACGCTTGCCAAAGCAAGCGTGCCTTGTTTGCCATTACCCATTGCTTATTGTTTCTCTTTAAACGAGTTTTAAAGCACCTGAATATGCAATAGTTTCTCTCAGTGTGCATGCACCTGCGTGTGCTTGCTCGTGCCTGCTGCTTGCGGATGTTAGCACCAAACATTTGGTAAAGCAGCATCTGCAAAGGGCCTAGAGAGAGATTCAGTTCTCTGAATGGGATACACATATGTATTATTATTGTACCAGATTGCCCAGATTACTAGGTTGGATGTATATGCCTTTTAATGCTAACGCTGTTGAGTGTTTTGCTCATTAACTGAATTATTTGCAAATTACAGGTTAGTTTAGAATAAAAACTGCGAGGATTTTTATATGCTTTCGTATTTTTTTGAGATGACTGAACATTTCAGCCCAGATTTACAGCGGATCCTAGTTCTACTACATCCCCTGACCTGACCACGTTTAAAAGAAACTTAAAAACATACCTATTTAGGACAGCATTTAGTGGGTCCTTGTGATTCGTCCTCGATGTGCTTATGCGTGCTGACACTGTTCATGCTGCCACTAACCACATTTGCATGCTGACCCAGTGCATGTAACCCCTAACCATGTTATTCATTTTGTTTGTTTTTCAAGCATGATTTTACTTACTATTCTATTGCGTATCACTTTGCAGCAAATGTAAAGCGCCTAGAAAGAGATTAAGTTCTCTGAGGGCGCTTTATCAAGTGCAATATTATTATTATTATTACTATTGACCGCGGTCCTACCGATAAGTCAGTAGTGAATTAAGATAAGAGTCATCTAGACGTTTGGCTATCTAAGAAGTGAAGAGGGTTTCGGAAAAGAGCGCTAGGGGTAAGCCCGAGTATGATACTTGTTGACGACTAGCAAGTAGTCTTAACCCAGGGGTGTGGTACTCGCTCCTAACGTACCTGGTCGTGGCTTCGACTACCGCAGTGAGGGATCCTGTATTACCCACCCGCTGCAAGCGGCGGCGGCGATTGTCTTTCGAGCTCTACAACCCATATATAATAACGAAATCAGCCAGCCCATGAGTGAGGTGCTGGTGCTAACTTGTCTGATGATCAGCCAGTGCCTTCGCACTTCTTAGAAGCTAGGTCGCCATGTTTCAGATCGCCAGGTCCGGAAACTCAGCGAAACACCAGCCCCGGGTAAGGGGGGGGGGGGAGCCGCAGATCATGACCGCTGAGCTCTCGCATCAAATCGACTACAGCTCTTCGCTGGCGGCTAGACGCCCTGCCAATGCTTGGATTTTCAGCGTAGGGGCGACAGAAGCTGCTTAGAAAACGGAAACTGTATTCGTTTACTGATGCGATCTTACTCTAGAAAGCTTCGCGGAGAAGCTAGTTTGTGAAGAATAAATTGCTTTGCTGCGAATTAAATTGTATAGCACGAAGGTTGACAGACACTAGCAAGCCTTCCATTCCGTCCGACGCCCGTGCGTAAGGATGCATCTAAGTGTGCATGAATTAGTAAACTCGTGTAAAGACAAACTTGTAATTAATTCATCGCTTTGAGAATTTTCGTTCACACATTTTACTCCCGAAATAATATGCTTGAGAATAGGAAGGTGCCACACGCTTTGGCGAGACATTCTGAAATGTGGGACTTTCGGAAGGTAAAGCTGCACAACATACTAAGGGCATCAACCTGAACTTCCTACGATACCTTCAGAGGATGAGAGACAGAAACTTGCATCGGATTAGTTAAAAACAAGCAGCCAATGCAAGGCGATTAATCTTTCCTAGACACCGAGACGCCATTAATTAAGTAATTGGGATTTATCCGAATCAGAGCTTTCTCGCTCCTCCGAGCTTCAAGATCTTCAGCTGAGGCTGAGGCTCAAGAAAAGCACGCGAGAAATCTGCCTGTTCAACGTATCCCTGGGAAGGCCCATAATGCAACAATCAGAACATGTAAAGCGTCTGCTTTCTCTCTCACGCGATGGCACTTGCGAGTCTTTCGTGGTGGCGCCTCGTGCTTTCCAAGACGTCTCCTTAGGTTTTTAAGTTAAGATGCTCACTATAAAAACGTTCCCTGTCCGTAAAAGATCTGGACTGTTATGGGAACTAACATCGATTCGTACCGTGCCATTTTCTCGGTCAGCTTGTATGAGTCAGCGTAGAGCATATGTGCGAACGCCATTTTGATGAATTGGTCATAATACTTGCAGCGAGAAAGCAGCAACCCCAGCATGATCAAGAGACAGGTCTGTCACCCTCACGGGCTGGCTGAAACGTCCGGTAATTTCTCAAAAGCGATTGCAATTTGATAAGGAGCACGTCATATGTAATTTACTTTGCACTACTATTAATAAAAAAAAAGTTGTCTTGATAGAGCCTGATGAAAGCCTCAGCACGCTGGAGTTTAGTTATTGCACACATACCTTAACATGTGTTTCAAACCTAAACAACCGGCTCTATCACAACCTCAAGTTTATCACCTATACACACACAAACACTAATGCTAGATTACACAAACATTGCACACGGTATACAACATACACTTAGATGCTGATATCAACACACACACACACACACAAACACCTATTCCCGTATGTAGTGGTGCCAGTATTTGTTCAGTGTATGATAAGTTCAGCCCAGGGTGCTGTGTACATAATCAAGTCATGCCGAAACAATTCCTAATTTCCTAGAGCTGCAGCTGTAATTAACTGTTTAACCAGTATGGTCTTTAGAAAAGAACCAGCTCGGCTAAGGTGTGAATCACAATAAGACATTGTAAAGCCCCTTAAAAGACGCAAATCTCTTTCCAGGCACTTTCGTATGCTAGAAAGAAAGGACGTTTGGTTAAAGTGGCTTGTGAAATATCGATACTCACAAAACAGTAAAGAACGAACGGTTGGTCCCATCTCAGTATGCCTCATATGTAAAAAAAAAGGCATAAATTGGCCGTGATGGCACGCCAGGTAAAGCAGTAGCTTTTCACAACCTCGGTCCCAAGGTCGTGGGCTCGAATCCTGAGGCGGCCGATCTTTTATTGCCCCTGCAAGTGGTGGTGATAGCCATAAAGGTTCTTCTGTCGCTATATAAAAGTGGCTGTCAAATCAGCAGGTATTATTTGATGAGCCGTGATGGCACACTAGCTAAGGCGGTTGCTTTTCATGCTCTCGGTCCCGAGATCGCGGGTTCGAATCCTGCAGCAGGCAGTTCTCATTCACTATGACAGTTAGCTGCCATCGTGTCAAGGTCAGTAATACACGGAGTCGTAAAAAAAGTTCTCGATATTGGGCTGAAGCTGGTTTGGCTTCCATGCCGTTTGGATACTAAGTCGCAGCAAGTAAAACTGTCTATTGACAGTTCAAAAACAAGCTCATGCTTTTGGTATGTATACGTTTTATGTGCTGACGATTCGATCTAATATGACATAATTACACTTTGGGCAACATTATGAGCTTTTGCGCATACATTAATCAGTGCAGTGAGTGCATTCACCAATTAAGCAATAGGTCACTGCATTAGTTAGTATTAGGTGTAAAACGTTACTTTGCGGAATTGGATATACATACATACCACAGACAGAAAATGACATTCAAGCGATTCTCACAAATGCACCCAAGCAGCCTCGGCAAGAAAAGCTTGCAGCAAGAGTGGTTGGAGCATGCATAAAGCTGCAGATACACATACAACAGTCGTCGATGGGCACGGCTGCACTAGCGCACCAAGTGTCCGCCTCAGGCCGCGATGGGTCTCGAAGCTGCACACACTACTCAGCGACAGGCAATGAGTAGCATCAGGCTGCCAGAACGCTAAGGAGTGGCCCACAATCACCCTGCTAGATGTCACTTCAATCTGCCGACACCGAGAACACACAGCAATCGCCCGCTCCCACAGCTCCGACACTCTGCTCGCTGACTGCGTTACGCCGACTCATGCCAAGGGTGACTGCCTTTGTGGATGGCACCCTCAGGCTCGAGCAGGGCGGCTCACTGTCGCCGAGCGATGCGCCACGTGATTACACAGGAGACCAGCGGCGCCTCAAAGTGCAACGGCACAGCAGGATCCCAACCGCAGTTGCCAGCCTGTTCCAACCAAGGTCCAGCCCACGATGATGATCCCGGAAAGGCACCCTTAAAGAGCTTCGGATATGCGACGGCAGTTATCACGATTGCTGCTCGTCCGGACAAAATAGACTGCACAGCAGCTCACTCAGCTGCCGGCCAAGTCTCCTGAAAACACGGCAAGCACAGGCGCCGATGATGCAAAAGAAAGCCTCTGCTTGACGCTGCAATGACAGCTACAGCTGAAGTAGCGGCAGACACGTGCCCGAGAGGCGTGGAAAAGTGAAGGACTTCAGTTGCAAAAGTTTTGCACGAGCGACTGCAACTACTGGTGGTCGGCATCAACTATCGCCTCCTCTACCGACATAAGCCAAAGCCACAGCAGGTGAAAGGCAAAAGTATCACGGCAACATGGCCACGATGCTCGGGGGGGGGGGTGAGCTGCCACGGCAGCATGGCTTGCAGCATTTTAGAGGCTGCCGTTTTTTTGCCGGGCCCCACTTGTCGATGGTAATGAAAAAAATATTGATATAATAATAACCCACTTGATAAAGCGCCTTCAGAGAATTCAATCTCTTTCTAGGCGCTTGACATCTGCTGCAAAGAAAACATGATCAAATGGTGAGTGGTATCATGCTTGATAAGCAACATGAATAACATAGTTAGGGGTGACATGCACAGGGTCGGCATGCAAGTGTGGTCAGTGGCAGCATGCGCACAGTGTCAGCACACATAAGAACATGAAGGACGAATCAATGGGACCCACTGAATGCTATGATAAATAGGTGCGTTTTTAGTTTCTTTTTAAATGTGGTCAAGTCAGGGGATGTCGTGACACAAGTCCGGACTGAGTTCTAAGCTTCGGGAGCATACGAACTAAATGCACGGTCTCCAAAGGATTTAAGGTTTGTAGGAGGTATTTCTAGACTGTTGGATTCCGAAAAGCGGGTGGTACGATGCTTGGCTTGGTGGGGAGTAGATCTGAGAGATAGGCTGGAGCCAAAGAATGAAGTGACCTAAAAGTGAGTGACAAAACCTTGAAGTCAATCTGTTACTTGACTGGTAGCCACTGCAGGTCGGCGAGAAGCGGTGTCATGTGGCAACTGCAAGTGACGCTCACGACAGACAAGCCTAGCTCCAGAATTTGCACCAGCTGTAAGTTCTAATTGCACAAGCCGGTAGACCAGCAAGCAGTGAGTTACAGAAGTCAAGACAGGATGTCACAAATGCATGGACTAACTTAGATGTGTTAACCCTGTCTAAAACAGCCCAAATTTTAGCGATGTTATGTGGCTGAAAGTAGGCAGACTTGATGGTGGAGCTAATGAGGTCGCCTAAGGAAAGGTCACTCTGGAGCATGAAACCTAGATTTTGCGCCGTTACAACAGGAGATATGCTGGCAGAGCCCATTTTGAGGGTTAGCCGTTCCAATTTAGATGTGTTAACCCTGTCTAAATCAGCCCAAATTTTAGCGATGTTATGTGGCTAAAAGTAGGCAGACTTGATGGTGGAGCTAATGAGGTCGCCTAACGAAAGGTCACTCTGGAGCATGAAACCTAGATTTTGCGCCGTTACAACAGGAGATATGCTGGCAGAGCCCATTTTGAGGGTTAGCCGTTCCAATTTCCGAATCACACTTAGTTTGCCCGTAACTAGTAAGTTGATTTGATCATAGTTCAATTTGAGAAAATTTGCTGTCATCCATGTGCAGATGTCATCTGTACATGCAGCAAGGAACTGAAGAGAATTCGACGTGCTCGAGGGCTTGGAGGGATCAAAGCTAGGTACAATTTAGTGTCATCCGTATTGAAGTGAAAGTGTAGATTGTGCTTGGCAATCACATCGGCAAGAAGAAGGGTATAAACCATGAAAAGAACAGGACTAAGCACGGAGCCCTGAGGCATTCCATATTTCAGAGATTCCTCGAATGACCATTGTATATTCACATCAATATTCTGGAGTCTCTCACTGAGGTAGGACCTGAACCATTGCAATGCAGTGCCACTAATGCCCAGGCGAGATGAGAGGCACTCTAAAAGGCCTTATAGATCGATAGTATCAAATGCTGCCGAAAGATCAAGCAAAACAAGCAGAGATACTCTACCAATCTCTGCATTCCTCAGTAGGTCGTTGTACACACGAAGTAATGTTGACTCTGTGGAGTGATTAGCTCTAAAACCAGACTGGAACTTAAAAGCAAGATTCGAAGTTTCAATATGAGTTCAGCAGGTCTGCCACGACTCGTTCCAGTGTCTTTGATGGGAATGGTAGAAAAAAGATTGGGCGGTAAAAGTTCAAGTTTTCCTCTAGTATTGCTTTTTTGAGTAGTGGCCTTACTACAGCATTTTTGATAGGTGCTGGGACATTACCTGAGGCTAATGACATATTAATGATGCTGGTTATGCACGGCAGCAGCAGACCAATGCAACGTAGAAGCAGGACAGTGGGAATAGGGTCCAAAAAACTAGTTGTCATCTTGATTGGGATATGAACTTCCGGCCGAGGTCACTAGCTACCTCCTTGAATGAAAACATTGAGGTGCTGCAAGGTATTGAGGGACAGCATTCAAGGGGGCGGTGCTGCCATCGCAGGGATGGACTCCCTGATATTGTCTATCTTTTGGACAAAGAAGCTAGAGAAGCGACCAGCTAAATTATCACATGGATTATTAGGTAAGGAGCTAACCTGGGAGCCGTTTAGGAGATGGTTGATCGCCGACATAGCATTTTTGGATTGTGCGCCTGAGATTCACAGTGTTTTTAAAGAAGCTAGACTTGGCATTTGCTAGGATCGATTTGTACCGGAATGTGCAATCAGGCGATTACAGCTGGTGCAAAACTCCGCAGCGAGGCTTGTCTGTCGTGAGTGGCACTCGCAGTTGCCACATCACACCGCTTCTCGCCGACCTGCACTTGCTACCAGTGATGCAACGGATCGACTTCAAGGTTTATCACTCACTTTTAGATCCCTTTATTCTTTGGCTCCATCTTATCTCTCAGATCTACTCCCCCACCAGGCCCAGCATCGTACCACTCGCTTTTCGGAATCCAACAGTATCCCAATACCTCGTACAAACCTCAAATCCTTTGGAGACCGTGCATTTAGTTCGCATGCTCCTAAAGCCTGGGACTCACTCCGACTTGCGTCAGAACATCCCCTGACTTGATCACATTTAAAAAGAACTTGAAAACACGCCTAGTTAGGACAGCATTTAGTAGGTCCCTGTGATTTGTCCTTCGTGTGCTGACACTGTGCATGCTGCCACTAACCATATTTGCATGTTTACCCTGTGCATGTCACCCCTAACCATGTTATTCATGTTGTTTATCAAGCATGATATTACTCACCATTCAATCGTGTCTCCCTTTGCAGCACATGTAAAGCGCCTAGAAAGAGATTGAGTACTCTGAGGGCACTTTATCAAGTGCATTATTATTATTATTACGACCTACAGCAGTCCTTGTATGCCTGTCTATGGACAATCAGTCCTCATCTTTGGTATACTTTTCTAAGCTTTTGCTTAGTAGACGTAGCTAGTTCAATGTCTGTGGTAAACCATAGGCCGTCTGGGCGAGGACGGTCAAACAAATCAAACGAGAGCCAGCCAGCAGCGACGGCAGCCGACATGCCCAGAGAGCTAACTCACCTGCCGCCGACTGGCCCGCCCATCTTCAAGTCGGCCAGCAAGCTTTCTTTAGCGGCCCGAGACTGGACTCTCTGATATGCTGCCCTGAGCCTACGGCGACGCAAAGCAAGGCAGGTGCAGCCTTCGAGGCACGTCGGCTGTGGATGCAGATGCACGCACGACAAAAGGGCGTGGCACCTAGACTCTGCCGTTTGCCGGGATAAGCCTAAGGAAGTGAGGTGAGAGATAACCGCCGGCATTGGCACAGGATCAGATGCACATGACGCACACGAGGGCCACGTGCCATGTGCACAGGACCGAAAGGGACAGCTGGACAAGCTAAGAGTTGGAGAGGAAGAGGCACGGCAAGCATAGCCGTTCGTGGTTCACTGTGCACTCGGAGGCACCTGAAAAAGAGGGACATCGTTAAATGGCCAACGAGCGAGTATGCACACTTCAGGAGGAGTGAAGCGTCAGCGCCGGGAGCCGCGGATGCCACGAGGACTCCAGCTGCCACTAATGAGCTCAAAAAGACCAATACTGCAATCCTATCTCGCCTATCTAGCACACACGGCTGCTAACAGATCGCAATGGGGCTCAGCACCATGCACGGCACTCGTGATTGCGGCTTCACAAGCAAACTAACTCAACCTGCTCCTGCAACACGTGAGGCGACAAACACTTGAGTGTGAGCCGAGTGGCCACACACTTCTCTCGTCTGTCTCGAAAGTTTTGAAAAAAGTTTAACTAAATTATTGGTCGGCTGACTACGCAGTCTCAATTGCACATCGACAGGAGAAAGCTTGCAGTGGGCAGCAGACGATTGCCTGCAGCACGACTCGCACTCACAACCTGGCTCATTTAGTAAAGACACCCTATTTCTCCCCACCATTGGCCCTGGCCCCTCCATTGGCCTGGGCTCAGGTCCCCTCACATACCTTGCCGTAGCTGGTTCGAAAGAGCACAGCAGGCAGCCTGCAGCTTGCTCTGCTCTCTCCTTTTTTTTTTGGCAAACCATCGTTACAACAACTTTGCTACACTTTTAATGTAGTCTGTAACTCCATCACGCCATAAAGACCATGTGGGTGTTACGCAGGAGAGTTTTGTATAGCGCACCCACAGCCTAAGCGGCTTTCGGTACAAGCATTCGGTAGCCAACAGACTTCGTCTCACGCAACAAAGAGAAAGTGGGAAGCATAGCAGAGTCAGGAGAGCAGTTGAGGTAGTGAGTAGCATGGAAGTAGCAGATCAGGACCGCTGGAAAGGATGAGCCATAGTCGGCAGTAGAAGAGTAGTTGTCGTTGCGTAAGAATTGTGGAAGCGAGTTCCACAGCCTAGGACCTGCCAAGCTAAAGCTTCTGTCACCAACTGTCTTTAAGCGGAGGAATGGAAAAGCTAATGTATTGTCCACACAGGACCTGAGGGCACGAGGAGGCTGAAAATGGTGCAGCAATTCAGCTAGGTATGGAGGAGCCAAGACGTGGCAGGCCTTTGAAGACTTTTGACAGTTCCTCCGTCTATGTAGCCACATCTCTTACTCACCAGAAACACATCAATAAGAAAATGAAATAGCACACCAGGCAGAGAGATAAGGACACGATTAATTACAACATGGAAAACAAGCAAATGCATTCACAAGTGAAGACCAAGGTGCTATTGCCAGCATGGAACCTGCTGCTGCTCCCGCAGGGGGAGCTTTAGTTTCACATGCCAGCGGCAGCAGACCAGAGGGCTTTGTCAAGCTGCGCATAGATTGGAATCTGATTAACACCACAGCTCCTATTATAGTGTCGTGGTGATTGCATGGCTATCTAGTACCCACCCCAGGCAATGCCGGTGCAGCCCTCTGGGTTGCATGCCAGCACTAGGCAGGCGTCTAGCCGATCGGTGTGTTCCTTTAGGTGTGCAGACGAGATTTGTGCGACCAACGAACGTCTGCGCACCAGAAGAAACATGCACGCGGTGTTGAGTACTACCGAGTACGTGTTCTCGAACGGTCTTGGCTATTTAGCAAGACAGACACTCACAACAGTATCCTCAACAAGTGACATCCTGATAGCACTAGCAATTGTAGGAGGCATGGCTTGTCATTAAGCAAAAAGGGAGCATTATATTTCGGCATAGCTCGCACGAGGCACTCTAAAGGCAGGTCGATGAGGACGATGAGGACGATGAGGACGCACTTTCGTGGCTTCTTTCTCGCGCCACTTTCTTCACTTTTTGCCAGGCTTGGTCAAGCAATAGTGACAGGAAGTAGCATTGACCAAGTAAATTGCAATACTCTTGTTTATCAAGCATGATATTACTCACCATTCAATTGCATTTCCCTTTGCAGCAAATGTAAAGTGCCTAGAAAGAGATTGAGTTATCTGAGGGTACTTAATCAAGTGCATTATTATCATTATAATTATAATTATTACTCCGAGTTATCCTCCTCCAAAAAACCGTGCTACTGGCAGAACACCAACAATGCGATCCCAGAATTGGAGACAGTGGCCGCTTGGTTGCTGCAGCTTTTATGGAAACACCGCGAGAGTGCACGAAAGAGCACCTGCAAGCTTGGGCGCCGCCCGCTGCATGCCGAGGCGAGCACGAAGCAGGCCCAGCGCCGGGTTTAATGCTTGCGGGCAAATCGTAAAAGCAGAATCGTGCGAATTACCTACACAACAGTTTGCAAGAACCACGCACTACTGACCACTCAGCAACAGACAAGCCGCTCTGAAAAGCACGGCGAGCAGTCGAGCACCGAGCAGCACTTACGCTGCCGGCGTCGGGTACTGCTCAAGAATGGCAGAGGCTCGTGCCGACGACACTCCAGGTAATGCTTGCAGCAGAGCTGCAAACGTGTCGCGGACAGTGCGAGGTCGGGTCTTGGTAGCAAGCCTGTTGAATTCGTCGAACGACAGCTGGGCAATCTCCTGCTCCGCCAGGTTGAGATCGCCGTGAGGCATGTCCTCCTGGCGAAAAGCACACAGCGTTTTGTGCTAAAACAGAGAAGCAAAGGAAAATACACGACTGCAAAATGTCACATCCTTGCTAGAAGTTTGGCTCTCGATGCACGACAGCAAGGTAGTCATCACATCCGAAAGAGGGCATCGTGGCGGCTGCTGAAAAAAAGAAAGAATAAGAGAGCAATCGGGTTTCAGAACAGTACTCATTTGTTTGGTCCTTGTGCATGGTCCTTGCATGCTTATGTGTACTGACACCATGCATATTATCACTAACCATATTGAAATGCTTCCTGCACATCATATGTGAAGTAGTTAGAAAGAGATGTAGCTATGTGAGGATGTTCTACAAGTGTATTATTATAATCAAGAAAAGTCAAGGGGCACTACATGATTTCTGTGGGCAAGGAGGGACAGCAGAATGTCAGAAGTATCCACAAGGATGAAATCCGAGAATAGCATATATATACAGGCTCACAAAAAGACAGAGAACATGCATCTACGGATAAGTTAATCGGGATAGTAACAGGGGGAGGGCAAAAGACGTGCAGGACTTTGTGTACTAGTCACCTGGAAAGAAGGATAATCCGGCATTGAGCCGACCAAATGAGATTATATGAAAGCTAAAAACGAAAGGGCACACGGGCCACTTCCAGCAAAGCAGCACTGCGGTCAACTTGAATGATGACTTTTGCACATCAGACGGTCGCCTAGCATGCGACGAATTTCAAGCAGATGGACCAGTAAACAGGTGGTTGATAGCTCTTGCCTATTTTTATAACCTCATGTCCACTGACCTAGGCTATATGCACGTAGAAGTTCAGCTACAATTCAATCAATAAATAATCTATTTTGACCATGGGTAAAGCCAGACTCAAGGCCCAACTTCGCCATCTTGCTTGGCTGGTCAAGCCTAGAAAAGCCTGGAAGAAGGAACAGTGGGAGGCTGAGAAAGGGAGGCTGAGAGTGCTGGGCAGAGAAAGGGAGGCTGAAGGGGCAGCGCCACCGTGACGTGAGACTACTGCACTACGTAGCTCCCCTTCCATGTTGCTACACAGCCATGTCTGCCTGCTGTCACCAATATAACATTGCACAAATTCGGGCCTGCTTAGGCAGGAATGCCGTGGTGAAGTTGGTTCATGCATTCGTGACATCCGTCTGGACTTATTTATATATCTTACTGCTTGCCAGTCTACCGGGCGGCGCTAATAAGGTGCTCGCAGTTGGTGCAACGCTCTGCAGATAGGCGTGTCTGAGGATGGCGGTGCAGTTGCCACATCATGACACTTCTTGCAGACCTGCTCTGGCTCCCAGGCAAGCAACGCATCGACTTCAAGGTTTTGTCACTCACTTTTAGGTTTCATCATTCACTTGTTCAGCCTACCTACCCAAAACTAATTCCCAATCGGCCTAGGCATCGTAGCAACCGACTCAAGTTGCCTCAAAAAGTGCCTCTAACCATCCTCAAATTCTTTGGGACGGTGCCTTCAGTTCATATGTTACCAAAACCTGGAGCCCACTCTAGACTGACGTCACGACATTCCCTGACTTGACGACATTTAAAAAGAAGCCAAAAAATCTGCCACATCTTAAAAGCATCTTCTGGGTCCTTGCAAATTGTACTTTGAGCGCTTATGCATGAGAAAGTGCTGTTTGCAATGGTAATATTAATACACTTGTATAGCATGCTCAGAGAACTTTTTACATATGCTTCCTTTATGGCACATGTTAAGTACCCAGAAAGAGACATTTTCCCTTCAGATGCTATATAACTGTCATCACTATTACATTAATTTGTAAGATAAACAATACTAAGAAATGGACAAACAACATAGACAACATGAAATGATTGCAAGTAGTGCTGAAGCTGCATACTCATTGTTCACTCATAAGGCAGCATGCTCCAGACGTTTAGTGGTGGCCAGAAGAGCAAGGATTTTCCCCTGGGAAGGTCAAGACCACAATAAATGAAAAGCTATAGCACATTAATAATAATAATAATAAATTTGATAAACCACTCTCAGAGAACTCAATCTCTTTCTGGGCACTTTACACTTGATGCAAAGGAAGCACGATCGAATGGTTAGTGGTAGCATGCTCAATAAACAAGACGAATAGCATGGTAAGTGGTGACATGCACAGAACGCGGCAGTGTCAGGATAAGCTCATAAAGGACGAATCACATGGACCCACTAAATGATGTCATAAATAGACGCGCTTTTAGTTTCATTTTAAATGTGGTTAATCAGAGGATGTCGTGGTGCAAGTCTGGAGTGGGTTCCAGGCTTTGGAAGTACACGAACTAAAGGCACGATCTCCAAAGCATTTGAGGTTTGTATGAGGTATAGTTAAACAATTAGATTCTGAAAAGCAAGTGGAACGATGCTTAGCCTGGTGGGGGAGAAGACCTGATAGGTAGGCTGGGGCCAAAGAATGAAGGGACCTGAAAGTGAGCGACAAAACCTAAATAAATCATGGTTTTTTATTCGACAAGAACCGGAGGTTGCTCAAAAGTAGGACATAAGTTCGTCGTTGGCCACGGTCGCAGGGGGGCCACTGGTGTGTAGGCCGAACACTCAACCTCAGCTGCCTGTCGATATAGCTCAAGAGTCGTTACATAGGATCAAATCAGGCGAGTGGCTGTGCTACTGCCTCAGCACCAAACAATGATTCATAAAAAAGTACTTCATTTAAGTTAGTATTGGTCAAGCATGTTGGATTTCAATTCTCAATCACTGTTCTTTGGGGGGGGGGGGGTAATTACATTTGGCAGCAAGATAACGACCCTATACACACGGCAGAAAAGTATTTTTTGACGAATCCTTGCTTGGTGCTGGTGAACTGGCCCTGCCAGTCAGTCGTCCGATCTGAATACCGTGGAATGATATGGAGCGATATCGACAGGCGGCTGAGGCATAGTGTTCGCCCTACACCACTAGCTGACCTTTTCAGTAAAACTCAGGCGCAGTGCAATGTGCTACACCTGAATACACAATTCAGAAGCTTTTGGCCTTTATGCCTAGCCAGACAAAGGAGGCCATAAAGAACCGTGGTTGGACGATGTCGTGCTAAAAGCTTACTCTGCTTGAAGACCGTTGGCTAGAGGAGCTTTTGCTTTGCAGCTTCCTCGACTGCGGGAATCACTTCCACAACGATTACTCCTGCTGCTCACTATCTCAACTGTCCCCCTGAGTCAGCCATGCTTCTCACTTTCTCTTTGTTGCGTGAGAGGAAGTTTGTTGGCAACCAAATGCGTACCGAAAGGCTCTGAGGGCCCAACAGGAAACTCTCCCGAGTAACGTCAGCATAGTATTCGAGGCTTCGTAGATTTACAGACGAATGCAAATTGCATTATGTTTCACATACATGCCAGCAGCGCGTGTTCGCTTTTGGGTAACCAATAACTGCTTTCACATGCTACACATAGCAATAGTGTGCCTGCCATCGTAGTAAACCCTCTTTATCCCAGAACGATTATATACAGCCACAGCAGCCACACTGCAAGAAATATTTTGCACCTCGCTGTATGTAAAACAGTCTAATCTCTCGATACTACTCTCCCTTCGACCGTTTAAAAAATACTAGCTGATTTAACAGCCTCTTTTTGTATAGCGACGGAAGAAGAGCCTTCGTACCTAGCTGAATCTGCTGAACTGCTGCATCAGTTTCAGCCTCTTCGCGCCCTCAGGTCCTGTGTGGACAATAAATTAGCTGTCCCATTCCTCCGCTTAAAGACAGTTGGCGACAGAAGCTTTCGCTCTGCAGGTCCTAGACTGTGGAACTCGCTTCCACAATTCTTACGCAACGACAACTACTCTCCAAATGCCGACTATGGCTCATTCTTTTCAGCAGTCCTGAGCTGCTACTTCCATGCTACTCACTACCTCAACTGCTCTCCTGACTCTGCTATGCTTCCCACTTTCTCTTTGTTGCGTGAGACGAAGTCTGTTGGCTACCGAATGCTTGTACCGAAAGCCTCTTAGGCTGTGACTGTGATACACAAAACTCTCCTGCGTAACACCCACGTGGTCTTTATGACTTTGTGGAGTTACAGACGGAGATACATTACATTGACGACTATCACCACCGCTTGTAGTGTCGATAAAGGATCGTGCACCGCAGGATTCGAACCCACGATCTCGGGCCGAGGTCGTGAAAAGCAACCGCCTTACCCAGTGAGCCATTACGGCTCATTGTTTCCATACATATGGAGAGGTTGTACTTACAATGAAGTAGTTATGGGGTGTACCATGGTCTGATGTGACAGGCACATTTTATTGCTTTCCTCATAGCTCATATCAGGAGAGAGTTAATTGCCCCAGAGTTAGCCAAGAGCATCCTCTTGGGCGAGTTTAGTAGCATTACTTACACGCTTGGTACAAAAAAGGCTATCATGACACTATTTACGTCGGTAGATTACTGAGTTTTCGAGCATGTATACCATCAACCTGTTTAGTTCTACGCACTCCTAAGTGGCAAAATGTCAACACTCGTGTCCTCCCAGTACCTATACTTCAGGATCGGCCCCATGGAGATACAAAGTATCGGATGAGAAACATTGCAGCGACTAGGTGCAAGCACGTGCTGACACTGCTCGGTCAACAAGGTTCAAGCAATTATGAGATCGAAAAATACATTTTCGAATTCACCATGCACTATAATATATCAACAGATCCAATGGTACTGGTTGGCTGCAGCAGAATCTGGTTGACTGGGCAGGATTGATACCAGGGGTGACCGACTCATTAGGATGGTTCGAGTCTAGACATCCAAATCAAGCCAGCCAATCGAGTAACTGAGCAGCCTCAGTATCCACTCTGCTGCACTCATCTCATACGAGTGCTCAGCCAAGGGATGACTGCAAAAAGGCACCACTTCGTTGATTAATGAACCAGATTAACTAACCGCCTTTTTGTTGCCCAGTTTCCAAACCCACACTGCTGTTCCCAGGCATGATGTCACAAGATCAGAATGCTAAGGCCGGCAGGCTCACGGACACGAGCAAAGCAAAGGCAGGAGGCCAGCTGGGCTAAAGTCGGCCGAGGCTACGCTCACGGGCTCACAAACGCTCACGGGCTCACAAATGCTCACGGGCTCACAAACGCTCACGGGCTCACAAACGCTCACGCAAACGCTCACGGGCTCACAAACGCTCACGGGCTCACAAACGCTCACGGGCTCACAAACGCTCACGGGCTCACAAACGCTCACGGGCTCACAAACGCTCACGGGCTCACAAACGCTCACGGGCTCACAAACGCTCACGGGCTCACAAACGCTCACGGGCTCACAAACGCTCACGGGCTCACAAATGTGCGCAGGCGAGGCTAAGGGCGATGGCACCCATGCCAGGCATGCAGTGCAACCAAGGGGGAGGAACCATTGAAAGAATGTGCTACTAGTACGGTTATGGCACAGATCGAGGGATTCTCAATGTGCCATGTAGTGCCCAAGCTCCGACGAGCACATAAACGAGAGCCCGTGCTGCGGCAGCAGAGACCAACGAGGCGTGTACACATTGGCTGCTATCGTGCACAACATGGCAAATCGACGACAGACGTTGCAAACACAGAACCCGACGAAATAGCAGCAAGCCAAACTGAACCAAGAGTTGTGCACGGTTTGGCAGCACACCCGCAGTAAGGAGTTGGCAGCGTGGGATGGGTAAACGAGCCCCTGCAAGGAAGCCTCCTCGGCTGCTGCCGAGGCAAGCACACATGCCACCCCCCCCCCCCCGTAGATCGTCCAGAAACAGCTCCAAGCATGGCTCGTCTTACCGAGTAAAGGCTTTGCAAATGCCGGGTCATTATCGTCAGATATGCCACAGTTTCGTAAAGATCCTTGGTGCGCTTGACGTAGAACTCTTCGATTACCTGCCCAGACGAAGGAAGAAAGAGCCTGCAGCGAGCTGCTTGGCCGAGCACGGCTTCTTGGTGTGATACCTTGTAGTACAAGGTGTAGCTCCGAGAAGTACGCCTGCGCAGAAGCCCTCGGCAAGGCGCCTGGGCCACACTACCATACAAATGCTGCAGCCGCCTCGTGGACACGGCACGCAGCAACCCAAGGTGCAAGACACGCCAAACGATGAGTAACACGAGCCCATTCACTACCTTCGCATCGTAATCGGTCTATGCACTGCTGCTGGGGTAGAGCTGCCCAGTATACCTGCGTGTTCATGATGGCTTGCTGCAGGACCTCCGGTTTGATGCGCTCGTGGCCGATGCTCCTCGGTTGTTCGATCAAGTAGATAGGTCGGCGTAGGCCACAGGCTTTCATACGGCGCTGCATCAATGTGGATAAAAATAAGAAGCTAGACAAGGCAAGTGTCAGCGCAACAGACGCCTTCTCCCGGAGCCTGGCAGGCACGAACTCGGCAAGCACAAAACTCGCTTTATCAAACGATCGGTGATTAGACAGAACGGTGGTGCACACGCTAGACATGCAAGGTAAGAGAGATGGGCTCAATCGTTTGCTGTTTCAGAAACAGCCGACAGCCGACTTCCCTCCTCCTCGTGTCCAACTAGAGCATCGAGCGATTAAGTGATGAGACAGTCGGGCTATTTTCAGATATCAAAAATAGCTTAATGTCTGACTGACACGCCACACAACAGGAACTGAACAACTACTAGAGCAGTAGGTTTTGCACGGTGGCCAGGTAAATAAGGCAGAGACAATGAGGATAATAACAAAAATAATACGTTTGTTATAATGCCCTCAGAAAAATCAATCTCGTTCTAGGTTTTTTATACTTGCTGATAGCATAGATAGAAGCATTCACGGCTTTCACTTGGGTTTCATTTGCCATAATGAAAGACCAGTCCTCCACGGTTCAGAGGGCAGACATGAACATGCTGGCCTTCCTCATTCTGACCACGGTGACTAGTAGTCGACGTGCCCGCTACAGCTGGTCCTCTCTTGCCTCACTGAATTGCCATCCCTGATCGGCCGCAATCAGACGTGGACAAAGAGTGAGACAAGAAGGCACCATCCCAGCGAGTCAAGCACTGGCTAGGGCTCCTAAATTTAGCTTACTAGTGCTGCACCCAAGCCGTGTGGAATTTTCCTAGGGGCCCTGCCTTGACCTTGGCTGGCCCTAACTGCAGCAGCTAAGAGACGTGCTGAGTACCAAGATGCTCCTTCGGATTAGTCCACGACTGTATCTGGCCTCACTCCCGTCCCCCTTCTTCCTGGCATGCCTATGTGAGGTGCAGTGCAGAAAAAGCACAATGTCTGCAGATCAAACTTCGTGATCACAAGAGTCCGCAAAGAGTAGACTAGAACAATCAGCCGTTGTAGTCACCGTGGCTGTTAGACGTTTTGAAAGGCATTACCACAGTAAGAAGATGTGCAATCACAGCAGCAACATATGCGGACTTGCATATGCCATATTAAATCGTAATTTAGTAGTAATTAAGTAATTGACATAATTAGGTCGAACAAAAGTCGTAATAATAAAAATTGTGCACAGTATAATTTGAGTTATATCTTCTGATTCAAGTCGTTAGCTATGCCACAAAGACCCTCAAATTCAGGCTTGATTAGGCAAGGATACTACATACAAATTGGGGTCAATCCATTTGTAACACCCCCTTTCGACTTCCGTTAACTCACTGCTTTCTGGTCTACCGGCCTGTGCCATCAGGAGCTTACAGCTGGTGCAAAACTGTAGCTAGGTTTGTCAGTCGTTAACGTTGCAGTTGCCACATCACACCACTACTCGCAGACCTGCACTGGCTTTCAATCAAGCAGCCTGTCGACTTCAAGGTTCTGTCACTTATTTGCATGTCCCTTCATTCTCTGGCTCCAGCCTGCCTATCAAAAATACTCCCCTGCCACCGCCAGGCCAAGCATCGAAACACCAGCTGCTCTTACTCAAATCGTTTAGCTATACCTCGTACGAACCTCAAATCTTTGGAGACTTTGCCTTTAATTCGTATGCTCCCAAAGCCTGGAGCTCACTGCCTACTGACGTCACGACATCCACTGACTTGGCCACATTTAAAAAAGAGCTGAAAGTGCACCTTTTTCTCACAGCATTCACCGGTCCGTGTAAATTGTCTACGGTGTGCTTATGTGTTCTGAAGCGGTGTATGCTATCCCTAACAAATTGACATGCTTCTTTTTAAGCTTAAGTAAGAGTGGCCAAAAAGAGATGCAGATACCTTGTGATGCTATAAAAATATTATTATTCCTATTATGACTAATTAAGGAATCATATCAGCCGATTAGTGATAAGATGCACAATGTCAGCATGCCTTAAGCACAATAGGAAAATGCATATGGACAGAGCAGCTGCTGGAACAAGAGTGATACTAGAACCCTTTTAAATGTGGTCAAGTCATGGTAACTCGTGACGTCGGCCGGTGGCAAGTTCTAGGCTTTGGAAGCATAGGTACTGAAGCCGTGGTCAGCAAGGATTTGGAGTTGGTCTGTGGCACACTAAGGAGAGCAAGTTACAGAAGTCTAGACAGGATATCATGAACGCATCAACTAACTTTGATTAATTACCCTTATCTAAACCTAACCAACTTGCTTCAAAATAATGAAGCAGAAAGTAGGCAGACATGGCTGATGAGCTAATGTAGTGAAAGATGATGCGATCTAGTGAAAGGTAGTTTTGGACCAGGGCACCAGATTCCGCAAAAGCTACAGTGGAAATGCTGGCCGAGCCTATGCTGAGGGCTAGGCTTCCCTAGACCTGTGTGTCATATGCATTACAAGAAAAGCCTCGAGTGTGCATGGCGATGCCATCGACAAAATGAGGGTACATGGTGAAAAGTAGTAGACCTAGAAGGAATCGTTGGGGTACCAAATTCCTTAATGGTTCGCCGGATAAAGAGCAAGCACAGACCGACCACAACAGCTGCCAGCACTGCAATCATGAAGCGATGTAGCTAACCAGGTGCAGCAGGTCACTGGTTCCACTCTCTAGAAACCCAGCTCAAACCGGCTCGAGTGCCTAGAAGTGTAGAAATAGAGGCACACCTGCAGTCAGACCCTAACATGGTGACGTCAATCAAAAGAAGATTTAGCACCCATCAGCTACAAACAGCCACAATGAAACTGCCGGCGAGCTAAATCGGCCTGTTTATGACTGATGATAATTATTCGTTGTTCTAAACTAACTTGAAGGGGCTAATCTAACATAAGTCTAATTTGATGAGCCTTGTGGACAAAACCTGGCCACAGAATTATATGACTAAGCTTGCATTTCGAGCAAAACAGCGTCTGAGCACTGGCTGAATCAGCTACAAGATAAAAGCAGCACAAAAGACAAGTGATTAGTTGAGGCATCAAACCTTCTGCTCTTTGTAGCGTCCGTCGATTATGCTTCCAGAGAGATCGTCGAGCCGCTTCCGCTCGATCACATAATCCAGCACGATTTCCTGCGGCTGTGCTGCTTCCAGAGTTGCACTCCCTGCAGTGAGGCGACGTGCAGATAGCCCTCGGCTACCAAGGCCACATGCTTAGCAACAACACAAATGCGACCCCCACTCTAAGACCCCGGTCTTCCTCTACACAACAGAGAGCTCCTATCGACATACTGCCGGGTATACAAGGGAGAGGTCGGATCGCTGATTGACCTCGACCAAGCCAGTACACTGTCACGAGCTTTTCTATCGGACAGGCTGATCTCCAGTCATACCTGTTATGCCTGGCAGCTTGATCTGAGGGGCCAAGGTTTTCTCTCGAGCGAGCCAAACGAAATCTCCTACACTTAGCAGACGCACTTCGAAGGCCACACCATTCCTCGCCAGCTCGGGCAGCAGCGCCTGCTTAGAGCTTCCAGCCCTGTAATGGTGGCAATGAGCAATGTGCAGCCAGTTGGCATCGGTACAGCGCTGCTACTTAGAATGCCCTTATACCCATCCTACCGCCGACCCAGAAGCAGAATCGGCACTGGAGCAGCAGCAGCAGTTGTGGTGGCAGCAGGAGTAACAGCATGGACGCAGTAGCAGCAGCGTCAGTGGCAGGGCAGCAGCAGTAGCAGCAGCATTGGCTCAGCAGCAGCAATTCTCGGCAGCTTTTGATACCATCGATCACAAAGTTCTTCCAGAGCGCCTCTCATCTCGCCTGGGCATCACTGGCACTGCTCTGCAGTGGTCCAGGTCCTATCTCAGTGGGATACACCAGAGTATTGATGTGAATGGACAAAGATCATCTGAGGTACCTCTGAAATATGGCGTACCTCAGGGCTCCGTGCTAAGTCCGGTTCTTTTCACGGTTTAAACTCTCCCTCTTGCTGATGTGATTGCCAAGCACAATCTAGGCTTTCACTTCTAAGCAGATGACACTCAATTGTACCTTTGCTTTGATCCGTCCCAGCCTTCCAGCACCTCGAATTCTCTCAACTCACTTGCTGCATGTATTGATGACATCTGCACATGGATGGCAGCAAATTTTCTAAAATTAAATGACGATAGAACTAACTTGCTAGTTATGGGCAAACCCAGTGTTACTCAAAAATTGGAAAGGCTGAAACTCAAAATTGGCTCTGCCAGCATATCACCACTTGAATCAGCTCGAAATCTAGGTGTCATATTCCAAAGCAACCTCTCGTTAGACGACCATATCAGCTCCATAGTCAAATCTGCCTATTTTCAGCTTCATAACATTGCTAAACATCGGGCTTGTTTAGATAAGGATACCACATCTAAGTTGGTCCATGCATTCGTGACATCCCGTCTCGACTTCTGCAACTCACTGCTCGCTGGCCTACCGGCATGTGCGATCAAGCGATTGCAGCTGGTGCAAAACTCCGCAGCTAGGCTTGTCTGTCGTGAGCTTCGCAGTTGCCACATTACTGCACTTCTCGCTGACCTGCACTGGCTACCAGTCAAGCAACGGATTGACTTCAAGGTTTTGTCGCTCGCTTTTAGGTCACTTCATTCCTTGGCGCCAGCCTATCTGTCAGATATACTCCCCCAACAGGCCAAGCATCGTACCACCATCTTTTAGGTATCTACCAGTCTACAAATACCCGGTACAAACCTCAAATCCTTTGGAGACCGTGCATTTAGTTCGTATGCTCCCAAAGCCTGGAACTCACTCCCGACCTGCATCAGAACATCCCCAGACCTGACCACATTTAAAAAGAATTTAAAAACACACCTATGTAGGACAGCATTTAGTGGGTCCCTGTGATTCGTCCTTGATATGCTTATTCGTGCTGACACTGTGCATGCTGCCACTAACCACATTTGCATGCTGACCCTATGCATGTCACCCCTAACCACGTTATTCATTTTGTTTGTTTGTCAAGCATAATTTTACTCATCATTCAATTGCATTTCCCTTTGCAGCAAATGTAAAGCGCCTAGAGAGAGATTAAGTTCTCGGAGGGCGCTTTATCAAGTGCATTATTATTATTATTATTACTATTAGCAAGGCATCAGCAGCGCAGTGCCGAGTCATCTGCATGCCTAGTCACGCGTAACCTGATCGGCAACCCTGTTGCAAAGTGCTTGAGAAGCAGGCGGCAGCTATAAAAGTACAGCAACATCTCCGGCAATGCTTGACAAACCCGTAGTGCTCTCGATTGTCCACACAGAGGACGATCTCGAATTCCCCAGGTCGAAGTGTGAACAGTGGAGTTGCAACGGCAGGCGTCGGAGCAGTAGTCTGTTGCTGGGACATGGCATATGCTATGACGCCAGCATTGGCATCACTGTCGCTGCCCACAGTGAAATCGGATACTGCACTGCTGATGCTTACAGCCACTGAGCTCTGATAGCGGGCAGCAGAAGCCACTTTCGGCTGCTTTGAACGAGCCGGGCCGACCTTTTTACCCGTCGGCCTGCTGCTGCCAATCTGAGAGTCGGCCACTGTGATCCCGTCAGTTATTGCAGAAGGACAAACCACAGGACGGCTGTGATGTGCAGTAGGTGCAGCGGCTGCAGATAGCTCACAGTGATCAGGGATGCCTGTGTAAACTGGCTCAGTCGAAACATCAGGCACGTCCTTTTCGCACAGGTAAGCGTGCACCTCGTCATTACTCGGAGTTTTCCTGAAATAATGAGCCATGCATGCAGCAGCTGCTGAGAGACATCGGAAATTTAGACCGACAAGTCATTCGGCGATAATGATATAATATAAATAGATGTGTATGGCACCCTTGGAAAGCTGAATCACTCTTTAGACAGTGGCTCGTCGATGTACAGCCAAAGGCAGAGATGCTGCCTCGTTTATCGGCAGTAGCCAGCAGCGGCCGAACATTGGCTGGCTAGGTCTCTACTTCAGCGCTGGTGATCGCTGATGGCTTACCTGCTGAGGCACAAATCATAGCTAAGGCCCGACATGAGTAAATCCTCGTAGGAACACCTGATCAAATAGCGTAGGCAGCTGCCTGCAAATGGCAAGAACAAGCCTGCAACTGCAGCACTGCCAAAACACTGCGCGCACGAGCTCACCAACACTGCAGGCATTTGCACACGACTGCTGCACAGAGCACGACTGAAACCAAACAGACCAAGTGGAGGCACTTGCTGGCGTTGCCTAGAGAATGCATCTAAACGAGCCGGTGCACAGCCTCAGCCTTGCACAGATATACTGCCCCATTTCCACGCCAGATTTCAAGATAGCCTCCTTGCTTCATTCCTGTGCGCATCTCGACTAATTATAAAATAACAACAATAACAATAAGACATTCGTACAGCAACCTCAGAGAACTAAACCTCTTACCGGGCCCTTTAAATATGCAGGAAAAGAAGCATGTAAACTGGTTAGTGAAAACATCGATGGCATAAGCATGCATATGCACACAAAGAAAATGTGGGAACAGAAGAAGCAAATGCTGTGAGGAACAGGTCGGTTTTAGCATCTTTTCAAACGTTCATGTCTCAATACGTCGTGGCGTCAATCAGGATCAATTGTGCGCCTTTGGGTACATCCGAACTAATGGCATGGTCTCTAAAAGATTTGAGGTATGTTAGAGACACAGCTGAGCAACTGAGTCAGAAGAGCTGGTTGTGTGATGTTAAGCCTAATGAAGACACGGTTGCAATAGGTAAGCCTGGGCAAGGAAATTGAGGGACCTACAAGTCAGTGGCAATAACTTGAAGTCGATAAGAAACTAGATGTGGAGTCAGTTCGGATCGTGAGAAATGCTGTCAGTGGCAACTGCAACGTTGACGGAATAGATTTCAAATCACACAAGCTCCTGTACAGCCAAGCCTCAATATATCTATAGCTCCTACTTTACATTTTTGCCAAGACGACATGCCAGCCGCAGGCAATAGTTTCCGCATTTATGGCCAATTCTCTTCTATATATAATTTTCAATGAAATCGTGGCTCCACCTAAGCTTCGACATATAACGGATATATGATTAAATTATGATTATATGATTAAAGTACTTAGAAAGAGATTAAGTTCTCCACGAGCACTGTACAAATGTATTATCATTATTATTACTATTAAAAAGGTCATCAACAAAGGAGATGCAATCACAAGCAAATGTGATTTATTACCTAAACTTAGCAGGTGGAATGATGCATATCAATATGAAGATAGGCTATAGACAAAATAAAAACTCAACGTTAGAATTACCGAGCACAAATAACTAGCATTTAAGTAATGCTCGATATCGCGACAGATCGATAGGTAGAGAAACATCGACATGACATGGCGTAGAGTAAACAACTCAGGGCACGCGAGAATAAAAATGTTAAGAAAAATGTTTTGACACCGGCAGGCAAAGAAGATGAAAGTCAATAAAACTTCCTAATCGTTGTGGCAGCAACCTACCAGTACCAGTGGATTCTGCAGACCGTCTGCTGCTCACCGGGATCCCACTTGCATCAATATAGACAAACTTGAATGGCAATACTACAGTGCTTCGCACGGCAGAGACCTCAGCAGCTGCAACTGCAGCTGAAGAACGCCTGCAATGAGTAAAACGTCCAAGGTCATTTACTGGCCAACCATGACCGAGATGGCTTAACTCACCCTGCACAACAGCATTGCCCTAGCAAAGCAGATCATATGTGGGCAAGGCTTGCGAGAAAAGGACGCCAGGCCTGCCTTTTGGCTCAAATAATCAGTGGCTTAAAGACGACTGCATTACTACAAACAGCAGGGCAGGAGATCAATTGCACACTCGACTTAAAGACCCGAAGTCTGCCCTCACACTTTTCCCTTGCCAATCTTACAAGCAGCTAAATTCACTGGGTCTTAGCCTCGGAGTCAGTTGCTTGCTCTTCACGATCCCTGTTGTGGATTCGAGCCCTTCAGAAGGTAGTCTCTAATTTCACACTGCAAGTGGAGGTAATAGCTATAAAGACTCTTCCGTGTTATTTAAATGAGGGTACTGAATCAGCAGATATTATCTTATCCTCGGATCGTCCTTATGCGTGCTTATGCCTGCTGACACTGTGCCTGCTGCTACTAAACATATTTACATGTTGACCCTGTGCATGTCACATCTAACAATGCTATGCTTGATAACTTTGTGAATGTCACCACTAATCATTTGGTCATCCTTTATTTACAGCATCTGTAAAGTGCCTAGAGATTCAGTTCTCTGAGGGCCCTATACTAAAGTATTATCATTATTATTATCTAAAGTCGTAGAGTAAGGTGCTCACACTTCACGGCCCAGGCCTTGGGTTCGAATCCTTCAGCAGGCAATCCTTTACTGCCTGTTGCAAGGTGGGGTGACAGCCGCCAAGGCTCTAATGGTGCTACATAAATGAGAATACTGAATCACCCACACTTTTCTTTACTTGAGGGCCCACGGCAAGACAAAAATGGCATGCCTGTATCAGCAAACCTCCTGAATACATCGATGGAAAAAACCTGCTCACGATAAGCAATGCCGATGTAAATTTACCAAATATCGACCAACATTGCTTCACTCAGGCGATCTGCAGACCTCACTTCTGGATTCAGGTAACTGCAGTTTTGGTTTTCAGCATTGCGGGCCTAGCTACACCTGTCTACAGTGGCAGGACACTAACGATTGACTGCTACTGGATAGATTAGCTTCGGTTGGATCCCACCGCAACAAAATGTACCTTGTAGCTCTGTCATTAGGGGCTGCAAGCACTGGTGAAGGTACTCTGCCTTCACCATCATCAACCTCAGCACGTCTATCAGAAGGCAATTTCTGTTGGCCATATGCATCACTCAAATGTCGAGCAGATAGTGGCTCAGGCGATGGTGACATCTCATGAATTCGGCAAGCAGTTGATGCTGATCTGTACGGTGACAGCGACACGTCGTGCAACCCGTCTGATGAGAGCTTAACGGCGGTAGACTTGGCAGACTTTCTCTTGGTACGACGCTCTTGATAGCCAGGCAACCCCTGATGCTGGCTGCTGGCGCATGCTGATGGCAGCGCTGACGAGCATGAGCTCACTCTATGCGATTCTTTTGCAGCAATACCAGCAAGCGACCCGGCAAGCTGGTGGCCTTCGTCTGTGAGCTGGTACCTAAAAAAGAAATATTCTTTTATATAGCACCTTAACAGAGCCTAATCTCAACCCAGGTGCTTCACATGTGCCGCAGGGCTCGAGCCCACGTCCTCGGCCGTCAAAGGTGAGCACCGTAACTCCTGGGCCAAATAAGGTCGGCCTATAGTAGCGGTGACATGCAGCTCCGTCAGCCGCGGCCCCGCAGCAACAACTGACCGACAGATGCACAGCAACGAGGCAGATAATGAGCTTCCAGCAGAGCTTTCTTTGGAAATCGTGCAATGCAAACCTTAAGACACAGGCTTTGCCTGCTCACTAGCAAGTGAACATAGCACAAACACATCAAGCAGCAAACAAACAGGATATAAAAGCACACATGTATCCCCTAAGCAAAAGAATTAATTTGCTAACATGGCCGTTCCTCGTGTAAGCGCAAGCTGACACGATGGGTACCACAGACTGCCGTAATGTGGCAGAGTAGATCAAGGTCATCTGAATGGCAAGTAGCCATGGCAAAGGCAGCAACCCAGTAAATACAAAGTAGGAGTTTGATATGGGCTATGGCTGAAAACAAATCCAATAAAGCCATTGTCTAGTGCAGCATCCAATCAGCATGCTGACGACGTTGTCACACAACAAAAGTTGGCACCTATGCATGCAAATCAGAATTCCACTGCAACAACACCTGGAAGTGGTTAGTTCTAGCAATGATCCTTTCGGGTGCCCAGAGAGCCCGCAAAAATCTGACGGGCCACTGCTGACCCCATGACCACAACAACAGGCAACAGCAGCTACTGCTGTGACTTTGCTATCCTGTCTGAGTGCTTAAAGAATTAGAGGTTCGGGGTCTGATCAATTGCACAGGAGGCCGATCGGTGCTTGAGAGATAAATCACTGTAATAGGTGAAGCACAGGGCTACTGAGTGAGCCAGAAGATGGCCAATGAGTTCTGCACAGAGCAGTAACTGCAGCATGCTGTATCGCCAATTAAGAGTAACCAGCAGCTACTCCGGCTGTAACTTGGCCGCACAAGCACAAGAATCTACTTACTTGGCCGGACGGCCAGTCTTTACCGCCAGTCCTTTGCCAACAAGGGTACACATGGACGCCCAAGCAGTGTAGCGGCTGCCGGCAGGCGCCTGTAAGGAAGCAGCAATAGCGTGCCAATGCCGACTGTGTACTGAGCACAGTGCTAGAAAGTTAGTTTGCTTGCCACTGCAGCAGATGGGATGCACATGCACAGTAAGCATTACATTAGCTTGCTCGTGCTAGTCAGGTGAAGCAAAGATAAGGGGTTGGAGAAACACACCTTGCAAGCTACGGGCTGCAGCTGGGTGAATGGTGTAACCATAAAAAAGATAGGGTATGTTGCCGAAAGTTTGCAAACAAAGGAGCCGAATGTACGGCAATTTCGGGGGAGGAGGCAGAGCAGCAAGCGCCCTCGTTAATAGACCCAATGTTGGTAATGATAACACATTTGCAGGGCACCCTCAGAGAACTCAAATCTCTTTCTGAGCACTTTAAATGTGCTGTAAAGAAAGCATGTCAATATATTGAATAATAACATGCACAGTTTCACACAGACACACGCATGCGCGCTCACACATACATACACACACACACAGCAACTATGCTGTGAAGAATAGGTGCGTTTTACCATATTTTTATGTCATCAAGCCAGAGGATGTCGTGATATCAGTCGCAAGCGAGTCCCTGGCTTTGGGGACATATGAACTAAAGGCATGGTCTCCAAAGGATTTGGGGCTGATTCGATGCACAGCTAAACGACTACAGTCAGCCGAGCTGGTGGTACAATGCCTAGCCTGATTGGCAAGCAGTTTTTAGAGATTGGTTAGAGCAAGAGGAGAGTGGAGGTACATAAAAGTGAGTGAAAAAGCCTTGAGGTCGATGCACTGCTTGATTAGGAGCCAGTGCAGATCTGTGATTAGAGGCATGCTGTGGCTACAGCTACGCTCACGACAGGCAAGCCTAGCAGCTGAATTTTGCACAAACTGCAAGTGCCTGATTGCATAAGCCGGAAACACTGCAAACAGTGAGTTAAAGAAGTCGAGACAAGATACTACAAATGCATGGATTTAATTGGATGTGATTTCCCTGTCTAAGCAGGCCCGAATTTGGGAAATGTTATGTAGCTGAAAGTAGGCAGACTTGACGGTGGAGCTGATGTGGTCGTGTAGTGAAAGGTCACTTTGGAGCAAGACACCCACATTTCGTACACATACTACACGAAATATACTATCACTGACCAATATATGGGCTAGGTTTTCCAATTTCTGAGTCACACTGGTTTACCAATAACTATTAGTAAGTTGGTTTTATCGTCAATCAATTTAAGAAGTTTTCCCCGAATCCAAGTGCAGATGTCAGCAATAGTTAACAGCAAGAGAGTGGACAGAGTTTGACATGCTGCAAGGCAAGGAGGGATCAAAGCATAGGTACAGCTGTGTGTCATCGGCATAGAAGTGAAAGCCTACATTAAACTTGGCGATCAAATTGGCAAGAAGGAGAGACAAAATTGTGACAATAAGAGGACTAGGCATTTAGCCCTAGGGTACCCCCTACTTTAGCGGCTCTTTGAATAATTGCTGCCCACTGATATCAATACTCTAAAGTCTACACTGTGGTAAGACTTAAACCATTGCTGTACAGTGCCAGTGATGTTCCAGCCTGATGGGAGACACTCCACAAGGACTTTCTGAACAATAGTATCAACAGCAGCCGAAGGATCGAACAAAACAAGCAGGGAGACTTTATCTAAGTCTGCATTCCTGAGGTCGTGATACATATGAAGCAACGCTGACTCGGTAGAGTAATTAGCCCTAAAACCTCACTAGAACTCACTTAGAACTTACGGTTAGAACTCGCGGTTTGAACTTTCAACATGCGAGTTCGGCTGCTCTTCACTACTCGTTCTGGTGTCGTTGATAAGAAGAGCATCAGGAAAACATGCACCATTGCATGACTATTGTGCACGTGGTGCGATTGATAGCTACAGCATCAAAGCAGCCAGCAGGTGTGGCCTTCTGAGGAGCAAGGGGTAAACAGCAAAAAAAATGATCCACAGTAATGTATGTGTGACTATAGTCGCCAGGGGTACAGACATCCCCCCCCCGACATTTACCCTTGGGGTAGGACATTTCCCCTTGGGGTAGGGCATTTTCTCCCCACGAAATGCTATGATATAAACTGTCTTGTTTACATATCTTGTAAAAATACTATATAGCATATAATATATAACACATTCCTATATTATAGTCATAAGAAATGCGGTCGCTGCGGCCCTGCTTTTCGGCAGACCACAAAGTGCAAGGTCAAAGCTCTGCCCCGGGCGGCCAGCAGCAGACTCGAACGCATAGCAGTATCCTTGGCCGACGCCCCTTCCGACATCGGCACCGCCGGCTACCGCCCCTCCAAACCTCACCGCCGCCGCAGTTGCTGCTGCACCAGGCGTAGTAGCAGCACGTCGACAGCTGTCACCACCGAGACCGTCTCCGACGATGCCACGCTGGCCGTACTGCCTCTGTCGGTCTTGCAATTGAGTTGCCACTTATACTGAGTTGATTTTATTTCAATAGAGCGTGAACTTCATTTGATCATGTAAATATATATATATATATATATATATATATATATATATGAATTCTTAGTTTTACATTCATCAATATAGGGGGAAATGTCCTACGGGGGAGGGGATGTCGGAGGGAGAAAACGTCCTACAACCAGTCACCACACTTTGAAGTAATTAAAAGCATTGCAATGCTGCTGCCACTATAACAAAGAAAGCTGGATTTCCAGGCTGCTTGCTAACCTGTCGAAGGATGAGTGAATAACCCCAAGAAGGAACAACAAATTTTCGAATTGTTTCTCGAGCACATCACTTGCTCTGTGCAGCCAGAAAGATGCCTTCAGAATCTTACAGCATGTGGATACTGGTCCGGATCATGCTTGACGGCTAGTATTCTGTCTCTTGCTGATATGGAAGGTCGACCCAACAGTCGTTGATAGGTCGAGTTGGATATAAACTAACAGTATCAGCTTCTTCTGACTGTCTCAGCAATGGGCCACTAGTTCAGGCAACAACTCAGCAAGTAAAACTTATAACCACTTGGGGAAATGCAGAACCTAAAATGTTAACCTGACCTTGGGGTGGCACTTATACAACCCACCTCACAAAAAGATGTATCACAGAAAGGCTGTGCGAGAAGCTGAAGCTCTTGCTTAGTCATCCATCTTTTTGATCCACCATATCTCTGCAATCAAAAAGAGATTAACTCATAGCAAAAAATGCTACCTGTAGATGGCACCAAGGAACCAAGTGGGGAGATTGACCAAAATATGAAATCGAATGCAGGCCGTCCCTTCGACAGAAAAAGTGCTGGAAACACTTGATTTCAAAGTGTCAAGAGAAGCTCAGAGGACTTTTACAACTTCAACTTCAATCCATAGCACTTTTTTAAATGAATTATATATAGCGAAGATTACAGATGGAAAACTGCTGGTAAGGACCAGCTCAAAACTACTCCTGTTGCGGTAATGACTCCTAAAGTATTGAAAGTAATCACTCAGATGACTGAGTGTAGGAATCAACAGTAGGTAAGAGGGAGAGAACATGTAAATTCTACTGAGAGGAGGGCACAGAGGCACGGGCAGTGCAGGGAAACAATGTTCAACCAGAAGACTCCCTACCGTGATACGTGACGATGAAGAGTTAGCAGAAGATGAAAAGAAAAGAGAGGACGAAGAGGAGCATAAGTATGGGAAGTGAGAACGGCAACGAGCGCAAACAAAAGTGACAGAAGAGGGTGACAGTAGGAGACAAGAGAGTGCACTGTCCGAAAGACACGGTCTGATGACAGCACTCAATCAGACAACGACTGCTTCAATCGACTCTATGTGGACATATTACAACAACAGCAAAGGCAGCAGTGGGTGTCCAAAATGGGTCACATCGTAAACAGACTGCAGCTGAGAGGCTAAAGTGACTCTTGCTATGCCAATGAGAATTATAAAGGGCTCGTATTCGAAATAGCAGCGAATGTATAGTGCTGACCATTTCGACTTGGTCAAACCCAAAACCACCGCATGACTATCACGATCCACTAACCAAAGTGCAATAGTAAGTGTGCCTGATAGGAACCAGCATTTGCTGGTCATTGAATATGAGACCAATACCAAAGTAAGATAGCACTGCACCAGTGGCCGAAAAAAGAAGAGCGGCTGACACGTGCACATGTGCAATATTAGACGACAAAGCATTTTAATGCTACATTAAAACAATATCACAGCAAGGATTATGATGTAAACAAGGAAACCGGCATGAAAAAACTGGACGGCACACATAAACATGCCCACACGTGCACGCAGACACACACGTATGCATATCGACAACCACCCGAAACAAATTTCTACCTTTGTGCATTTCAACTCGCTGTAAGAGAAGCAATACCTAAGAGCTAATGACAAGCAAGGTGTCATGCTTTAACCAATATGCGAAAGCAAACAAGAAGACACTTGGGATGCTGGTTATTAGGCAACCTAGAAAGTAAACGGCTTTTAGCGCTTGTCAATGCACGTGAGGACATCTGCCGGAAGCAAGCTCCAGAATGTTGGTGCATAAGAAATGAAGGACCTATCACAAAAACATCTCAATTTATCACGAAAACCTTTCAATTTAGTGCAAAGGCTGGTAAGACGACTGGATGCCGAGGAACAGGTGATGAGAGAACACACCGGGTGAGCAAGGCGTTCTGATATGTAGGTTGCTGCAAGCTAGGGAACAACATTATTAATAATACATTGTTTTAGCACCCTCAGAGAACTCGATCTTTTTCTAGGCACTTTAAATTTGCTGCTAACGAGGCATGATCAAATGATTAGCGGTAGCATGCTCAATAACAGCAAGGAAGCGATCTGCAAGCTGATTCTATGCTTGATAGGGAACCAGAGAAGCTCACACGGGATGGGTGCACTGTGCCACAGCTACGCCATTGACGACAGACCAGTCGTTCGTCTAGGTTTTCATCACCAGCAAACGATTAAGGGCACAGGCAGACTGAGAGTCCTGAATAGAGGGAGCTGCAGTAATCTAGATGCAGTGTCAAAAAAAAGGTAAACTAGTTTGCTCAATGCAGAGGTACACCCTCACGATGCACAAGCATGCAGGCCCATATACATGCACACTACACATGCATAAGATCGACAGAAACTCAAAAAGCGCAGGCACGGCTGCAGCACTTTCAAGGGGCCTAATCACGGAGGCCAGCAGGAGCGGCAGCAGACGAAGGAGCAGGCCAGCCAATAATCCTTACCGAGGAGTCGCCGTGCATGGCTAGCAACAGGGCGAAAGCCCCGGACCGAGGCTTTGGTGAGTATGTGCTGCTGTGGGAGAATGATTGACTTGCCTCAGGCAATCTCTGCAAAAGTAAATGAGAAGGCTAATAATGACGGCGCTTATTCCATTGCAACGCAAGTCCTGGTGCATGCAACCCGGAGCAACACTATGAAAAAGCCAAGGCTGGTATGGTCCAGCGGTTAAGGTGCTCGCCCCGACAAAGGCCTGGCCGAGGTCGTGGGATCTAGCCCTGATGCATACGTGAAGCGCCTGAATAGAGACTAGGTTCTCTTAGGGAGCTATGCAAATGAATTATATAAGGCCGACTTTCACTCAAGGCAGAAGCAATCAACTGCCAACAAATGCTACACATGAAGACAAAATGTGACAAAGCAAAGATAACCGAATTAGTAGCGGATAATACACTGTTACTGTGGGAGACGGGTGCCTGTAACAGATACCAGAGGTTGAGCTGATAGCGCCAAATGATATCCAATTACAAAGCCAGCCAAGCTCCGACTACAATATGTAGTTGAATCGTTAGCCCGACTTCATACATGTGGCAACACACTCAAAAGGGAAAACTTTGCCACTGGAGCTGAACCCAAGGCCTCTAAAGCCAGAGATCATGAGTTCGGGGTCAGGCCAGGGTCACACCTAACACCCATTTTGATAGAAGTAGTCCAGTCCAGCTTTATGCCCAAAGCACTAGACCCAATGACCAACAAAGACTGCCCCCCAAAAGTTTCTACACACCAGCTACGAGCACACTATTTAACTCTAAATTAAAATTAAATTAAAATACGATTTAGATTGGATCTAATTCTGTAGCAGTTTTTTATGCAGGAAAGCTAAGAAATGTAATTTTTAAATGGAAATTATTTGGTAAATAAATAAATAAAAAATTCGTTTGTATAGCGCCGTACGAGAACTTAATCTCCATTCAGGCGCTTCATATATGCCACGGGGCTCGAGCCCAGGACTCGGCTGGGGCGAGCACCTTAACCACTGGGCCAAACAGGTACAATCGATAAAATGTGAGGCACCGGGATTTTTGATAACTACACCCGATCGTCTCGGCATTGACACCACCAGCTTCCAGCACGTTTCTAGAGGAATTAATGCCTTGCAATCCTTCAAAACCTCGAAGAACTCGTCGGGTTTCATGCGCGGGAGAGCTCTGAACCTTAAAGCGTGGTAGACTTCACCCCACAGATGCTCTATTGGGTCGAATTCTGGGGCTTGGCTTGGTCACTGCATGACCTCAATCGGCTCGAAGCCACAAACAGCAGGTTCGTGAAAAACTGTTTAACCTCCACAGCAGTAAGCTTCGTATCGTTGTCATACTGCCGAAAGAAATCGAGAAATTTCGTCTGCTGAAGAAATCCTGAAGAATGTAAGCAGACGAAAAGCCAATATTCTGCACACTCTGTCAAGAAAGACATTCTAATTCACGATTCCTTATATCCTATGCAGCCGCCCAACACTGGAAGTTGAGAAGCAACCCCATACCTTAGTACACCTTGACCAACGAATTTCACGGTCTTTTGTAGGCGAACGTCCAGGTAGGCTTCACTCATTCGCCAGCAAACGTAATTCCTCCTTTGTCACAGTCAAAGAGATTAAATTTGGACTCGCCGGTCTACAGCACTCTGCTCCATTGTGTATCTGCCCAGTGCAAGCAAAATCCAGCCTTGCTTTTTCGTGATGCACAGTAAACAATGACTTGCACTTGGTCACCCATGCAATTAGCTGTTGTTCGTTAAGCCTACTGTTCACGGTATTTTTTCCCGAGCTGGTTTGACCCAGCGGTTAAGGTGCTCCATGCCCCGACCAAGGTCTGGCCGAGGTCGTAAGCTCTTGCCCCGTGGCATATGTGAAGCCCATGAATAGAGATCAAATTCTCTTAGGGTGTTATACAAATTAATTATATTATATATTAAATCTTTTGGCTTACGACCGTTCCGGCAGCTTGACAGAGACTCTTGCAGTGCATTTTATAGTGTACAAAATGCCCTTCAGAGCCATGCTTTTGAGGAGCCGGTTACTCGAGGGCGACCCGAGAGTGCAGTGCCCCTGTGCTACCATAGTCCAGGTGTTTCCTAATAACAATCCTAACAGTGCCCTCAGATAGCTTCAGAAGCCTCGCGATTTCTCAGTTTGAATGGCCATCTCCATGCAGCGACATCAAAACTGCTCTTGTGCTGTCACAAAGCTATTCAACTAGTGGCTTTTTCCGGTCTCCATTACAAGGGACAAAATTGCATATGTTGGCCTCAAAATGTCAAGAAGACATCCGAGTACCTTAGCTCATCACTGGCAGAGGCATGTCGGTGACGAAACGGGACAAAAATAGGTTCTGCTGAGTAGCACCCAAGAGAGGATGGAATGGTCACGTGACTGTACCTGCCCACGTGCTTGCCGTTGACCAAAATAAACAGCAAACTGCAACTAAAGCCAAAATTATATTGACAATAGTTACAATTTAATAACTAATGTAGCATAATGACAAATTGTTACAATTCAATAACTAGTGCAGCATAATGACTTACTCGAGTGCGGCTTCTTGCAACAACCGAACTTGGACCAATGGACAAGGTGCGTAGAAACTTATGGAGGGCCGTGTCTCTACTCTTGTCTAATTCGATATGCAATATGACACTCTATAATCCACCTCAGGTTCAATGTACTAAAGTTCTTGCCCAATCAAGCAACGGAAGGGTAAATAACCTAATTGGAACATATGGAGTAGCAGGGCATTGCAGTTCAAGTCATTAGCTTAAGTGCCTCGGAATGGTCGAGACAAGCAAATGGTAGCAGGAGAATGGTTAGCACGTGTTGCCTTCGGTGCAAGCATGTTGAATTCAACATCCTAGACCTGCAAGGCATATTCTGCACTTGCTAGAGCTAAGTACGGAGGGTTTAGTTTGTTCAAATGGCTCAATCACATACTCGTTTCACCAACGGAGAAGTTCGCTCGACCACAGCACCTCCGGCTATCCCAATTGCACACGGCATGCTAATAGCAGTGACAACCGAAGACTGCTCACACCTCGAGGCACTAGCTGGCACTTATGCACACTTACACCACCAGGAATGTGGCGATGGATGCTTCGAGGGCTTGAAGCGAAGAGCAGTAAGTGCAAGCAAAGTGCAATCAGGCTCGGCAAAGTCGAGGCATTGCTGCTCCACAAATAACGATTATCAGCTATGCTTCCCCAGGGTGCAATCAGGCTCATTGGCTAAAACTCGAGAGCCCCTCTCAAAATTCAACGACCGGGTACAACCGTAGGTCAACGTCTGGAGATGTCATCGTCCCACACAGCGACAGAATACCAGCAATACCGGAAATATAACTACCATGGTGACCCTGCAAATGCTGAGCAGAGGCATCTATCATGTTCCTCTCAACTAGAAGTACAATCTTCAGATTACCTTACTGAAAGTAACCCTGTGGCTTTCTAGATGCACTCCCTCATTACTGTATCAGCTAACTCAGAATTATGCAAAAAGCAGACACTTTGCAGCTGGTAACAGCACTTCCTCAGTCTGTAAAAAATATGCGGGGCTGCTTGGGGAGGCTTCGCCATGACTGACCCGGCCGAACTGAAGAATGCAAGTTCAGGACGACCGGCAGGTCGTCCTTGCTGATGATCACCCGCCCGACGACTACTACAACACCGACAAACAGCAACAAAGTTTGGGCTTGCTTAGATAAGAATCCCGAAGCCAATCGGGTTCAGGCATTTGTGATATCCAATATGGACTTCTGTAAATCACAACTAAAGGTCTTTCTGCTTGTAGTATAAGGCGATTATAGTTGCTGGACACAGTGTACCTCTACAGTTGTGCTTGTTGTCATTGAGCATGCTACCACTAATCATTCAATCGTGCTTCTTTTGCAGCAAATGTGCAGTGCCTAGAAAAAGATTGAGTTATGTGAGCATGCTATAATAAATGTATTATTATTATTTGTATTATTAAAGCTGGCCTTATCTGTGGTGAACGCTGCAACTGTCACACTAGACTACTTCTCACCGATCTGCACTGATTCCCCATCATGTAGCCCATTGACCTCATGGTTATGTCTCTCACCTACAGGTCTGTTCATTCTATTGCTCTGGCCTACCTATCAGAAATACTTCCTAATGAGGCTTCCCCGTCATACTGCCTACTCCTAAACCGGGAGATTAGTTGTGCCTCTAACCGCTCAAATCTTGTTGAGACTGCGCTTTTAGTTCCTATGCTCCTTAAGCCCAGAACTACAATCCTACTGACATCACGCCATCCTCTGACTTGACAATATTTAAAAAGAAACTAAAACCCACCTGCTTCTAACAGCACTTGCTCCATGCATGTGAATTGTCTCTTACTTGCTCATGCATGCCGTATTGTGCATCTTCTGCTAATCAATTGACAGGCTTCCTTTCCAGCATGTGCAAAGAGTCTATTTAAGATCTCGATAAAGAACTCTAGTTTGCTCAGATGTGCTAGCATGTGTTTATATGTGTTTATTTATAGCATTTTTATAACAACTATTGTTAGTGCTGATGCTTGGTCCTCGTTCAATTTCAGGCCGTGCCCTCAAAGCACTGTTCTCTTTCTCATGGCTCACGAGCACTGTCCTACTCACAACAGAGGCTACATTCGACGGAATGGTCCCTAACGATTGTATGCAATCAACTCAAATTATTACTCAATTATGCACATCTCTCTGCATGTGATTCTCATTCTCTGTGCAGACCCTCCTTAGGTATAAAAAATCGACTCTGAATAGCAAAATAAATATTCTACCTTTTAACCCTTGACAATGATGCAGTCTGCTTCCTCACACCTTATGCTCAATCCTCAACCCAAGCACTATCAGGTGGAGTGCTACAACACGATGCTAGCCAAAAGTCCATATGAATGGGCTCAGCTGACTAAACCAACTTATAACCTTGCTCGGATGCCTGCAGACTGTAAGCTACTATGTGCATGCTTGATAAGCACACACAAAATCACGAGTGACTGACTATACATCAGCTGGCATACGATGGCTACCGTAGGTAATAGCTATCCATTTTGCAGAGGCTAGGGTTAAGGAGCTTGCATTTCACGACTCAGGTTCGAGTCTTGAAGCAGGCAGCTATTTATTGCCCACTGCAAACAGGAGAGATAGTCTCTGTGGCTCTTCCACCTGCTATATTGGTGAGTCGTAATGGCATACTAGGTAAGGCGGTTGCTTTTCACGACCTCGGACCCGAGGTCGTGGGTTCGAATCCTTTGGTGGGCGATCCTTTATCGCTACCGCAAGCGGTGGTGATAGCCGTAAAGGCTCTTCTGTCGCTATACAAAAAGAGGCTGCTAAATCAGCTAGGATTAATTAATTATATAAACATAATTATAATATAAATAAAATATTATAATAATATATGAAAATATATGAATATACAAAAACATATCTATATGTCTATAGATATGTTTGCATCTATATAATATATCTATAATATTGATAAATATATAGAGAGAGACAGATATAAATGAGGCTGTGGATTCGGCTACCGTTTACTTTTTAATTTTTCTTTTATGAAAACAACATAGCGGAATCACAGATGCACAATCCAAAAATGCTGGTGTCAACCTTCAACCACCAAAACCCAACCGTAAACCATCTTCTTATCTCAGGCAAGCACTTTCAGTAGTGACCTTTGCGGCAATGCAGCAAATCCATCCCCACAGTAATATTCATCCCCACAGGACTCTTCACTTTCCTTTCCTAGCTCTATCTCAATTGTGGCCTTCAAGCCTACCGCTGATGACCTCATCTCGAAGGTCATCCACCAGTCTAATCAGACCACTAGCCCTCGAGATGTCATACTATTGAGGTGCTACATTTCCTGCTGCTCACCATAACTAACAAACATGTCCTCAATTCCAGGATTCGTGACAGCATCCTTCAAACAGCTGCTTGCCATTCCACTAATTACGAACTGAACTCTAGTCAAGGAGTCAGTTAATAACTTTTGTCTAATTAATCTCTCTCCTGAATTATATAAAAGATAATCGAGCAAGTAGTAGCACAACAGCAAAATTCTTGCGTAATACAAACATTAAATCAACCCAGTAAGTTCAGACCTGGATTTAGAGCAAATCCTTCCACAGGTCAGCACAACTAAGTGCATACTCAGGAACGCTGATTCTGGTGGCATCTCTGGTAGGTAGTTTTGCTCGACCTTTCAGCAGCGTTTGATACGATTGATCCCCACTCTTTCGTCATTCCCGGAAATTCACGTCGAGCACGATTGAAAGTCATGATAAAGACATGTCATTCTTACCAGAAACTTTAACATATTATAGCAGCAGAAAGATCGCAATAATTTAAACCAGTTGCTAATAGCTACCATTACAAACTGCAGCACAGAAATAATAATAATAATAATAATAATAATAATAATAGGACATTTGTATAGCACGAAGAAAGAACTAAGTCTCTTTCTGGGGGCTTTACAACTAACTGCAATAGAATCAATAAGCAAAGGTTAATGGCACGTAAGATATTATGCTTAAGACAACCATGAAAGCAGGCAAGCAGCATGCTTAGGCCAGCATGCTAAAGTACACAAAAAAAAGACAAACCGGACCATCGACTAGTAGGTCCTCTGGCAAAACTAGCACTGAATCATGCACAGGTAAGCAAGCGAAGCAAACGGAACAAGAACAGTTCAATGACGCAAAGGGAAAGCTGACCGGAACAGAGGTACGTTTGGCTTAGACTTGAGTGATGCTAAGTCATCGCAGGTAGCGACAGAGACACGAAGCGAGTCCCAGACTGAAGGCGCATATGAGCTGGAGGCCCAGTCAACGAAAGATTAAAATTCAGTGCGAGGGACAGCGAGACTACTAGAAACCGGGGAACGCATGAACGAGAGAGAGAGAGAGAGAGAGAGAGAGAGAGAGAGAGAGAGAGAGAGAGAGAGAGAGAGAGAGCACACCGGAGGAGCAACGAGGACGGAAAAGTAGACTAGTGCAAAAGCGACCTGTACGGCAAGTATCAACCTTGTTAAGACAAACAGACGAAAAGAGAAGACGATAAATCAAAGCTGTTCAGTAGCACTGGGCACGGACAAATGCAGTTAAAATACAGGCAGAGAAAATATCACTGCCGAAACTGCAAATTATTTTTAATTAGCCCTACAATCCAACTATGACAGCAACATGAACATAACATGAATTCGGATACAGTATATACTACTGATGAACCAATCCAAACTTAATAATAATAATAATAATAATGTACTTGATAAAGCGCCCTCAGAGAACTTAATCTCTTTATAGGCGCTTTACATTTGCTGCAAAGAGAAATGCAATTAAATGGTTAGTAAAATCATGCTTGAAAAACAAACAAAATGAATAACATGGTTAATAATAATAATAATAATAATAATAATATTGCACTTGATAAAGCGCCCTCAGAGAACTCAATCTCTTTCTAGGCGCTTTACATTTGCTGCAAAGTTATATACAATTGAATAGTAAGTAAAATCATACTTGAAAAACAAACAAAATGAATAATATGGTTAGGGGTGACATGTACAGGGTCAACATGCAAATGTGGTTAGTGGCAGCATGCACAGTGTCAGCACGCACAAGCACATCAAGGACGAATCACAGGGACCCACTAAATGCTGTCCTAAATAGGTGTGTTTTTAAGTTTCTTTTAAATGTGGTCAGGTCATGGGATGTTCTGACGCAGGTCGGGAGGGAGTTCCAGGCTTTGGGAGCATACGAGCTGAATGCACGGTCTCCAAAGGATTTAAGGTTTGCACGAGGTATTTCCAGACTGTTGGATTCCGAAAAGCGGGTGGTACGATGCTTGGCCTGATGGGGTAGTATATCTGAAAGATAGGCTGGAGCCATAGAATGAAGAGACCTAAAAGTGAGCGACAAAACCTTGAAGTCAATCCGTTGCTTGACTGGTAGCCAGTGCAGGTCGGCGAGAAGTGGAGTAATGTGGCAACTGCGACGCTCACGACAGGCAAGCCTAGCTGCCGAGTTTTGCACAAGCTGCAATCGCCTGATCGCACATGCTGGTAGGCCAGTGAGCAGTGAGTTGCAGAAGTCGAGACGAGATGTCGCGAATGCATGAACCAACTTGGACGTGGTATCCTTATCTAAACAAGCCCGATTTTTAGCAATGTTATGAAGCTGAAAATAGGCAGATTTGACTATGGAGCTGATATGGTCGTCTAACAAGAGGTTGCTTTGGAATATGACACCTAGATTTCGAGCTGATTCAAGTGGAGATATGCTGGCTGAGCCAATTTTGAGCGTCAGCCTTTCCAATTTCTGAATCACACTGGGTTTGCCCATAACTAGTAAGTTAGTTTTGTCATCGTTTAGTTTTAGAAAATTTGCTGCCATCCATGTGCGGATGTCATCAATACATGCAGCAAGCGAGTTTAGAGAATCTGAGGTGCTCGAAGGCTGGGAGGGATCGAAGCAAAGGTACAACTGAGTGTCATCCGCATAGAAGTGAAAGCCTAGATTGTGCTTGGCAATCACATCGGCAAGAGGAAGAGTATAAACCGTGAAAAGAACCGGACCTAGCACTGAGCCCTGAGGTACTCCATATTTCAGAGGTACTTCATATGATCTTTGTCCATTCACATCAATACTCTGGAGTCTCCCACTGAGATAGGATCTGAACCATTGCAGAGCAGTGCCAGTGATGCCCAGGTGAGATGAGAGGCGCTCTAGAAGAACTTTGTGATCGATGGTGTCAAAAACTGCCGAAAGATCAAGAAAAACAAGCAGAGACACTCTACCCATTTCTGCATTCCTAAGTATTGAAGAAGAAGGCCAGCAGATTGCTCTTCTCACCTGAGTGTCACACGGCTGAGAAGCTAAGCAGCCACTGAGAGCAGCTCCAGAAACGCTGGGAGCAGGAATGAAAGCAGACGAAGCTGTTGAGCAATGCTTAGGCCTGCTTTCCATGCTAATGCCTATAAGTCATGAACATAGGTTACAGGCAAGGAATCGAAGCAAGCACTTAAGCATCAAGCAATAACAATAACTAATGCTGCGACCACAAACAGTGAAGCTGGGAACTTGCGACTGGTCAAGGCACAACACAGTGACAACCATCTTCTTACAGCTACCTCCTGCTGTCACCGCAGCAAGCTTGCATTATTGACTGACGGTATGCACATGCAGATATGAGGCTATAGAGATTGAGGAGTGTTTCGCCAAGCTAGAAGAGAAATCGCTGTGCCACGACTTTGGCTTCAGACCTCGTTTAGAAGGTTCTGGCCTTCTTGATATTTCTCTATCTTTTATCCTAACTGTTATTAAGCGTTCAAAGAGCAGCAAGGCTGCCTGCCGTTTTTATGCGAGTTCCTAACACAAAGGAATCATGAGAAGTGTGCTTTGGTTTTAAGGCAAGAAAACAGCACGGCTTGATAGGTACAGAGCTGGCTGCGGACGCAATCCATCCCGAAAAGAATCTTTTTTCTCTTTTATGGGTGGACACCTTTACCCATGGCTATTGGATAGGGAGTATGCCCTAGAATAACCCAATGTGGCATATCCCCTTTTCTTTTGACAGGTTGCCTATGGAAAGTCAAAAGCCAGGCGAAGTCTTATTTAGTCTAATCATGGCTAAGACCCATTCTTTTATCGCCAACCTCCTCATCAGAACAGTCCAGCCGTAGGAGCTCCAAGTATAAACGAGTCATAAAAACGTGGTAAGTCTCGATCAACCTGACACCTAGCTATCATCGGCCATTCTGCTTAATGATGGTGGACCATTAACGATAGCTGTGATTGATTTTTTAAATATCACTGCAGTAAGTACCAGCCAAAAAGTACGACGTCCCGGTCCCAATGGCATAACCCCTAAACTAGGAAGAAAGTGGGAACAAAAACGACGATATGAATTTTGCTAAAAGAGCAGGTGGCCTTTCAGCACCTCAATCCTCAACGTAAGGATGTGCAGAATGGGCTTCTGTATGTGCATGTCTAATAAGATCACAAGGAAGTCTTGGTTGAATAAAAGTCGTATCCTTCATATCATACTGATATATTTGCTGCTGAAAAAGCCACCATTTAATTAACTCTACCTTGAGGTAAATGCATGCAGTACAGTTTGGCTTGCAAAATTGGAAAGCTTGTTAGATGAGTAGGCAGGTGACTATAAAGATTTCCGGTGTGCTAAGGTCTATGCCTATTGTAAGAGCAGGACACAAGGTGGCACGGAGTAATCTTAAAAGGGTATCCTGGTATACTACACGACGTGCTGCTATTGTGTGACTACTGCAGTGCACAAGTACATGAATGGACAAAGATCTGAAATATGGGGTACCTCAGGGATCCGTGCTAGGTTCGGTTCTTTTCACGGTTTATACTCTCCCTCTTGCTGATGTGATAGCCAAGCACCATCTGAACTTTCACTTCTATGCGGATGACAATCCGTTGCAACTTGGCTTTGATCCCTTCCAGCCTCCGAGACCACGAATTCTCTCCACTCGCTGCATGTATCGATGACATCCGCACATGGATGGCAGCAAATTTTCTAAAACTAAACGATAATAAAACTAACTTACTAGTTATGGGCAAACCCAGTGTTATTCAGAAATTGGAAAGGCTGACGCTCAAAATTGGCTCAGCCAGCATATCTCCTGTTGAATCAGCTCGAAATCTAGGTGTCATATTCCAAAGCGACCTCTCGTTAGACGATTATATCAGCTCCACAGTCAAATCTGCCTATTTTCAGCTTCATAACATTGCTAAAAATCGGGCTTGTTTAGATAAGGATACCACGTCCAAGTTGGTCCAGGCATTCGTGACATCCCGTCTCGACTTCTGCAACTCACAGCTTACTGGCCTACCAGCATGTGCGATCAAGCGATTGCAGCTGGTGCAAAACTCCGCAGCTAGGCTTGTCTGTCGTGAGCGTCGCAGTTGCCACATCACACCACTTCTCGCCGACCTGCACTGGCTACCAATCAAGCAACGGATTGACTTCAAGGTTTTGTAGCTCACTTTTAGGTCCCTTCATTCCTTAGCTCCAGCCTATCTCTCAGATATACTACCCCATCAGGCCAAGCATCGTACCACCCGCTTTTCGGTCCAACAGTCTACAAATACCTCGTGCAAACCTTAAATCCTTTGGAGACCGTGCATTTAGTTCGTATGCTCCCAATGCCTGGAACTCCCTCCCAACTTGCGTCAGAACATCCCATGACCTGACCACATTTAAAAAGAACTTAAAAACACACCTATGTAGGACAGCATTTAGTGGGTCCCTGTGATTCGTCCTTCACGTGCTTTGCGTGCTGACACTGTGCATGCTGCCACTAACCACATTTGCATGCTGACCCTGCGCATGTCACCCCTAACCATATTATTCATGTTGTTTGTTTATCAAGCATGATATTACTCACCATTCAATTGCATTTCCCTTTGCAGCAAATGTAAAGCGCCTAGAAAGAGATTGAGTTCTCTGTGGGCGCTTTATCAAGTGCATTATTATTATTATTATTATTATTAAGTAGCACAGATTCAGTGGAATTCCTTAACAGCCACCAGCAAATGAAGGAAATTACAAATAATGCAACAATGCCATTTCATAATGACTTCTGCAAGCTTACATTTCAGCCACTATGTAGTAGTCTCATAAAACCACTTCGGCATAAACAGAACTAGCTACAAATTTGAATGATGATTTGCTTACTAGAAATAACAAAGATTATTACACATGCGTTTCTATAACTAAAAGTAACACCAATTAATACACACCAGAGTTTCTGGAATTCTCGGATATCTTATCATCGATCATCTTGCAAATTTTGTTGCCTAAAAAAGAATGCAAGCAAATGTGGGATAAAAATCAATTAACATTATACATATATACATAATTCATTTGTTTATCATTAAAAACCGACATCGGATTTGCTTGCATCTGTTCAAGTCATACTGTCCAGAGGCATGGTAATCGTCTTTACTGATAATCAAAAACGATCGCTGCATACAGAATAAAAAAAACACTAGCAATCCATTCGAATTATGCAGTAAGTGGTGAGATGCAATGTGGCCGAGGTATGCAAGTAATCCAAACTGAACATATTACAGGCGTCAATAGGCAGCAGTAAAGTAAAAATAAGCTTGTTACTGGAATTACCATAAATATAAAAAACTCATCAAGATCCACGCCATCAATCAACATGGCAGATTCTACGGAGTTTATTATGGCTAGCAAAGGTATTCTGATACAATATACCCAGCAAAGAGATCAGGTTTGTCAGGTTTAAGTGTTAATTGTTGTTGCAGACGACCCAATTATTATCAACCCAACTCAGCCAGTCTTACTCTGATAGCTTCTTTGTGCCTCTATCGAACTTTAAATCTCTTCAAGACCTTCGTACCTGTAGCTCTTGTGGTCCCAAAACATGGCACTAAGTGACAACTAATATGATGCCCTCTCCTCCTATTTCATACCTATTGTATATCTACTGCACGGCATCTATGCACGAACAAGTTAGTAACAAGCCTCAAAGTACGATGAAGTACCTAATCAAACGATTGTGTACAGCCCTATATGTCAAATGGCAAATAAAGGCACAAAAATAAAATAAAACTGATGAAGCTAGCATGGTTAGCAGTAACCCTGCATGATTATTACCATGCAAATGCATGCAAACTAGCTGCACGAGAAGTGCACACAAGTAATTTCGTCTATAAATACAGCTAAGTATAAAAATGAGGCTTATGCTCTCCAGCTGTTGCCTATCACGTGACCCTTAAGAGAGCACTTTCATAAATATATACAACTGACACATCACGTAGCAGTTAAGAATGGAACACAGAACCATGCATATCCATATTGCATGCAAGATATGCAATACCAGGTCGAGCAAAAGGTTCAGAAATAAAAATAATAAAAGACACTTGCATCATGCATTAAGAAAACTTAATCTCTTTCTAGGCACTTTAAATATGCTCCAACGGATGCAGGTCAATTTATTAGTGATAATAAGAATAATAATGCACTTGATAAAGCGCCCTCAGAGAACTCAATCTCTTTCTAGGCGCTTTACATTTGCTGCAAAGGGGAATGCAACATGCACAGTTTCAGCATGCATAAACAGACAACAAGCAATCCATAAAAGACCCAGCAAATGTTGTGAGGAATAAGTGTGCTGCTTTTTTGAATTTCATCAAGTTAGGTGGTGTCGTAACATCGATTGAGAGTGATTTCCAGGCTTTCTGGAGCATTCGAACTAAAGGTGCAATCTCCAAAGGTTTTGAGGTTGGTTCGACACACAACTAAACAAATAAAGTACGAAGAGAGCCTAGTACGATGCCTAGCCTTATTTGAAAGTGGTTCAAATAGGTAGGCTGGAGCAAGAGAATGAAGGGACTTCACAGCCTAACATTTGGTAGTGCTTTATATGCAGCATCTGTAAACTGCCTTGAGAGAGATTTAGTTCTCTGAGGGTGCTACAGAAATGTAATAATATTATTATAAAGTGAAAAAACCATGAAGTCGATACTCTGCTTGACAGGAGCAGTGCAGCTCGGTGAAAAATGAAAGCAGGATCATACTTCGAACGTTAAAGACCAAGCCATATATAAAGTCATACTCCATTAATAATAATAATAATAATAATAACAATAATGCACTTGATAAAGCGCCCTCAGAGAACTCAATCTCTCTCTAAGCGCTTTACATTTGCTGCAAAGGGAAATGCAATTACGGTCATGCAACAAACTAATCGCAGCCTATGTCCAGACTGGTGATTTGATAACCTGTAACATGGAGCTGACGGAGTAGGGTTATAACTGCTAAGAATTGGTAATCAAAACAAACAACTTGTACGATAGATAAACAAAACTAGCTAGCAACAACAGCTTGCAAAAGATCGATGTCCCGAGCATAAACTCATAATAATATTAATAATACATTCGATATAGCACCCTCAGAGAACTCAATCTCTTTCTAGGCACTTTGCTTTTGCTGCTTAGTAAGCACGATCGAATGGTTAGCGGTAGCATGCTCAATAAACAACAAGAATAACATAGTGAGGGGTGACATGCATAGGGTTAGCATGCAAGTATGGTTAGTGGCAGCATGCAACAGTGTCAGCATGCATAAGTACATAAATGAGGAGTCACAGGGACCCACTTAAATGTTGCGATAAATAGATGCGTTTTTAAGTTCTTTTTAAATGTGGTCAAGTCAGGGGATGTCGTGACACAAGTCGGGAGTGAGCTCCAGGCTTTGCAAGCATAAGAACTAAAGGCACGGTCTTCAAAGGATTTGAGGTTTGTACGAGGTATGGGTAAACGGTTAGATTCTGAAAAGCAGGCAGCAGGATGCTTAGACTGGTGGAGGAGTAGACCTGATAGGTAGGCTCGAGCCAAAGAATGAAGGGACCTAAAAGTGAGTAACAAAACCTTGAAATCGATTCGTTGGTTGAATGGGAGCTAGTGCAGATTGGCGAGTAGTGGTGAGATGTAGCAACTGTGACACTCACGATAGGCAAGCCTAGCTGCAGAGTTTTGCACGATCTGTAAGCATCTGAGTGCACAGGATATTATATATATAATATAATATATAATATTATAATATAAATATATAATTCATTTGTATAGCAACATAAGGGAACTCAATCTCTATCCAGGCGCTTCACATATCTCCCGGGACTCGAGCTCACGAGCTAGATACATGATTAAAGGCAAGCACCTTCCCCTGGGCTAAACCAAGGCGGCAGTAATCGCCACAATGCACAAACACTGGCAGGAGTATCAAGTTGGTGCATTCCATCATTATCTGACTACTGCAAAAAACCGAAAGTGCAGACAATCATCCTAAGCAGTCGAAAAGTTGAAAGCATAGTTTTTAAAGTGGAGCTAAAGGCGCATCTGTCTGCAAGGATTTGATGCTAATTCGAGGTACAGACTTGAGTCAGAAGAGTGGGTGGTTCGTTGCATGGCTTGATTGGGGAGTAGTTCTGATTGGTGGGCTGGAGCCAGAGAATGAAGGAGCCTAAAAGTGAGCTACGAAACCTTACAGTCGATACTCTACTTGATTGGGAGCGAGATGCATTGTCTTGTGGCAACTGCTGCGTTCACGACAGACAAGCTTGGATGAAGAGTTTTGCACCAACTGAAAGTGCCTGATTGCACATATCTGCAAGGAAAAAGTTGCAGAAGTCGAGATGGGATATCACAAATGCATTGACCAGCTTGGGTGTAGTTTTCCTGTGTTAGCAGGAGCAAACTTTGCAATATTACGTAGGCAAAAGTGGGTAGACTTGACTGTGGAGAAAAGCCGGTTGAAAACTTAGTTTTTAAGGTCTGACAAAAGTGGCCCACTAACTTAACTTGTGACAGAAATGAAGTACATTACAGAGCTTACAAAAGTCAGAAGACCAAAATTCAACCTGTATTGCAGGCCCTGCATACGATAGATATAGAGATTTAGATAGATATAGAGATAGAGCAACACGAACGGCTTACACAAAGGCATTTGTAATATCAAGCAGGCTGGAAAGCCACCCATTTTATAGATAGTCTTAGCCCGGAGTGCTGTGCTAATCTCTGTGCAGTGCAGTCACTGCCAGAGCACTTGTCCATCACTGTCAAGTGCACAAGCACTGCTTCAAGTCAAGCACTAGGCGATCCCCATGGCACAAGCGAGCACCCACAGCACATCCAACGTAACAAAGAAAGAGTGGAAAGAGCACTCAGAACCAACAGCAGGTGAGGATAGTTTCTCCTACTATTTTAGGCATTTGTTTCGAATGTACTAGCCCCTTCGGGGTGACAGCGAAAGAAGCATGAAGTTTGAAAGCAGTGCCAGAACCAAGCAGGTAGACTGGAGCCTCGGTAAGAGTTGGCAGCTATCAAGAGTTGCACAGATTTCGACATGCAAAAACCAACGACGTACCATCAACAAATTTAAGATGAGTTTAAGGATACCACAATGCCACGAGGGGCTAAGTCGGTGTCATTCAAGACTGGATAGCCTTATATGGCGTGTTGAAAGCCGGAGCAGCTTTCGGGCCCCTGCAATAGCCAGCAGCCTTCATCTTGGTAGCCAGCAACCTTCATCTTGCACAGACATTGTGTAAAGTGAGAAGCACAGCCGATTTAGGAGGAAAGTCAAAGAACTAGGCAGCATAGTATAAGCAAAACGGCAGGATTGGCAGAAATCGGTTACAGGAGAAATATACCACCATTGCATAAAGCCTGGTTTAGACGAGACTCTTGCTTCCTATCAACTCGGAGTCTTACTATAGTCTTCCGGTTTATAGGAAGTTTACACCACAGTCTTGCTCCAAGTCTGGCTTCCTACTCGCCCCAGACACTGAGCATTCATGGGATAGCAATGGTGTTTCTCTAAGGCCAGACTTCGCTAACCCAATTACCGGTAGAACTAAACCTGTAAGCTATAGCCTTTTTGCTCGAAGGCTCAAACTCTTATTCTTAAACTCCAATCTCAGTGTATGTCCCATAAACAGGGACTCACCAGGAACGCATCGATGGTTTCGCTGGTCTAGTCGTCGGCAATTGCTTGCTAAGCAATGCAGTAGGCGTGTCCTGAATGGCACCCATGATTAGTCACTTGCTAAGTTTTGGCTGAAAAAGTAGAATCAGGTTTGACTGCTGAGTCTTTGTCAAGTCTTCCCAAAGTCTGGGTAGCCCCCACCGTATTGGTGACGTATACACCAACGACTCTGAATTGGTAGGAAGAAAATACTCTCGTCTAAACGAGGCTTTAGACTAGTAAAGGTGAGTTCCACACAGCAAAGCCTGTTAATCCGTCACCAATGATAATATAATGAAGCACTATCAGTACACCCATAGAGATCTCCTTAGTCTCTTGCACATACTTACTGGAATGGAAGAATATCAACTAAGTGGCAATAACAGCATGCACAATTGCAGTACGAGTAAGTACATAAAAGGCAATTAAAACGGCTCAGCACATTCGGTGCAAAATAGCTGAGCAGAATAGGGGAAGTCACGATGTCGGTCGGTAGAGTTTCAGCTCTTAAGGTGTGAACACGCACTCAAAGCATGGACTCCAAAGGATTTGAGGTTAGCGGCATAGCCAAACGACCCGACTCAAACGGCTGGTGGTATGGGGATGAGGGTCGATGACTAAGGAGTTCAGATGGGCAATCCAGAGCAACAGAACAAAAAGGAGCCAAAAACTAAGTGACATGAACTTGCTGTCGATACGAAGCCAGATGGGGAGACATCACAAGTCGATGAGATGGGGTGCAATGAGCCAGCTGCAACTTTCACGACGGACAAAGCTGACAGCCAAGTTCTGCTGAACCAGCTAATTGCACTAACAGCCTTTGATTGAGTTCTCTGAGGAAGATTTATCAAGTGCATTATGATTATTATTATTATTATAAAAATGAAAGAAGGGGAAAGCTAGCCAATTGCCACGAGATCACCTGATGAGAAAAGTTTGCGAAATGGCCATGGCAGTTTACTGATGCATAAAGACAAGGGCAGTGATAGGCCTTGTACAGGTCAGAATTAAGACTCCAAATGGGGTCACTGGACAGCACAGAGGCAGCACATCACTTGTAACAAGCCAGCAGTCGAGATTGCAGGAGTGGTGGCGAAAAGATCAAGGTTGAGGATCGATATACTAATCGGGCAGCCTAGCTGTAATAGGCACCGGAGAGATTTTGAAAGAGAGGCCCACGACTAAGCTAAAGGAGCACACCCTGCTAAGAAACGACCAATACAGCCGAGGGGCATCTTAGCATGGACATCGAGGTGAACGCACAGAAATCAAATATAGTCAGCATGCCTTTGGCTAAGCAAGATTCTAAATACAAGTGAAAGTGTAGGCACAAAAAGGGTCACGAAAATTCCACAAGAAAGATGGCAATAGTATCTCGAACACCTAATAGGCATGATATGATGAGCCGTAATGGCTCACTAGGTAAGGCGGTTGCTTTTCACGACCTCGGCCCCGAGATCGTGGGCTCTAATCCTGCGGTGGGCGATCCTTTATCGCCACTGCAAACGGTGGTGATAGCAGTAAAGGCTCTTCTGCCGCTATACAAAAGAGGCTGTTAAATCAGCTAGCATTTATTTATTTATTTATTTATTTAGCTCCTGCAAGCAGCGCCTACAAACTGCACTCCTGAAAGGGATTTATTCATCACAATAATCATAAATCGTCAGCATAGCATCCTAAAAGAACCATATCTATATCCATGCACTTAACAACTTGCTGCAAGAAAAGCAATAACCAAGGGCTAAAGGTCACTGACAAGCAAGGTCAATGACAACCAAGGGTTAACCAAGGGCTAATGACAAGCAAGGTACTTGGACAGGCATGCAAAAGTACACGAGAAGACACTCTGGTCATTGGCTGGTAGGACCTCTAGTTAGTAAGACACATTGAATAATGCACAGGTATGCGAACAAAATAAACAGCAATAAAAAGAACTATTTGACTATGATGAAGCTGAAAGCTAAGCACTCTTGCCTAAGCAGGCCATAGTGTTGGCAATGTTGCTGAGGTGGAAGAAGGCTGACTTGAGAGTAGGAAATGTGCTCAACCAATGGGATAATATTTTCTCGTCTGAGCAGGCTCTAATTTCGGCAATGTTTCACAGTTGAAAGTAGGCTGCCTTGACAAATACAAAAACAAAGGCAAGTCGTTTTGAAACAACACGTCCAAATGACTAGAAGACATCACGGTAGTGGTGTTAGATGAACCAATCTATCGGGCGAGGTCTTTCAACTTTAGAGTGGCACTAGGCTTTACCATAATTTAATGCCAGCCACTGCACGAGTGATCATACAATTACGGTTGAATACTCAAACCAAGTCAAACACACTCATTTTCTGCTACCAACGTGGGGATACATACCCAAGGCAAGAAGTAGTTACTGTTCCAAAAACATTTTCAAACAATACCGTACACTTGACTTGTGGACTGTAAATGTCAATGCACGAAGCAAGCTTGTGGCCACCATGCCACATGTTGCAGATTATCATGCAACCAATGTCTCCCACAATAGCATATCACGTAGATCCAGTGCTTCATGTCAGCAATCGCTGTTGAGCAGATGGCAATGTAGTATCTGTTCAAACTTCTCAGCAACACACCAAAGCAACAATTATCCTAGAAGAGTTGTGCCTAAGCCCCCAAGCAAAAAGCCTACTCAAAGTTTCAGTACCTAAGCATGTGATGACACTACGCCGTCACAAAAGGCAGCACCCCAAACACGAGATAATCAACACTTATCAGCCACAGCAAGCTTTAACTTGCCGAAGTGTCGCATGGGTGCCAGAAAGAGCTAACATTAAATATAGCCTAACATTAAACTTTTGCTATCACCACTGCCAGAACACAGATAAACCATGGCTCAATTTCTCTAAATCCAACACGACATATCATGTTGCCTGACTTAGTGCATTGTCGGAAGCAGAGGATAGAGATCATTGAGTGTACACTTATTCATATGGATTGAGTAAGTAGCCTGAAACACCAGACTCCAGTTCACTTACCGAAGTGCTGCAGAAACATGCAGTCTCGTCCGGATTTCAGAGGAAGTGGATATTTTTTCAGGGATTCAAGTGCCTTTAAAGAAGATGTTTGATTAATTGATCTAAACCACAAGAAACCCAAGAACAAACAAAAGTAAAGCTAAAAACTGCTTCTCAATATGTCATGATTGCATCAGCCGTATGACAACTATAAGAATTTCGCATAGAAAATGCTAAGACACCACATTTTGAATAGACCACGGTTCAAGATTGCTATACAAAACCCTCAGTCTGATGGACTATTAGGGTGCTATATCGGCAATAAGAAGAATGTCAAAACTAAACGAATTTTAATCATTCTTATGAGAACAATGAAGCTTAATCGTGGGAATAAAGCTGGTGCTGAGTAAGCTTAGTGGACATAACTAATCAAAACTTAATTGGTTTTGCCTAATTTACGGCACAGACATAATGTGATAATGCATGTCTTATAGATGGCATTTTTTAAAGCATACCTTTGAATGCAGCTTTGCTGTACGTGCCACGATGGCTTCAGATGCTGCTTAGCAAGGAGTGCCACAAGGCGATGAGATGCCCAGCACTCACTTCAATGTTAAAACAGCTGCTTGGATGGGTTTATCCTGAGGAAACTTTACCACGCCAGGGTGCGCTTTTTAAATTGACAGTGCAGCTACCCGGTGCAGCAACCATTAACGACTATTCCAGAAGATTTGAGGAGCGTAGGCTTGAATTCGGTGCTAGAATGGCAATTGTGCAACACCCTGTCAAGCAGCTGAGCTGACTAGCCCTAAAATTCGGCTGTCAACAAAAGAATCAGTCAGCTGCTTCTGTTACAGAGCACAATCAAATGCTGAGCGTTTCTCATATGCAGGCACCAGATATGGTTAAAATAGGGGGCTGTTAATGTAGCCTCAGACGCTGGCAAATAGCAGACCACACAGTTCTGGTTTAGTGTCATAAACCAGGAAATGACCTCGAGCCAATAATGGCTAGGGGTCAGCTGTGTCAAGCATCAGTGACACTCTCCTGCAGCCGACTATGACACATCCTTTCCAGCCGTCCTGAGCTGCTACTTCGTGCAACTCACTACCTCAACTGCCCGCGTGATTCAGCTATGCCTCGTACTTTCTCTTCATTTCGTGTGATGAAGTCTGCTGACTACAAAATGCATGCGTACCTAAAGCCGCGTAAGCCTTGAGTAAGCTATAGAAAACTCTCCTTTGTAACAACCACTAGTGGCTTTGTGGAGTTACAGTCGGAGATACATTACGTAACCACCAAATCAGAGAGCTAACATTATAAACTTCTATAGTTGCTACTACAAGCACTGAGAATGCCAACTCATAGAGAAATGAGAAACGTTGCTGAAAAATAACAGCTTCGGTATCCTAGTCTGCATAGCATGGCAGCTGTTAATGCAATAATAAAACTAATAATACATTTGTATAGCATTCTCTAAGAACAAAATCTCATTTACAGACTTTACATTAGCTGTAAGGGTAACAGGTCAATACGGTTTGTGATAACCATCATAGCGCCAGCACGGATAAACACACAAAGGACACTGTACAAGTACCCAGCAACTGCTGTCAGGAACAGATGCAGTTAAGCTTTTTTTTAAATCGTCAAGTCAGGGGATGGTGTGACGTCAGTCGGTAGTGAGTTCCAGGCTTTGGTATAATACGAACTAAATGCAATCTCCAATGGGTTTGAAGTTGGTTCGAGGCACAGCTACAAAATTTGAGTCGGAAGAGTGGTAAGATCGTGGTGTGATGCCTTGACTGTGTAGGAAGTTGTTCACATAGGTAGGCTGGAGCAAGAGAATAAAGGGACCTAAAAGTGAGTGACAAAACCTTAAAGTCGATATTTTGCTCGGTGGTGACCCAGTGCGAGTCTGTAAGAAGTGGAGAAATTTTTTAAACTGACGCTCACGACAGATAAGCCTAAATTCAGCGTTTTGCATCAACTATGATTGCCTCGGTGAGCAGGTCGTAAGACCTGCAAGTAGTGAGTAATAGAAATTGAGACGGAATGTCTCAAATGCAAGGACCAACCTGGATGCTTGCACGCAGTCAAGAACGATCATGGATGTTTACTAAATATGCACAAATGCATTTTCAATCTCTGTTTATAGCTTTAGCGGTATGGCAGGCTACTTACTAGTCACCGACAAGTGTTCGCAGAAGAAAACCCAGCATGCTGTAAGACAAGTCCAAAGATGCATAAGTGGCTCAGGAGCGTCTGCTCCGTGCTTATTTATTGTGCGCTTGTGCCTTAATATCACCAAATGTACTTAGCCGTTGGATACACGGCAGCTATCGGACATTCAATGTCGTACCAAACAAGCGAGTCGGGTCGGCTCGCACTGCTTATGCCAAACAAAACAGTCAAAGTTGGCTACGCGTCACGCCTTGGGCACGAAAATCAGAGACTCTAGAGTAAAGTGCCATCAACTCTGTCGGCGGTACTCATGAAGCGCTGTTCTACGAACTACTAATAAGACTTTGAGGACGTCAACCTACGCGCGAAGAAAAACGGTGCTCCCAACAACAAATGGCCATTGGACATCAGCCGGGCGAATATATCTGCACACCTCGCTTATGCGTCATGCACGCATAACGCAGGAGTTGAAATTCCCCGTGCGAAGAAGCGCAGAGCGTCGGCCTTGGTCGGGCGTGCGCAAGGCCCGCGGAGTGCGCAACGCGACACTTCCTGCCGGGCAGCCTGCAGCCGTGACATTCTGAAGCTAGCGGCCGGGCTTTAGGGGCTTTTCGCAGCACTTTCACCGTCACCTTTCACTTGCCACCACTGAGCTCAGCACGACTGAAGCTGAAAGCGAAACAAGCACTGCGGAAGCCCGCACAGCCGAGCCGCGCTACTTCGGCGCGCCTGCCGCCGCGAGTTTACCTTTGCATACGTACGCTGAGTTCTCCAGTTCTTCTGTATCGCCTCATCTCGCCACTCCGTGAGCCAATTGATGAAAATTGCATTGGGAGATTGATGCCTCTTCTTCTTCCTCTTTCCTAGCATCGGCGCATGCTCCATGCACCCGAGGTCTCGGGATTCGTCTTACCCGCGGCAGGAAAAACGGAAGTTGTTAAGGAAGCACTCCTGTGGCGATGTAATCTCGGACCTACACTTGGAGCGGATGTCGCAAATTGTCTAGTATTGAATCAGATATCTCGAAGCCGTACCGTTCAGACGTAAAGCCAGCTGCACAATAAAATGCATACGATACGTTTTCCATGAGCGCTAACGGACTGTTCATTCCAAAGCGGGAAGCTTACGAACTCGGCGACGTTGGGGCAGGACTTCTGCTGGATCAGCAGGCGGCGAATTAGATTGCAGACTTATTGCCGGTCTGCGAATCCAGAAATACGGAACATTGCCCTCCCCTATGGAGAGCGCAAATCACACGCTAGCATCGGTCAGAAAAAGGAGTCATCAACCGGTTGAAACGGCGGTGCGTACTAAACCAGCCGATTATGACTGATCACTTCTCGCCGACCTGCACTGGCTACCAGTCAAGCAATGGATTGACATCAAGGTTTTGTCGCTCACTTTTAGGTCACTTCATTCTTTGGCTCCAGCCTATCTCTCAGATCTACTCCCCCATCAGGCCAAGCATCATACCACCCGCTTTTCGGAATCCAACAGTCTATCAATGCCTCGTACAAACCTCAAATCCTTTGGAGACCGTGCATTTAGTTCGTATGCTCCCAAAGCCTGGAACTCCCTCCCGACTTGCATCACAACATCCCCTGACTTGACCACATTTAAAAAGAACTTAAAAACACACCTATTTAGGATAGCATGTAGTGGGTCCCCGCGATTCGTCCTTGATGTGTGTATGCGTGCTGACACTGTGCATGCTGCCACTAACCATGTTATTCATGTTTATCAAGCATGATATTACTCACCATTCAATTGCATTTCCCTTTGCAGCAAATTTAAAGCGCCTAGAGAGATATTGCGTTCTCTGAGGGCGCTTTATCAAGTGCATTATTGTTATTGTTATTATTATTAGTATCGGTGTTCTCGATTCCTCTATTGTAAAAGCTAGGGAACGACTATGCGGCAATCGATGACGGAGGTCGCATAAAAACCGGCGCTAAATGATAGGCAGTCAGTTTCGATTACAGACTCTGCATTAACATTCAAGCTTATTTGAGCTCCAGGGCACGGATACTTTGGCGTAAGTTATGACCGCTGTTGAACGCCTTCAACCCCTTCCCCGGCCACTGTCAAATAATGTAATGTAATTTAGTGTATCTCCGTCTGTTACTCCACAAAGTCATACAGACCACGTGGGTGTTACGCAGGAGAGTTTTGTATAGCGCACCCACAGCCTAAGCGGCTTTCGGTACGCATTCGGTACCCAACAGACTTCGTCTCACGCAACAAAGAGAAAGTGGGAAGCATAGCAGAGTCAAGAGAGCAGTTGAGGTAATGAGTAGCATGGAAGTAGCAGCTCAGGACCGCTGTAAAGGATGAGCCATAGTCGGCAGTAGGAGAGTAGTTGTCGTTGCGTAAGAATTGTGGAAGCGAGTTCCACAGTCTAGGACCTGCAGAGCTAAAGCTTCTGTCGCCAATGAATAGACTTGTCTACGTTATGGATACGAACTTATTATGTTGAGGGTACGAGCGCTCTTCCTCGCTGACTATGCCAAGCTTCGTGAGGCCCTAGTGAGGGCATTCACCTCGCCGGCCGGTAGAGTGCGATTGCTGCACGCTGATCGGGTAAAGGCTGGTCGGACTGAGAGGGCCGACAGGAGCGACCGGAAGCGGCAGCAGCGGCTACCGACTGTGTGCCAGGCGACAGAGGTTTGTCATGCTGCCACCCCGTGGCGGCAGGCAACGGCTATCAAAGCGGTGACGGTTGGTCAGGCTGCGATGGTGTTCCACGAAGCAACGGCGTTGTGCGAGGCAACGGTCAGCGGTGTGGCTGAGGCGACGGAGAGTGAGACGGTGCACGGAGAGGCGGCGGCGTCCGCGTGGAAGGCAGCGACGTCTGCGTGGAAGGCGGCGGCATCCGCGTGGAAGGCGGCGGCGTCCGCGGCAGAGTCGGCGGCGTCCGCGACGACAGAGTCGGCGGCGGCGTCCGCGTGGAAGGCGGCGGCGTCCGCGACAGTCAGCGGCGTCCGCGACAGAGTCGGCGGCATCCGCGACAGAGTCGGCGACGTCCAGGTGGAAGGCGGCGGTGGCACCCGCGACAGAGTCGGCGGCGGCGTCCGCGGCAGAGTCGGCGGCGGCACCCGCGACAGAGTCGGCGGCGGCACCCGCGACAGACTCGGCGGCGGCGTCCGCGGCAGAGTCGGCGGCATCCGCGACAGAGTCGGCGGCATCCGCGTGGAAGGCGGCGGTAGCACCCACGACAGAGTCGGCGGCGTCCGCCAGAGGTAGTGGGTGGCGATGCAGCGAAAGCCATGAAGGTGACGTTGGCCTGCGACCAGCCGGTGGGCTGTGACGCGACACAGGCAGGAGAGTGTGTACAGACCGAAGTGTCTGCACAGGCCGGAGAGTGTGTGCAGACTGAAGAGCCTGCACACGACGGAGAGGCTGTACAGGAGGGAGAATCTGTGGAGGCCGCGGAGACTGTGCAGGCCGGAGTGACTGCTCAGGTTGGAGAGGGTACGCAGGACGGAGAAGCTGCTGCGTATATCGGAGACGCTGCGGAAGAATCGGCAGAGGCGGATGGAGCGACGGCGGTTGGTGTCCGGAAAACAGTGGCCGTGGACGTCAGCTCGATGACGATGGTCGGTGGCTCACGTTGCCGGCTGGTCGCAAAAGGCCGTGCACCAGCTCGCCTCTTGCTATCAGCCGTCAGGTAGACTGTGGGATCAGCTATTGATGCTAGCTGCAATGTCGAGGATGTGTAGGGTCTAGTTTGCATCGTGCTTAGATAGGCTCGTCCATTGCTGCATAGATAGGCTCGTTTATTGCTGCTTAGATAGGCTCGTTCATGCTGCCCTGTACATTGCAGCTGCGAGTGTAGGTGCTGCAAACTTGTGACCTTAAGGTCAAGGGGGCGTGTAGTTTGAGTGTATGCCGGCTCCCCTAATGAGCCTGTGATGTGGCATGGACATGGACACTGGCCGGTAGCGGCTGGTGGCCAGATGGTGAATTCACCATCAGGGTCGGCCGCTGCTCAGTTGTGGTCCTCGATGAATCATCGGGGTCAACCAGAGGAGTGGAAGAGGAGAGACTCTAGTGTGAGAAGGGGGCGAAGGAAGTCGTGCGTCTTGCTGCTCCGTGCCTTGTGCAATAAACCGTCGGCGTTGTTCATCGGCTGGCTCTCTGATTGGCGAACCGAACCGCACTCGCTACCGTGTTCCTGCTGCTGTCGGCGTTCCGGCGTGCATTGCTGCAGCACCCGCAAGTCGCTAGCCGTGCAACAAAATTCAGGTGTCATTAGTATTCGTTTCGCGGCGTCTGAGACTAGTACTGATACGAACGCCGCGTTTGCGGCCTAATTCTGACCGGATGTGGAAGCCATGCACCACGTTTGTAACGCGGTAGCTGTGGTTTGATTACATGCAGGCCAGTACTGCTCCTTTCCTAAACAGCTGCTGGGAGCATCATCGAGAGGGGCCTGTACACAGCTGTGGTCCGCTTCTAATGATGCGTGGACACGGGCCGATAACCCGCTGGTGAATAGACGGTGAATTCACCATCGGGGTCGGCCAATGCACAGCCGTGGTCGAGGAGACGTACTCGAGTGGAAGAGAGGGGCGAAGGAAGTCGTGCTCCCCTCTGCTCTGTGAGTAGTATGATACATTGTTGGTGTTGGTCCTGTGCCAGCGTTCTGTGAGCGGTGCGAACAAACTACAGTAGCTAAGCTTTTCTTGACATGCCTATATCTTATGAAAAAAGTATTAGTAGAGAATCTCAATGCAACAAACCCATGTGTAACTACCCGTCGTTTAATTTTGCACTACGTGCAAGCGTAAAACCTCTGTATGACTGGCCTAACTTGGATTAATGTTTAAGAAACTGCAAGCAATAGCCTCTGCCCAGAAGCAGCTCCACACTGCCAGTCTCAGGCTAACCGCGCGCTGCAGGTCGTAATAGCACGTGGTCCCTTCACCTCGGCTCTTACTCTCCCTCTCTTCCGTCGGACGCTTACTAGAGCGCTTGCTTTAGTCAGCGGCTGTGTGCAGATGCCACTCTGCTCGTTGTTTCGACACGTTGGAAACTTCCGGCATCGCACAGCGCTTGTAATGCAATGTAATGTTATGTATATCTAAACGAGCGATAACCGATCTGTTGGCCCAAATCACTTCCCCAGAGGTGGAGTATAAATAGAGAACAGCAAAGGGCCGAGGGCAGACCTTTGTGGGACTCCACAGGTGACTGGTCCGGTGGATGAGACCTGACCCAAAATGACACGGATTGAACACGATCGGACAAGTACTTTTTGAACCACCAAAGTACCTCGTCTTCCAGACCAGCCGTTGTTTTCACTCACTCGAGTAGGATACCGTGATCCATAGCTGGTTTGGCTCAGTGGTTTAAGGTGCGTGCCTCGACCAATGTCAAGATGAATTTATTGAAGTCCGAGGTCGTGGACTAGAGCATCATGTCATGTGAGAAGCGCCCGAATAGAGATTAAGTTCTCTTGTGGCACTATACAATTTGAATTAAATGAGTTTCGGAAGCAGCTGATAACAGGAATAGGGCAATGATATTATCGTCGCTTCATAGGACGGCACGAGTTACCCGGAGGAGAGCAGTTTCAGTGGAGTGGTGTCGCTTGAACTTATCCTAGCTGATATTTATCTCACAATTTATTATTCTTTTCAATGTGTGCTACAAGCTTCTTAGCGACCGTCTTTTCAAGAATCTTTGAAAGAAAGGAAGAATCATTGAGAGAAATGAAGAAAGTAAATTAAGTAAATTAAATTAAATTAAATTAATTAAAATAAACTAGACGATAGTTTGCTATGACCTCTTAGTTCAATCCAGGCTGTATATATATATTGGTCTAACGATCGCCGATTTTAAGGATTTTGTTTACAGCCCCTTTTTCCAGAGAAGTATTAAAAATCTCAGAAACAGCTAGGTTATGCTTTTCTGCCAGTGAAGACCACAGAGGGACGCTATAAGATCCGGATTGACTTCAAAGTTCTTTCGCTCACTTTTAGGTCCTTTCATTCTTTGACTCCTGCCTACCAATCGAATCTACTCCCCCACCAGGCCAAGCATCGCATCACCCGCTTTTTGGAATCTATCAGTGTACCAATAACTCGTACAAACCTCAAATCCTTTGGAGACCGTGCTTTTAGTTCGTATGCTCCCAAAGCCCTGGAACTCACTCTCGGCTTGCATCACATCATCCCCTGACTTGACCACATTTAAAAAGGACTTTAAAACGTACCTATTTAGGACAGCATTTAGTGAGTTCCTGCGATTCGTCCTTTATGTGCTCATACGTGCTGACTCTGTGCATGCTGCCCCTAACCATACTTGCATGCTGACCCAGTACATGTCACCCCTATCCGTATTATTCTTGTTGTTTATTGAGCACGCTACCACTATCCATTCGATCGTGCTCACTTTGTCGCAAATTTAAAGTGCCTAGAAAGATATTGAGTCATCTGAGGGCGCAATATCAAACGTAATATTATTATTATTTGGCAATGCTTTCTATACAGCATCTGTAAAGTGCCTAGAAAGAGATTCTGTTCTATTAGGACGCTGTAAAAATTTATTAGTAACGTAGCGGCCAACTACGCTACTTGAACTTTTGACGCACGACCTTACGCCTTTCGACCTGCGAAGATTCAAGTCCGACTATTTTCTTTTGCGAAACTAAGGCGAGGAAGGCGGACGCAGCCCGGGAGCCGCCTCGAAGGCGCTCCTCAGCTTGAGCAGACGGCAAGCTTCGTCCGTCTGCAGCCTAGCGTCGCGAACGCACCGAGAAAAAGGACGATTAGCGAAATCGCTACCAACCAGTGCTACGAAGCTACGGGCTTGCTCCGCGCGTCATCCGTCATCCGCGCGCGCCTCCCGCACAGCGCTCCGCGCGCTGACAGCGTTTCCTGGCGTATGCTCACCGCGTCGTCGCGCTCTGCGACGATAACACGCGTCTGCCGAACGTCGGCTCGCGCAGCTGAAACCTTGGACGCGAACCGTACAACGCCGAAGCAGCAGAATTGTGGACGGGCCGAGCGGCATCGTCGCGCGCCGCCGCAGCGGCCTGCCTCCGGAAGTCGGCGACGCGCTACACATCGGACGGATCGAGACAGTGTACAGCCATTGGCGAGCAGCACACGCAGCAGCACTCGGCGGGGTCTTTTCACTCAGTTTTGTGCGGCGTTCTCTCTTCTTTTGGTTCTTCTTGCAGCGTTTTTTTTCGGAGGACAATAAAAGAGAGCCTCGCGCAGTGAACCTCGCGCGAAGCGGTGGCGACGCTTCGCGTCCGGGCGTTCGCGTTTTACGCTTCTCTACTCGCGCTCCGTCCGTCCGGGCGTTCGCGTTTTACGCTTCGCTTTGCGGCGGCGGCGGCATTCAGATAAGCTTATCTTTCGAAATAATTATAATTATAATAATTCATTTGCATAGCACCCTCGGAGAATTCGATCTTTTTCCGGGCACTTTACACATGCTGTAAAGGAAGAATGATCAAATGGTTAATGGTAGCATGCACAATGTCAACATGCATAACATAGAGGAGACGTGCCCAATGTCAACATGGTCGTACACCAAAGTTAGAGGCGACATGCACAGTGCCAACATGCAAAATATGGTAGGTGTTAGCAGGCGCTGTGCCAGTACGCAAAAGCACAAAAAGGCGAATTACAAGGACCCGCGAACATCTGTGATAAACAGGCGTGCTTTTAGCTTCTTTGTAAATTTCGTCAAGTCAGGGGAAGTCGTGATACTGGTCAGGAGTGAGTTCCAGGCTTTGGAAACATACGAGCTAAAGGCGCGGTCTCCAAAGGCTTTGCGATTTGTGCGAGGTATAGCTAATCGATTTGAGTCAATACAATACTGCGGGTGGTACGATGCCTAGTCTGACGAGGGGGCAGTTCTGATAAGTAGGCTGGAGCCAGAGAATGAAGTGACCTAAACTAAAATTGAGCGACAGAACCTCGAAGTAGGAAAACGCTGCTTGACTGAGAGCCAGTGCAGATTTGGCTAGAAGTGGTCCGATGCGGCAGCAGCTGGGACGCTCACGACAGGGGCAAGCCGAGCACCAGCAGTGAGCGCCCAATCGCACAGGCTGGCAAACTAGCCAGCAGTGAGCTGCAGACGTATTTCGTCACGGACCAGTGCTCCCTCAATCATATGCAATGCAACTCCTCGTCCGAGCCTCGGAGGGGACTCGGCTTCAAGCTCCAACGCAGCGCCGCCGCAGCGCTTCGGCGCTGGCGGAGCTCTTCGCGCGCGGCGGCCCGTCGCGCGCGAAAGTAGCCGCCCGAGCGGCCGCACGCGGCGACGCGAAGGTTCGACGGCTTGAACTTGCGCCGCTCCGCCGGGACGTCGGAGGAATATAGAAGGCAGACTCTCGTTAGCCGGAGGGGTGAGCGTGCGACGCAGGAGCTCCGCGGCTCGTGCACCGAGACCGGAAACAGCTTCAGCCGACGCTCGCTCGGAAGCCTCGCTGGCCACCGCCACCGGCGGCGCCTTTCAACTTTTAAAGCCGCCGGCGTTTTCCTGTTTCAAAGCGGGCGCGGGTCTGCCCGTCAATCTCGCGTCGCGCGCGTCGACGGGCAGAGCGCGAGCGCGCGTTCGGCATGCGCGCTCGCGCTCTCGGCGCCGCGCGCTGCATTAGCGCTATCATTACGCTGCCGGATGAGAGATCCGTGTCCATTTAAGGCAGCGAAGCCGCCGCCGCAGCAGCAGCAGCAGCTGTCGGGGCGCGCACTCGGAAGCGGAGGCGGGCGGCGGCAGCGGCGGCGGCGCTCGCAGGACGAGCCTCCTCTGCATCTCCGCACTTCCGCATCCAGGAGCGGCTGGCTGCGCGCGAAGAGAACCCGAACCGGTCGCCTCGTCGGTTATGTAAGTACCGTCATCCGTCGCTCGCGCGGCGCCGCGCGAGACCCGCGAGCGGCGCGCGCGCGCGCGCGCGCGGGCAGTTCGAGTGCGAGCGACTTCGCGTCTCCGACGCAGGAGGTGCCGCTAATACGCAGCAGCAGCAACCGCCGCCGCAGCTCGTGGCGAAGGCCGACAAGCCAGCCAGCCAGGCAGCCAGGCAGCCAGCCAGCCAGCCAGCCAGCCAGCCAGCCAGCCAGGCAGCCAGGCAGCCAGCCAGGCATGGCCCTAACGTACAACGTGAGCCTTGCGAGAGCTCATGCCGGCGAGCCGTGGGGATTTCGCCTGCAGGGCGGCACCGACTTCCGGGCAGACCTGTGCGTGAAGAAGGCAAGTGCGCCGCCGCCCCCCCCCCCCGCTGACGACGACATCGACACCCTCTGAGCTTTCTGCAATGACATTTAGAGTCGCGCGGCGGGGGGGGAGCTGACAGCGGGGGAGGGGAGCGGCTGGCGCTCGCCGGTTTGAGTCGCGCTTGCTCTGCGTCGGGAGCTTCGCAGATTAGCGCCGCCGCTGTTTCGGCGCTGCAGCCGAAGCGAACGACGCGCCCCCGATCTGCCGGCTTGCGCGGCGGCTCTAGCATCCGCACAGAGCGGCCGCCCCCGGTGCAGAGGCGGCGGGCAAATACCTGGTGGTAGTAGTCGGGTGGCGCTAGTACCGCGCAGCAACGCGCCCCAAGTCGGTTGAGGTGGGACGATGCGTCCGCTGTGCGCCGTCGATCGTGGGGCAATCGCAGCGTCGCGGAGAGCGACGCTTGCGCCGAATCGCGGCCGCGGCGGTCGGCTTGCGAGTCACTTCGTCGCCACCACCCTTAGGTGACACCTGACAGTCCAGCGTCGCGCGGTCTGCAGGCCGGCGACCAGATATTGGCCATCGGCGGCAGGCCGACCAATCAGCTCACGCACGCGCAAGCCGAGGCGCTCATACGCAGCTCGGGAGCGAGTCTCAGCCTCAGCGTCAAAAGGTGAGTCCGTCGCCGCCGCCTCCGACGCCGCAGTGACGGCGGCTGCTGTGGACAGGTGCCACGACTGCGGCGGCGGCTAGTCTAATTATTCGATTCGAAAGCGCGGCTGCCTTTTAATTAGTCGCGTCTCACGCGGCGCGCCCCCCACTGCGGCGGCGGCGGCGGCTTATCGAGGCTGGCGTATTTCAGGTCAGGCGCGAGCGATCCACTGGCCGGCGCTAGGCCGACGGGCCCTATCAAGTTTTCGGCGAATCGCGCCCAGCAGGCGATGCAGCAAATCCAGAAGCCAGCTTACAGGGCCCAATAGTCTGGACTACGTCGCGCACGCGCTCGCGCGCGAGCGCGCGAGTGAGATCGAAGACGGTCGCTGTTTCTTGCGAAGCACCTGCGCGAGCACGCCGCGAGTGGACGGCACGCGGCGGCCGCTGCGACGGCGTCTCGCGCTTCGCGATCGGCGCGCGGCGGGGTAGATAACTTGGCCTGGCGTCTACGCCCTTCTCCAAGTGCACCGATTGTATCGTGCGAATGGCGTTCATAAAAAGAAGTGCACACTGGCTCCGGTGTAGTTTGAACGACGAGTGAGCGCTAGGCGTGGAGCGAGAGGGCCCGATCGGACCTGCCCAGCGGCAGCGGTGCTGCAGAAGCGCCAAAGCAGGTGCAGCAGTGCCGCTGCCGCGAGTCGCGCCGCCCATCCTAGATACGCGTCCGCCGTAGGTTAGAGCGGCAGCCGGCATCGCATCTTAAGCCGAATTCCCGGCTTCGCAGAGCGTCCAGCCTCCGCTGCCGAGGCGATGCGGCGTTTCTGCAACGCCGGATCGCCGCGCTCTCGCTCCGGTCGATCCGGTGGCAGCTGATGATGCCGTGCTACGTGCCGTTCGCCAGATTGGTGCAGCGCTGCTAAAGCTCGAACGGCCATGAACGGGGGTGAGTTCATTCGTCCGCACGCCAACTGGCGCGAGTTCGACGTATCGCTCGCGGTGAGCGCTAACTATTGGCTTCGAGACAAGCACCCTGCCGCGACGCGACGAAAAGACTGGACCGCGTTGTCGCATGCACGTGGCTAGTGCAATCTTTGGCGGCAACTAGTGACGCGGCGACCGGGCAGCACGTCCGGACAGCTATTTGACCTGTCTGTGGACCTATTTCGTAGTAGCCCGGGTCGCTTCCCTCGTTTCGATGTGTCCGAGCGTCCTTCGCGACGCCGCTGTGTGTCGCGATAAGTTGGAAGGCCTTCAATTTAAGCGATTCTCGCCGACCTAAGGAAACGGTTTTTATTCGTTTTGAAGCGTGCCTGGCCAAGAAGGAATGCGAAATTCGTCTTTATTACGTCTGCCCGGTGAAAATCGTCTCCTGCTGTCTCGGCCTTGAGAAAGACAGTACGCGAAAGCAGGCAGGAGCTCTGAGTTTGATCCAAACGTAGTCAATGGACGTTTCACTCTTATATCCTGTACCTTATATCTTATATCCTGTATCTTATATCTTATATGCAACGCCAGTGCCTTGAGTCTCGAATCCTGACTCTCCACCTCTCTCAAGGCGCCAGCTTTTCAATTGGCCTCGGCAATAAACTATCCTATACTAGAATAAGCGCATAATCGCGAACAGTAATTATCCACCATAATCCAGCTGGTTTAGCTGGAATTGCCGTTACAAGCTCAAATCATCATCAATTGACGTGTCACTCTTACATCCTCTTGCGGAAAGCCGTACCGGCTTATTTAAGTCCACAGTCGGCGTTAGATGACAACGATGACACCGACTCAGTCGGTGTACGTCGTACGTCGCGAAGGTTTCCTGGCTATCGCGATAGGCTCATCTCGTGTTCATTTCGGTGCCGTTTCTCGCGACCACTAATGTCCTACGTCGATCGCGAGCTGAACCCAGGAGCCAGGCACTGTCCGCAGCTGCAGACGGACGTACGATCGGATGGCGCCCCAACCCGCGCTGCCCGTCGAAAGTGTGACTCCGACTTGAATAAGGCAGCGAGCCCGGAAACAGTGTCTTTTAGTTCTAGAAAAAGCTGGAAGACACGTGAGCGAGCGTGCGCGCGTCCGGTTTTTCGCACACGCACTCGCACAATCCGCTTGAGCTGAAAGGGCTCGGGGGGGGGAGGGAGGACGCGACCCGGGCCAGACCCAGCTATGCCCTGCTCATCGGGAGCGGTCGTCGGCGCTTCAGCTCACGTGGCAGGAGAGAGAGAGAGGAATTGGAGCACAGAAGCTGGACGGAGCGTCTGCCAGGCCGCCGTGGAGACGACGACACTGCTTGGCGAATGCAGAAGACGACGGCGCACTGTGGAGACGAGTCGTCGCTCGCTGCGAGCGAGGCGGCGCCTGACAATGAACCGAACCCGTAGGTGGATGGCTTCGAGCTGCCGCGGTCGATTACGGCCACAGGAAAGAAAGAGCCTCTATATATAAGATAGGAGTCACACATTCAGCAGCAAGCAAAGCAGAACCGAGCTCGAGCCGCTTCGTTACGAACATGCTCACTCGCTGCCACTGACCAGGCGTGACGCGACGTACTTGCCTGGACGGACGGACGGACGGGCAGCGATCTTCACGAATGACGACCGAAGCGAAGGCTTTGCATGCGCATGAAAAAAAAATATAATTCGACAGTGTAGCAGCCTAGGTGAACTTAATCTCTATCCGTGCGCTTTACATGTGCCGCGGGATCGAGCCAACGACCTCGATCGTTTAAGCAGAGCATCTCACTCATGTAGGCCAAGAAAGAGCGGCAGCTCAGATTTCGCTCCGACTTCGCTCCGACTTTGCTCAGATTTCGCTCCGACTTCGCTCAGACTTTGCTCTGACTTCGCTCCGACTTTGCTCAGACTTCGCTCCGACTTCGCTCAGACCACCGCTGTAGCTCTCGGCACGGACCGCCAGTCCTGTTACTGCTTCTTGTGACGTCACGCGCAAGCAGCAGCCGCACATTCAGGCGCGACATCTGGAAATCGCCATCGCTAGGCTCCATCTGCGTATCGAAGCCTGACGAGGCGCGGCGGCGGCGGCTGAGCAGACTTGAGCAGCTGCCGCAGCTGCCGGCTGCATTGAAGACAAGCCGGCGGCAGACGAGCGACTCGTAATCGGATAATCGACCGGAAATGAGCGACGGAGCGATCGCCACGCGAGGATCGACCGACGGCTCTGCGAGCTCCGTAGGCACGGCGTCTGCGGCATTCGCACCCTCAGCACAGCGAGCGCAACTCTGCGCGCGTTCGTCGGCTTGCGGCCGAGAGCTCGGCCGCAAGCCGAGGGCGCGAGCCGCCGCGCGCCGAGCGACCGACATTCCAGCGAGCTCTCGCTGCTATCGCCGCATTAATTGCTAGCCCGCCAGGCAGTTGGAGCGCGCGCGCGCGCGCAGCGTTATGCATACATTCGCAGAATGTGGATGCAAATACCAGCCGACGGAATGAGGAGGCGGCTGCATCGGCGGCGGCGGCCGTCGCGGCAGAGCTCAAGCGAGCGCTAAGCTAGCGAGCGGAGACCGTAGCGATAGCATGATAATAGGTGAAGGTCGGCTTATTCGGCCCAGCCTAGTGCGTATCTCGCTAGAGTCGCCTTAGCTTAGTTTCATTCCCGCTCGCGGTGGACAGAGAAGGAAGCAGCCTGCTTCGCCGAATTCCGAATGATTCGCCAAATTCAAGCGCCAGGCAAAACAAGCAAACAACTGAATGCAGAGCCGACGGCCTCGAGCGGAGCGGACGTAGGCTTTCGTCCGCTTTCCCGCCAACTCTTCCTCGATAGCTCAAGGATGCGCCGCCTGGCCACTGGCGCAGAAGAGAGGCGAACGCAACCGACCATTCGTCCTCCGGCGCGCGCGAGGGGTCGCGCGAGACCGACTGCAGCAGCTAGACCGGGCGACGCAAGGACTGAGAGAGCGATTTTTCGGGCGAAAATCTACGGGAGAAGCAAGAAAGGCTGCGCTGCTCTGGCGCGTGCTGGAGCGGACGCGCGCGCCAGTTCGCCATCGACCTTCTAGCGAGCTCGGAGGATGAAGGCGAGGTGCGTGGATTTGTCCCCACCTGTCTGTCTGGAACTACGCGAGTCGGGCCGGGCAGCCGATAGGGTCTCCCGGTCGCCCGACGACCGACGTCGGCAGCTCGGCTGCCGACGTCGTGACTAAAAAGAAACGTACAGAACGCCGCGGCTCGGCAGGACGGTGCTCGGACAAATTAGTGGTCGTTTAAGGGGGTAAGTCCGGCAGTATTGGGAGTTATCCCCCAAAATGGCCGCCAATAGGGGAGTTAGTCGTTTAAAGCCGAGGCTGCAAGCGCCTCGAGGAGTGCTGACTAATAGATAAAATAAAATAAATGAATACTAATAAACAATAACTTGAGAGATTCTGCAGTCATCAGGCATGACATTGTCTTCTGCCATGCATAGATCTCCCTAATGAAAGAAGTGGACCACGCACCAAACACTGGGGTACCCCGTACTTTAATTGTCGGATAATCTAACTGTACCTGCTGCCCGTTGATATCAGTGCTTTGAAGTCTGCCGCTGCTATACAGGGCCTAAAAAATTGCAGTGCACTGCCAGTAATGCCTAGGCGAGATTAGTGGCGCTCAAAAAGTACCTGTTAATAGTAGTAATAACAGCAAGAATACATTTGTACAGCACACTCAGAAACCTGAATCTCGTTCTAGGCATTTTACATATGCTGGAAAGAAAGCACGACAATTAATAATCAGTGGTAACATTTGCAATATAATCAGGCATGACATTTTAAGATGTGACATTCACAGGGTGAACATGTCAATATGGTTAGTAGCAGCAGGTATAGTTTCAGCACGCATAAGCACACAATGGACAAATCACGATTACCCACTAATTGCTGTAATAAAGAGGTGTATTTAAGCTTCTTTTTAAATGTCGCGATGTCAGGGGATGTCTTGACTAAAGTATCAAAAGTCCTTAATTCAAAAGTGACACTCCGCACTCCCAGCGAGAGAGAGAGCCCCCCAACTGCTCCGCGCCGTGCGTTCACTTCCCCACCGCCCCTCTCCTCCCTATCCGTCGCCACTCTCTTCACCCAAGGTCGGGTAGCTATAATTACACGACGCAGCAGCGAGCTCCTCTTTGGCAGCACCTAACAGCTGGTAAGCAGCAGAGGTGAGCCGGTCAGTGCAACGACCACAACAGCCAAGCCGGCAGCCGCCAAATCTGACGCAACCCGCCACCAAAGTATCTAATTGTAAACTATAGTGACCTCAGGCAGGAGTGGGTTCCAGGCTTTGGGAGCATACAAAACTAAAGGCGTGGTCTCCACAAGTTTTGAAGTTCGAACGAGGTATAGGTAAACGGTTCGAGTCAGAGCAGTGGGTCGTGCAATGCTTGGCCTGGTGAGGGAGTAGTTCTGATACGTAGACTGCAGACAGAGCATAAAGGACCTAAACGTAAATGACGAACCTTCATACGTCTGTGCGCTGCTTGATTAGGTGGCAGTGCAGGTTGGTGAGAGGTCTTGTGGTGTGGCAACTGCGACGTTAACGAAGTTAACGCTGCAGTTTTACTCCAGCTGTAAGCGCCTAATTGCACACGCCAATACACCAGCAAGCAGTGAGTTATAGAAATCCCGACGGGATGTTGCAAATGTTCGTTAACGCTGCAGTTTTACTCCAGCTGTAAGCGCCTAATTGCATACGCCAATAGACCAGCAAGCAGTAAGTTATAGAAATCCCGACGGGATGTTGCAAACGTTCGTTAGCGCTGCAGTTTTACTCCAGCTGTGAGCATCTAATTGCACGCGCCGATAGACCAGCAAGCAGTGAGTTACAGAAATCCCGACGGGATGTTGCAAATGCATGGACCAATTTGTATGTAGTATATTTGTCTAAACAAGCTCAAATTATAGCAACGACATGTAACTGAAAGTATGCAGACTTGACTGTGGAGCTGATGTGGTAGTCTTATGAAAGGTCACATTGTAACACGACACTCAGATTTCGAGCAGATGCAACGGCAGATTTCTTAAAGGCATGCTTAATGTCGAGTGCCTAAAAAGAGATTAAGTACTCTGTACTTACTTTACTAGTACTCTGAAGGCGCAATGCAAATGTTCTATCGCTATTGTTACGTCTCTAACGAGGGGTCCCGCTATCCAATTGCCCTGGGCGCCTTTCCTTGCGCGCTCCTGCACTATGGTCTAACCACGATGCCTGTGTAATTTTGCGTAACCACTAACCTCTATTAACCTCTTGCCTCTTACCTTTGCCTCTTACCCTACCTCGTTGTCGACATTAACTCTTACTTATTTGCATGCTGACCCTGTGCATGTCACCCCTAAGCATGTTTTTCATTTTGTTTGTTTTTCAAGCATGATTTTAATTACCATTCAATTGCATTTCCCTTTGCAGCAAATGTAAAGCGCCTAGAAAGAGATTGAGTTCTCTGAGGGCGCTTTATCAAGTACATTATTATTATTATTATTATTACTTATACATTGCTTCGGTTTCATCGAGCTTTCCGGCGTTTCCCTGGAATACTTGCTCTAGACCAGGCGCGTAGCAAGGAACGCTTCAGAATGCCTAACCTAAGTTGTCAGGGGGTTCGTCGCCATACGCCATCCCCCAAGTGCGCGACCGCACGGACGATTCTCCCCTGCCAGCTTCAGATTTCCCCCTGCCAGCTTCAGATTCCCCCCTGCCAGCTTCAGATTCCCCCTGCCACCGCAGCTTCAGATTCCCCCTGCCACCGCAGCTTCAGGAGGAACTGCAGAGGGGTATGGAGTTTGGCCTCCACCCCTATGGATGTACCTCTCTCACAGCACACTTATTGTCATTTCTCTAAGACCAATGAAACTATCGGCATGCAATTTGAGACAAAAAACAAGAGTAGCATAAGAATTTTTTTTTATATAACCGTACGTGTCATTTTGACCTTCCGATGACCTGTAAGAGCCAGGGTCGGGTTTTTCACAGGTATTTACCCAGACCTGGCTATCTCGTACAACCAACAGATTGATTACCAAGCACTGCATAAATATGCCAAACTCCTTAGAAGATGCCGGACACTTTAGATTTCAGTTTCTAAAAAGGAAGTACAAAATTTCATCGTCATGTCAAAATTAGAATACAGTTGTCCCTCATTTATCGCAGTTAATCAGTTCCAGACTCCCACCGCAATAAGTGAGCTGCGCAAAGTAGGATTCTTTATTTACAAATCGAATATTTTTGTATTTAGAGCACAGAAAACTTGTTCGCGACCCTCTAAATACGGTTTTTAACATTATTAGACCCCCTGAACATAAAATCACACACCTTTAGTTACCATTACACTCTTATTACTAAATATATTAGACATAAAAAGACAAAATAAAAAATATTAGATATTCCAAATGTCATATTATTATCACTGTAAATTTAAATACACTTGGATAGCCAATCAGCGAACAGTACGCTCTGATTATTGATATCTGACTTGATTTTTTACCCACACACTAGGAGGAGTGGTCAAGCAGCTGCACCTGGCAGTAAAAATTTGCGTGGGTGCTCGAATACACAGGCCTATAGTCCATACGTACAGTAATTTTAATTTTAATTTTAATACATGGGTTTAGAATTGATTTAGACAACCGAGCGCGTGCTGTATCATTTTCACTATCTCGATCAACTTGTTAACGAATATCTTTGGAAAAACCACGTGAGCGAGTGGAGCCGCGACTGTCAAAGCGCGGAAGTGGCGAGGGACGACTGTACATAAGAAATATTCAAATTTCAAGGATACAATAGAACATAAAAGTTATACTTACCCAAATCAACCAATCCAACTTAAGAGAAAAAATCTGACAACAACGCTAAGCCCAGCTTACAGCCTAAATGTCAAGTAGATCGGAGCCCAATAGGCCGCCAATCTGTAGGCTTTGCAAGGTACCGAATATACTTTTGGGAAAACGCTCAGAAAAGTTAACGTAAAAGCATATAAATAATGACAAATGAGTCTGATTCACTCTATTTTCCTTAACAAAACTTCGAAACGTATCAAGGAGCATTTACTAAAACTCTATCGCGTTGATCTGATCATTATTAGCCTATATGTTACATTTGCAAGACACACGAGTAGAGCGGTGACAGTGGCTCAGAAAGACGGAAAGTAAGAGTTTCATCAAACTACATCTATCTAGTAAGGTCAAATATGCAGTAGAAAAGCTGGAATACTTTGGACGCACAAAGAATGACGTTGTGCAAAATTTCAAGTTGATCGGATCCCTGGTATTTAAGATTTGACTTTCGCATGATAAAACCGTTGGCATTCAAAGGCAAAGCCAGTCGGGGAGTGAAAATGATGAAGGCAAGCTAGACGAGTACGTAAGTGCTATTTATTGCACAAATAATTCAAAAAGAAGATAAACACATACCTTTAGGACTTAGTCAACCATACAAGACCTCTAGGTACCAGCCACACAACCTGCTGCAACGTATAATGTAGGCCATATACCGGATGCATATGCCCACCGGGGTTTACCAGAGCTTTTTCCTAAACAAATTGCAGCTCTAAACGGCATGCATGAGAAATTTAAATCGTCAAATTTCCCTTGAATAAGATTGAATCAATGTGCATGTCATTATTTTGAAAATTTTACGTTGTTTTCATAGTTCCAAGGGACGGTCTGGCGTCCGTTTAGGACTGAGTCACTTTTATCTACTTTTATCTTTTATCTAAGGTTCTCCATAAAAAACCTCCGCTGGCATTGCATTCTTATAGAAATAAAGAAATATAAATATTCATATTGAAACTCATGTTATTGCGCTCAATGTACTACTTCCGGTGTAAACGTCTTATAAAATAATTTTTTTAACCTTGTTCCGGTCATTTATCAATGGTCAAAACTTGACTGAATATATCTTTAATTTACAAACTTCCAAAAACTTAACATTGTAACCGTATTTTGGGCTTTCTTAAAAGCAGAAAGGTCTCCTTCCCATTACGTTAGTTTACTTAAAAATAACCGCACAGTTGGGCGCCATGGGCCACAGAGATGTAATTCTTTTAACTACGCTACGGAACAGTTGATACAAATCTTCATCGAATAGAGGAGGGCTCACAGCATTTCCAACACATTGTTGAGGCATCGATCGATCGGTTGTGAGAAACATCAGGCGCGTACTTAAAGGGAAATTGTGCAGCCTATTGGCAAGTTTTGGCCGCTCGGCCGTACCGTGATAAAAACATAAAACAAATACACCTCATTTGTATAGCGCCCTAAGAGAACTTAATCTCTATTCAGGCGCTTCACACATGCCTCGGGGCTCGAGCCCACGACCTCAGCCAGACCTTGGTCGGGGCGAGCACCTTAACCACTGGACCAATAAATAAATAAATACATCCTAGCTGATTAAACAGCCTCTTTTTGAATAGCGACAGAAGAGCCTTTATGGCTATCACCACAGCTTGCAGTGGCAATACAGAATCACCCACTTCACGAATCGAACCCACGACCTCGGCGTCGTGAAAGCAACCACCTTACCTAGTGTGCCATCACGGCTCTCCCAAACTAGTTCGTGCTATAAAAGCGACCAGTAGCATAGGTTATTAAGCCATGTTTTAGTTCATTTAGTGACGAGCTTTGTCGCGACGCCTAGCGGATCGTACAACACCAGTCAGATTCCAGCATCTGCGACGTTACCCTCTACAAAACCCGCCTGCTCAACGGCGCGTACCGGCGTGTACCGCCGCAATTGGAAACACACGAAGCCCATACAGACCTTTTTTATACTTACTTAAAATTTAGACTAACCACAATTTCCCTGTCCGCATACTTCAAATTTGTATCTACACTCTCGACGACTGTCGTTAATGGAACGTGGAGGGGCGGAGAGGTCGCCAACGACCGGATGCAGATGGCGCTAGCGCAGCCTTGCATCGCGGTAGCAACAGGAAGTTGCTGCTCGATCGGACCCCCCCCTTAGCAACTGCAGGATTGTGAAGTTGGATCGCATCGTCAGGACGACCTCCAGCGGACCGTCGCGCACGCGTAGGTCTCGTTTTTAGGAGAATCCTGGCTGCTTGAAACGCTCGCTAGCGTCCAAAGGTGTTGGCGAAGAGCAGCGCGCGCGCGCGCGCGCGCGGCTCCAGTGCGGCGGCCGCGCCGCCGCCAGGGCTGCTGTCGGCGGCCCTGCTGCATCGCACGCTCTGCCGTTTGCAGCGCTCCAGCATAGATGCCTCCCAAAAAGAAAGGCGGAAAGAGCGCTGGAAAGAAGGGAAAGAAAGGAAAGAAGAGCTCAAAGTCGTCGTCCGCCGGAGAGCCGCGAGCGATCGGGCGCGCCGACGTCGGCGAGAAGGCCTTCTTCTCCGTCCAGCTGGACGACTTGAACCGTCGCATCGCGAGGTAGCCTTCCCCGCGTCCCCACTGACGAACGTTTGCACGCTGCCGGCCGGCCGGCTGGCTGGCTGGCAGGCTGGCTGTGTGCGCGCGCGTCGTTCGGCGTCTTTCTGCGAGATTGACGCCCGCCGCCGCAGCCTTCGCCGCCGCTCGTCTCCGCCGCAGCTTCCAGCGGAAATGCGACGAGCTGGAGCTGAAGAGCGGCAAGATATACGACGAGTTCAAGCAGATACAGGTCGACCGCGACCAGATGGTGGCCTACCTCAAAGCGGCTCTCGAGGAGCGCGGCGAGGAGCTCACCGCGCTCAATGACCAGTACGTCAGAACGCAGCAGCAGAAGGAGCAGGAGAAGGAGGGCTTCGAGGCCCGCATGCAGGAGGCGCGCAACGAGCTGGCCGAAACCCGCGAGACGCTGCTCAGCGAGAACGTGCTCCTGAGTGAGTTTGCAGCGTTTAGCCTGCGCGAGCGATGCACTCTGGGCCCGGGCCCAGCGAGCAGGGTCGAAGGGTGCGGGCGGCCATGGGCGCCGGGCGTCGGCTGTCCGGCGGAGTACGCGAGGCAGTGGGGTCGACCTCCGTCTGGGAATCGAGACTTCGCCGCCGCACGGGGTTGCGATGATGGCGGCAACGCGACGACCGATAGCACACAATCGCGACTCGAGTTTTAATTCGAGAAAGAGTGCACATTGTTCTGCTCCACGGCAGCCGGTCTTAGGAAGGCTGGAGGAGCACGTTGAGAGGGACGGAAAGGGCGGTGTGGCCGTCTCAGACTGCGAACGTAGACGTGGCCCGACGTCGAGCCGGCCGACTGTGGCTTGTTTGCTGACGCAGCTGGCGCTATGCAAGGGAACCCCTCACACAGGAGTTGGTTCGAGGGAGGGCGTGTGGTTTGATGCCAGAACGAGCGGCAAAATAAAATATATATATATATATATATTATGAAATTATATATAATATATATATATATATATAATATATACAATTCATTTGTATAGTGCCTCAAGAGAAGATAATCTCTATTCAGGCGCTTCACTTGCGCCACGGGGCTCGAGCCCGCGACCTCGGTGAGACCTTGGTCGGGGCGAGAGAATTAATGACCACAGGGCCAAACCAGCTCAGCAGCTCACGGGCTTCGGTGCAGCTGCTCAAATGACTCAAACGAGTTGCCTGTGCACAGGGGATGTGCAGTGCGCGTAGGCAGTCGAGTCGGCAGTAACTTGGCGTGGAGGGAGAAGATGAAGAGCTGATAGCGTCCGTACAGTCAGAAAGCGTGGCAATGCAAGCGATGACGATGGCCGTGCGACCCAAACTGCCATTGGCTACACCGTTGCCTGCCATCCGAAGCTGGCAGTGGCCTTGCGGTGGATGTGCAGAGCGACGAGACGCCTGTGACTCGTCCTGGGGTGGTGGTGGTGGTGGTACCTAAAGGCTCGCTGACTCTGTCTGTCCCTATGAATGATGAGAGGATGATGCGTGAGCCCTTCGAGAGAGATGTCCCGCAAAATTTGTGTGCAGAGCCTCTGTCGCTGCTGCAGACAGCTCAGCTGCATCAGGAATGGACAACCATTTTTGCCGGGACTGTTTTGAGCTGAAGGCCCCTTGAACTAGCAAGGCAGGCAGCGGTCCCTGGTAGCTGTAAGGGCTTGCCCGTCTATTTTTTCCTTCGGGCTGCAACTTAAAAAAAAGAAAGTCAGAGCAATTCGAGGAGGTTGAACATTGACCAAGCCGGAGCCAGACCATCGCTGGCTTGAAGGGCCATGATGGCAACATAGCGCTGCAATCTTTAGTGACCCTGCTCGGTTCGCACACGGCGCTCAGCGCGCCGGTGACGCCTTGTGACGCTTACTTGTTCCTTGTAGATGCTCGCTTGTCGTCCCTTGACGATTTCAAGTATAAGAAGGACGAGCTGATGACGAACTTGACGCGCATGGAAGAGGAGCTTGCTCGGCAGAAAAAGGAGCAACAGGACACGCTGTACGATCTCGAGAGGAAAGCCGTAGTTGAGAAGGACAGGTGGGTCACTGAGAAACTTACTCCTTCTTTCCTCCGCCCCCACCCCACACCCACTCGATGTGTCGCACGCTGAAGCGCTTAGCTGGCGCCGTGTTGTTCAGACGCCGGCCTCGGCTCTCGTGCTGAGAAGGCGTCACTCACATGACGACTGATCGTAAGTAATCCAGGCGCGCGGTGTTCCGAGACGTCTCGTCAGTGGATGAGCGCATTTCCTAGGCCCACTTCTCCCAAGACGCCGGCCTACTTTCAGCTGCAGAGCATCGACAAAGTCAGGGCTGCTTACACGACGTGCACGACAGCCAAACGACAGCTCACGTCGCCTTGTGACGTTGCGTCTAGGTTGCTGCGATTGCTTGCAATCGCAGCAACTCTCGGCCTGTACCCTCAGTCGTCAAAATTGTACTCCCCCTGTGAGCGCTCTCGTGATGCATTGCCAAGGTGGCTGTGCAGACAGGAAACTAACTGCGCTGCTGCCAAAGTCGAGAGAGCACTCGTGCACGACTGTATGCAGCCTTTTTTCTACCACTGATGGGCACGGCTGCACATGTAATGTAATGTATCTCCGTCAGTAACTCTACAAAGTCATAAAGACCACGTGGGTGTTACGCAGGAGAGTTTTGTATAGCGCACTCACAGCCTAAGCGACTTTCGGTACGCATTCGGTACCCAACAGACTTCGTCTCACGAAACAAAGAGAAAGTGGGAAGCATAGCAGAGTCAGGAGAGCAGTTGAGATAGTGAGTAGCTTAGAAGTAGCAGCTCAGGACCGCTGAAAAGGATGTGCCATAGCCAGCAGTAGGAGAGTAGTTGTCGTTGTGTAAGAGAAAACTCACTATTGATGGGCACACCAACACGTGTGACTCAGATATTGAGAAACGTAACGCTCAAAAGCGACTCTGCCTGCAAATCTCCTGTTGAATCGGCACGAAGTCTGGGGTGCCATGTTCCAAAGAGACCTTTCATTGGACGACCACATCAGCTCCACAGTCAAGTCTGCCTACTTTCAGAGGTGAGCCGTGATGGCACACTAGGTAAGGCGGTTGCTTTCACGACCTCGGTCCCGAGGTCGTGGGTTCGATTCCTGCAGTGAGCGATTCTTTATCGCCACTGCAATCAGCTAGGATTTATTTACTTATTTACATAGCATTGCTGAAATTCGGGCTTGTTTAGACAGGGATATAACATCTAAATTGGTCCATGCATTCGTAGCATCCCTACTCGACTTGTGTAATGCATTGGTTGCTGGTCTACCGGCCTGTGCAATCAGTCGCTTACAGTTGGTCCAAAATTCTGCAGCTAGTCATGTCTGTCGAGAGCGGCACAGTTGCTACAGCACACCACTTCTTGCCAACCTGCACTGGCTCCCAGTCAAGCAGCATATTGACTTCAAGGTTCTGTCACTCACTTTTTGATAGTCCATTCTTTGGTTCCTGCTTAACTATCAGATCTATTCCCCCCTCCTCCCGCCAGGCCATGCATCGTACCACCCGCTTTTCTGAATTTAATCTGATAGTTGACTTGTGCCTATGCCTGACATGGTTATTGGTCACATTCTAATATCATTTTTTATTTGTCCCTATTTGTTTTGTTTAAATATCAACGATATATCATTGCAATATTATGCATTTGTTATGCACAAACATTGTTATGCAATACATTTCGGCCGGTTAGCTTTGTGTAATGCATGCAATATTTCGAAAGTGTTCAACGTGGTCTGCTGACTATGTGTGCAGCTAAGTTTGCCTATTGCACCTAGCTGTATTCGCTCAGAAAATCCTGGGGGAGGTATGTGCATGCATCAGGGTATTATGCTGCATTAGTGCTCCACTTTTATTTACCATGCGATTAGTGTACCAAGGTTAGTGAACGGCTGAATTTGTAGACAGCTGCAGGCGATAACTACGTGACTTCTCAAGAATCTTCTGCCAGTTGTTAAGTCACTGCTAACGTTATGTTTTGGAATGCACCCGAACAATTTGATGAAATGCTGTAATTTCCCATCCTTCTGCCAGCCATTGTATTTAGGGAATGCCTCTCAGTTGTCTCCATAAGTTAAATCAAACGTCTGCAGCACACATTGCTCCTTCAGCTCTTTAAGTACCTCTGCACCAACAGCAACTCGTAGCATCTGTGCGCCAACGATTATCGTGCTCTGCCATTTTCAGGTGCAATTTTGTTCGGCTTTTGCAATCAGTGTGCTTGATCTAGATGCCCGTTTCTTACCACTCTGCTTTTACTTGACCACATTCTGCAGCCGAAAGACATTCCTTCTGATGGCTGTTTCTCTTGCTATCTTTTGCTTTCACTTTCACTTGAGGAAAGGTCTGCAAGGATTATGGTGCATATGTTTTCTTTGAAGCCTTAAAAGTAAACAAAGTCAACTGCACGGAATTAAGTAATCGACGAACGAATGAGGTCTGCTTCTAATTAGCTTGAGATTCTTGTTTTTCTGAGACCTCCTAGGAGTGTTTGCACACATGTACACGTTGAGAGTCCATAAACCCGGTTTGGCAGCAGTAGGTAGGTAAATGTGTTAAAATTTTCGCTGGCAGGATTACAAGTAATAGTTGGCATGAAGAGCCGCTGAACTCACAGATCTGTGAGGCCATTGATTGGAATTTTTACTTCCGTTCTAATATATGGTTTTTCAAGAGCCACGTAAATTTAAATGCTGTGTATGGCACCCGAATTACGACGGTGTGCTGGCTGGCATTGAATCAGCATCTGCTGTTGCCAACAAATAGCGATTTTGCCTGACCAGAAGCCCGTTGAGGTTCATTCGTCTAGTTCTGCAATACTTATGACTTCACTGCTACTCGAACTTTCGCTTCCCCCTGACCTAGGATGCAACATGCCGGCTGGGCTATATGCTTGGAGGAGAAAATGCCCGGCTCTGCCAAAATGCCAGCTGAGGTCGCTTGCCGAAAATGGACAACTCGTAGCTCTTCTTCGGAGATCGTGCGCTGCAGTTACTACTTTTTCCTCGTCGTTCAGAATTTACCTGCATGTTGGTTGATGGAAACTCTCTTGTGCTTCGACTGACACTCTGCTTTATTCCTTAATAATTTTGGTGTGCACGCCTGACGTGCACATGCCGTTAGATTGACACCTCATGAGGAAAGTGCCTATAGATGGTTATTGGTATTTATAAAGTTATGAGGCTCGAGTTAAACCGCAGCTGCCAAGACAAGTGAGTATCATCTATGCAGTTCGGTGCAACGTGTGGCCACGTGTATGTCTAGATTTTTTCTTGCGTCTGAATCTGAATTCAGAACAATATCTTTTTTAATTATAAGATCTTTGATGACTTGATGCTGTCTAGATTTTTTTAAATCTCGGCGCTGATCCCAGAGTATATGAGCAAGTGACCCTTGCATATGCGCCATCAATTGTAGCTAAAGTCCAGGCACGAGCTTGGCCGAAGTCTTGATAGTAGCAGCTCTCTCTTGTCGTAGACTCACTTTTTTTGTGACACTCCTTCAGTGCATACCGACTTGTGCAGTGTCCAAGTCAGGTGGAGTTATTTGAATCTGTGCCCATTTGCTGCATGCATTAACCTGTTCATCTTGTGCCAGTGGTGTGCGTATTATGCTGACCCTTTTTTACCTGTACCTCGTTCGTTACAATGCCGGTCTGTCGACTGCACACTGCCCGTGAGTTGCTGGCATATTGTGAATGGAGTACACTGGTATCCGTGTGCCATTGATCGGATCGTGCATTTTCCTTGTTGGCAGGCTGAAAAAAGAGATGCTGACGAAGGTCAACGAACTGTCGACCGAGTTTCGAAAAGTCTCCAACCAGCAGATGGCAGAGACCACCAAGAGGACCATTCACGAAAATGTCGAGATCAATGCAAAGCTGATCAAAATGTCGGCCCGGACGATGGAGCTGATCGAGATCAACGATCGCCTGAAGGCACTCGACAAGAAGCAGAGGCAACACATCGAGCTGCTCGATTTCAACGAAAAAGAGTTCGACCGAAAAAATCAGGCCAGCCTCAAGGTATTGTAACTTTTCTTGTGACTGCGGTTGTTCACTTGCAAAGGGAGGTTGTCCCCCTTGGCATAAGTTTTTCTATGCTTGCCATCTGACCGTCTGCTCGTAGCGCCAGGTAGCGTAGGTAGCGTAGGTCTCAGCAGGCTTGCCTGACTCAGCGGGCATGCATGTGCACTGCGCCCGTGGCACATTCCTTCGTGTGGCACAGGATTTTCTACTGGATTGGTCTCAAGCCCATTGGGCATGAGCTCAAATCAGGTAGCTTCCTTTGTAAATCTGATTTTTTTGGGTCTTTTTTTGGGTACAAAAAGGTTGATCTCTTCACTTTCTCACATGCCTGACTTCTCTTGTCTGTTTTACTTGTATAGAAAAACGGCAAATACTTTGATAGAAAATTGTTTATGGTTGTATAGCCGAACTCGGCAGCCCAGCACCCAAAATCCGTGGCATTAACCACCATCAGCCTGTGTATGCCTAAATATAATGTAATGTTATGTATCTCCATCTGTAGCTCCACAATGACTAGGTGAGTGCCACAGAATTTTGTGTAGCACACTCAAAGCTTAAGCAGCTTTTTGATGCGCATGCGGTAGCCAACAGACTTAATTTCGCAAAGCAAAGAGATAGTGAGAAGCATTTCGAAGTGAGGATACCATTCGAGGAAGTGAATAGCATGGGACCACTGGATGGCTGGAGAGGTAGATGTGCTGAGTTGGCAGCAGAAGAGAGGATGTCGTTGCATAAGAATAGTGGAAGTTTGTTTACAGTCTAGGACCTGCATAGCAAAGGCTGCAGTTGCCAAAGGTCTTTAAGCAAAAACAAGGATTAGCTACTCTATTTTTCCTAGAGGAACGGAGGGCACGAGGAGGCTGAAAATTGTGCGGCACTTCAGCTTGGTGTGGAGGAGCCAAGCCTTGGAAGGGGCCTTTGGGTCAGAGCAAGAGTGGTGCTCTGATCTGATGTTGATCAACTAGGAGCCATCAGGCAGCTCCTTATGAATAATTGGTAAATATAATTCATTTGTATAGCACCCTAAGAGAACTCAATCTCTATTCCGATGCTTTACATATGCCATGGGGTTCAAGCCCACGACCTCTGCCAGACCTTGATCAAGGCAAGCACCTTAACCACTGGGCCAAATCAGCTCCTTGAGCAAAGGAGACACTTTACTGAACCTTCTGGTATTTTTTGACCATCCTTGTAGTCGCATTCATTACAAGCTATAGAGGTTTGATCTCTTTATTTTTTGACCCTGCTAAAACTGAACTATGGTAATCTAGCCTTCTCAGAAGCAGAGAGCGTTCACCTTGACAGAAGCAGAGAGCTAGTGAGATTGTAAGTTAAGTTAGTAAGTAGGTAAATAAGTAAGATCGTTAGATCTGATTCGTTGGAAGTCCCTAATCTTGGACTGGGATAGAACGTGATGTCTAGCTGCTGTAATGGTCATTTGAATGAGACTTGCAAGCATCAAGCGAATTGTCAAAGACGCGTGGATTAAATAACGAGCACGTGATGACGGTCGCACCTCAGCACCGCCCGTTAGAAGAGCAAAGTATACTAGTCCAGCGCTGCGTTTAGGGTTTCCTTCAGGCAGGAACCTGTCATGCATTCTGCTCCCTACTATGGCTAGCAGTGACAAGACTAGTGATCTGTTTGTGTCGTGAAGTGGTTCCAAAACCAGGGCTAGGCTAGATTTTTGGTAGCATTGCAGCAGATGCCTTCCTTCGGCCTGACTTAAATCCCTTTAGTCAGAGGCATCTGCCGAAATCGGCCGGTCTTTGTGCTGCTGCTTGCCAGCATACTTGCTCTGTCCTGCCAGCATACGTGTTTGTGGCCACTCCCGGCTTCTAGTAAGCAGAGCTCCAGATTTTACCAAGATCTTCCAGCCTTGCATGCTCGATCCGGGGTTTGGCTCGCGTGAGTGCATCGAACATCGTAAGTTTGGCTTCAAGTTCCGAGAGGCTTGTGCCACATGTCTCATTCTTTTTCAAAAAATAGAATGACGAAGAAAGCCCGGGAGGGCCAATCCAGAGTTTAAATGGTGCCAAGGTCAGCGGTTGGTTCTGCCTCGAATGCACCTTTTCTCGGCACAGTGCTCCTGCAAACGGTGCTGTGCTCCAAATACGCTTTGCTTCAGGAGCGACGACTTGTCGCCCTAAGCGGCAACCTCGTTCTGGAGGGTGCCCTTGGGCAGGTTTACCCTTTGCCTCCAGCTCTGTCCCACCTCGAGTGACTCTGAGAAGCAGCTCCATGAGTGTGTGTTCGGAGGCCAAGGCCGCGCATACGTTGCCTCTCGAGTGGCACTTCAAGAGCCAGCCCTAGTCATTGCAGCGATAGTAATTGCAGCGACCCCGCTGCTTAAGTACCTCTGCAAAGTATGGAAAGTGTCAGCTAATAGGCTAGCTTTGCTAGCTAGCATGCATCCTAGAAGGAAGCCTGCTGTTAAAGCATACATGTGAGTTCGAGGAGTCAAAGGTCAACAATAATCACTGCATAGAGCTCAGCTCGACTTAACCACCAGTTCATTCCACCAGTCTGGCAACCGTTCATACGTGGCCTCTTGGTTTATTTAGGCCGGAAACTATCAACCTTAGTAATTTTGAGCGTGGGTTCCATGCATACGCAAACGTAAGTAACTGCTAATTTGCTATCTGGATGCTTATCGATGAGGGAGAGAGCTGGTGCCGTATGCATATGTAACCTCGAAGGACGGAATGCACTCTCGTAGTTAAAATTGAAAATCGAATGTAATTTTTAAGTGCATTCATATGTCCCGTAAATGGAAGTAATTTCTGTCGTGAGCTTCGCAGTTGCCACATCACACCACTTCTCGCCGACCTGCACTGGCTACCAGTCAAGCAACGGATCGACTTCAAGGTTTTGTTGCTCACTTTTAGGCCATTTCATCTTTTGCTCCAGCCTATCTCTCAGATCTACTCCCCGCACCAGGCCAAGCATCGTAGCACCCGCTTTTCGGAATCCAGCAGTTTACCAATACCTCGTACAAACCTCAAATCCTTTGGAGAGTGTGCATTTAGTTCGTATGCTCCCAAAGCCTGGAACTCACTCCCGACTTGCTCACAACATCCCCTGACTTGACCACATTAAAAAAACTTTAAAAAGGAACCTATTTAGGGCAGCATTTAGTGGGTCCCTGCGATTCATCCTTAATGTGCTTGTGCGTGCTGACACTGTGCATGCTGCCACTGACCATACTTGCATAATGACCCTGTGCATGTTACCCCTAACAATGTTATTCATGTTGTTTATCAAGCATGATATCACTCACCATTCAATCGCGGTTCCCTTTGCAGCACATGTAAAGCGCCTAGAAAGAGATTGAGTACTCTGAGGGCACTTTATCAAGTGCATTATTATTCTTATTGCTGAATTGCTAACCCGAGTTGGCCTATGGGAAGAGAGGCTGCATGAATGCAAATTTTAGTGGGCATCCTTCCAATTAGCAATTTATGTGGTTATGGTTTAGTTTCGAAGCGACCGTGTGAGAGGCCCTGAAGTGGTCCAACCAGACGCCCCTGAGAGCAGCAGCGAAATGAAGCTGAAGGCCGCTGTGTGGCCACATTTCCAGCAATTCAGCATTTCAAGCCGTGGAGTGAGTGAGTGAGTGAGTGAGACATTACACCGTGTCCTCTGAACATATTCCCTAGATCATATTTTACTCATTGAATCACCTCTCGTAAGGGTACTGATCTAATTCTTGGGTGTGGGCATTAGCTATTATTTTATCATTATAATTATACATAATTATTATTTAAGAGAGCGATTTTCATCTAAGAGCAAGGATCTTGAAAGGGTAGGAATGGAATACCGATGCTGCGCTGCTGCTGTGCAAGTTTCCGATCCGGCGATCGAAAGGCAGAAATTAGCAGTGCAGTTAGAAATTAGCAGTGCAGCCAGCATTGACGAGAACGATTGAATTTCGTTTAATCTAGTTTCATTGGGTAATGCAAATTTCGGTTCCTGGACAGTAAGAGCTATTTCCTAATTGCTTATGCCTCGGAAGTATAGGAAATGGCCATAATTCCCTGCAAACTTTGCTTCTGTGACCTGGACAGTGGCGATGAACTTGAAGTTAACCCATTTCCTATGGGAAAACTAGCAGATGCTCACTTCTTGTGATTCACGCACGCGCACTTATTCAGAAGCACACAGCAAATAGCAAACAGCATCAGCATGTACTTACTCTCCGAAGTCAGTCCAAAACGACCACTCAAAGGGGTTCAGAAATGAGTGCGTGTGTGTGTTCTAGATTTGCAGCTCTGCAGCAAATCCTTTTCTTGAAGAAACTTTCGAACATGGGTACTGTGTCATGCTCTCGCTATGCCCTCCTTAGTAACGGCGTTCAGAGTGCAAATATATAAATATAAATGTACACGAAAATATATCCTGGTGAAAGTGCTCGCCTGGCTTCTCTGAAGGGTGCGCTCCCGCGGTCATCTTGAGTTGTGCAAGGTGAGCGTCGAGGGGACGGGACTTTGAGGGACATTTCTGCCTTCATAGCCGGCTCGGCTCTTGATTGCAGTCTGCACTAGCGGCTCATTGTTTCCAGCCTCGTGATTTCACCGGAAGCCGCAAACCACTGCAGCAAACTGTTTCGAGCCAGCCTCTCACATCCTGTTCAGCTTCTCGGCAAATTCGTCGCACTCTGTGCCCTTCTTTATCTGTCCGACGAAGATACCGGCTTTGACCTTTGCCTACGACAGCTGTTGAAAGACACGCTTGAGGTACTTTAATCACACTGACTCACAGTCTAGAGCCATGACAAATTGCTTGCCGAGGCAAAAGACTTGATGTGCATGATTGTGGCGTCAGCACCTTCCCAGTGGCTGCTGGCGGCTCACAAGTGATTGCGTTCGTCCGTTCTGATAACTCGTCCCCACTGTGGCCAATCCCTTTTGTGACAGTGTGCGCCTGAGTGTCCCGGCTGTCCCGTAGGCAAAGGAAACAAGGAAACTTGTAAAGCCGCCTTGTATGCCCATCAGGAATAATGAAGCCAATTTGAAGTCTTTAGTGACCCCCCTCACGTGTAGTAGTCGCCATACTTCAAGGCAGTCGCTAACATCTTGACATTGGCATAGTCCTGTTTGATGTGCACAGACTAAGCCGTGGGAAGAGACAGGGGTACGTGTTCTCGTTATGAAGGATCACAGCTTTGAGGCTCCCAGATGAACTATATATGAGCAGGCCCAGTTTCTAGGATTACATGGTGGTTCGCATAGCCTCGATTAGGTCAGCCACGTTGCTACAGAAGCATGGTCCATCTTGCCGACTGAAGAAGTTTGAGTAAAAAAGTTCCAGATACTTTCTCTGACATGTAACTTGCACACTTTCATCCAGCAAGAAAGTTTCACTCCTTGAGCCAAGGTGTCTGACGCTCAGTATTGGACTTGGCATGACCACGGTCTCTGATCAGATCGGCGAGGTCTTGCTGTGAGGGAAGTATGGCTTTCTCTCCACATCTGTGAAATCGGATTGTGAATCTGAAATGTCTTGTTTGCTGTCCGACTTGCTGCTCTCGCCTGATGATAGCTGATCTCTCTCCAAATGAATATGGAAGCTCAGGACAGTATGGTAATAGGGCAGCAGATGATGGATTGTGCGTATGTTGTGTGTCTCTCCGTTTTGCTAGATAGCAAACGACTTTCGAGAACCTGTACTCGACTGTACTCAGCATTCTCATCTGGCACGCAGACATTAATTTCTAGCAGAACATCTCGTCTGCACACCGACAGGAACGCTGTGCTAGTGTCTCGGTGTTGCCTACTAACAGGAATGCTTTGCTCTGATTCGCTGGCTAGTATAGGGCGCCCAGTACAGTACCCACCCAACCGCAGGCAGCTGCCCAGCCATTCGCCACGATGGTAATGGATGGAGAAGCAATCACTACACGTGATTACACGATTCTTTCCTGCATGCTCTTCTCAGCTGGACGTTTGAAAGGGTCCACCGTGTAGAAGTAACAGTTGCTTGAGTGGTCATTCGACTCCCCCCCAAAAAAAAATTCTTAGGATAGCATACTTCATGACTCTTTTATCTACCCACTGTGCTAGTCTCTAATCATGCAAGAAATAAATGAATGATATTTTGTAAAAAACTTCGCACAAATTTCGTACAAACCTGCTTTTCGGAATCCAACAGTCTACCAATGCCTCGTACAAACCTCAAATCCTTAGGAGACCATGCATTTAGTTCGTATGCTCCCGAAGCCTGGAACTCCCTCCCGACTTGCTTCAGAACATCCCCTGACTTGACCACATTTAAAAACAACTTAAAAACAAATCTATTTAGAACAGCATTTAGTGGGTCCCTGTGATTCGTTCTTCATTTGCTTATGTCTACTGACACTGTGCATGCTGCCACTAACCACATTTGCATGCTCTGTACATGTCACCCCTAACCATGTTATTCATGTTGTTTATCAAGCATGATATTACTCACCATTCAATTGTGTCTCCCTTTGCAGCAAATGTAAAGCATCTAGAAAGAGATTGAGTACTCTGAGGGCGCTTTATCAAATGCATTATTATTATTATTATTATTAACACAATACAATACTAATGCTGTGCAAGAGATTCTGTCAAGCTAACAGCAATTTTTCGCCTTACCGCAAACAGCTCTCTTTCGGTGTTCGTTTGTGAAACAAGTACCCAGGGCTTGTCTTGATCCTCGACACCCATGCTAAAGCATGCTGTGTAGGCCTTGTACAGCATTAAAGGTGTACATCATAACAGCTGCTCTCACGGAATTCGATTTTGCTCTTATCTTGATAAATTCTCCACACTCTAGAAAAATTGTCTTATACGTGCAGGCAAACCCTTGATGCCATATCAGTTAAATAAAGCTATTTCTATTCTGTTACTCTGCAATACAATAGCCTATAGTGTTTGCTTAAGGTACCAGTACGGTTACACTTCTATGGATACTGCTCTGAGCCGTGGTGTCACACTGGGTGAGGCGGCTGCTTTTCACGACCTCACTCACGGGTCGTGGGTTCAAACCTACGGTGGGTAATTCTCTATTGCCGCAAGCGGCGATGAAGCAGCCTTAAAGGCACTTCTGTCGCTGTACAAAAGAGGCAGTTGAATCAGCCGTGTATTTTTTGTGTAGTGCTGCCTGCCAAACCCAGCTAATTCCGGTTGCGATACAACGTATGCTTTCTGTGCAAACCTGCCGTGCGAACCTGCATTAAACCAAAGAAGAGAATTTCAAAATATCGTTTTTATCACCTTGATAGAACAAAGTTCTTGCTCGGCAGTAGCTTTATTCTATATATTTTAGGCATAAGAGATAGATTAGGAAAATGCACTCTTTACCCAAGGAAAAAAATTTAAATTGTTTCGTGTCATCGTTTCCACCGAGTCTTTGTATATCGAGGATGCAGCTTAGCGTCGAACCTTATGAAATGCTAGTCGAGTCTTGTGGAATCCGACGGCAGTATCCGGCCATCCGTGCCTGCCCCCTCCTGCCACTGGAATCCATATCCGGCTGCCAGAACCCTGTGACTCACAATGTACGATCTGATGCCAGCTTACACGGCCTTCCTTCCGGGTTCGTCAGATGAAGCTATTTGCCTCAAAAAAGCAGCTTGTGGTCTGCCGATGTAATAATGGGCCTCGAGATCCAGAAGTGCCTGCACTGCACTATCCTCTTTCTAACGTCGCAAGGGGCGTTCGGAGTGTCTCTGCAAATAGGCAGCTGGACTGCCATGCGGTTTGTGCTCAGACAGATAATCCAGCAGGCTGGATTCTCTCCGAACGGCATTTTTCTCAACGGCAGCGCGACACCAATTCTGAATTTACGTCCAATGTCCGGTCTGACCTCCGGCTTCGGTTTGTTCAGACGTCAGAGCCCAGCTCCTGACCCGGCGGCCAAGGCCCACACACGTGACTTGGCTGCTTCCATGAGATCGAGGCTCAGCGATGGAGCCGTGATGGCACACTAGGTAAGGCGGTTGCTTTCACGACCTCGGTCCCGAGGGCATGAAACGTGGGTTCGATTCCTGTGGTGGGCGATTCTTTATCGCCACTGCAAGCGGTGGTGAAAGCCGTAAAGGCTCTTCTGTCGCTATACAAAAAGAGGCGGTTTAACCAGCTAGGACTTTTTTTTATTGTAACTTGCTTCAGAGCCGTTGCTTGACTAGAGGTGACACAGACCGAATGAACTTACCTGTGCTATGTTGACACACCTTGCCGGCCGCATTCCTCATGTGCCCGGTGGTTAGGGTGGCGCAAAAGTCAGCAGGCTGTCGCTTAATGGTAATCAGCCGCTAGCAGCATCAGAAGATACTGGACTATTTTGCATTTCCTGTAGATTCTTCTTCCCTTCTTTCTTGTATTTCTTTCAACGGCTTTGCATGTGTGCTGCTGCTACGACTACGACTCATCGTTATAATAAGCCATTGATTGGCTCCCAGAAACAATGTGCTGACGAACGCTGTGCATACGAAATTTCATAATTGAAACATGCCTGCACTGGGTCTCTGGCCGCAGAAGTACTGGTCATGGAATAATCATAATAATAATAATTCACTTGATAAAGCGCCCTCAGAGAACTTAATCTCTCTCTAGGCGCTTTACATTTGCTGCAAAGTGAAATGCAATTGAATGTTAGGTAAAACCATGCTTGAAAAACAAACAAAATGAATAATATGGTTAGGGGTGACATGCACAGGGTCAGCATGCAAATGTGGTTAGTGGCAGCATGCACAGTGTCAGCACGCATAAGCACATCAAGGACGAATCACAGGGACCCACTAAATGCTGTCCTAAATAGGTGTGTTTTTAGGCTCCTTTTAAATGTGGTCAGGTCAGGTGATGCTCTGACGCAGGTCGGGAGGGAGTTCCAGGCTTTGGGAGCATATGAACTAAATGCACGGTCTCCAAAGGATTTAAGGTTTGTATGAGGTATTTCTAGACTGTTGGATTCCGAAAAACGGATGGTACGATGCTTGGCCTGATGGGGTAGTATATCTGACAGATAGGCTGGAGCCATAGAATGAAGGGACCTAGTAGTGAGCGACAAAACCTTGAAGTCAATCCGTTGCTTGACTGGTAGCCAGTGCAGGTCGGCGAGAAGTGGAGTAATGTGGCAACTGCGACGCTCACGACAGACAAGCCTAGCTGCAGAGTTTTGCACCAGCTGCAATCGCCTGATCGCACATGCTGGTAGGCCAGTAAGCAGTGAGTTGCAGAGGTCGAGACGAGATGTCACGAATGCATGGACCAACTTAGACGTGGTATCTTTATCTAAACAAGCCCGAATTTTAGCAATGCTATGAAGCTAAAAATAGGCGGATTAGACTGTGGAGCTGATATGGTCGTCTAACGAGAGGTCGCTTTGAAATATGACACCTAGATTTCGAGCTGATTCAACTGGAGATATGCTGGCAGAGCCAATTTTGAGAGTCAGCCTGTCCAATCTCTGGATCACACTGGGTTTGCCCATAACTAGTATGTTAGTTTTATCATCGTTAAGTTTTAGAAAATTTGCTGCCATCCACGTGTGGATGTCATCAATGCATGCAGCTAGTGAGTTTAGAGAATTTGAGGTGCTCGAAGGCTGGGAGGGATCAAAGCAAAGGTACAACTGAGTGTCATCCGCATAGAAGTGAAAGCCTAGATTGTGCTTGGCAATCACATCAGCAAGAGGCAGAGTATAAACCGTGAAAAGAACCGGACCTAGCACTGAGCCCTGAGGTACTCCATATTTCAGAGGTACTTCAAATGATCTTTGTCCATTCACGTCAATACTCTGGAGTCTCCCACTGAGATAGGACCTGAACCACTGCAGAGCAGTGCCAGTGATGCCCAGACGAGATGAGAGGCGCTCTAGAAGAACTTTGTGATCGATGGTATCAAAAGCTGCCGAAAGATCGAGCAAAACAAGCAGAGACACTCTACCCATGTCTGCATTCCTATGGAAGACAATGCTACACCATCTTGCAAGGGACTGGAGGACGGCCATCTTGCCACATGACGGAAATTAGTAGGGATATGCTGCCGGTGCCGGAGCGAGCTTCGAGTTAAACATTCCCTTACGTAAAATTAAGAAATAATACGAATACTCGAATACTCGAATGCATTTGATGGTGGTAACGACCACGCATTCTGGGCTGGTTTTTTGCACGGGAATGAGACTTTCTTTTGCCACACTCTCTTGTACAGCAAGCAGCATTTCGACTCGATGATCAGCAGGAGGTGCAGCTGCAGTGCGAGCAGCCGCTTTAGCGAGTGCACAGCAGCGCTTGCAGTTTGAAGATGCGGTTCTTCCTTTCATGCTTGACGGTGTGGTGTTGACAATGCCCCTGGTTAGGGTCACCGGCTTGAGCAAAAGCTGCCCCTTCCTTTGATCTCAATCGCGTCCATGTGCAACTGGACATTTTTGTAGTGAGATGTGTGCATTCCACGGGCACACTGGCGAGCTCATGCCAGCACGTGTGATGGAATTTCCTCGCGGTAAATTTACGTTGCAAGACATCCCCCCTGTGGCGCATTTGGTGCTCTCGGTGTGTGCTCAGCTGCAGTTTGACATGCAAATATTTTGATGACCTGCCATTTCCCGCGTGCCTGGTTTTGATGGTGCGTGTGTGCGTGTGTGTGATTGTGTGTTCGTGTGTGCGCACATTCGAGCTGTCGTCATCTCAGAAGTGCCGGCTTTGCCTACGGTGTAGGCCACCAGAAATAGCAGCCATTTTAGACCATGCAACGTACTCTCGTTCTAGACGATACGACTGCTAACCGAGAAGTGCCGATCGTACGAGGAGGTTCTCGAGGACGTAAGTGCTCGCGCCGCCGACCACCGCGACATGGATTCGGAAAGACGTCTGCTGCAGCAGCAGACAGACTCGCAGAGGTAGGGCAGCCGCTGCCGTCGCCGTCCCACCAGCCTAGTTGTCTCGTCGCCTGAGCTCTCGGTGCTCGTGGTGACAGGCAGGCAGCTGAGCCGAACCAAAGGCTTGCAAAAATCTCGGTGTGCAAAAAGTGGCGGCAGAGGCACTCGGCCAGGTCGAGAGAGCCGTGCGTGTCTCCAGGCACCCGGATATCCGGCTACCCGGCATATTTCTCGCCAGAAACACCCGACCCATCTCGTCGTCGTCGCCACCCACCTCCTCCTTGCACTGCGCCCAATGAACTTGCCGCATATGCGTTTCGATGAAGGATCACCGATGTGGCGGGGCGGCGGCGATCAAAGCAGCTTTTTGCACCTCCTTCTAGGGAGGAGCTGTCCACACTGGAGAAGGAGGCCGAGCAGTACGAGGCAGACGTGCAGCGCATAAGGAGCGAGCGGAGGCAGGCCGAAGGGCGCCGTCAGAAGACAGAGGAGTTGCTCTCTCGCCTCGCTCAGGCCGTCAGGATGGTGATCGATGTGAGCACTCGAGCGCAAGAGCGACCGGCCCGCTCCTCAACTCCTCCCCAGTTCCCGGTGGCCCCTCCCTCCGGCCCTCTCTCGGTTAACTTCTGCCTGAATTCGGCCTTGTCTGCTGCCACTGCCTGTGGGGTGGGCAGGCGGCGGGCTGGGCGAAGGTCTTCAGCCCCTCCCCTTCCTCCCAGTCGGCCGATCCTATGCAAACCTACAACTGAGAACCTCGAGATCATGTTGGCAGTGCTTGTTGCCTGCCACGATGTCGACGAACTCGCAGCTGCTGCCTTTGCCCATGCCTAAGGCAGCAGCAGCTGCTGGTGATGCTGATGCCACCGACTTAGCCATCCGCCACACTTCCATGGGCCACGACAACGGACCCAATTTTGCTCGCAATACGCTAGCTCTGCTATCATTACCGCGAGTTTTCTTTTTAGCCTGCCAATGCATGTCTAGAGGGGCTCTCTCTCTCTCTCTCTCTCTCTCTCTCTCTCTCTCTCTCTCTCTCTCTCTCTCTCTCTCTCTCTCTCTCTCTCTCTCTCTCTCTCTGTATCTCTCTATCTCTATCTCTCTCTGTCTGTCTTCTGTCTGTCTGTCTGTCTGTCTGTCTGTCTGTCTGTCTGTCTCTCTCTCTCTCTGTCTCTCTCTCTCTCTCTCTCTCTGTCTCTCTCTGTCTCTGTCTCTCTCTGTGTCTCTCTCTGTGTCTCTCTCTGTGTCTCTGTCTCTCTGTCTCTGTCTCTGTCTCTGTCTCTGTCTCTCTCTCTGTCTCTCTCTCTCTCTCTCTCTCTCTCTCTCTCTCTCTCTCTCTCTCTCTCTCTCTCTCTCTTTCCCGCCCTCATACGTCCGTGTATGTGGCATGCATGCTGCGACTAGCCTTGCATGACTAGATGCGCCTGCGGTTTCCGGCCGAGAGTTTGTCGGCGCCGCGAGCTGGCACGGCGGCGCCCAGGTGCGGCGAGCGGCCACAGCGGCAGCTCTTTCAGCGCTGACGGCAGACTTTCTTTGCCGCCGTAGGCTGACTTCGACTGGGACGGCGGCCCCGAGCTGTCCGACGCCGAGAAGCGTGACAGCATGCTTGAGCACATGCTCATGACGCTCAACTTGGCCGCCGTGCGAGGCTTCGGCATTTGGCCGACTGCTGCCGACAAAGCCGCCGCCGCCGCTGCCACCTCCACGGACAGCCGTCTCGACCTGAGCCGCCTGCCTTCTCGCGGCGCGTCGCGGCTCGGCGCGGCAGCGTCGCCTGCCTCCCTCATGCCGACGTCACTGCTGCTCCCCGCCGCCGCCCGACCAGGTTCGAGCGAGCGGAGCTAGACGCCTCAGCGGGGTGCCCCGACGTTTCCGCGGCAGTGCTTGCCGGCACCGAAAACCGTCTGACCGTGTCCGTTTAAAAAAAAAGAGCCGAAAATGGCGCCACTCCTACCCGTCGGTGCTGCTGCTCTGATTCTGGCTGCCGCCGCCGCATCCTGCCGATGGTGGCAGCGCTCGGTGCATTGTCAGGTGCAGCTAATGCTCCTGCATTCGTTTGCTTGCGGCCTCTGCTCGAGCGGCCGTTTGCGAGCATCGGCCTGCTGGAATGCTCGGCTTGCCCGCTCGCTGTGCGCCACAGCGCCGCCGGTGGCTGAGACTTCCGCCTTTGCTGCTCGATCTTCGTACAGCGAGTGCTCGCTCGCCCACTCGGCCGCCCACTTCCTCTCTGCCGCGCTTGCTTCTAGCCTGTTGACCTGCCGTACTGCTGCAATTGCACCTGTTGCAGAAGCTACGAAATCGCCAAACTTTTGTGCTGCATGTGTGTCGGGCGTTCCACGTCCACGTGGGCTGCCCTCAATGCAGTGCCTGCTCACGGGACCTTTTTCTCGTATCGTCTCGTAATTTTTATTCTTTCTGCCCCACCCCGTGTCCGTCCAATCAGGCCTCGCCGATAGTCCTTTTGAGCTCTTTCTGCCCTAACCGCGTGATAACTTCGCAGGAACTTGTGGCCCCTGACTTCTGGACTTTATCCCTTTATCCCTTGTTCAGGCCGGTCCGAGCCTTGGCTTATCTGATTAGCCGGCCTCCTTTAAGTAACACCCTTGTGCTGTGGAGCTAGGCGCCTGCCCTGTCTGTGCCCGAGGTGGGCGGCGGGCCGTCCGAACGTCGGCTTCGGAGCACCTGGTTCTCCTCACGGTGCCACCCACCCACCCACCCATCCCAATCCGACCCATTCCGACAAGTGAAATCTCACTGGCCACTGCCGCTGCTGCTGCTGCTGCTGCTGCTCTCATCGAGTGGTCCGAAATTGGCAGGGGGAAGCCACGAATAAGCTGCTTCCTCTGCGGGAGCCACTTTCGACCTTGCCCTTTGCCGCTGGGCTGCCGGGCTTGGCTAGTGCGCCGTATTGTCTCGCTCTGTTCCACCCCACCACCACCACCACCACCACCAGACCTGTCGTCCATCGACGAATGGCAAGCATGCATGCATATACCCCTTGCTCGAGAGGCTCGGCTCAGCTCAGCTGGCTAGGGTCTCCAGCCACCCAGCGTGCCTGGCTGCCTGGCTAGGTATTTGGCCCATTTTCTTTTTAATGGGCTGGACTGCTTGGGCCAGGGTGGCCTGTTTGGATGCAATCATGCCAATTAGAGGTCGCAGCCGTAATTGTAGAAGCATCGCCCTACGGACAGCTGGGCGACCTGGGTCTCGTGCCCCGACAGCCGCCGAGCATGGCTGCAATCGTCGAGAGGCGGGCCATGGCCCTGTCGGCCACCACGCGGCTCGGCACGCTGCGACGCGTGCTCACCAAGTCCGTCGGCGTGCAGACTGTCGACTCGTCGAAAGTACGTCATCATGCCAACGGGCCATGCGGCAGCTATTTCCGACTGCCTCGCCCGGTGCCTAACGCTCGATGCCACTTTGATTAGCCTCGGCGCACGTTGTGCATGCTGGCAAACCACCTAGTGATAAATGCAGTTGTGCATGCACTTGCGTGCCCTTGCTTGCACTGGCAGATCGCAGCAGTTTGATCGTGCGATCGTGTCCACGTGTGTAGTTGGGTGCACGCACGCGTGTACTCGAGTGCTCGTGCGTCCGTGCGCGTGTGTGCATGTGTGCGCGCGCATATAACCGATACTCACGCGCACACAGAGACTCACACTGAAAGCACGTGCAGACGTGTATGTGTGCAGAGGACAGGCGTGGGCGAGGCATTAGTGCAGAATTGCGCTCACGAGCCAGCTTGTCCGAGCGCTAGCACGAGCGTGCACCGTGTGGGCCCTCGAGCATGGGCAAGTGCGCCTGCCTCCCAGAGAGACTCCAGAGCTATGTGATACTGTGGAACTCGCTTCCACAATTCTTAAGCAACGACATCTACTCTCCAACTGCCGACTATGGCACATCTTTTTCAGCAGTCCTGAACTGCTACTTCTATGCTACTCACTACCTCAACTGCTCTCCTAACTCTGCTATGCTTCCCACTTTCTCTTTGTTGCGTGAGACAAAGTCTGTTGGGTACCGAATGCGTACCGAAAGCTGCTTAGGCTGTGAGTGCGCTATACAAAACTCTCCTGCGTAACACCCACATGGTCTTTATGACTTTGTGGAGTTACTGGAGGAGATACATTACATAAATCGTGGCTCAGGTATCGCTGTGGCTGTGCAGACTCCGAAGACTAAGGCGTTTTGTGGGGGCGTGTCTGCGCGAGCTCTGCCTCCTTCCCTCATGCTGCTCGTGCGTGCGTGCATTGAGAGCATCTTGCTGCTGCATGGCTTGCCAATGCAGATTCGTCGAGCGCGCTCGCAATGTATGCATCTTTGTTGGCGAGTGTTTGACGTGTAAAAGTCGCATTTAGAAAGTCGCCTTGCCTGAAACTAGTCATCCTGTGTGATTCCTGTCACGAACTAGGTCCCACTTACCGGCGTGGCTGGCTCCAGATCGTGCTAGGTACCTGGTTGTCACCAGACTCGACTGCCGTAATTCAGTTTTGGCTGGGTTGCGAAAAGAGCCATCAAGCCTCCACACACGGCGAAACCTTCGGCCCGGTAGGTTGTTTTTTAAATTAAATAAATGCAGTCACTTGTTTGTTTTGCTAAATGAGCTGAGACGGCTCCCTGTTGATCAATGGATGCAGAGGAGAATTCTTACACTCATCTGCCGAACACTACACCTTATACTACATCGAATACTTACACTCATCGGCCCCTGTAAATCGCCGAATATTGGTAACGGCTCGGCCTTCTCTCCAGTGTGCGAAGTTAAAGTAAAAATTAAAAAAATACCAGCTGATTTCACAGCCTCTTTTTTGTATAGAGGCAGAAGAGCCTTTAAGGCTATCACCACTGCTTGCAGCTGCAATAAAGGATCGCACACTGCAGAATTCAAACCCACGACCTCGAGACCGAGGTCGTGAAAAGTAACCGCCTTACCTAGTGAGCCATCATGGCTCACCAGTTAGCTGCTCTGAGCTTTCGTGCTGGCGACCCGTTATCGGTCCACTAACCACCCGTTATCGGTCCACTAGCAGGCTGACCCTGTGCATGTCACCCCTAACCATGTTATTCACGTTGTTTATCAGGCATGATACCACTCACCATCCGATCGTGTTTCCTTTGCAGCAAATGTAAAGCACCCAGAAAGAGATTGAGTTCTCTGAGGGTGCTGTATCAAGTGCATTATTATTATTATTATTATCATTATTATTTAGGCTTCTACATTTGCGAGACGGTTTGACGGTTTCTGGGGGGCCTTGTGCAAAGGCTCGTCGCATTTCTACTGTTGTAAGCGGCAGCCCTGCGAGCCTGTGCACGAGCAACTGGCCGCCTCCCACCGTAGCCTCTTCCTGATAGCACCGTCTGTTCGGTTACACGGCACAAGCCAGAGGCAGTGGCAGCCACAGTTCGTTGATCGGCCATTTTCAGGTCGGTATCTGTCTCTTCGTTGTAGACTGTTTTCTTTGCCGACCACCTGCTGAGCCATGCCAGCCTGTCGCAGCAGCAAGCTATAATTAAGGACTTCCACAGCAGGGAACAAATGGCCAAGCCCTTCTTAGCCAAGGTCATTTAGCCTGGCGGCAGCAGCATCTGAGCCTCGGCAGGAGTCGCCGGTAGAGGTCGCGGGCAGAAGTCGCCAGCAAAGGCTGCTCGATGACCTCTTCGCAGGAGACAGCTGCAGGAGGAGACTCCTCCCAAATGGCAGACGAGCCGCCAGCCCCAATGCCATCGCTACGATGTTGCCGCCAGGTTATCGCCGATGTTGTCGGCGTAGCTGTGCCGCCGCCGGCGGCCGTTGTCGGGTCGTTGTCGGCGGCGGCTGTCGTCGGGTGCCGCCGGCAGCTTGCTAGCGTCAGCAACGAAAGTCGTGCCGTCGGCCTGCTTCGCTTTGCTCGTCGATTCTTGGTACTTCTTCTTTTGCACGGTGCCGTCTGCTGAGCGTCCTGCAAAAGATGGGCTCTTTCCAAAAAATAACACTGCAGCTCCTCCCACCGGCCGGTCCGCGCTGTAATCAGAGCCGTTATTTGTCGACTGCTCGAGCGAGGGCCTGATAAATGTCAGTGCTGGCTCATGCCATTACTGACCGGGCTGGCGGTCGACTGACGCAATCGATCGCAGGCACGTGACCGGTGCACGTTATCGCTTTGCCGGCTGCCGGCGGAGCGAACACACTCTCGAGGCAAGTGCCATCGGTGGCCACCCGACGGACCGCCGCCCCGCCCCTCACTGATGAAAAAGAGAAAGCATCGAGACGAACAGGAGGCTGCTGGGCGTGAAGGCGATGAGGTCCGTGCCGTGCCGCACAAGAGCGGAGAGCTGCTGCGGCTTACCAGCCGCCTCGATGACTGCAGCCCCTCAGTGCCTGTTCCCGAAAGCTGGCTGCTTGCAGCCATTGTGAGCCTCCAGAGGTTAGAGGTTAGCCAGACTGCAACCTTATCCTAGCCGGTTTGGTTGCAGGTTAGAGGGCATGAGTACCGGCAGCCTGTGGGTGTCGACAAACCGCGATGCGATAATAAAGGCATGTGGTCAATTATTATGCCTTTTTGGAGAGGCTGGCTAATTAGAGCAGCTGCCAGTTTCGACAGTTATGTCGGCTGGCTGCTCAGCCCCCCCCCCCCCGTCATCCACTGTCACCACATGTCACCATATGCTGCCTCTACTGCTGCTGCATTAATGCAGGCTAGACCTACATAGTCAGTGTATGCCAGTGACTGGTTGCTGCCTGCTTGCCATCTTGGTCGTGATATAGCTTAGCACTGTCTTGACCCTGACTGCTCCGAACTCGTCGAATGGAAACCTTGCTTACATGGATATATAGAAATTAATAACGACAAATTTGTTATAATGCTCCTAAAGAACTAATCCTCTCTCTGTCTCTGTCTCTCTCTGTCTCTGTCTCTCTCTGTCTCTGTCTCTCTGTCTCTCTCTCTGTCTCTCTCTGTCTCTGTCTCTCTGTCTCTCTGTCTCTCTGTCTCTGTCTCTCTCTCTGTCTCTCTCTCTCTCTCTCTCTCTCTCTCTCTCTCTCTCTCTCTCTCTCTCTCTCTCTCTCTCTCTCTCTCTCTCTCTCTCTCTCTCTCTCTCTCTCTCTCTCTCTCTCTCTCTCTCCGCTCTCTCTCTCTCTCTCTCTCTCTCTCTCTCTCTCTCTCTCTCTCTCTCTCTCTCTCTCTCTCTCTCTCTCTCTCTCTCTGGGCACTTTACATATGCTGGAAAAGAAGCATGTTAAGTTAGAGAGAGCATTTTCGGTTTACATGAGCACACAATAGACAATTCAAATAGACAGAATGAATGGCAATCTGTAAAAAATATTCATAGTTATAACTGCGATTGTAGTGCCTGCTGGAAATACACACATTGTAGAACTCGCTTCCACAGTTCTTACGAAACGACACCTTTTCTCCTGCTGTCGACAGCTGCACGCCGCTACTAGCCGTCCCGAGCTGCTGCTTCCACGCTACTCACTTACTCGACTGCCCTTCTAACTCAGCTATACGTCCCACTCTCTTTTTTTTGCGTGAGATGAAGTCTGCTGGCTACTGAAAGCCGCATAAGCTTAGAGTGTTCTACAGAAACTTGTGCTGCCTAGCACCCCCAGGTGACCTTTGTAGCTGTGTAGAGTTGCAGACAGAGATACTATATATATAATGCATTGCGTGCCTTCAATTTTGAGCGAGGCCAGCTTCAAACAGAGAAAGCTCCCCAAAGAAGCTCGTAGTACTCGAATATCCTCTGAAAGTCGAAAGCATATACTTCGCAACCTCAAATCATTTGGAAACCGTGCCTTCAGTTTGCTTGCCTCAAAAAGCCTGCAACTCACTCCCGACTTGAGTCACGACATATCCTGACTTGACCACATTTAAAAAGAAACTAAAAACATGCATCTATTGATCACAGCAGTTAGTGGGTCCCTGTGATTCACCCTTTATGTGCTTATGCATGCCGATACTGGGCATTCTGCCACTAACCACACTTGCATGCAGACCCTGTGCACGGCACCCCTAACCATGTTATTCTAGTTGTTTAATGAGCATGCTACCACTAACCAGTGGATCGCGCTTCCTTTGCAGCAAATGTAAAGTGCCTAGAAAGAGATTGAGTTCTCTGAGGGCGCTATATCAAATGTATTATTATTATTATTGTTATCAGTTCTGAAAATATCCATCGAATAAATTAATCACTAGCGATACTACTGTGGCAAATTAATGTATTGTGAAGTTTTCGAGTCTTTGTTAGGCATAAAGTTATATATTTTAGGGTGCTATAAATGTGTCGTAATGTTATTATTATATCGATGTGGGGAAGGTCAATCAGTACCTCAAATCCATGGTCACGCGGCTTTCAAGCAACTTGGAAAACAAAGGGCTCGCTTCGCATCTGGGATTTAGAAAAACGCACCCTTCAGATAGCTTCCTCTCCGGCCTCGTGATCGTTTTAAAGTTCAGCATTACTTAATCCCTTAGCCTGTATAATTGCAATAGCCGAGTTACTGTTTCGAGTACACACAGAAAAGCCATTACAGCCGTCTTAAGTTAGTCCGAATTGTCCCATAAGCAATCTATCGATGCATTCCGGACGTAGTTCGATGGCTTACGTAATACGAGATTGTGAGTTTGCCCTTCTAATAAACGTCGGGAATGATTTTGCACGTTACTGATGGCGCCGCTAAATTGTCGACCGCTCGTGGGCCGTCATAGCGACGGCCGTCTTCGTCAGGCGAAACGTAGAAGCCTTACGTCCAACCGATTTACTTGGGCTGCTGCTTCTGCAGTGTTCGAAAGGCACGTTCACGATTTCTAGAAAGTAGACGGTTATTTATCGGATTTTCCGCGAAGGGCACTCCCAAGGCATGGGAAGGTGCAGGCTCTTCGCAGCTTGAAAACTAGACACGAAAGACTAAACGAGAATGCGATTACAGCTCATTAAAATGTGCAGCGAAGTCGGCATTGGCTGACTCGTCAGGCCCGGTGTCTTTTTACCCGGGCTCCACTGCATACCTCAACAAATGACGGTGTGCATCCGGTACGACAGGATAGGTTAAACGTCTGGCTTGCAGGTGTTTACGAGATTTGCCCCTTAATGGGAATGAGCAGTGCATGCGAAAATTGCAGGCAGCTAGTTCTCAGCTGGAGTACAAATCACTAGCTAGTCATAAAGAGATACGCCGATTTTCACGTTCGTCGTCGTGGGACAACGTTTGTCTATGTCCATCTGCAATCACTTGTCGAAAACTTTGCCAGATAGAGAGAGAGAGAGAGAAGGGAGAGAGAGGGAGAGAGAGAGAGAGAGAGAGAGAGAGAGAAGGGGAGAGAGAGAGAGAGAGAGAGAGAGAGAGAGAGAGAGAGAGAGAGGGGAGAGAGAGGAGAGGGAGAGAGAGAGAGAGAGAGAGAGAGAGAGAGAGAGGAGAGAGAGAGGAGAGAGAGAGAGAGAGGAGAGAGAGAGGAGAGAGAGAGAGAGAGGGAGAGGAGAGAGAGAGAGAGAGAGAGAGAGAGAGAGAGAGAGAGAGAGAGAGAGAGAGAGAGAGAGAGAGAGGGGAGAGAGAGAGAGAGAGAGAGAGAGAGAGAGAGGGGAGAGAGAGAGGAGAGAGAGAGAGAGAGAGAGAGAGAGAGGGAGAGAGAGAGGGGGGGGGGGGAGAGAGAGAGAGAGAGAGAGAGAGAGAGAGAGAGAGAGAGAGAGAGAGAGAGAGAGAGAGAGAGGAGAGAGAGAGGAGAGAGAGAGAGAGAGAGAGAGAGAGAGAGAGAGAGAGAGAGAGAGAGAAGCGTGGGAGAAGGCAGCGAGCGGAAGGAGAACCAGAGAGAGGAGCTTGGGAATGGACGGATAGCAAGAGGGAGAAACCTGGGAGATTAGGAGAGGGCAGAACCTCATGCTCGCATGCGAGCGAGTGTGTCCGTTGGTGAGAGACAGTGAGTGAGAGACAGAGAGTGAGAGAAAGAGAGAGAGAGAGAGTGAGACAGAGAGTGAGAGAAAGAGAGAGAAAGAGAGGGGAGGGAGCCCACAGGTTTTTGTGTGGGAGTGAGAGACAGAGAGAGAGAGAGAGAGTGTGTGTGTGTGTGCGTTTGTGCGTGCGTGCGTGTGTCCCGGTTAACATACGTTATACTAGCCTAGTTCGACAGGGAAGGAGCGTCCTCAATCCCTGCACTGCTCCAAAAACTTTGGCGAACCCAGCTCCACCCAGCCACTTCCGTCTTAAAGCCGCCCAGCACTACCGACGATTCAAAGGCGAACGGTAGTGAGTTTCCCGCTCTCTGTATTTGCGGTAGACTTTATTGCACGATGCGAAAGGTTACCTGCAATCGTGGTGCCAGCGCTAAACCTAACGGATGACAAACCATCGGGAAGCCTTGGTGCCTGGACCGGACGTTTAGGTCGACTTTTAAACAGCTTTTCGGTTATAATTTTTATTTGCATTAGCTTAGCCAGTTTTCATGGACTATACATCATTGGGCCCATGTCTGGCCTAGTGAAATTACATGGGAAGGAAATCGGCAGTAAAACAGGGAGGGACTCGAAAGGAAGTCGGCTGGCGCCATATGATCAAATGGAAGACCGCCATATACGCTGCTCGACGAAGCATTCCGTCCCGAATAATCCCGGCGTCGTCTGTTACAATACCGCGTAGCGGACTGAGGCTTGGACGAGGGAAATCTCGGTGCGAGAGCACTTTCGCATTCATTTTTTTCATTTCAACGGAATTCTCAAAGAGCTTGCGATGACTTGATGCGACAATTATTAGTACTTCTTAGGAAAGTTGTAAAAAAGCAAATCGCATTCGTAAGGTCACGTTTCTGCATTCTCTAGAGAAATTTTAGACAGCGAATAAAGGATGGCACAGGTCCCACTCAAGCATGAGCCAAGTAGCGGAAAAAGCAGGTGTTTCCCCTCCCATCGCTTCCTGCTTCCGCCGCCGCCGCTGCCCCCGCCAGCCGCTTCAAATGATTTGTTAACAAGCGTCGGGTTAAAGAGACGATTGCTACGGTTATTTTTACTAGGGATTTGAGTTTCGTGAGGCCTATCTGTCTGACAAGAGCGCTCAAGATCGAGCGACTCCGGCACGGATTCTGAAGGCGACGCAGAATGCGCGCTCTCGCACGAACGCGTATCCGGTGCATCATCTGTGGACGCCATTCGTGTAGGCTTTCGTGGTCGTGTGAGTATACGTGTGAGTGCCTGCGTGCGTGCGCGCACGCGCAAGCATGTGTGGCCGAGTGCCCGGCAGCCTAGAACTGTCACCGAGGCCTAGCTCCTCCATCGCCTGGGAACCATAAGCAAAGTGAAGAACGTGGCTCAGCAAGACACGAAAACCCAGTGGGCCGATCCGGTTAAAACTCGGCCGGCGACTCGCAGTGCGATGCGTGTTCCCGATGCTCTCTTCTACGATTGAGTACCTCTGAAACGGTCAAGGCCTGCCTCTATCGTCGTTGGCTTAATCTTAGCTGTACCCAGAGCTGCCGAACGTCTTCGACAACAACATTGCAAGCTGTCGTAGGATCGGAAGTAGACGCAGCAGCCGACGCAGAAGCAGGGCGAATGAACCGAGAAAGCAGAGGGGGAGACAATTCTCAAGCAGGCGTTGGTTCTCGAAGCTGAACCCTTGTCCAAGTGGCTCGCCGGGTCTTAATTGCAAAATGATACCCTGATAAAGATGTCCCTTGCCTGGCAATTAAGGAATTTTATTTTGAAAGTCACTCTTCTGAAAAGCAACAGATACCGTGCCGATAAGTTTACAGAAGCTGGTTCGTTTCGCTGGCTGTCCTTTTGGGAGTGTGATCTGTAGAAATAGACGAGTCGCTATCTGGACTTGAGCCGAGCTCAACTCGAGCTCTCGGGCTTCTGAGACAGCGGGTTAAATAGAACTCAAGGAGAAAACAGCTTATTCTTTCTTCTCTGTCACAAGCGAAACGACGTCCCTCTGCGACGAGCTAATGTTCGGCAACTGGTTTATAGCTCAGCGGCGGCACACTTTTGCAGTAAAATCGTAAGAGAATCTCGGATAGGTAGTTCTCGTCGTAGACGGTCTCGTGAGTCTCCCAAGCGCCAAGAGACCGGCGCCATGGACGCACGGCATCGGACAACCGTGCGTCGTCTGCTTCCCGTGATTAGTACTATTTACGGTATCTGCTATTTTAGCAGCAGATTTGAGATATCTTTACTTACTGCTTGCGCTCGGATTCAGGCAGGGCGAGCTGCGAACGATTTTTTGAGCGAGAGACAGTGTGTGAGCATCCCTGGCCAATGTGCTTATGCGTGCTGACACTGTGCATGCTGCCACTAACCATACTTGCATACTGACCCTGTGCATGTCACCCCTAACCATGTTATTCATGTTGTTTATCAAGCATGATAACACTCACCATTCAATCGCGTTTCCCTTTGCAGCAAATGTAAAGCGCCTAGAAAGAGATTGAGTTCTCTGAGGGCGCTTTATCAAGTGCATTATTATTATTATTATAAGGCAGGCATATCTAAGTCTCCCACCCCACTCCTAGGCGATACACAATGGAAGCGTGGGGGGGGGGAGGGCACGACGGAAGCGGATGGCAGGAGGGCGGCGAAGACAGCGAGTGGCTACGTTCGGGTGAACTCTCGACAATGGACAGCTCGCTTCAATCTCCATGAATTTAAGTGAAAGTTAGTTAGTACGCAGCAATGTAATGTAATGTATCTCCGTCTGTAACTCCACAAAGTCATAAAGACCATGTGGGTGTTACGCAGGAGAGTTGTGTGTATCGCAGTCACAGCCTAAGAGGCTTTCGGTTCAAGCATTCGGTAGCCAACAGACTTCGTCTCACGCAACAAAGAGAAAGTGGGAAGCATAGCAGAGTCAGGAGAGCAGTTGAGGTAGTGAGTAGCATGGAACTAGCAGCTCAGGACCGCTGAAAAGGATGTGCCATATTTGGCAGTAGGAGAGTAGTTGTCGTTGCGTAAGAATTGTGGAAGCGAGTTCCACAGTCTAGGACCTACAGAGCTAAAGCTTCTGTCGCCAATGGTCTTTAAGCGGAGGGATGGGACAGCTAATTTATTGTCCACACAGGACCTGAGGGCGCGAACAGGCTGAAACTGATGCAGCAGTTCAGCTAGGTACGAAGGAGCCAAGTCGTGGCGGGCCTTGTGGGTCAGCGTAAGAACTTTGCTCTGTATCCTTTGCTCAACCGGCAACCATCCTAGCTTTTTCAGCAAAGGAGACACGTGCTCAAACCGCTGGGACTTGAAGACTAGCCTTGCAGCCATATTAATAGTCAGCTGCAGTGGCATAATAGCTTTCTTTGGCAGCCCAGCCAAGAGGGAATTACAATAATCAAGCCGAGACAGAAATAAAGAGCTAGTTAATTTTTTTACAAGCCACTGAGGGAGACAGCTCCTAATCTTGGATAGGGATCGGATGTGATAGTTAGGTGTAGAGTCAGTCTTCTGAATGAAGCTTTTGAAGTTGAGGCAGCTGTCGAATACGACACCTAGATTTCGAGCACGCGGTGATGGCCGCACAGTAGCATCACCTATTAGAACAGCAAAGCCATCCAGCCACGCGCTCAGGTTGTCCTATGAGCAGCAGTTCGGTTTTATCATAATTTATTTTCAGGAAGTTTTCCGACATCCAGGATCGAATATCGGCAAGGCAAGCATTCAGTTTCTCAGTTGCCGCAGCAGATTCCGACGGTTTGAATGACAAATACAACTGAGTATCGTCAGCATAGAAGTGATATCCTATTCCATGAGCCTTAATCACTTTTTCCGAGAGTTGTGTATAAATGGAGAACAGCAAGGGACCAAGTACAGTCCCTTGAGGGACTCCACAAGTGACCCTTCTCGTGTCTGAGACCTGACCCCCACACGACACGGATTGAACACGATCAGACAAGTATGATTTAAACACGTCCAGTGCTTCGTCTGCCAGACCGATCGTTGTTCTCAGTCGTTCAAGCAGAACTTCGTGATCAATGGTGTCGAAGGCAGCAGACAGATCTAGCAGAGCTAGGGCAGCCTCATTTATACAGTGGGACAGAAGAGCCTTAGCAGCTATCACTCCTGCCGACAGTGCAGTTCGGGCAATAGAGCAGCGGAGCGTAAGATAGCGATCCTTGCGAGGGTCTACTTCGCGAAGCCGCGAGAACCTCCCCCCCCCCCCTGCTAAGACCAGGACGGCCGACGGCTGTGCGAGCGACGTAGGCCACCCACAAATGGTGCAGGTGCTCCGGGGTCGGGCAGTCCTCTGTGCGGCGAGCTAAGCACATAAAGGGTCATTGAATGAAGCCGTTAGAGACGCTCTGATGCTCATGGCTCGCTGTACCGTGAATCAGTCAGCTCACTATCGCCAGGTCATCTAGGACAAGCTGCTCTCTCTCTCTCTCTCTCTCTCTCTCTCGCGAAGCTGCTGCTCTGAAGTCACGCTCGACAAAAACGGCCGTTGTGGCACGGCTGCTAGCTGGCACTTGTCACCTGATTGGCTGCTGCACCAGCCGATCGCCCCAGTTTGGTGCTGGCATCCTTCTTAGGCCTCCTCTCCAACCGCTGGCCTTAAGTTGGTTAAGGTGCTCTCGAAACGATCAAGGTCTGGCCGAGGCCGCGGGCTCAAACCCCATGGCATGAATGTGCAGCCCCTGAACAGACCTTATGTTCATTGAGGGCGCTATACGAATGAATTATACACTTTTACATTTATAAGTTTCGGACTGCCATTTTCTGCGGCTGCTCGCGAGCTACTCGCGTCGTCGGGAATTGAGTGAGCCAGCAGTGCTCGAAAGACTGGTAGTACCAAACGATTCTTTTTATTAATATCATCTGGCAGCCCGCCCTGCAGCCTCGACCTCTTGCAGCCCTTGCTGCCTGCTGCACAGCGAACTATACCCGTACAGCTTAAAGGTGGGCTCGAACCTGGCTTGTCTCTCTAAAAAAAGAAGAGGAAATGACTGCGGATTACAAAACTAATTCATCCTCGATACAAGGCGACTTTGCACCAATGCTAAATATGCCGACTGAATCGGGTAGGTTTACGGTCGTCCGACCTGCTGACCAGGCACCGGATCTGGCGTCTGACCTCCTTGTAGGACGCAATACTAGCCACACACGCACGGTGGCATCGCTCGAGCTGACCTGCGGCAGTCTAGCCGGGCTCGCAGCGAAGCCAGAACTCTCGGGGCCGCATGTCCTCGTTGACCGACCAGACAGCCAGCCAGCCGCCAGGCTGGGCCTCGCGGCTGCTGCTTGCCGACCGACGCGCCACGAGCTCTCGCTCATTATTCGAGTCCGGACTCCGGACGCCGGAAGCGTTCAGCTCGGCTGGCTCTGCTCGGCAGAGTCAGACGCAGGGCTCGTTCGCGGCCATCGCGAGGTCGACGTCAGTCGTGCGACGCGATTGCACGGCAGCCACAGCAGCTGCAACCCTCGGTCGTCAGAGGAAAACCGGGTCGTGGTGATGCTGCTGCTGCCTCCGCTGCTGCTGCTGCTGCTGCGGAGGGCTGGCGGCAGCGCAGTCGGACCAATCCGAATGCGGCGAGTGTTCGCTCGTCGACGACGACCAGTAGCGACCGGCCGAGGACGCCGAGGCCGCCACCGCCGACGAGCAGCCGCCGCCGCCGTGCTGCGGCCTCGCCGGGCTGCCACAGTCCGACGACCAGCCGCAGGCACTGTCCGGCGACGGCGTCGGGTATGGCTGGTCGAACGAGCCGCCGCTGCTGCGCGGCAGCTGCTGCTTCGGTGGCGACGACGACGACAGCTGAGCGTCCAGCGGCAGGGCCGCTCCTGCCTGAAGGCAGAAGGCCTGAAAGTCGGCGACGGAGCACCGAGCATCGTACAGCGCCTCGAGCGGCGAGCCGATGCTGCTGCCGACATACGGGCCGCCGCCGGAGCTGTCGCGCCGCCGAGCCGAGAGGCAGTCCTGGTACGGAGGCGTGAGGGCACAGCTGCCGGCGCTGCCAGGCATCTGAGGCGACGGATGATACGCCGAGCCACCGCTGCAGGTCGCATTCGTGCCGGCGCGGCCGCTGGGGTCGCAGCAGAGCGAGCTGCGATGGCCGACGCCGCCGAGACGTGCGGCCTTCTGCAGCACCTGCATGTGCGTCGGTGACAGCGGGAAGGCGGTGTGCTTGAGAGGTGACAGCGCAGCGGCAGCCGCTCCCGGCGTCGCCGCAGCAGCGGCTCGTGGACTCTTTGAGGCGAGCCCAGTGCTGCTGCTGCCGCCACCACCGTTAGCGACGGCCACGACTTGCTCCGGCATGCACTGGAATCGGTAGACGGCCGACGCTGCCGTTCCCAGTTGGTTCGCGCCGCCGCCGACGAATCGCTGTGCTGCTGGTAAGAACGATGCGAAACCGACCGACGTAAGTGCCAGGGTGCCATCGTGCATGTAGCCGCCGTTGTCGGGCGACGACAGCCCCAAGGTGGCCGAAGCGGGCGGACTAGACAGATCGTGGCCGAGCTTCGCGGCCGCTGCTACCGCCGTTGGCGTCGCCGGCGACACCGAGTTGCCAGCATACGAGCTCGAGGACTGAGGCGAGTTGACGCAGCTGCCGGCTGTGAGCGGCGGCGACACGGACGCAGGACCGCGGACTAGCTGCTGAGCGGTAGACGCAGTGGCCGAAGACGGGAGCCCGGCGGGCGGCGGCAGCCTTGCCGCATAGCCGCAGCCGGCTGCTGCTGCGCCGGCGCTCGGCTTTCGCTTGGCTTTCTTCTTTGGCTTCGAGGCGGCCGGCGGCACGACGGCAGCGTATTGAGCGGCCGAGACGCACGTGAACCTCGAGTCGGCAGGCGACTGGCCGCTCGCCGGACTGCCGGCAGCCGCCGGGGCGGCGGCGCCTCCGTGAGGCGGCGGGCTGCAGACGACGGCGGCGGCGTGCTCGTCCAGCAGCTGGACGATGCGGGCGCGCTTGCGCTCGACGGCAATGTCACGTGCGAGACGATCCTGGTAGTTGGCGATGTCTCGGTTGGCGTAGTGGCACAGGAGAGCCTTCGCCACCTCGTAGCTGCCTTCCTTCGCGGCCTGGTGCAGAGGAGTTTCCTCCTGCAGGGTAGAGGGGCATGTCACGAGGGTCGGGTCACGAGGCAGAGCGTGCCCGCACCGCACCGCGGTTCGAATCGGCTCGCCACGCTGCTGCGCTTCGGTAGGCTAATTCTAATTGGATCGACTTTGGACTGACCGAAGGCAAAGAAGCAAAAAGGGCCGGCACGGTGTCAGGGGGAGGGGCGAGTGGTGATCGTTGGGGTGGGGTGCAGAGGACGATGTCGTGGGGCAGGAGAACTCGGGCGCCCGATTGATCCATGGTCGAGATGCTGGCGTTGCCACCTTTGCAGACCATCGCACGGCAGACTGGTGGGTGGGTGGGTGGCACAAGTCCTGGGCAAGTGCAGGGTCAAGCCCAGCAGCCAGCTGCAGGCCACTCTTCGGCGGGCAGCTGCTGCTTGCAAGGACAGGCGGTGCCTTTCAGCAAGGACTCAATAATGACATTCGAGGTGCCGATGACAGGCGTTAGGATAGCCAAGGAAAATCAGGTCACGATAATAAGGTGATGGATGGATAGACCAAAGAGGAGGGCACTCGCAGGAAAGCTACCTGGGAGCATTTGCCATCCCAACTCGGGTGGAGGACTCTTTGAGACTTGGCAGCAGCAGCAGCACCGGCCTGCCTCAAGTAGGGGCTGTACTTTTGACCGAGCCAGGCAATCGCTGCCAAGCTCCAGCTGCTTGCGGCTGCAGATGCATCTGCAGCCGCAAGCCTCACTCTCTGACCCTCACCCAACTCCAGGTGGCCACGATGTTAGTGTCTCCCGGGAGGAAAAACAAGTCATTCCCACAGGGTGCAAGCGTTTAGTTACTCGATGATGATCAGCTGCCTGTTGGTTTACATATTGGATCGGTGGAATTCACCTGAATTTAGTTTCGACAGCTCCTCTGCTAGGTCAGCTAGCTGTACAGCGCTACAGTGCTGTGCCAGGTACTCGAGGCTCCACCTGTACACATCGCATTACAGCTATAGAAAACGCTGAAGCATAACGCAGACCTAGTTTCAGTGACACGACGGACAGCACACCAAAGCCAGCCTACAGTATAGTAGCTAAATGACCCACATCGCATTACAGCTAAAGAAAACGCTGAAGCATAACGCAGACCTAGTTTCAGTGACACGACGGAATGCACACCAAAGCCAGCCTACAGTATAGTAGCTAAATGACCCACGGGCGCTTGATCTTGTACAGCAGTGAGCAGCAGAATAACAAAGCTGCCACTGCCGAATGAGTGTCCTCCCATCGGCAGGAAACAAACAAGGGTGCGATTAAAGCAAGAGGGGCTGAATATTAAACAAGGAAGTTTAGCAGGACGGCCAACAACAGCTGGGTCACCCTAATTAGCCATCGTTCCCCCCCCCACAATCCGGCACAGACATGAGATTTTGAATTGGCCCTGCAGGCTTTTGAATCGGTGGCAGTTATGAGTTTGGGGGATGGCTCCTTGCCTAACGACCAACTTCATTAGAAAGCTATCAAGTGGATCGCCATTACAACCCAAAGTGGATAGTAGTGGAAACATTTACGTTCACCCGAACACATGCTTTGTTTGGAGTCACGCTAGGCATACCATTTACAACAGCTAATGGCACTACGAATTATAGATGAACTACTCTGGCGACTTAACCAAGCACTGCTGCAGTTTAGACCGGTCTTTCACAGAAACAAGGCTATGCAACGGATCGCACGATATCTAGGCAGATAATGCAAATCTTGCAACAGCCACTCGCGATATGGTTATAAGTCCTGGCCGATCGACTAGACTCGTTCAATACGTATGTGATAGTAACACTGCTCGTCTATTATTGGCAAGGACCAGATGAACTCAGCTCGAGTGTGCTGGTGGTCAGCCAGCGCGAGGCGATCAGCCCCGACCAAGAAGACTAGCTTACCTTCTCGTCTTGAGCATCCCGGTTTGCGCCACACTTGAGCAAGATCTCTGCGGCAGCTCGGTTGTCAATTGCAGCCGCCCAGTGAAGGGCAGTCTTGCCTCGCGCATCAGCAGCATTGACGTCGGCCTTATTCTGAATAAGGTCTTCAATGACGTCTGACACCCCCTCTCGAGCTGCAACTATCATCGGAGTCGAGCCGTCGTGAGCTCGCTCGTTGAGGTTCGTGCGTCGATCGCGTAGCAGCGTCTGGAACACGCGATACGCATCAGCAGCTATGGCTGCATGAAGAGGTGTACGCCCGGTCGCATCCTTGGCGTTAGGGTCGGCCCCACGATCGAGCAGCAATCTTGCTTCTTCAGGCCGCCCAAATCGTGCGGCGTAGTGCAATGCAGTTTCGCCTACAAAAGCAGAGGACCGCACATGCACAGATTATATATCCAACAAGTGTGAAGCCGAATGCACAAAGCCGAATGCACAAAGCCAAAGCTCGGTATAAGGAACTGCAATCAAACCTGTCAATAAATACATGATACCTAAATGGCCAGCCATAAGTGGGTTCTTATCGACACCAACTACAAAATTAGTGGGCCAAGATTGGCATTTAGTGGGGCCTTAATATAAGTGACAGCTAGACCAGCAGGTTGAACTGTTGTAGCACAGATTAAAATATTAAGCAAACACCTACGTATTAGACTTGCTACTTACAAAATGGCCCAAGGGACAAAAAGATTCTTTTTGGCTTTCAGAGCGCATAGGATGACGTGCTTAGGCACAAGATCTGGGCAACCAAGCCAGTGCAATACACGAATTGAGGTGTTTATAACAATAATAATAATGCATTTGTATAGCATCTGAAGAGAACTCAATCTCTTTCTAGGCACTTTACAGATTCTGTAGAGAAAGCATAGCCAAATGATTGCTGTTTGAAGCAACAAGTAATGAAAGGGAAAGAGTGACTGATTCAGCAGCCATATTTATATAGCATCAGAAGAGTCTAGAGCAGCCATCACACCTCTGGCAGCAGGCAATGAGGATATGGCCTGTTGCTGCCTGACTCGAGTCCACGAGCTGGCAGTGAACTGCATGCACCTTGCTGCGGGGCTAAAAGCTAGGGTCCCAAAAAGAGGTTTAAGGTAAACAGGGAAAATAACCAGGGGAGAGCTGCTGAAGTATCAATCAAGCTTGTCGGACCGCCGTCAATCGATGGACCAATCGACGCGTGTCTGGCACGTGTCGGCAATTCGATCGGGGTTCGAAAATCGCAGCAATCGAAAGGCGACGATTATTACCGTGATCGTCGCGGTCCTCGATTCTGGCTCCCTGATCGAGGAGGTCGCCGAGTGCTGACAAGTCGCCCGAATCGATACTGTCAGACAGCGATCCCTCGCCATCGTCATCCATGGCAACGCCTCTCTTTGCTGCAGCTAGCATCAGGGCAGTGACGCCGCCGGGACCGCGGGCGCTCGTGTCTGGCCGCGAGATGCCCGCCGCGTCCCCGCCGCAGGCGCCGGCAGCCAAGTCCTCGTGCTGAGGAGGCGTGAGGGCAGGCGGCAGCAGGCTAGCATCGTAGTGATAAGCAGTCCAGCTCCTTGGGTCGTCGAACTCGATCGCTGCTTCTGCCTCTTCGGCGGTGCCGTGGCCGTGGCCCAGGGTCTGCAGCAGCGAAGGAAATAAGTTCAAGAGCTTGAGCGAGAGCGGATGGGCGCAGCGCAGCGCAGCGTCGGAGGATCCAAGCATCAGATGCAGCCGCACGGTGCGGGCACGCACGCGCGCACACCGTACGCTGAGCGAAAAGGAAATTTTTTTTCGCAGCCTTGCTATGCCTAAGAAAATCTTCGAGCCAAGTTATCGAATCGAGTGACGGGCATGCAATCGTAGTGCTGGCCATGAGCTACGGGGGGGGGGGGGGGGGAGAGAGGGAGGGAGGGAGGGTGAGGATCTGCCAGATTATAGCCATTCTGCATGCACTGCTGGCAAGATTTAAACATTGTTCCCGTTCATCGCTGCGTGACACGGTGCTCGCATACCACGTCCTTGCGCCGTCTCTTTGCTCCTCGAGACAGCAGGTCGGTGCCGGTGCTGAGAGTGGTCTGCAGGCTTTTTGCATCGTCGTCCATCTCTTCACCTTCGCCTGGCTGGCGCTTCTTTATGGGGCCGCCGATCCTGCCGTCGAAGCCGTCCGGAAACCACGTGTGGCCGTGGGCACGCTTTCTGGTCTTGGTAACGAGCACGCCAACAAGTATGGCCACCAGAACCAAGCTGGTGGCACCGACGGCCAGAAGCACCAAGTGCTGCTGACCAGGCGTCGACGGGATGGTGGGTGACGTCGGCCCCTTGACCTCCTCAGCTACAACACAGCGGGCCATCGTGACCAACGTGACAGCAGACAGATATACTACTCTGAGAGGTTTGGAGCTACACAGGCCAACAAGCAAACTTTCGCGTCGCCCGGTTTTTGCACAGCTCAAACCTTTTATGGCTAGTACTTCAAAACCATCGGCCTTCCAGCCATGTTTCAGGGCCGCTTCTACGAAGTTTGCCGCATCGTAAGTTTTCGCGAAGCACTGCAGTGAAAGCACCGAAGCCAACGCTGCTGCACGGGACTCGGCCTCGCATTTGATGTTGTCAATTTCCAGATACACCTTGCAGCCCTCGCGGGTCTCTCGCACGGCACGTGCTCTGCCTGCAGTCGATTCCTCGATGCTCCACGGGTAGACCATGGGCTCGCCTCTGTCGTTTGTTTTAATGCGCACAATCACGCGAAGAAGGCGACTCAGCTCACGGACGAAACCGGTGCTCTGATTTAAAAAAGCTTCCGGGCTCATTGCAACTATAATGTAAAGTTCGCCGTTGGAAAGACGCCGATTCGAGTCACAGTCAGAGCCGTCCCATCCGCAATCTGCGTTGTTGCAGCCCTGATCACAGTGACCTAAGATGTAAAGACAAACAAGGGAACGATTTAGGGCAGCCGATTCAGGGCAGTGGGGGGAATTACAACAAACGCCGAGCACTCGTGCACTCGATTAACAAGGCCACCTGGGAACGGCGAGGCAAATATTTCAAACGAATTTATGACAGGCTCGACGAGCAAACGAGTTCAGCAGTTCGGCGCCCGGCCACGACAAGAGACCTCTCGAAGCAGGCGAAGGGGGCGTGGGCGCAAACGTGCCCCTTCCTACCGTTTGCGTAATTGCGGGCACAGTATCCCTCGATGCTCGGGTCGCACTCTCTGAGCTTCGGCTGACAGTCTGACCCGTCGAATAGGCAGTTCTGATTGTTGCACTCCTGGTCGCAGACGCCATTCCTGAACGCCAGCCGGCACGGCATTCCACTGCGAGTACGGATGTTCAGACAATGCTTCCACGGAGAGCAGTCGCCTCCATCGTAATTGCATGCTGACGTGTTGCACTCGATCTGAACAGATAGACAACCCCGACATCGACAAGGAAGCCTACGGACGGGGGGGGGGGTGAACTATATGCAATAGCCCTAATGGAACGGATACACGTGCTGCTGCCTGACGAGTGGCATGACGCAAAACACAGTCGACGAGCGACCTAAAGGGTTCCACAAACTACCGGCTCGAATGGCCTGAGAAGCCTGAGAAGCTTTGCCACCAGGCAAGCACTTCCTCGGCAGAGCAGTGTTGGCCGGTGCGACTACGAATTAGACTATACGAGATGATCAAAAAGGGGGCAGGACTTGGGCGAAAATGGCCGAGGCCAAGCGTTTAGAAGGCAACTGGCAACTGCGAAATGCATTGCACGCGTGGATAATAATAATAATAGTAATGACAACAATAATAACAAACTTGATAAAGCGCCCTCAGAGAACTCAATCTCTTTCTACACTTGCTATTTTCCCTGCATCGGCAGGCCGGTTGACACGCTGGCTGCGTTGCTCTCCTCTGCTGTGGGCGTGGGGGAGGGGGAGGAGAGGAGGGCGTGCATAAGTACCTCACATAGCCCGTTTTGCGCCTTCGCAGCACAGCCACTCTCCAAACATTGCTGCTGTGCAGGGTAGTCGGTGGCCACGCGACCATCGATGGTCGGTACACCGCCTGCGAACGTCGGATCGTAGACGCTGCAGTGACGCCCATTCCAATGGCTGCAAAGGAAGAAAAAAAGGACGCGACTTCCTCGGATGAGCTTGCTGTTTAAGGCGACGCCTGCCGGCCTCGGGCAACGATGAAAAGGGAAGTGCGCAAAGATCACGCCAGCGCAGCACAGGACAACAATCTCTTCTCTCTCTCTCTCTCTCTCTCTCTCTCTCTCTCTCTCTCTCGACAGTGTTAGCCAAGCGACAAAGGAAACTGACGGCAGCATAGCAGCAGTTTCGTTGGACGGCGACCAGACACCAGACCCCCTGCCCGACTTACCCGGGGCAGAGGCACTCGTAGCCGTCGATCTTGTCGAGACAGCGCACGGCCCGCTCGCCGCACGGGTTCGGCTGGCAGGCGTCGTGCGTGTCGTCCGCGCAGAGCCGGCCGCCGGTGCCCGGCGCGCAGACGCACGCGTAGGCACCTCCGTCGGCCACGCACGACGCCCCGTGGCTGCAGGCGTGCCCCACGCACGGGTCGAGCTTCTCGCACCTAGCGCCCGAGCAGGCCGTGAGCTCCGACAGCTCGCAGCGCCTGCCCGACCATCCGACTTTGCAGTCGCACCGGTAGTCGTTCACCAGCTGCACGCAGGCGTGCGTGCCGCTCGGTGAGCACGGCTCGCTGAGGCACTCGTTGATGTCACCTGTCGCGACGGATTGACAGCGCTGATTTGACCACAGCGGCCGGTCGCGGCGGCTCGCGGATGCTCGCTCGCTCGAAAAGGTCGCCGCCACCGAGAGCCGCTCTCGCGCTTCCAGCCGGGTGAGTCTGCGCTGCCCCTGCTGCTCAGCTGCACTGCATCCCGATTAGGCGGCCGTCCGTCACCTTCCGCTCTCGGTCTTCCTCCCGCGGACTCTGCTGCTCACTCACCTTCGCAGCGCTGTCCGACGAAGCCGCCCGGACAGAGGCAGCTGAACGAGTTGATGCCGTCGACGCAGGTCCCGTTGTTGTGGCAACTGGACGTGTCGCAGTCGTTCTCGTTCTTCTCGCACAGGAAGCCGTTCGTTCCCGGCGGGCAAGAGCAAACGTAGCCGTCGATGCCGTCGTGACACGTGCCTGCAGCGCGGTGGAGGAAGTGAGATATAGAGAGCGAGAACCGCTAAACTCGTGTGCACTCCGCCGAACCGGGCGAAAAGCGGTGCGGGCGCGGAGTGCGAGACCTCTGAGCTGCGCTCCGCGGCTCAGAGGTCTCGAGCGACGAGCCGGAGCTGCTGCCGCAGCTGCGACTTTGCGAGCCATTTAGTGCCGCACCTCCGTTGCGGCACGGCCGATCGTGGCAGTCGTCGACGTTCAGCTCGCAGTTGACGCCCTGGAATCCGCGCCGACAGAGGCAGCGATACGCACTGCCGCCGCCCGTGGCCTCGCACGTGGCGCCGTGAAGGCACGGCCGGCTGGAGCAAGGATCAATTCGAGCGGCGCAGTAGCTGCCCTCGAAGCCGTCACGGCACCGGCACAGGTGCGAGCCGTCGGTCGAGTTGACGCACGTGCCGTTGTTGCACAGCGCCTCCACGGTCGTGCCTGCATCGCGCGAAGGCGGCGGCAGAGGCGTCGGCGGGGTCCAACGGACGTGGCGGCAATGCAGGGATCAGCCATGCTGCGCAGTGCCTCGCAGCCCCTAGCAACCGTCCCCGCTAGAAACCGGCGAGCGAGAAGGGGCTGACTGGCGGGCGGGCGGGCGAGCGAGCTCAGGCGGCAGACGGAGGGGTCGCCGAGAGGACAGCTGCTGTGCGGTGGCTTACCAGCAGCTGCCGCAGCTATGCTGCACGAAGTGAGTCTCACGTCGCACAGCTTGCCCGTCCAGCCGGTGAGGCAGCGGCACGAAAAGGTGGCACTATCATGGCCCTGGACGCATGCACCGCCGTTGCGGCATGGCGAGCGCAAGCACCAGTCGACGCGAGCCTCACAGACGCGACCCTGGTAGCCGGGCGAGCAGAGGCAGTCGAACGACGCCTTCGCGACGACGGCCACCACCGCAGCGGTTCCGTCTGCGGCTGCGGAGCCGGCCGCAGACGCCAGCGCTGCGTAGCTCGCTCGGCACGTGGCACCATTCAGGCACGGCCGGCTGGCGCACGGGTCGGCGGCGTGCTGGCAGTTGGGGCCGTGATAGCCCGGCAGGCAGCGGCACGAGTACTCATTCACGCCGTCGACGCACGTGCCACCGTTGAGGCACGACGAGGTCGTGCAGTCGTTGTCATTGCGCTCGCAGCGAGCTCCGCTGAAGCCGCGCAGGCAGGCGCACGTGTACGACGCCACGTAGTCACGGCACGCGGCGCCGTTGTCGCACGGCGAGCTGGCGCACTCGTCCACGTCGGTCTCGCAGCGTTCGCCGGCGAAGCCGAGCGGGCAGGAGCACGAGTAGCCTGAAACGTCGGCAGCGGCGGCAGTCAGCAGTGCTGCAGAGGAGGCCGGCAGAGGAGAGAGAGAGAGAGAGAGAGAGAGAGAGAGAGAGAGAGGAGAGAGAGAGAGAGAGAGAGGGAGAGAGAGAGGGAGAGAGAGAGAGAGAGAGAGAGAGAGGAGAGAGGGAGAGGCAGAGGGGAGGAGCTTCAATCCACTCCAATTGCGAACGGCTCAAGTGCCCCGACGATGGCGCAGCCGGGACAGCGGCGGCGGCATAGCGACGGATCGGTGCTCGCGAGGCGTGCCACTGGTCGCTGGCGAGGGCACGCCAGCGCCGAAGTGGATCGATCAAGCAGAGCGAAGCGAAGAAACCGTGGACAGCGTCGGACGTGCAGCCGCGAAACGGCCGCCGGCCCTGGCTTCGTCGACCCGAGATGGAGCTACGGCCGGCGGAGTGAATTCGCGAATGAATGAAGGCGCATGAATGAGCACAGCCGAGCTCGCCAGCATGCACCTCCCTCACCGGAGAGCTCGTCGATGCAGGAGCCGCCGTTTTCGCAAGCGTTGCCGCTGCAGTCGTCAATGTTGGCGTCGCACTGTTGGCCCGTGTAGCCGGCTGGGCAGAGACACTCGTACGATCCGTAGAGGTTGACGCAGGTGCCTCCATTGTGACACGGACCGGAGCCCGACGCCTGACACTCGTCGACATCGATATTGCAGTAGGGGCCTGAGAAGACGTGAGGAAAAAGTGGGAAAATACGCTACTAATGGGCGAGCGGCAGCATAGCGCCACTCTGAGAAACTCTGGGGATGCTATTCAAATTTCTTACTATTAGTCCTAAAGAGCATCGTTGGCACAAATGTGTGCCCATGCAATTGCATTACCAAAAGGCTGCTGCAAATATACCGTGCGCATTAAGACATGTCAAGTATACACAACGTAAGCCACAGTCGCAGTGTAGAAACACAAACGGAGGTTCACACGAACAAGGCTGCATTTTTTTATTCACTAGCTGCTCAAGCGCTCGCCGAGACTCTACTACAGCACTCCTCGTCAAATGAACCACCACAATAATAATTAATAACAATTTTACCAGTCATTACAACACCTATGTAGGTGCCTTTTGGGGCAACCAGGCTGTGCTAATTCTAATTCTAGTACTCATAATCATAATAATAAAAAATTGCACCCTACAAGAACTCGCACGGAGTAAGCAATTTGCATACGTAATGCAATGTCAGGTAATGTATCTCCGTCTGTAACACCACAAAGGCATAAAGACTATGTGGGTGTTACGAAGAGCGTTTTGTGTAGCGAACTCACAGTCTAAGCGGCTTTCGGTACGCATTCGGTAGCCAACAGACTTCATCTCAAGCAACAAAGTGAAAGTGGGAAGCGTAGCAGAGTCAGGAGAGCAGTTGAGGTAGGGGGTAGCATGGAAGCAGCAGCTCAGGACCGCTGAAAAGGATGAGCCATAGTCGGCAGCAGGAGAGTAGTTGTCATTGCGTAAGAACTGAGGAAGCAAATTCTACAGTCTAGGACCTGCAGAGCTAAAGCTTCTGTCACCAACGGTCTGCTGTACAGCAAGTGTGTCAGTTGGTTAGTAATGACATGCGTATTTTAGCACACACGAGCACACACAGGACAATCCACATGGACTGCTTCTGAGCAAAGACTGTGAGAAACAGGTGGGTTTTGGCCTCTTTTAAATGCAGTCAAGTCAGGAGATAATAATAATAATAATAATAATAATAATAATGCCCTTGATAGAGCACCCTCAGAGAACTCAATCTCTTTCTAGGCACTTTACATTTGCTGCAAAGGGATAACGTGAAGGCAGCAGAAAGTGAGTTCCAGGCTTTCGGAATGCCACAGAATTCTTTAAGTCGACGAGCTGCTGGATGGGGGGCCAGTGCAAGGGCAGTGAGATCAGCCAGTGCAAGGTCAGTTAGGTCAGCCAGTGAGATCTGGTGCAATGCTGCAGTTACAAAAAGCCACAAACGACAAATCTGGCTGAGCTGTGCTCCACCAGCTGTTAACTTCCTAATTGCACGTGATTTGAAGACGCGCAAGTAGCAAGTTACAGAAGTTAAAGATGGCATGCTCCCAATGTAAGGACTACTCCATCCTTATCTAAGCAGGCCCAAATTTCTTCAATGGTGGCTGAAAGCAGGCAGAAAGCAGTGCCGGCGGAGCTGACGTGGTCAACCGGACACACGGACTTTGTGCAGAGCCTATAGGACATATGCTGGCCGAGCCCGTGAAAGAGAGACTTTGCGAGGCCAAGTGTTGCTGGTGAGCTTGGGCAAACGGTTCACATGGTAGCGAATTCAAGCAGGAATAAGTGGTCAGAAAACAAGATCCAATAAAGTATAAGGGAGAGCTTCCTTCTACGCCTGTAGATTGCCGGCAGTCGGTTCAGTGGTCGGGGGGGCAAGCCACATTTTTTTCACGACCGGCCGGTGGGCCGTCTGACCACGTGTCCCACGTGTCTAAACGGACCTCGGAACTGCTGCCCCCTGCCCCGCTACTCTGCCCCCCTGCCCCCCCACTTGCCCCCTCGAGCTGCACGAGCTCGGCTGCTCTTACCAGCGTAGCCCGACGAGCAGGTGCAAGTGAACGTAGCTCCTCCGTCGGCGGCCGTCGGCACGCACGTCCCATTGTTTGCGCACGGCTGCATGTCGCATGGTAGCAGCTTTCGCTGGCAGCTCGCGCCGCCATATTGCTGGCGGCAGACGCACATGTAGCCGTCGATGCCGTCGACGCATCGTCCGCCGTTGAGGCATGGCGCCGAAGCGCAGTCGTCGACGTTGGTCTCGCAGTTGGCTCCCGAGAAACCCGATGGACACGCGCAGCGATAGCCGTTGAGTTGGTCGCGGCAGGCGCCGCCGTGCTGACACGGATTGGACAAGCACTCGTCCGCCTCGGCAGCGCAGTTGGGCCCCTCGTAGCCGGCGTCGCAGACGCAGTCGTACCTGTCGGCGCGAGGCGAGCGACGACGCGCTGGGGCGTTACGCCGGCCATCGCTACTGCTGCTTGCGTTATAAGGGGCGGAGAGACGCTCGGGACGAGCACCGAGAACGCCAGCAAGCGAAGCCGCCGCAGCTGCTCACGCACGGCACGAGCTTTCGCGAGCGTTATGCATTGCATTAGGCATTATACTTTCGCATTATTCCGCCCGCAGCTGCCACATGGCACGAGCTTGTGCGTGCGCCCGCGAGCTCTCACCTGTTGACGCCGTCGACGCAGCGACCGTTCTGGCACGGCGACGACGCGCACTCGTCGATCGGCGACAGACACCGATGGTCGGTGTAGCCGCGCGGGCACTTGCAGCGAAACCCGTTGTCGCCGTCGACGCAGACGCCGCCGTTGGCGCACGGCGACGAGGCGCACTCGTCGACGTTCACCTCGCACAGAGCGCCGTCGAAGCCCAGTCGGCACAGGCATTCGAAGCGACCCAGGCGGTCGACGCAGCTGGCGCCGTTTCGGCAAGGGTTGCTCGAGCACTCGTCGATGTTGACTTCGCAGCTGGAGCGGCAGAAGCATGCGAGTCACCCACTTTTCGTGGCGCAGAGCAGAGGTCGCTGGCGCCCGAGGCAGCAACGGGAGCCAGGCAAAAGCGGAGACGGACGCCGAAGGAAAGCGGAAACGACGCCGAAGGAAAGCGGAAACGACGCCGAAGGAAAGCGGAAACGACGCCGAGCACCGAGAACAGAGAGCCATCGAAGAGAGAGAGAGACCATCGAAGAGACCCGACACACAAGAGCGCGACCATGGAGCCGCAGGGGGATAAGAGAACCGTCTGCTGCATTTGAAAAGAGAAAGAAGAAATGGACGCACTCGCATGCCGGCCCAGGAGATCAAATAGAAGGACTCGATCAGGGTCGGCCGCAGGCTTTTCGACTGCCGCTGCCAGTCGCTCTACGACGGCTGTACGGCTCAGATGACAACGAGCTCACAATGACTGCTGCAAAAGCGGGCAGGATGCCGCCCACGAGCCCCGGCGTCCAAACAGGTGCGTGAGCTCATCGGTCGGAAGTCAAGAGGAGAGAGAGAGAGAGAGAGAGAGAGAGAGAGAGAGAGAGAGAGAGAGAGAGAGAGAGAGAGAGAGAGAGAGAGAGGGAACGGGCGTGCCAGCACGCGACGGCCGAGGCGCCGGCCGAGCCCCGGACCCGCCTCCCTTCGGTTTTTCTGCTCGAAGCACTTCGGCACTCTCGCGCACCTGCTTCCCGTCGTGCCTGGCGGACAGGCGCAGCTGAAGGCGCCGACGAGGTCCGTGCACGTGCCGTTGTGACGGCATGGCGAGCTGGCGCACTCGTCGACTTCCGCCTCGCAGTGGGTCCCGGCGTAGCCGCGTGTGCAGCTGCACCTGAACGAGCCGGCCATGTCGATGCACGTGCCGTTGTTGCAGTCGACGCCCAAGCAGTCGTCCGCGTTCTCCTCGCAGCTCACGCCCGTGAAGCCACGCTGGCACGCACACGTGTAGCCGTTCACCTGCCGAGGAGAAAATGGATGGGCGCTGTATGCACTGCTGCTTGCAGCTCTGCGGTAAAGCTGCAAGCGAGGGAAGAGCGCTGCCGTAAAGTTTCGGACGTGCAGCGATGGCAGCGGTTCAGTTTCGAGAAAAGAAGTCTCTCCGGCACCATCTTTAGCCAAGGCGGATTTTCTTTTAAGGTCGACGAGCATGGCGTCGCCTTGAAGGGTTCAAGGTCGCCGAGCATGGCAGCACGGCGTCGCCTCAAAGCAGGGCAACGAATCACCGGCGAACGACGAACCTTGTCCTGGCACACGCCTCCGTTGATGCACGGGTTGCTCGCGCACTCGTCTCTGTCGATGCCGCACGTGATGCCTTCGAAGCCGGGCATGCATGTGCAGCTGAATGAGCCGACGTGGTCCACACATATGGCGTTGTTTAGGCAAGGATCCGACGCGCACTCGTCCACTTCGGTCTGACACTCCTTGCCCACGTAACCTGGCACAATAAGCGAGCACAGTCTTGTGTCAAGCACGTGTCACGTAGGTAAAAAAAAAGCATGCACAGCGTGAACACGACGATTCACCGGCAGCGGCGCACCGCCTTCCTGGAATTGACTCGAGCCCGTGGTCATCGAGCGAAAAGCACGCTTAAATTCACACGCTAACGCTTGCAGACTACTTTTCGCCTATTCGTCTCCCGAAATCAACGAGCCGTGGCTTCCTAGGATTTGCAACAAGGGTCCCAGCTCACATTAGAAACACCAAGTCGGAAAGCCGGAGGAAATACGTATTGCTACCTTATTTCGGATTTCAATCTTATCCTTTAAAATCACGACTCTTGCTAAAAGAGGATGCTAAGAGAAAGGGTCCGGTGCCCAGCAAATGCACTGTTAACTACGCGGTTGCACCAATGATGTCGAGGCTCTGGGCGAAGGACCATTGGCCATTGGCTCACCGTCTTCGAGCAAGGCTGCTATAGTTAAGAAGTTTCACACTGAAAGCCAAAGCGAGATCAGCAAGGAGCCGGAGAGTGTGCCTGAGAAGGAGGCACGGGCAATCGGTCGTAAGTCGATCTGCCGCCAGGCGAGCCGGTTGCTCGCCCGAGGCCGCTGGGCAGGTCAGGGGGCGAGGTCTGGGTCGGCAGCGATGGGGTGTGCCGCCGAAATGAAGCTGGCAAAAATTAGTTGCTGCTGGAGGCAAGTAGCCACGGAGAGAATTGAATTCAGCAGGAGGCAAAGCGAACTGGCGAAAAACTAGATAGCAAATTAAGCACAATTAGCCTCCGATCCGTCATCAGCTCGGCCTGCCGGCGGCGGGGCCTTGTGAGGCCTTTGTTGGAGTCAGGGCTTTCCCACGGCGTTCTATCTAATAGAGAACAGGCCGGCTGCTGCGGCAGCCGATAACCAAGGCAGCGGCTATCTGAAACGGTCAGCTGGCTCCCGCAGCTTAAACGTCAAAGAAAGCTAGGAGGAAGGAACTGACGAGGGAGCCGGCCGCGGAGGGATCGGAAAGGAGGGCAGGCAGTGAGAGCTTCGGTCTGACCGATCGCCGCGGAGGTGGCCACCCTTTGCTCAATGACGTCAGCACTGGCATGCAGCAGCTGCTGCCCAGAAATGGCCGACGAGCGAATCGCTCACTCGCGTAAGCTGCCGAAGAATTCCTTGGGAGTATTTCAGGCCAAGCGACGAGTAACAGCTGGACCGAGATTGTCTCCCAGACAAGCTGCCATTAATGGCAGCAACTCGATGCTCAACGAGGCACGGACAGCAGCTAGTTTTATAGTCTGTGGTCTTTTTACAGCTCAATCAAAGCCCTTTAGTGGCTACTACTCGCCACCGCAGGGCAAGAATAGAAGCCAGACCTAGCGGCAGCTCCGTGAATTTGTCACAGCAGCCCTTCGACCCCGGCTGCAATGCCCCCTCATTCACTGAACTTCGACCGCTGGCCGGCCGTTGGGTTGCGGTCGCAGATGGCAGAAGCAGAAGTGGCATAGCTGCAAGGTAACCGAGGGAGGTCGGGTGCTGCTGCCGTGCCAAGGCCACTGCAGCGAAGAAGGGAAAGCTGCAGCCGAGCTGCCGAGGACAGCTGGCAGGTGACAGCATCTAGCGCTGGCCAACAGCTAGCCGGACAGAGCCTAACGAGCCGCCGCTCGGCAGCCGAGCCGCAGCTTAGCTGCAGGCTGCCGCGAGTCCCTAATTGCTACTTGTGGGTAATTTCAGCTGCCACCGGCCACTTCGGACGACGTGGTTTCAAGTGCCCGCCCCCTCGAAGATGACTGAGTCGGTGCTCTTTGGCAACATGAAGAGCTCTTTGTAGTCGAAAAGGCGAAACTGCCGCATCCTGCAGCTCCATACTGTCCGAGGACGGGCCGTCGCGGCGGCGTCGGCAGAGCGATCTGCAGCGTCCCACCCGATGGTGCCGACGTTCTGACGGATGGCTTTCTGACCGACTTCTAGTCGGCTTCCTTGGACCCGCTTGGAGCGCTGTGTATCTCTGCAGGCAGATCAGCTTTGACAGAATTGCACGAGTCCCGATGAGAGTAGGGCTTCCGTTGACAGATAGGCTTCCCTCACTCACCGAAGACTCGTTACACCCGTCGGGCCCTCCCTCCCCACCCCACCCCCGTGTAAGCAAATACCACGAAGCTGCTAGAATATTGGTGCTACTTTCAACCGCCATCTCCATTGCTGCGATTTCCGGCTCTTAAGTGGCTCAGAAGCTTGCTCAAACTTGGATGAACAGTGAGATGAGCCGTGCAGGAAGGAGCTCGCCCTTCGAGCGGCTATTGCTCGCTCGTCATTTGAGCACGCGACAAAGTGCAACTAGCGTGCAGCCAATGAGAGCGACCGCTAGAAGGATGCCGCCGTGTCGCAGCTCGACCGACCGTGCTAATCTTAACCGCTGAGGCGAGAGAGGAATCTGTCGCCAAAAAACGAACACGCGGCTCAACCAATTTCGTCAGGTTTGAAGCCGCTATTTTCCAACGAAATGTGGTCTCAGCCGACGTCGACATTGATCGGCTACGATAGAACGGTCGTCTGCTGAGTGGTGCCGCAGCCATTTTCCCGGCCATTTTGAGCCCGGGGTGACGAGCTGACGGCCGTGTAAGGGGAGAGCACGGCCAAGTAATTGACCGACCGGATCTAGCCGCCAGTCAACTGGACCGTGTGTGGAGCGGTCGGCGTTCCCGGGCCTCTTTCTGCTCGTCAGAGATATCGCCGCAGACTTGCGAATTCATTCAATTCCAGCGAGCAAGCAGCGAGCAAGCAGCTAGCAGTGACAGCGAGCCACGGCTGCAGCGAGGCCGGCCGGCGGCATACCTTTTCGGCAAAGGCAGCGATATTGGCCTTGCTCGTTTAAGCAAGTGCCATCGTGCTGGCATGGCGAGCTGGCGCACTCGTCAACGTCCTGCTCGCATCTGTCGCCCGTCACACCGGGTGGACATGCGCACCGGAAGGCGCCATAGGTGTTGATGCAGGCGCCTCCACGCTGGCACGGCGACCGCTCACACTCGTCGATGTCGGCCGAACAGTCGGGGCCGGCGTAGCCGGGCGCGCAGCGGCAGGTGGCCGAGCCGTTCGTCGGATTCGTCTCGCAGCGAGCCGTCGGATGGCAGGGCCTGGAGGCGCAGGCGTCGTTGAGGTGGCACAGTATGCCGGTCTTGCCGAGCGGACAGATGCAGTGGAAGTATCTAGAACGAGTAAGTTTTTTTTTGCCCGTCTGGCAGCCGAAGTAAGAAAACCAAAACTTGCCAGTCTCGGCCGACGCCGTGCAGGTGGACTCGGACCGTTTAGCAAAAGGCAAAAAGTGTCACGGCACTGGGGGGCCTAACGGTAACTCTCTGCACTGCACCCGAAGCTGGTAAGGCTCTGTAGATTCGATACTCAGCTCCCCTAGTTTACTGCCTAATATAATATATATATATATATATATATATATATATATATATATATATATATGTGTGTGTGTGTGTAATAGTCAAGATATATATTATCAGAGCCCCGAGGGGGCAACCGTGAGAGCCACACGCACCCCACTCGGTCTTCACAGGTGCCGCCGTTTCGGCACGGCTGCTGCAAACAGTCGTCGATGTTCTCTTCGCACCGGGCGCCAGACCAGCCGTTCACGCACGTGCACCGGAAGCCGGAGCGCAGGTTCAGGCACGTGGCTCCGTTGAGGCACAGCGGCTCGCCGCGGCCGGAGCTCACGGCACACTCGTCGACGTCCTCGGTGCAGAATCGGCCCGTGTGAGTGGGCGGGCAGCGGCACGTGTATGTCCCGACGCCGTCCACGCAGCTCGAGTTCGCCGAGCACTGATTGCCTGGGGTAGAAGAAGGAAAGAGCGTCTGCTCCTGGTGCTGGAGATTGCCTGGCTTTGGCCGTGTTCCTTTTCCTTTTATTCCCGGCGGCATCCGGGCGCAGCATCCGGGCGCAGCATCCGGGCGCAGCATCCGGGCGCAGCATCCGGGCGCAGCATCCGGGCGCAGCATCCGGGCGCAGCATCCGGGCGCAGCATCCGGGCGCAGCATCCGGGCGCAGCATCCGGGCGCAGCATCCGGGCGCAGCATCCGGGCGCAGCATCCGGGCGCAGCATCCGGGCGCAGCATCCGGGCGCAGCTGCCGGGCGCAGCATCCGGGCGCAGCATCCGGGCGCAGCATCCGGGCGCAGCATCCGGGCGCAGCATCCGGGCGCAGCATCCGGGCGCAGCATCCGGGCGCAGCTGCCGGGCGCAGCTGCCGGGCGCAGCTGCCGGGCGCAGCATCCGGGCGCAGCGCGGGCGCAGCATGCCGGGCGCAGCTGCCGGGCGCAGCATCCGGGCGCAGCTGCCGGGCGCAGCTGCGCAGCTGCCGGGCGCAGCTGCCGGGCGCAGCTGCCGGGCGCAGCTGCCGGGCGCAGCTGCCGGGCGCAGCTGCCGGGCGCAGCTGCCGGGCGCAGCTGCCGGGCGCAGCTGCCGGGCGCAGCTGCCGGGGGCAGCTGCCGGGTGCAGCATCCGGGCGCAGCTGCCGGACGAGGCAGGGGCCGTGAGCCGGACAAAAGCCAAGGCAAGCGAAGCACCGCGGGTGCGAGGAGGAGGAGGAGGAGGAGGAGGAGGAGGCAGCAAAGCACCCACCGTGACAGTCGTCGATGTTCTGCTCGCAGTGCCGTCCCTCGAATCCTTGTGGACATCGGCACTGGTAGGAAAACGCGCCGGTGGCGTCGCACGAGCCGCCGTTCGTGCACGGCGAAGGCTGACACGGGCGATACACCGATTCGCAGTTCTCACCCGTGTACGTCGGAGGGCACAGACATCTGCAATGCAAGCAGTTGGCTGCAGCTGCGCTTGTCACCGGTTGCTGCTTGCTGCAGGAGACGGGCTCAGCCTGACACTGGGCAGAAGCCGGTAAAGGTTAGGCAGGCAGGGGGCGGGGCAGGCAGGAAGGCAGGGAAGCCGGGGTTTCACACGATGAAGCAGGCTGAGCCAAGCACGTACTGGTAGCCGCCGGGGCGGTTCCGACAGGTGCCCGAGTGCTGGCAAGGATTGAACTGGGCGCACTCGTTCACGTCCATTTCGCACCGGTCCCCCGTCCAGCCGGAGGGGCACGTGCACAAGGCCCCGGAGGGGGCAGACGTGCACGAACCGCCATTTTGGCAAACCGGTCTCGGTGCAGCACAGAAGTCGCGACGGCTGCAGTCCGTGCCGTTCCAGCCGGGCTTGCAGGAGCAGTAGTGGGTGGCGCCCAGAGCGCCTGCGTGGTCTGTGCCGCCCGCGCCTCTGCTGCCTGCGACCGGTGGCACGACGTGGCACGTGGCGTTGTTCCTGCATGGGCTCTCGAAGCATGGGCTCTCGGGGTCAGCCAGCTCGCAGAGGCTTCCAGTATAACCTGTCAGAACGCACGGAGAAGAGAGCATTCGGTCAAACGGCGTGTGCCCCGCGGCTGTCGACGAGTGAACTGCAAACAGGCACTGACGGCACCCGCGAGCGACGGAAGGTGAAGCCTGAATGCATCGGATGGGCAGTAAAGAGACAGCTGCCACGGCCACTGATTGCTGCTAGGGACTGACGGGAAGCGTCGGCCGGCGCCATTCTGAGTGCCATTCGAGAGTCACGCGCGGGTCTCCACAGTCGAGACTTTCCAAGAAGACTCGTCCGGCATGCAGTGCCCGGAACGGCTCGCTTCGACAGCATAAAAAAAAACGAGACCGCTCGATCGGTCCTGCTGCTGCATACCTAGAGGGCAGAGACACTCGAACTCGGCGAAAGTGCCAGTCGACGCTGCACGTGGTCTGCAGATTCCTCCTCGCTGGCACGGCTGCGGATGACACGGGCTCGAGTGTTCGCAGTAGACGCCGACGTGGCTGCTCGGGCACCTGCAACGAGCAGCATCGTGAGTGAGTGAGTGGCCTCTGACTCCCCTCCCCCAGCAGCGATTCCCCGGGTCGAAGACCGTTCCGTTAGCTCGGGTCAAAGTAATCGCCGGTGCCGCAGGCAGCAGCGAGCACCAGCGAGACTACAGCGCCTGAAGCCGATTTGGCTCGACGACGGGAGCCTTACCGTAGAGCAACTTGCAGACACTTCGGCACTGCGCCACGGGATAAGCAGCCAGCGAGGATGGCAAGCATGGTCAACATGAGGAGCGATTACCGCAGAATGCGGCCCTAAGCGACTGCAGCCGCGATGAAGACTTAAAAAGCAAACGAGGCAGAGTGAATGCAGACGTTGATGTTGAAATGATGACGAGCCTGTAGCTCGGATTCAGGTGTCGACAGCTACTCTCCTGCTGCCGACTACGGCTCATCCTTTCCTGAGCAGCTAGTTCCACGCCACTCACTTCCTCAACTGCTCTCCCGACTCTGCTATTCTTCCCACTTTCTCTTTGTTCCGTGAGATGAAGTCTGTTGGCAACCGACTGCGTACCGAAAGCCGCTTAGGCTGTGAGTGCGCTACACAAAACTCTCCTGTGTAGCACCCATATAGTCTGTATGACTTTGTGGAGTTACAGACGGAGATACATTACATTGTCGTACGGCGCTCAATCTTGGTTGCCCTGTTCGCTGGCAAACAGACTTGATTTTAACGCAGAAATGTTGATACTGGCAACAACAGAAAATCCGAGCCCAACCAGCACGGATATTCGCAAAAAACCTACGGCTTATGATTTGGTGGGCGTCGGTCTGTATCGGTCATCACCCCCTTCGCTACCCCTTCTGTATCGGTCATCGCCCCCTACTCCCTTTGGGCGATTGGCCCCCCACCCCTTGGCCGGCCAGTTCAGTGGATGGTGTCGGTTCAACATCCGAGGCTGACATGCCGATCCCTTGTCATCGTGCTCCACGAAAAGCCACCGGAAGCGCCTGCCAGCGAAACCAGTTCGCAGTTGGTTCAGTCGCATTTATGCATTTGATTTTACAAGCCGATTCAAATACATTTTCAATGAACATTTTATTTGAAAAGTTGGCTTTAATACTGAAGGCGGGACGAACTGCTAAATGCATGGGATCCAGCCTCCCTCACACGTCCGGCCCAGCCGGACGTGTGAGGGAGGCTGGAATATCCCAAATCCCAAATTTCAAATCCTAGCACTAGCAATCAACCAGGATGCTCTAGACCAGCCAAACTTCCAGCCCCAAGCTACTCACCTGCCGAGTGCTGCCAGTTCTGCTAGCATACACTTAATGGCCACGGTTAATGACTAGAACAGAGGTAAAGTTACAATATGAGCACCTGCCATCAAAGCAAAGAATTTCAAATCCATGGCGAGCACACTAGCCTTTAGCTGCAACATGATACAGCTCGTTCCAACTGGAATTTGAATCCAGTTGCAGATGGAAGTAAACTGCCGGGGAAAAAACTATTTCACTATGGCAGGATAACATCGTAGAAACAGCTCAATTGTCAGTAGTTTGATCTAGTGGTTGACTATGTAGCTCTTTTTAGTGGGTTGACCCTGTAGCTCTTTGGAGCAGTTGTCGTTAATTGGCTTAGTGTCAGCACTGCCGACAAAGAGTACAGCTGGTTGGCCGGCCAGCCAGGGTCCTTGGCAGAAATCAAACAGGCTCGAAAGACAGACAACTGGTTAATAAGATACAACCCAGTAAGTTGAGCTTTACCCACTGGAACCTTTTGGCTGCACCCTTTTCCGGTAAACGATAGCGAATGGTCAACTATAGGCATCCAAAAAGCAATGATACGGCACAACATTGCACAGCTGTTAAAAGCCCCTACGTAATGTAATGTAGCTGCTAGAATCTTGAACGAGAGAGACGGCTGACACATTGCTCTACCGACAGTTAGGATTTGCACATCTACAAGGCATGGTCGCAATCCCCGTCATAGGGTGTGGATAGCAATAGTGTGGCTTGGTGGGCAATCATTCGTGGTGATACTCTTAGCCCTTTGCGTTTGCACCGTAGCAGCCGTTCTGCATAGCACGACCACTCTTGCCAAAAAAACAACGCAATCAGGCATGGCTTTTCAAGCTCGGTTCGATGAAGTTTGGAGCTTTTTTACTATCAGGTTTGCATTGGCTACCGGTCAACAAGAGCGGCATTGTGTGCCAGAGAGCTCGAGAGCAATCTTCCTGATCGTCTTTATCGCTCACAGTAAATAGTGACCTGAAAGTGCCTACTGGAAGTGCCCGGCTGCAGAACACGTACAGCAGAAGGCGATTGGCTTGCGACCCATCCTTATTACGACTACTGCCTCAGTCTTGCCCGGCTCCCTTATCCAGAGGGAGCAGTGCAAGACTTGGCCTGGATGCCCAGGACCAAGGATAAAAAGCACCTGCAGCAGGCGAGATTAGAGTGAGTGGGCGATTACGCTTCTCTTGCACGATGTCTGGCCACTCACTCTGAGCTAGTGTGGCACGTTGGATGCATATGTTAGTGCACTTACCGGGGAGCCGTGCATTCTTCAACAGGCGTAAGCCACAAAATTGACCTGTAGCTCTGGGCTAGACAGCCATGTAACTTTGAAACCAATTAAGAGACAATAAGAGAAATAACGCAAGTTAAGATGTGAACAGAGCGATCAATTCAAATATGGCAACCACAGCTATACATTTTCCATTTAAGTCGAGCAGACAGCAGAGGGTCGCCAACTGAAACTTGGAACAAGCTGGATCAACAATCATGTTTCGACAGTAGCTGGAACGCACACAGTCATGCTGACGCGAGTAAATTGTCGTAAAAAGAACTATCTCGATTTAGCCACTGGTTTCCGAAAATCTTACCGACTCTGGTAATATATTTGCTAGCATGAATACCATTCCAATAATGATGGCATCAGACGCGATGTTGCTTTCACAGAGAACTATACCACGTTGGTGTAGCAGCAGCAATATTTACATACCCCTTAAACACCCCAAGAAAACTAAAACTCTTTCTAAGCACTTCGTACGCTTTGCTCTAAAGGAATGATGTCAATTGAGTAGTGATAAATATGGTTAAGTCAGGAAGGAAACTTTATTCTTCGAATAGGCAGATAAAGAGGTCCTCCCCCCAAACCAGGATCATTCCCCTCAATGGACTCTCCCTCGTTGGACCTCAGCCCCAGTGCCAAGGGCCACATACTTTAACAAGAAAACGGTAATACACTAAACAGTCATATGAAGTCACGAAGAAGTTACATAAATGTTTACAGTGACCCGCCGAGGACTTTTCACTTTAGTATCTCGAAGAGGCTGTAAGTGAGCTCAGCTCAAGTCTTCGCCACCTTGCATATAGTGTGCAGCTGCTGCAGTGTCTCCATAGTGCTCAGGATCCGTTATCCTGGACTCTCGGATGCTACCGGATTCCAACCCTGCTGGCTGGCTGCAGGCTTAGTCACCTTACAGTTGACAGGTCGGGCTGCAGTGCCATCCATGAGACACTCACAGTGAGAACTGCAGAGGCCGGAGCCGAGAGGTCAAGAGCAAAGAACCCCAGAACGTTTTTAATCTGCAAGCCCGTAGTCAGCTGACCGTCGGATGACCTCTAGTAGTCAGCTGAGCGACATCTGGAGAGAGAAATCTGATAGAAGAAAGCTGAATCTCTCGAGTCTGATTCTGCCTTTCGAGGATAATGTTACATCCTTTTTCGTACGCGGAAAATCTCGGATTTGAAGTTGTGCATCAGCATAACTCTTATTGACATTTCTTACATGCACAACAATCGACCAAGCTATGTGCGCCTATTTAATTTCCTGTGTGACAGCCACACTGTACATTACAGGCAGTTCGGCTTCAAACTGTCAGCTACTAAATGGAAAACCAAGCACACCCCACGAGTGAATTATTGTCTTATTAGTCACACGGTCAATTTGGCCAAAAGGTTTTCGGATTCGCACCGAGATCACACGATGCAAAGAGGGACGACCAGACCTTCGGGTCCGGAGGGTTGAAACGTATGGCGAGAGGTTGCCGCTAGCTAACCTCCTGATGGCCGGTAGAGCGCACGGAAATGTGAGAGCTCGGCCAACGGGCAGCGAGCCAAGCAGCTCTGCCCGTGGCTGCGGCTGCAGCTGCCCGATTCGTCAGCGTGTGAAAAAAGTAGCCTTGCTAGAACAACAAGAGCACGTTTTCCAAAACAACATCCGCGTTTCTAGCTCAGATGCTGCCATTGTCGGCTCGCTGAATGAGCAGCCAGTTTCACGTCAGCAGGTCGAACTGGCGATCGCTGCTGCTGCCGTGAGCCCAGCGATCTGATTTCTGCTGGAATGCCCCCGGCTTTTATGTTTGCCAAGAGAGCAGGGCTGTCTACACAGTTTACGGCGACTCCTGAGCTAATCTGCCTAAATAATGTTTTCATTAGTAGCAATTCCGTCCTGCCATTGTTCTTAGCATGAAAGGGACCAGCCACCTCTGAGCTCAGCAGCCCAGCCGACCAGTGGCAGACTTGGTTGGCTGTTGCCTGCTCCAGTCCCGCCCACCCCAAAGCCAGCCGTCGGTAGTTCAGAGACAACTCCCTCCCCGGTGGCGGATGTGGGATCCAGATATATTGTGCATTAGATCGCGACCTCCTCGGCAAAAAATGAGGACACGGCAGCTGTTTTGTTTAAGGTTCAGGCAATGGAGCCGGGCTGTCTGCAGCAGCAGCAGCAGCAGCAGCAGCAGCAGCGGTGGCTGCAGCAGCAGCAGGAGGCAAAGTGGGTGGGTGCAAAGAGCCCTGCTCAAGGCAGATGGTACGTGCTCAGTGCAGTGCAAGAACCACGGGAGAGAAAGCCGAGCTGAGAGAAGCAGTGGATCACTATCCAAGACCAAGTGGGAAAGGGCTCAATTGCCAACGACCAGTGGCAGCAGTGCAGCACAAACAGCAGCAGCCCCCAAAAACCACGATCTTCCTTTGTCGGGCAGCAGATCAGATTTCTTAACCTCAAAGAGGCAGGCTAGAAAATATAACTTTGGGCTAAGTTAATTGTCTCAAGCAGGCCGGCAGGCAAGCACACCTGTTCCTGCTGCAAATCAAATCAGCCTCCGCCCACCCCCAAACCCATGGGCCAAGTAATGAAACTTCTGCCTGCAGGAAAAGTTCGGTGCACAATGAAAGGGGGGGGGGGAATTACTGGCCTCTAGCTATTCCACCAAGGTTGCCACTTGCTCTGAACTGCCACTTAGGCAAAGGCCAGCTGATTCAGCCGATCCTTGTTCATATAGCGGCAGAAAAGCTTGTGAGCTAAAAAACCGACCCGAAAGCCTCGAGGCTGCAAAGAAAATATGCCGACAAATCAGGCACACCAAGGAGCATTTGGTTGTATAGGTTGTATTACCGCCAACTCTTGATGGGAATTGACGGGTTTCTGCCTGCCGACTCGTAGATTTGAACCCGGCTAACATACTCTGCTATGTAAGCTATACCGAAAGCAGTGCACTAAGGGAGTGCCGATGACCGAGTAGGTGAAGTGAAGACACCGTGAGGATGATCAAGCCTGCACCCACGCTGTGCGAACACAAAAAAAAACATTGGCTGCATAGGAACGCTTTCATCGTGCACAAGGACAGTCGTGCAGTGTCAACAAGCTTTCAGCTGCTAATGCTAGGGGCCGACACGGCAGCCACTCAGACACTGGCCAGCACGAGCAGGCAGGTGTTCACAGCAGCTCCGGCAAACAGGTATCTCTGGCTCTTGGACAAACAAAGACTCTTGAGTCGAACAATCAAAGCGAAGGACAAAGGGCCACAAGCTGACCGGCCGATGCTGCTGCTGCCGGCAGTGGGAGGTGCCTATTCACAGTTCTTAAGCCGGTGGCTATTCTATCGATCGGCATGGTCGCATCCATCCACCGATAGGCTTGAGACGCCGGCAGCGTGCTAGCTACTGCATTGCAGCCGTAACAGCCCACGTTAAGAGCTAGCCAGCTGCACGGGGGGGGGGAGGAGGGCCCGGACAGCTAGGAGTCGAAGGACGAAAAGTAAATTGCATGCAGACAGTCGCACGTGTCCACCGAGACATAGATTGACGAATGGGCTACGTCAAGGTTGCCGATTAGCTGCAACTGCTACGACCCGACTGAGATAGGCAACGGAGGGCTCAATCGCCAGTCAAAAGCCGAAGGTCGGATCGTGAGACTCAGTAGCCAGTCGTCGATACGAATGACTACAGCGATCTCTGGACCCGAGGTAGTCGATGCAGGCGAGCGAAGCTTTGAGCTGCTCGTGTGAAATGGGAAGCCCTAGCTATAGCCTAGGCCCCCCCCCCATCAAGGGAGACCGGCCAGGTCAGGGCCAACGACCTTTACCTGGGGGTGTGCTGCACTGGACTCAATCTATTCAAAGCAGCGGTCAGAGCCGTGGCCCCAGCACTCAACTGACCGAAGTCTGACAGCATGAGCTTAACATGGAACGTGTTCACTATTGCTGTGACACAATGACAGGCCGCTAATCATATACACACGAACGCACACACACGCGAGCACGCCGGCACACACAAACACACACACACACAAGCGCGAACACACACACACACACACACCAGCGAGCATAAAAGCATCTAGTCACATCAAAGAGAAACACGGGCCTGCAGTTAGCCAAGAATAACTAGCTAGCTAAGTAGAGCCAATAGCAGCCTGCTACGATGGATGACAGGAAGCGCCACCCGGCGCCTGTCACCGGCTGCCTGAGCAGTTTGGGCTTCGAGCCTCTGACTAGAAGAGCAAAGAGCTGGCCACCCAGCAACACTCACTCCTGGCAGCCACAGCGCTCTTTGCGGCTGGCCGAGCCTTTCGGTCAAGGACTCCGCCCACAGGGGCAAGTGCCCACAGGGGAATGAGGCGGCCACAGCGGAGACATGAAGGCAGTTGCGGCAGCAAAGCCCGGCAACGATAGGCGTCTGGTGAGCCGGCTTTCTCCGGCAGAGAAGCAACCGACCTAAGAAGGGGAGGAAAGCGAGTAAGCGGCACCCACCTGCAGTAGCTGCCGTTAGAAGAAGCAATGCATTCCCCTGCATTCTGGCAGGGACTCGGATGGCAGGAAATGACTCTCGATGCTAAAAAGGAAAAGCATCTTTTTTTCCAGGCGGCCAGCTCGAACGGTTAATGCACAGAGATGCAGCTAATGCACACAGAGCACTCTCTCCTCCCGCAGTCTGATTGACGGTTTTCGGCACGGCAGGGCAAGCAAACGTACAACGAACGCTTCGCGAGTAAAGTGAAATATTTTGCTGGCCTGGAGTGCTGAAGTGACGTCACTACGTGTACGCTGGCAGCACAGGTCAATACGTAAGTTTGAAATATTGTTCTCACTACACTGCACAGATTTCGATGAGGTTGCACGAAGTTGATCACTTAGCAGCCACACGCCGACGGTTTCACTTCCCACACTTTGACAATGAAACAAATGCAAAGCAAAAAGGTAGCCAGGACAGGCGCCCACAGACACATGCAGCCATGGTAAGAAGTATCAAAAGCGGTTCTTTAAAGATGACTGGATGCCGCGATCCAGCTTGTCCAGATCTATGCAAGCGATTTTTAGATTAATACTGCATGCAACTCCTCTCAAGCAGATAATAGAATATCACAAACAGTTAATTGCCTAAATCCTTGAGACTACTCAAAGAGAAAGGGATTGCTGGTGCAACCCTTCAAGCCTTGGCAGACTGCCAAAGGGAAGATCACGGAAACCCCGAAGAGTAATGCAGCAGCGCTAGCTACAGATCAGGCACGCGGATTTAAGTTGATTGAAGCAAGCTACCAACACAGGCCAAAGCTTCGCTTCGCCTCATCCAATCCACCTGCATCATCTCCCAACTCCGTGATCCATCAGCCATCATATAGAGGCTTCCTGTCTTCACTGCCGTCTGCCTAAGCTGCAGAGCCGACATTAGCCCTGTTACCGGTACAAATCTTAGCTGATTCGATGTGACTGCATCAATTTGAGTGTCATGCTTTACCGACCGAATAAGGCCATGGGCCGTTCAGTGTTGCTAAGCTCAATGCTGCTCAAGTGTCTGTTGAAGCCAAAGGTTAAGCGATGGCCAAAAACCATCAAAATGGCAGCCGCAGGTAATCCAAAGGCACTTTCGGCATCCGGTCAGATCATGCCCTCACGGCAATCTTCTGAACGTCACTGTTGCTGCAGTTAAAACCCCTCGAGGCAGCTGCACGCCGTTGGATGAGTAGCCGGAACCTGCCAGAGCCTTTAAAGTGCACCAGCGGCTGACGGCGCTTCGGTACGAGTGCAAGCAAGGGCTCTCGGTAGTCGGAGAAAAAAGACTGCCTTCAATTGCCGAGAAGGCAGGGGTCTGTCCCCAGTCTGGCTGTCACATGCAGATGCTGCTGAGACAGGATGCTCGGATTTGAAGTCGTGCTCAATGGCTAAGCTTTGCTGTCCATAATATACCATCATTCACACTCGGCTACAAATGCCTCAGCCTATCAATAGTCCCCGTCACGCTGGTCTCTCTCTCTCTCTCTCTCTCTCTCTCTCTCTCTCTCTCTCTCTCTCTCTCTCTCTCTCTCTCTCTCATCACCGCCTGCTATAGACCGACATTCGCACTTGTCTCTGTCTGAGTTTCACTATTATCTCTGCTCTCTGTCTTTCTCTAACTGTGTCTATTCCTCCCCCATTCTCTCTCTGTTTTTCTCCTCTAATGTCTTCCTCTCGTTCTTTCTGTCCTCTCTCCCACTCCTTATCTTTCTTCCGACCTCTCTCTCCTGTCTCTCTCTCCCCCACTCTTGATCTCTCTCTCTCTCTCCCGTCTCTCTTTCCCCCACTCTTGATCTCTCTCTCTCTCTCTCTCTCTCTCTCTCTCTCTCTCTCTCTCTCTCTCTCTCTCTCTCTCTCTCTCTCTCTCTCTCTCTCTCCTGTCTCTCTCTCTCTCTCTCCTGTCTCTCTTTCCCCCACTCTTGATCTCTCTCTCTCTCTCTCTCTCTCTCTCTCTCTCTCCCTGTCTCTCTCGCTCTCTCCCGTCTCTCTCGGTCTCTCATATCTCTTTCTCTCGTCGCTCGCGCATATCGCTTCCGTCGTTCGCAATGGAAATGCAGCAAGGGGGGGTCTTATTTTAGCGCCATTAAGCCGGCTGTTTTGCTGTAGCCGACTGCTGAATTTGCATAAGCACCGATACGGGCTTCTAGCTTTTCGGAACCGGCCAGCGCCGATAGCCGGGGATGGCGGGCTCGCGCCACAGCCGCTGGCGTGTCGTCGACAAAGCGTCGCAGTCCGGCTGGCGCCGTGCAGTTCCGCGCACGAAGCGCCGAGGTCCGGCGCCAGCGCCCGATCGGCTGAACCCGGAGCGGACGAAGCGCCGCCGCCGCCGCGGAAAGCGCCGCCGCCGCCGCGGAGCAGAAGACCGGGGAGCTTCTTCTCTTGCTCGGCAGCTTCCGGAGATTCCGAGCCGACCGACTCAGCCCGAGCGCTCCTCCGTCCCCGCCGGCGCTCGCGCGCGGGGACGGAGGAGCGCTCGGGCGGCTTGCCTCGTTAGCGGCCCGCCCGCCGGCGGCGCTGCCGCCGTTCGAGGCGTGTCAGCCATTCCCGCCATCTCTCCAGCCCCCCCCCCCCCGCCGCCGCCGGCTGCCGAGCGCGTGCGCCGGTCCGTTCGAGAGAGTGCGCGCACCTAAACCGCAGCCGCCGGTCGGCTCGAAAACCCGGCGGCGCGCGCCCGGCGGCTGCGACGAGGACACTCGACGCCAATACAAATAGGCTAGTTAGTCGCGTGCACAGAGACCGCGTTCCGTGCCAGTGGGTGCGCGCGGTTTACTCGGCGTTATCAGCGAGCGAATTGGGTCGAACGGCGGCGAACAAAGGCGCCCGGCTCAGGGCGCTCGCCGGCCAGCGGCGACGGCGGCGGCACCGGCACTCCCGCCCCCTTCCCCGGGCGAGCCGCCGCCGCCGCCGCGGCTGCCGAGCCGCCGCGGCGCAACAAGTGGAGCCGGCGCTCGGAGCGCCGCCGAGCGGCGATCGACCCTATAATTACTAACACTGAGGCTTCGGCGAACGCGCGGCCGTAAGTCAGAGGGCGGAGGTTGGCGGCTTCCGCTGCAGTAGTCCGCACGACGGCCGATCCGCCTCGCGGCGCCGACCCGTCTCGCGGCTCTGCGAGACGCGTCGGCCGCCTCGCGGCGAGACGGCCGTGCGATCGGGCAGTAGAGAGGTAGAGGGGGCAGCGACGACGCGACGAAAGCGCTCGCCTGGAGCGCAAATTCGAGCGAGCGGGCGCGGTGGCGCCGGCGGCGAGCGAGCGAGCGACCGACCGAGGCGCGCAGGCAGCGAAGCGAGGAGAGAAGGTCCGGTCCGCGCGCAGGCCACCTCAGCCGAGCGGCGCGTCGGGCTGCAGCCCGCGAGCCCGGCGCCGCGGCGCTCGGCGCCGCCGCGGCGGCGCCGCGGCGGCGCGAGTGAGCCGCCGTCGTGGCGCTCTCACTTACCCAGCGACCGCTCGACGAACAGTGCGACCGCGGCGCACAGCAGCAGCAGCAGCGTCGCCGCCGCCTTCGTCAGCATTAAATCCATGAGAGGGGGCCTTCAAGCAGCATCACTCTCTCGCTCCCGTCTTAGCGAGGAACGCGGGCGTTCAAGGCGACAGCCGCCGCTCCACGCGCCGCTCGCTGTGGCTATGAAGGCTGCGCAAATCACAAACACTTGTCAGCCGGCGGAGCGGGTTTAGCCGCCCGCGAGTCCTGGTATTCATGCGCCGTCCGAAATTTGGCCAGCGACTACGGCGACCTCTCGGAGGATTTATCTTTCCGTAAATAAAGCGTCAGGCGTCTGATATTGCTATTGCAATGATGGCTTGAAAATTTCGTCCCTGTCCAGAGGATCAACAAACCAGGAAAGCAGCCGTCACTTTGGCACTATTTGGCGCAGCGGAGGCGGCCGTCTTTGACGCCGGTAATGCGATCCTGTTGCACCTGCTCCCGGTAGATGACGCTACGCCTCATTGTAACCGTCCAGTAGGCTAACGGCGTGTGGTCTAGGCGGGCGGTCCTGGCAGATATCGATATGCGCTGCGTTCTTGGCCTACCTCGGGGTGAGGTCGGGCCTGCGAGGGCAATCGCTGCAAAGGGTGGGAGAGCAGGAGGCTAGCGTTCATCGCATTTTATTATCAAGTTTAGCCCGTACAAATGCCGAACACTCTCCCCCGCCGCCGCCGCCGACGTCGGGCGGTCGAGCTGGTCGACTCAGCAGTAGCGACGGCGGGGCTCAGGCTGCACAGCAGCCGTTACCGCACAGCAATTCAAGTAGGCTTCCGGCCAGCAGGGGTTCGGCGGCGGTTCGGCTGTATTCCATAAGTAATTGCCGTGCGGAGGCGGAGCGCGTGAGTAACTCTACTGCCTGAGGAGAAGCCGGCTATGAAAAGAGAGGCAGTAACTAACGCGCTCGCCGAGGCGAGGGGAAAGAGAGCTGGGAGACGGGAGGCGTGTGTGTGTGTGAGAGAGAGATGGAGAGAGAGAGAGAGAGGTTGGGAAGTGGTAGAGAGAGAGAGAGAGAGAGAGAGAGAGAGAGAGAGAGAGAGAGAGAGAGAGAGAGGGAATAGAGAGAGGAGGGAGACATGGAGAGAGAGAGAGAGAGAGAGAGAGAGAGAGAGAGAGAGAGAGAGAGAGAGAGAGAGAGAGAGAGAGGTAAAGACCGGCGGGAGAGTTGGTTAAAGAAAGACGTTAGATAGAAAGGCGGGAAAGACGGCGTGAGAGAGCGAGACAGAGAGAAAGAGGGATAGGAGGAGACAAAGAGAATATATACATCTTTCGCCTCTCGGTCTGTACGTCGCTCTTTCTTTCTTTTTGTATATCATATATGATATATAAAATTCATATGTATGTATATATATATATGTATATATTTGTATATATATATATATATATATGTGTGTGTGTGTGTATACAAATGAATTATATATATATTATATTATATACAAAAAGAAAGAAAGAGCGACGTACAGACCGAGAGGCGAAAGACACCGACCGCACTCTGGGCAATCACGGCAAGCCTAGGCCTCGGCAAGCGACCGGTTCACGTTCGGGGATTTAGCAAATGTCGCACTGGGCAATCGCTGAGCTATCGATTCAGCAGAATTCAGCACAGCGAGTCTTCGTAAGGTGACCGCGCCGCACCCGGAGTGCGACGCGGGCGCGACGGAAGTGACGATCGTCGCCTAGCCCGTCCCCGGTCTCGCCGGACGGTGCACCGCGCCGCTCCTGCATCGACCCGAAGACGCGAGGACGCGATCGTTTTAGGTTAGGAGCGGCCAACTCTGCGCGCCGGTCGCGCTGGCAGCCATTGCGTGTCACCGCCGCCGCGCAGCAGCAGCAGCCTCAGCCGCTGTGCGTCGCCGATAGCCGAACGACTTCGGTGCGACGAGCGTAGTGCGGCAGTGTCGTACAGGCGCGCTTAGCGCTCCAATAGCTTCCGCCCCTTCGAGCGAGCCCAAAGCGTCGCTCCATCCAGAGGCGGCGCAGCCTGGAACCCTCTCTGCAATTGCCCCCTTCCAACTTGCTCGCGTTCGCGTGCGACCCCATCTGAATTACCGGAAGCCCTTCGCTCTCGGCTGCCGTACCCAGCCCGACGAGTGCACAGAGTCCGCTGCTCTGAGCCCAGCGCTGCTCTTAGCCCAGCGCTGCTCTGAGCCCAGCGCTGCTCTGAGCCTGCTCCCTTCGCTAGACGCCCGGGGCTTGCCCGCTTGGCTCCACTGCGGCTGCGTGCCAGAGAAAGTGTTGAGTGTGCTTTAGTCCTATGCCACTAGTTAAGGGGGCCTGCACGTGTAGGTCGGCGCCCTTTAGCAGCCTACGCAGGTGATTTGCTCGCGCGCAAGGTTTCCAAGCAATTCTTACGTTTAGGGGGCTCTAGGGGGTCGTGGAGCAAGGCTCCCGCCCTGTGGCCCCCTGCTCCCCAAAGAGATCCGCGCGGCGCCGAAGGAGGAGCGAGGCACGACACGCCCAGGTTGCATCGCCCTTGACCCGGCGGCCCCCCACACCCCGTAGAGACAGGCTGCCCAGGGTCAAGGGCGCGCCGACCGGCAGGTCTCGTAGGCGCCCGTCCAAGTTAAAATGCCGCCGATTCCATTGAAAAAAATCCCGTAGCCTCATTCGGAAACACTCTGGTGGTCCTGCGGCCGAATCCAGCGAAAACCCAGAAGAGCGAATATTCAGCCTCTGCAAGAGTCCGCACGTCCCTTTTCGAGAGGGATCAAGCCAAAAAGGAAGAGCCGAAAGGGGAAGGAATCGGGAACTGGGATCAAGCCGGAAGAAATCGCCGCGGGCCCGCGGGTGCCCGCCCGGAAGCCTATATGGACGCCATCTGAGAGCGAGACCTGCTGCCCGGAGAGAGCACCACCGCTCGGCAGGCATGCGGATAGGGGCGGGGCCGGACTCGGTGGTCTGTCTGTAACTTCACAAAACAGCCACTAAGACCATGTGGGTGTTACGCAGGAGAGTTTTGTATAGCGCACTCACAGCCTAAGCTGCTTTCGGTACGCATTCAGTAACCAACAGACTTCGTCTCACTCAACAAAGAGAAAGTGGGAAGAATAGCATAGTCAGGAGAGCAGTTGAGGTAATGAGTAGCATGAAAGTAGCAGCTCAGGACCGCTGTAAAGGATGAGCCATAGTCGGCAGTAGGCGAGTAGTTGTCGTTGCGTAAGAAATGAGGAAGCGAATTCCACAATCTAGGACCTGCAGAGCTAAAGCTTCTGTCGCTAGAGGCCTTTAAGCGAAGGAGTGGAACAGCTAATGTATCGTCCACACAGGACCTGAGGGCGCGAAGAGGCTGAAACTGGTGCAGCAATTCAGTTACGTACGAAGGAGCCCAGCCATGGCGGGCCTTTTAAGTCAGCGTGAGAACTTTACTCCGTATGCATGGATCAACCGCCAGCCATCATAGCTCTTTTAGCAAAGAAGACACATGGTCGAACCTCTGGTATTCGCAAACATGGGTGAGCCGTAGTGGCACACTTCGCTATAAATGTGGCTGGTTTTCACCACCTCCGTCCCGAGGTCGTGGGTTCGAATCTTGCAGTGGGCGATCCTGTATTGCCGCTGCAAGCGGTGGTGATAGGCTTCAAGACTCTTCTGCCGCTTTACAAAAAGAGGCTGGTTAATCAGGTGGTGGTCTCCCTCGGCGCAAGCGCGCTGAAGCAGCTCGGCGGCGCGCCTTCTTGGAGAGGCGCTGCAGGCGCGTCTGCGCGGAGAGCCGCTGCTTCTCGCGTTATCAGAAGTGAGACCGGAAGCGCGCTTCGCGGGCGGGCCGGTGCCAGCAGAAACCTCAGCTCCTGACACGCACCGGCACCAGAACTAGCGCGTGCGCCGCTCTTGGGCCACCCACGAGGAGTCTTCTGGGAACGCGTGAAGTCGCACCGTTCAGCTCAGCTTCCGTAGAATCGTCTGAGTCGAAATGAGCGCTTGTAATAATACGAATATTCCTTAAATTGTGTCTCGAGGTTTCTGGAAATTTTGAAAACGGAACTTCCCATTCATAGGAACGCCCCAATGAGCAAAAAAGTGACGTGAACCTCAGATAGCCGACCGTAATAAGAACAATACTAATTATTACAATGAATTTGCAGAGAGCTCTCAGAGAACTCAATCTCTTTCTAGGCATTTTGAATATGCTTTGAAGGAAGCGTGGTCACATGGTTAGTGGAAGATCGTTCGCTTTTATCCCGTTAACCGCGATGGAAAATAATTGCAGCCGCCCGGATAGAGGTCAGCATCCGCTGCACGCTTTCGCGACGATCCTAAAACGCCAGAAACGTAAAGGAAACAGGAGCGCACGCAGAGCGACACCGACACTGCACTTCTTTGAGGGCATCTGCGCGCCTGCCATGCACGTCGAGTTCATGCATGGCAGGCGCAGCTTATCTCCGCGACTTTTCGCTCGCACGCCTAAAGCGGCGTGCAGCGCCGCGCATGCGCGCCGCTTTAGTAGTTGTTCCTCTAGCCGACGCCTAAAGCAAGGAGGCGCGGCAGCTTCATCTAAAGAAACGACTGCAACTTCGCGACGAGGATTCGGAACGACGTTCGTGATACTGCGGCCGGGCACTCGACTCGAAGGGAGGCTAGAACGGCTCGATTATCTTGCACGGGACACTCCGACCCTTTTCGGCTGGCTCAAACGGGCGTCGATTCGTCGGGCCGCCTCGCTCTCGTTCTCGCTGACACTCGCGGTTCTCTCCCCGCTGCAGCATGCTTGCGCGAGCGCGCGCGCTATCTCCGCTGTCCGTCGCCGCTTCCTCCACGGATGCGCCTTGAGGGAGGACGATGTCGATGCGGTCGCGTCCGTTGACGCCGAGGCATCCTTCAGGCTCTCGGGAGACCGCAGCAGATTTCGGGCAGCTTTGAGTGTACCGTCGAGATCTTTCCGAGCTTCGACACGTCGAAGACGACGTCACTAAGAAGCTTAGTGATATCCCACACACACACACACACACACACACACACACACACACACACACACACACACACACACACACACACACACACCACACACACACACACACACACACACACACACACACACACACACACACACACACACACACACACACACACACACACACACACACACACACACACACACACACACACACACACACACATATATATATGTGTATATATATATATACACATACATATATATATGCATATATATGCACACATATATACATATGTGCATATATATGTGTACATATATGCATATAAATATAGATGTACGCGTGCGCGTGTGTGTGTAATTCATTTTGTACGGCGCCCTCAGATAATTTAATCTCTATTCAGACGCTTCACATTTGCCATGAGGCTCGAGCCCACGACCTCAGCTATCAAATATATTCACCTCGACCTTGATCGAGCGAGCGCCTTAGCCGCCGGCCACACCGGCGCGGCACGGTATCGGTCTCAGCTGAGGACGAAAGGGGTTGAACTCATTTCGCGACTGTCATGGCGACGTCGACCGCTCTGGCCGTAGACAGTCGAGCCGTTCGCTGTACGCCACTTGCTAAGGGAATCTAAAAACGGAAAGCAGACGTCGCTCGCCTGGCAGCTCCCGGAAGACGGGAGGGAGGACGTGCCGACACAGCGAGCCGGCGTCGCCCAAGAGTCACTCCCGGAAGTGAGCGCCTGCCTATCCAGCCTATCAGAGGAGCCTCCCGGCGGCGTTGCCCGCTCGCCGCCTCGCCCGCTCGCCGCCGGCCTCTGTGGCTCGGTCGCTTTCTACCGGCGGCTTCTCGCCGCTAGCCGGCAATGCGCGCTGAACGCGGCGGCCGAGCGCGCGCGGCAGCGGCAGCGCCCGACTTGCACTCGGCGTCGGCAGCGACGCTCGCTTTTTCCCCCGCGCTGGCCTCATGCGAACCGTTTCGGCGGCCGACGATCGCTCGCGGTGAAAGCAGGCGTTTGCAGCGCGTGAAGCACGCTGCCGGTGATAAGCCTGCGCGCGACGCTTACATTCGTCGCGAGAGCTCTTCTCGCAGAGGCGCTTACATCCTGGTGCTCGCGCTCGACGCACGCTACGCCGCCGCCGCCGCCGCCGCCGCCGCCGCCGCCGCCGCCGCCGCCGCCGCATAAGGAGCGGCACGCGCTCTGGCTGCGTCTTTTGTACTGTGCCGCGGTCACGGCAGGCCTCGTACGTAATACGTTTCTGTCAAGGGACTTAATTCGCGATTCAGCTATTATGAGCGCTAATAAGCGCACGTGTCGCGCTTAGTCTGAGACCTGCATTTTACGAACGCGCCGATATTTAAACAAGCGACTCTTCTGTGCGCGGTCGATTGCGGCGGACGTTCGATGTGAGCAGGCGGCCTCACGAAGGCGGCTCGCTTGAATTATCGTGCATTGTTAACGTAAGAGACGGTTCGCCGTTACGATTAACTGGCATCGTTGCGGCGGTAGTGCTAGCGGCATCGCCTCAACGGGACTGTGCGCTACCGACATTGGTGGCAGAGGGCACGATAAGTGCGGTACGAGCGTGTGGAAAGGCATCGCCTGTTTGGTGGTAACCAGCGTCTTCAATAGTTATGCAACCTCCGGTGGCGTTTCCGGCAAGCATCAGTTGTCGCCGTTAGATAGGAGACAGGTGTCGCGCCACTGCCCGCACTAGCATGAGTCAGGCAGGTAGAAAAGCAGCCGAGCGCTCATCAAGCCGGCTTAAACGAGAGGCCAAGTGGTGCGGGTTTCGTAGGATGGTGGCGTGCGGGAAAGAAAAATCTGGCTTTCCACCGAAGGCATCCGACGTAATCTGGACTGGCTGATATCAGCTTAACTTAATTTACGAAGCAGTCCCTAAGCCGATTCGAGTCTTAGCGCTCACTTTGGCTTAAATACTGTGTACCTATCCGTGTCTTTATCAGGATTGGTGGATTGCAGTAGCCAGCTAAAGTCTCAGCCGTCCCATTCTCGATACTGGTTTGGCCCAGTGGTTAAGGCGCTCGCCCCGAACGAGGTTGTGGGCTCAAGCCCCGTGGCACACGTGAAGCGCCTGAGTAGATTAAATTCTCTTAGGGTGCTATGCAAATGAAATATAGTTTTTATATATTTTATTGATGAGCAAGCTAGCTTTCGCTTAAATAAATTAATATATTTTGGCCGCGCTACTTCGCTTCCAAAGAGTTCGTTGCTGCACAAACATTAGCAGCTGATGCTGGACCTCGTTCTGCCTGGTTTACGCCCAGCAGATAAGGCGTTTCTTACCGAGTTGAGGTAGAGAAAAATGCTTATAAAGTCTGAAATGAAAGTCTTCAAGAAAACTCGAGTGTTAAGATATTTCTTTCCTGTTTCCGTTTCTCTTTTTGCATATGCTGTAGTAAAGGTATATACTAAGTATGTGCATATAACTGCATATGCAAATGGATCTCACAAGAGCATTCTTTGTCACTTTTCGTGTGTTCACGTTTTCTTATATATATATATATATATATATATATATATATATATATATATACACACACACACACACACACACACACACACACACACACACACACACACACACACACACACACACACACACACACACGCACACATATATATATATATATATATATATATAATACACAACATATACACAACAGCTCACTGCCCGTGGAATCGCTTCGCTGAGTCACAGTATCCTTATTAATTAAAGCGAGAAAGTCCGTTTGACACGTCAGTCAAACACTAGCGTCACGCGGCAAGATGGCGCACCTACGTCACGCGGCTCATGTACAGTATTGCATTTTTACTATGACTCAGCGAAGCAAGTCCTCATTCAGTGATAGCTAGTGGTCACGGAAGACCACGCTGCGCCATCTTGCCGCATGGTGTAAGTGCGCCATCTTTCCGAGTGACGGCTCGAAGGACTTGGTCGCTTTAATTAGTAGAGACTTGTAGCCTGTGGATTCGCTTCGCCGAGACATAGTAGAAATAGTCACAGTATGGTCACGGAAGACAACGCTACGCCATCTTGCCACTTGCCATGCGACGAAAGGATGCCATCTTGCTTCGCAACGAACGGACTTTCTCTCTTTAGTTAGTAGAGATATCACTATATGTAAGTATTACAACAATAACATAAATAAATAAATATATAAATATAAATATAAATATAAATATATATATATATATATATATATATATATATATATATATATATATATATATATATATATATATATATATATATATATATATATATATATATATATATATATATATATATGATCGCACGATAGTACTTGTACGCACACACAAAGCACACGTTCGCTCTCAAGCAAACGAATGTGCGAACTCAGATATACATTCGCATAAGCGCACAGCGGCAAGTCTATGAATACAAATACG